>OY748289.1:13428508-14106799 GCA_963556515.1 Nudaria mundana | reverse complement strand
GCACGTGTTTCCTCCCACATATAATCCTGGGTTCTTTAAGCGGAGCGTGAAGAGGCACATCAATAGGTCATCAAGTTGAGGGCCACTCTCTATAGTATTGTATGCTGTGAGAGTGGCCAACAATCGCTAGACGTCGTCACGACTTACCACCAGGCGGGCGGCGTCAATTTGGCGAACCCAATTTAAAAAAAAAAATAATTTGATGTACCATCAAAAACATGAAATAGCTTTTTTGGTACTACTATTACATTTCATAGAAACTATGATGCATAAGGATGTTTAGTATGGTGTCAGGAAGTTTGTAGTATTTAAATCATTCCTATACAGAATGATTAAATAAATAGTTGGCTATTTAGTGGTAGTTCTTTTGCACCCTCTTGAACCTATTACTAAGCTGTTGTTGACACGGGCTTTTTTTTATTTTTCTTATCCGCAATCTTGGGCCGCGGCCCGCACGTACGTACGTCAATTGTCGAGCGCCTCCGGTAACCACAGACAATTCCCCAGTGGCGGCCGGCGGACCTTGGCCAACTGCGTGGCCGCTGCGTGGTGATCGGGTGTTGTTACCACCGCATCTTTGGGGTCGGGTATTATCCCGCGTCGGTGAGTAAAGGCAGCCCTTCGAGCCTGCTTCTGTAAGGACGGGGGGTTGCTAATCTATCGTCCTCAGCCCCCGATCATGGATGTCGATGGTCCTGGGCGTAGTCACGTCTGCTGGTATCCACAATTCCACATCTAGGGCACGGGTTTGGCGTGTTATTACTAACGTGTATAAGTAAACAGACCCTTCAAAGCTAAGTGAATGAAACAAGTAACAGTAGTAATAACCCTACTTATGAAATTTCAGGTACGTGTTTTGTTTACTCACCCAACCCATTCTGAATGTTGCCATGCCCATTTTACCTTGAAGGTGAATGTAAATTTAGTGATGAACAATGTAGGTGAGTTTAATTTTATTCTTGCATCACTTGGATCTTCATAAAATGTTTGCCCTGATGGTGGTAATGACCCTCATAGTAATAGTAGTAGATCCAACAACAAACAAAGCTATGGTGAGCTTGTGATATCCTGTTGATCTTTAAACATTTATATCGACAGATCCTCGGCCTCCTATACGGAGAGGTGTGGTTTTAGTATGTATCAGCATACCTTGTAGTCATAAAGATATATTCTGTGATCCACAAATGTTTGTTTCGAAGTTTGTAGAAAGATAAAAGTATGTTTATCAGTTGTCTAGATCCCATAACACAAGCTTATAACTAGTTTGGGTTAGATGACGTGATGACGTTGTGTGAGAATGTGTAAAATATTTACTTATTATTAGTACTAGCAGACGCCCGCGGCTTCGCCCCCTTGACAAATTATATACACAAAAACCTTCCTCGAGAACCACTATATCCATTGGTAAAAACCGCATCAAAATCCGTTGCGTAGTTTTAAAGATTTAAGCATACATACAGAATCGGGGCGACTTTGTGTTATACTATGTTATTATGATTCTTCCCAGATATTCTCATGGAGCTATAGTGCAGTTATCAGATTTAAAGGAAGCAATAGAACCAGATTTTAGTTCCTTAAGAATAGGAAGTACTGTACTGATGAAGTTAAAACCACCAGAAAATGAGGCAAGTTTTTGTTACATTTTTTTCTATACTTAGAAATTGTTCAATTTGATTGATTGTTGAATTGAATGACTGTAACTACTGAACCGATTTTGAAATCGTTTATATGTAGTTCCGTTATTCCTGGCTGCTATAGGCTACTTATTATCCGGTAATGTGTTCAGCCAGAGTCACCTACCGCAAATCATGCGAATTTTTGTATGGCTGTCATTACTTGGTTTTCTATATTCTTTTATATATTGACATACTTGTACTGTGAATACTTTTATAACTAAGCTTTGTGTTTCAGGACATAAGTGTAACAAAAAAGTCAACAGAAAAATATCATTTATGGCATAGAGCAGTAATAAAAAGCTTAGATCCAGCAAGAAAAGTGTGTTTTGTTAAACTCGAACATGGCGTGACCGGGCAGAAGCGAAAATTGGGATCTGATGAGTATATGCTTAAGATTGAGGACATTTACCCCCTAGACAGTAAGTTAAGGCAGTGTATATTTTCCAATTTTATGCCGGTTGTACACACTCGGCGAGACCCGCACGAGATTTTGTGTGATTGATTGATTGAATTGACCGAAAACAACTAATACAAAATGAGCGCGACCGCACCAGCCCACCCCTCCCCGCAGAGACAGTTTGTTTGACAGGTTTGTTCCTCGGTGTCAATGACCTTTTATTTCAATCTTTTTGAGATATAGTTGAACGAGGCAGTACATGCTTAGACTTGCCACCAAAACGAGGCGACTGCGACCGAGTGACTCACGAGAGCTCTATGTACACACTCTTCTCGCTGTGTCTCGATATGCCTCGGCGAGTGTATACAACCGGCGTTACTAAAACGACACTTAAAATTTGTATCACGATTGATTTGCTATAGAACATAGAGTTCACTTGGTCCACACATGGTCACGTACTGCCCTTGCCCTCTTTTTATTGTTGTAACAGAATCATTGTATTTACTGGCGAATAAAAAGAGTGGCTGTGAGTTTTTCTTGCTAAGTTCTTTCCTTACAGGCTCTACCTATTGCCTTGCGAATCTGGCGGTAAATGTAAATGTAGAAGCATTTTCTTTTTTTGATGTTCATAAGTGTTACTTTGTGACCTATAAAGATATTTTGGTTTGATTTTTGATCATATACTATAGTCATAGATAACCTCCTAATAGATTCCGCATTACTGTAATTTTGTTCCTTACCGAGTTCACCTGTTTTGGCGGAAGGCGAGGGGGGCGCGGAAACATGTAAGTGCGCTATGATTGGCTGTTTCAAGGTCAATCTTCGAATACACCGAATACTAGAGATGGGATAGGGATGAAAATGTGTCGATAAAATTTTGATACTCGCAGGTATATTATAGTTATATTTTTATAATTTTATTATATCGTTTATTCCTTAATATTCTTATTATATACATTTTTAAATACATTTATAAAAAACTCAAATACATTTAAAAATATAAAAAATATTATTTATTATTATAATTTTTATAGGAATAGGTATCAGGACTTAATCAAGAGGGACAGGTATTATCAACTCTCAGTTCCTACTTACTACCTACCACTAAGCCACGAGCCCCCCATCTCTGATGATGATACATTATAATTTTATATTTTTATTCAATAGATGTAAAGTAATATAATTTATATTAAGAAAGAATTTATAAATAAATATCAAAAACTGATGTCATCGGCGGGACTATAATTTCTTTCTTAATATTTTACGTTGTTATTGGTGGGAAACCAACTCTCCCCACGAGATGTTGCATCTACCCATTTCTTTTTCCTCTCGGGGCATCCAGGAAACCTATAAAATAATATATATCTCAGTTACATTGCTAATACTAAATCACATTAGCTGCGAAAATAAAATTATAATAATGTCAACACACAAATTGGTCCCAAATAATTCGCAGCTTACCGAAATTCAACCGGGCGCAGTCGCGGGCGACAACATGTTGCTTATTTATAGGTACTACTTTTAAAGCACCTACGGCAATAATACTGCAAAATATCGATGACGTACTATATCATACCAATATCCCATCACTATCGATTCAAGTGCTATTGTAATGTATTGTTAGAAAAGGATAGCTATTATAATTTGACTAATGAGTGAAAGAGTAATTTCAAAAAGACATCAACGGGTTCTAAATGGTTTGTGTTTATGTTCTATTACCAACCAGAATAAATTAAACTCCGGTGCCTAGTCAATTTTATATTTACATTTATGTCTAATTTACTTACCGGTGAAATGTAATGCCATCTTTTTGGTAATTTGATGTCTTCGCCGACTTGCCATACCATTTCATGGAACAGGAAGCCATTTAAAATGTAAAATGCTCGCAAAAACAATTTTTTTAAATTATAAAATCGCACGTGGTCATAGGTCGCGAAGTTGGTTGTCACTGACGTCGTGATTTTAGGCATAGCTTTACATGCTTGCGAAATCAAGTATGAGTGGCGCGCGTTTGTTGCCCTGCATGCGGAATCTATTAGGAGGTTATCTATGACTATAGTACACATCAGGAAGATATGATCAACAATTTCTTTTATAGATTCAGAAGATACAGATGAGACAGACGACAGTATAAGCGACACAGAGTACCCGGAAGCGAAGAAAAAGTGTGAGGAATCAAGTGACAAGCAATCTCTACTCATTGAGAAGAGTCTCCAAAATCCGAACAACACCCCCATAGGGGAATGGGAGCGTCATACCAGAGTGAGTATGTATTCCTTAATACAACAAACAAATAGAAGTTGAATGTGTTGTGTTTTAGAATGAATTTCTAAAACATAACGCACTATGCTAGAATTGAATAGATTAATCTCAATATAATGAGCAAACATGTGTCGTGTATGTATTGTAACGCCATCTCGTAGCGAGTAATAAGACTACCAAACTCGGCGCCATCTAGTAGCAAATCGCAGTACTACTACGTAACGTCTTTCGGGAATGTTCTGTCAAGGTACTTCTATGTAACGTGTTATCTAGAAGCATCTCGAAGGTGTGGAATGTTCGCGATATTTCTTCCGTGAAAATTCCAGAGTAATCTAGAGTAATGACCGCACTATAAAGGCGGAGCACTTCGGTGGCGGATCATCAGTATTTCCGGAGCGATAATACGAGTTATACCTGCGAGTTCAAGTGCGATTAAAAGTGTTCAGTGAAGCTTATAGTAAAGTGTAAATTAGTGGTGTAATAAATAAAGTGTTTTGTGGTAGTTTGACCGGCATTTCAATTCGGTAGAACCCCGGCTCGTAACAATTGGTGTCAGAATTGGGGATTTGGACAATGCCGGTGTTACCGAAAGAAGACACAGAGGGCGTCCGTACCAGGGGTCAGCGCCAGCAGGAGTTGGACAGCAGGCGCTTCGGAGGTAATACGCCGGAGAGGTTGGGTGGTCAGGAGCAGCCAACGGTGGAAGCAGGCCCGCCCACGGTATCTCCAGCGCCAGCACCTCCAGACTTTGCTGCGCTGATGGCGATGCTACAGGAGCAAGCCCGTCGCCAGGAGGAGCAGGCCCGCCACCAGGAGGAGCAAGCCCGTCGCCAGGAGGAGCAGGCCCGCCACCAGGAGGAGCAAGCCCGCCGGTTGGAAGAACAGCTGCTGCGGGACAAGGAGGAGCAGGCACGCCGCCAGGAGGAGCAGGCCCGCCGGTTGGAAGAACAGCTACTGCGTGATAAGGAGGAGCAGGCACGCCGCCAGGAGGAGCAGGCACGCCGCCAGGAGGAGCAGGCCCGCCGGTTGGAAGAACAGCTGCTGCGTGACAAGGAGGAGCAGGCACGCCGCCAGGAGGAACAGACGCTCCTCATGAAAGATCTTCGAGCGACTTTTGGCAAGGAGATGAATGTGATGAAGGATCAAGTTCATCATGTTGAGAACCGCATCACGGAAGCCGAAACTCGGATTGAAGATGTAAAAAACCAGATTACAGATGTGAGGAAAGAGCTGGGAAATCTGAAAGCTGGAGATGGGATTGCGACTTCCTTACCTGCCGTACCTTCAGCGTGTGGATTTAAAGTACCGCCATTCGATGGGACATCTTCATGGTCAGCCTATAAAAAGCAGTTTGAAGCCGTTAAGAAGGCAAACGGGTGGAGCAAAGCCCAGGCCATGACTGCGCTTACATTGGGTTTGCGAGACAAGGCGTTAACCATCCTAGAAGCTCTCGGAGACGATGTTTCCTACGAGCAGCTACTAGAAGCATTGGAAACCAGATACGGTGACGCTCACCTGGAACACGTGTATCGGGCGCAGCTGAAGGATCGTGTCCAGCGCTCTGGTGAAAACTTGCAACAGTGGGCCCTGGAAGTTGAGAAGCTGGTACGGAAGGCATACCAGTCGGTACCTGCGCTCATCGATGGGAATCTGGTGCAAGTATTCATCGACGGCATCCACGACCTGGAAGTCAGGGCCGCTGTCAGACTCGGGCACCATGAGACTCTCAAAGACGCCTTGGCTCATGCTTTGGAGGTCGAAGCCGTACGGAAGGATCATCGATCTCACCGTGTCAGGGAAGTTGTAGCATCACCGGCTCGCGACCGTTTCACGAGGTATAGCCCTAGGTGCTACACATGTGGTGAGAGGGGCCACCTTCGATCCAGTTGCCCAAAGCGGACTGCTGAAAGAGAAGAAAGTCGTTCCCAAGAGGATAGGGTGGCTAATGTCACCGCCCAGCAACAGGAGGGAAACGAATAAATGCCAGGACTGCGGGGCGGGTGCTGGCTGATTTTAGAAGAGCCCCAAGGGTTTCGATCTCACAAACCCAGGATGGGAACAGCCTGATCATCAAGGGCGAGGTAAATGGAACACCATGCAAGCTGACAATAGATACTGGAGCATCTCGCACGGTTGTCAGTTCCCGACTTGCAAATCGGTTCCTTGGGGACTCTGCAAACCGTGACCGCATCAACTTGGTAACGGCCACGGGTCAGCGCATACCCGTCCGAGGAGAGAAAGAGATGCAGTTAAAGTTGGGCAATGGAATTTACCTGCATAATGTCATCGTGGCTGACATAATGGACGACTGCATACTGGGCTTAGACTTTATGAGGAAGAACTCTTGTGAGATCGACGTCAAGCAAGGAGCGATGAAATGTGGTCAAGAGGAACTTTTCATGGAAGGAGCGTTATCAGGAAAAGTGTACAGCTTGAAGAAGGTCGTGCTTCCTGCCAGATCAGAAACTACTGTACCAGTTAGTCTCCCTCAGAATTCTGGGCGAACACATCGATGTGTACTCATAGAAGGGATATACAATGAACTTCCATGGAAAATGGCCCGAACTCTGGTAAGAGCCAATGAAGCCTCAGTGGTACGTGTGCTGAACCTTAGTGATAAGGAACACGTGATAGAAAAGAGCACATTGATTGGCACTTGCGAAGAAGTAGATTGGATGCGCCGATGCCAAGAGTTGAGTACTGGGAACATCGTCAACAAGGACGCTAGAAACAACGTGTTGACACTTTTAGAAGACTGTCGTAACATCTTAACGAAGAATGAAATGGACAAGGCTAAGAAGATGTTACTCAAGTACGCCGATATTTTCTCTTCGAGTGATGCTGACATTGGGAAGACTGGATTGGTTCAGCATAGAATCAATACAGGAAATGAGGCACCCATCCGTCAGCGACCAAGGAGACTGCCAGTAGCACGAGAAAAGGAAGTTGAGACCATGATTGAAGGAATGGTAAAAGATGGTGTGATAGAACCATCGTCAAGTCCATGGTGCTCACCTGTAGTGCTGGTGAGGAAGAAAGATGGCAGTATGCGGTTTTGTGTCGACTATCGTCGTCTGAACGACGTTACGAAAAAGGACAGCTACCCTTTACCAAGGATCGATGACACGTTGGACATGCTGACAGGGGTGAAGTGCACGCTAGACCTGAAAAGTGGCTACTGGCAAGTTGAAATCGATCCGAAGGATAAAGAGAAGACTGCATTTTCCACAGGAAAGGGTTTGTGGCAGTTTAAAGTTATGCCATTTGGTTTATGCAACGCCCCGGCTACTTTTGAAAGATTAATGGAAATTGTACTCGCCGGATTGACTGGGGACGCCTGTCTTGTCTATCTAGATGACATTATCATCGTGGGCCGTACGTTAGAAGAGCATCTTCAAAACCTGGAACGCGTGCTTGTAAAGATCCGAAGCGCGAACCTGAAGCTCAGCCCGAAGAAGTGCTCATTCCTCAAACGGCAAGTAAGCTTCCTAGGCTACGTAGTGTCTGAAGATGGTATCCGCACGGATCCAGAGAAAATCATCGCCGTCAAGGATTGGCCGGTTCCAAAGGATAAGACGCAGGTCAGAGCATTTTTGGGTTTGTGCTCATACTACCGGCGATTCGTCCAGAACTTTGCGGATATTGCCAAGCCCTTACACAAGCTCACGGAGGAGAAGCGACAATTCTGCTGGGACGGAAGCTGCGGCATCGCATTCCAGGAGCTAAAGAATCGTCTGTGCAATACACCTATTTTGGGTTATCCTGATGCGGAAAATGAATTTATAGTTGACACAGACGCAAGTGATATCGGACTCGGAGGTGTGTTATCTCAAAGGAAAGGAGATCGAGAGGTCGTTATAGCCTACTTCAGCAAATCCTTATCGAAACCTGAAAGGAATTATTGCGTCACGAGGAGAGAATTACTCGCCGTGGTGAAGACATTGCAGCATTTCAGCAAATATTTACTAGGGCGAAAATTCCTTATACGTACCGACCATGCTGCATTGAAGTGGCTATTACAATTTAAGAATCCAGAAGGACAAGTCGCCAGATGGATTGAGCTATTACAGGAATATGACTTTGTAATCGAACATCGCAGTGGGAGATCCCATGGCAACGCAGACGCATTGTCAAGAAGACCTTGCCCTGAAGACTGTAAGCACTGTGCCAAACAGGAGATAAAGGAAGCCATACCTGTGAAGATGCTTAAAACGGATCTGAGCGACGAATGGAAAGAAAGCCTACAACATGCTCAACAGGACGACGCAGACATCAAGCCAATATTTGAGTGGATTAAAGCAAGTGCTCCTAAACCCATGTGGAGTGACGTCGCTTCAATGAGTTCAATCACAAAAAGTTATTGGGCGCAATGGGACAGTTTAGTTATTCAGGATGGAGTCTTGTGCCGCAAATGGGAAAATGCTCGAGGAGACAGCTGTCATTTGCAAATGGTCGTCCCTAAAGTTAAGGTCCCAGATGTGCTACAGCTCTACCATAATGGATGTTCAGGGGGCCATATGGGAGTAAAAAGGACTCTGTTGAAGATACGTGAGCGGTTTTACTGGATCCACTGTCGCGACGACGTTGAGGACTGGTGTCGCAAATGTACGAGTTGTGCTGCTGTGAAAGGACCTCATACACGGAGCAGAGGTGCACTGAAACTGTATAACGTTGGGGCACCATGGGAAAGGATAGCCCTAGATGTTGCGGGACCGTTTCCTGAAAGTGAAAGCGGAAACAAGTACTTCATGGTTGTGATGGATTATTTCACGAAGTGGCCAGAAGTCTTCGCTATACCTAATCAAGAAGCTACTACGGTGGCAGATAAATTATTTCACGAAGTCTTCTATCGTTTCGGGGTGCCTCTAGAAATCCATAGCGATCAAGGAAGAAATTTTGAATCTCAGGTGTTCCAGGAAATGTGTCGGGTCATGGGTACTCACAAAACCAGAACGACCTGTTACCACCCGCAGTCAGATGGAATGGTGGAGCGGTCAGTCAGATCAAATGGGATGGACCATACCGAGTTGTGACCAAGATTAACGATGTCACTTACCGAATACGGAAGAGTCCAAGAAGTGCGCCAAAGATAGTTCATGTGGATCGATTGGCGCGATATTATGGGCCTGACAATGCTCGGGACGAGCATGTCTTAGGAGGGGGCAGTGTAACGCCATCTCGTAGCGAGTAATAAGACTACCAAACTCGGCGCCATCTAGTAGCAAATCGCAGTACTACTACGTAACGTCTTTCGGGAATGTTCTGCCAAGGTACTTCTATGTAACGTGTTATCTAGAAGCATCTCGAAGGTGTGGAATGTTCGCGATATTTCTTCCGTGAAAATTCCAGAGTAATCTAGAGTAATGACCGCACTATAAAGGCGGAGCACTTCGGTGGCGGATCATCAGTATTTCCGGAGCGATAATACGAGTTATACCTGCGAGTTCAAGTGCGATTAAAAGTGTTCAGTGAAGCTTATAGTAAAGTGTAAATTAGTGGTGTAATAAATAAAGTGTTTTGTGGTAGTTTGACCGGCATTTCAATTCGGTAGAACCCCGGCTCGTAACAGTATTAAATAATAGGTTCTTGAAAAGTAAAACTAAACTTCAAGAAGAGTGAGAATGGACTTTTGAATGATACTGTACTGTACATAAACAATTTATTGTACTTGGAGCAGTTGTAAGTAATTAGGGACCCTATTGAAAGGTGAGGTTGCCTTGGGGTCCCAATGTTTCTGATCTTTGATCGCATATTTAATACTTACTTCATTTGCGACTACTAAAAATAATTGTTTAATGTAAAAATAGTAATTTTAAATGTTTCGATTTCAGGGCATTGGGTCGAGGTTAATGTTGGCAATGGGTTATGTCCCTGGCACGGGACTGGGCGCGTCGAGCGATGGTCGCGTCAACCCGGTTGAAGCTCGAGTGTTGCCAGTCGGGAAAAGTCTCGACCACTGCATGGCGATATCTGAAAAAAATGCTGCTAAAGACCCATTAAAAGTAAGTTTGAATTTTTTTTATTTTAGTTATGTTTGGAGTTCGAATCGAACCCACGTGACCGCTTTTTTTTTGCTATCATTGGTTGAATATGTGGATCGACTATAGTCGATACTGCTCTTACGGCAAAAGAAGGTGAAGTGCTATAATATTGTTGTTTTATCAGCCTATTTATGGCAGTGACAGATATATAGAGTGTGAATCAAGGCCGCTTGACAATGACACAATCTCTGGTAGGTCAGTACCCAGCTTACATATATTATCATTGTTCCCACACATTGAATATATAATTTTGCAGAACTATTATTCTACTGACTACCACTTGATACCTACATAGTTGCATATAAAATTTGACGACTTTTGCTTATTTCAGCAGATTTATACAGATGCATTTACTCTAGGTTGCCAGTAAGTAAAAGAGATTGCTCAGTGCGTCATCAACGTTAGCGCACTAGATTTTATAAAAAAAATTATGTAAAATGCCAAAACCTACCTATATCATTGTTTTATTTATATGTTACAGTTACAACAAAAATTTAAAAGATTACAAAAGAAAGACGAAGAAAGGAACAAAAGAGCTTACGAACGAGAAAAGGAAAGGGAGAGGCGGAATGTGTTTAATTTTCTCAATAAAACTTTAGGAGACGGCACTGAAGAAGCAAAAGATGCGGAAACATCGTTAAACGTGAAGCAGTCTACTAGCAAAGATTTAAATATAGAACAATTCAAAATTGATGAAGAAAAGAAAAGAATCGAACGAGATATAATAAGGTTAAATAGTTCTCTAATCAAATATCCATCGGGATCTAGCGGGAACAAAAGTATTAGTTTACAATTACTTGAGAGGAATAAAGACTTAACGAATCTTTTACAAAAAGAAAGAGAAATAAGCAAGGAACAGACACAACGGAAACATAAGCAGAAAATGACAGTATTTTAATGGATACATACACTATGTATAAATAAACTTATGTATAAGTTTATTTATAAATAAATATTGTTATTAAAATGTTGGTGTTAGATGTATGTGTTTAAATCATTAAAAATATTTTTATTTTTTTATTAATTTCCCATAAACTTATACCTACTACCTCGGTTTAATTTTTTCAATAAAATTTGCGATTGCAATTACTTCTGACTCTGCTCTGACTTTTTTGCATGTCATAACATAAATTAGGACTTAGTCTGCACAGACGAGGGACTTTTGTCCGCGGGAACTTTGTCCATCGATAAATAGATCGGTTATAAATTGTATCGAATAACGCACACGAAGCACTTCAAAGTACCCCGTAATTTATATAGAGATCTGTATCGACGGACAAAAGTACGCGGACGAAAGTCCCTGGTCTGCGCAGGCCTTTAGGGCTCATGGCCGACGATGGAAGGATGGCCGAGGATAAAGCTAAAAACACACTGGTTCTACGTATACCACGTCTTACGACTTCTGACGTACCTATATGTTATTTGAGGTGGTGTCTGCGAGTAACTTACGCGCTAAGACACTTTAACGTGTGTGACAGCATCGTACGCGTGGGATAGCATGGGAACACGCGAATCTGGCGCGGTGACGCGTAAGGCAGCGTGGTGAATGATCAGTGTGTGTTGTCATATAAATTGTATAAGCCAGATCCGGTTCAGATATCATTATGCGTGGTATACGTCGTGTGTGAAGGACGTTTGCCCGTGCCAACTCACGTCAAAGGAACGCAAGTCCATCGCCATCGGGCTGAGAACGGTTTAAACTACAACAGATTATTTTTTTAGTTGTACTACAAGGTGTAGTATCAGACTATAATGACCTCTTTACAACAGTAGCTTAGTCGGTTTCACATAATAAGGGACACTTATTGACGATTAAATCATAATTGATCAGTACTTAGAAGTAAGATTGACTTGAGCATCCTAAGATTTTGGTGGCCACCCCTATAAGTTGGGCTATGATATGCCCTACTTATTAAATAAATTGACAGTCATGGGACGGTAGCACATACCCAAGTACTTACACTTTGATTACATGTAAAAAATTCAAACATTCATAACTCAATATTTTCATTCTTACAAGTATGGCGCGAAATACTTAGGTATGTCTTGTGACTACAATAAAGGTAGGTACCTATTTAAACTATCATGGTCGTTCACATTACTATTAGTTACTATATTCGGAGTATTTACTATGTAACGTATGATTGAGTCTTCCGATATTTCGGCGCTGTTGCAAGCGCAATGATCGCGGATCAACCGCCAATACCTACTTCAGGTTTCTCCATACATACATTTTCCAGAAATCACTGTTTTCGACTCGGCAGACCTCAAGGATCATGGTAAACTCAAAATAGTTTTTTTTTACTATTCTTATTTATGTTAAAGTAAAAATCAGCCGGTAGTCTCGAGGCCGATGGTGTAGCTATAGCGTACGTAAGTACTATTTCCCCATTCTGTGGTAGGTATAGGTTACCAAGTTACCTATAATTTTTAGAGTGTGCATCACTGTTAATATGTGTTAGGACCAATCTACATAGGTACTGATTACAAAGTTTGTAAATAATTATATCTATGCATGTATGTCCTCGTAATAAATTTAATTAGACTGATTAAATATAGACGACTATATATTTTGAAGTAGATAAGGACAAGGTGCCCATATGTATGTACCTACGGTCCTTAAATATATCTATGTAGGTAGGTACACATCAGATTGAATACAACAATATCGATTGATACGAGTTATGATAAAAATAATGACTGCGTCATGCGACAGGAAGTCATTGGATTCCGTTCCGTGGTTATTGACCTTCAAATATTTTGTCAAATTGAGAGGATTAATAATAATATGATAATCCCACACAGTGGATAGAATGTTCGCAAGAACCGAGCGTTTTAAACGTTCGTTTCTCTGCCGAACATAGTGGCCTGGAACGCCCTGCCTGTGCACGTGTTTCCTCCCACATATAATCCTGGGTTCTTTAAGCGGAGCGTGAAGAGGCACATCAGTAGGTCGTCAAGTTGAGGGCCACTCTCTATAGTATTGTATGCTGTGAGAGTGGCCCACAATCGCTAGACGTCGTCACGACTTACCACCGGCGGCGTCAATTTGGCGAACCCAATATAAAAAATAAAAAAAATCCTAGTCTTGATAGATAATTTTAATTCAGGGTCACAAGGCCCTGACGACTGATCTTCTGACGAGGCTCTCGCAAACGACCCTATTGGCAGTAAAGCTCGCCCTTATCACGTGGTAAATATGGGATTATAACAATACTTACCTATTTATATGCCTCTGCCTACCCCTTTATCTTATAATATCTTTATCTATACTGATACATAAACAAATATTATAAAGAGGAAATATTTGTATGTATGTTTGAATCGAATAGGCTCCGTAACCACTGAACTGATTTTCAAAATTCTTTCACTAATATGTGATAGCTACATTATCCTCGATTGACATATAGGCTATTTTTATCCCGATAATGTGTTACCGGGGAAATTGGGTACAAGGAAACTGAAGTAATGTATACGTATAGGTGGTACAGGTATGAATAATAATAAAACAGTCCAAAATAATTACAAATTTCTATATTTACACATTATGTGATGTTTAGTTTAAAATAAGCGTACATGGCATAAAATTACAATTAATATATGACATATTTTTCTATAAATTAGATATTTGTACTATCAATCAATATTAACAAAAGTACTTAAAATGTTAATGGGCGTGTGACTAGCAAATAATATTTGCTGTACATAATGTTTTATATTTTAAATATCAATGATGTTTAGTGACAGTGGGTCAAGTGTTCCACCATTAACTTCTACTAACTTAACTTGTAGCTAATACCTGGACTAGGTATATATAAAACTGTGCCTTCCGTTACCTTATTTCATCTTAATTTTCCCTCTTGCAAGCATAGTACATATTTTAGAAACATACAATTTATTATTATTAAAATGAGTATAAGATGTTAATTTATTTATAAAATTTAACTTGCATTGCCATAATTTAAAATAATAACAACTAAAATTCTTAAAATTGCTACGTGAGCAAGTTATTTGTACTTAGTTTCATATAGTGATACCGTGTACACAAGCAATTATCATTGCATGATTCGGATCTAATTCAATTCGGTATCGGCTCAAGGACCCACTGTTCGCAATTTTCAAGACTACCTAATTCTATTGTACCAAGACCGACTTATGCCACGTATTTAATAAGGGGCAAATGGAGCAACATGTTGCGGTACATGTTCCCCAACAACTAACCTACGTGAAAGTGTCGCGAGCACATTTTGGAGTCAGTACAAATGACACCACAATTACTTGAGAGTTGGGGATGATGACTGCTTTTGAAAAACTGTCCTAAAGTATCTACTATTACCAAAAAATATTATATTTCTGCAGGAAACAAAGTTTTATTTTAAAATAAATGATATTTTATTTAAAGTTCAAATTACGTTCCAAACCGCCGTTATCATGGCGTCTGTTTGTGACGTCACTGACTCTGCTTTGAATACATACCTATATACTTTGTAGACTTTGTGCATTAATCAAACTTCATACGAAAACAATTTGGCGCGTGGCAAAAAATGGAACTAATATAGTTGTATGGATTGTATTGTTCTGAAATCTCGTTTTTCAATTAAATGTGGCGCCACCATTGGAACGCCGACTTATACTTGGTAACCTGTACGTTCAAGAGTTCGTGAGGTCATTCACTCTGATTGGTGTTCAACTAATGATGGCGGAATATGTATTTTATAGTTTTATTTTATTAAATAAAATATACCCTCAATGTGTAAGAAAATACATTTTTCCAAATCCATTCATCCTATATAATTAAATAAACACATTATTTTGGTGATATTTAACTACAGTAATCATCCCCATTGCGCTCGCTCTCGGAGCGGTAACATGTCTCGCGTCACGCAAAATGCGTGGCATGTTGCGGAACAATTTGCAACATTGCAGCGTCACTCAAATTGACTGTTGCGCGTCATGTATCGGAAATGTTCCCTAATGAATACGTGGCTTTATCTATCATCGGTGACGTATCGGTACATAGTCGTTACAATATGTAGCTCACACACTAATAAGTCTAATATACAATGCTGGGATTGTAACATAGTCTATCGTTACGAACTTAACAATGGCTTACCACCACGGTGTGACCCCATAGATTAATGGTCCCTGTCGGTAAGTTGAAGTTGACTGTCAACTTTAACTAACTGACATGCCGATATCTGAGCCGACTGTTAGTCTGTGGGGCCCTTTATTGGCATTTCGTTAAAATTGTTCAAGAAAGACGATAGTTTAACCCCAACATCAGCTGTACCTGTATCTGTAACAATACTATTGTATAGTTATCATCTAATTATATGCGTATGCATTGTAAGTTTACTATAAAAATTGTCTAGACAAATTCATCACAGAGATTTTGTTATATCCTCATCATGAAACCTTATTACCGTCACCTTCCATTCTCGCTCATACATCCGTTTGTATTATAATTATATTTATTATATATCTATTATTACATTACAATAATGCAATAGAGAGTGATGAAGTAAAGAGAGACTTTCTTTGTACTAAACTAAACATAAGTACACTTATATGAGACTCTTCGCCACGCAAGTTATATTACAATGACATTTACTATGAATAACGTTTGTGATGTCTTTATTACGTGAGTTGTGTTGTGATTGTAGCCGCTTCTATAGACGTTGCGTATACGAATTAATATAGCGAACACAACAAACATGGCTAAGTTTTACATGAGATTCGCTTAAGTTTTTCTTTAAGCTTATTACAAATTTTTTATAGATCTGTCTAAAACAATTCAAAATTTTATTCAGCTACTGGTTAGCTGGCAAATGTTGAGTGCCCCTGCCTCCAATTACAACCACAGAACAACAAGTTAACAACAGTACCTAAACCTGTACAATTAAAGAAATTCACAAAATTAGAAAATTGTACTTATAAATATTATGTGTATTTTGATATATCTGCAGACACTGGTTGCTTATTTTGACAGATCTGTTAAAATTTTGTAAAAAAACAGCTTTCAACTATAAATTCGAAGCGGCAGATTTTTCATCTAAAATTCTTTAACTTAAATTATTAAATCCACTGCGTACGTTGTCTGTCTTATAATTTATAAATAAGTACTACACGTGCGCGATAAGTTGAGAATTGCGCTCGAATCCCTGTTACTCATCATTAATATAAAGTTGAGCTGTTTTCGAGAACAACAGAAGCTACAACTGAAAATAAGGCAGATAAAGTCTCGAACGGAAGCTTGTTATATATTTTTTGGACCTGTACAAGCCACACGCCGTTGACGTCACAGCTTAGGTCTTAACTTATCGCACACGAGTAGTAATCTCGTAGAATAAAATAGGCTCAATTCACATCAAGATGGAAGAGCAGTTTAAATAGTAAGACGTTATTAACTTTAATAAAATAAGTTAAGAAACGCTTGAATCCATCGCTCATTTCGCGACTACATGTTGTCACTCGAACAGTCGCATATAGTTTCCCGATGTTAAAAGTTTCTAAATCTTAACATCCTTCTAATATTATAAAGGGGAAAGTTTGTATAGATGTATGTTTGGCTTTACTCTTTCACACGAAAACTACTGAACGGATTTTAATAAAACTTGACAATAATGTAGTTCATACTAGAATAACACACAGGATACTTCTTACACCGTTAATCTGTTCCCGAGAGAATTGGGAACAAGAAAACTATTTCACGCACGCCGCGGACATTGGCTAGTAGTTAATAATGTCATGTCATCTCGGTGTGAATTGAGCCTATAAGCCGCACACGATGTGTGTGGGATAGAACCTTGTCACAATAACCGCTCCGTGACGTCATCAATAGATGAAAAAAAACGGCTAACAGAATTGTAGGTTAAGCTACGTCACTATGACGTCACCAACATGGCCGCTAATCCCATTGTCATCTTGCGAGACTTATACGGAGGTGTGTGTGTGTGTGTGTGTGTGTGTATTAGAAACTGTGTGTAGCCTAGTGTAGCTATAGCGTGTGTCTGAGCCGGCTCACCACACACGCGTGCACCGCCTCCACGTTGTCGAACACGGGCACGCCTGAGCGACGGGCTAAGTCCGATAGATAGTGGCGACCTCGGTTGTAGTCCTTCACTGCCACTTCACTGTACTGCAATTGAAAGAAAGACAATAAAAAACACGTCAAGGCAAAAACCAACTTCAAATTACCGAGTTAGTACTAAATAATTGTCGGAATGGGACCAAATTTAAATATACCACTCTGGAAGCAGTAGTTGTAAATTAAAAATGTTCAATATTGGTTCACCCAGTTCAAAGTTATGGGGTAACAAACAATAAAAACAACAATCGAATTGAGGACCTCCTCATTTTTTTGGAAGCCTTTAATAAATAAAACACATTTTCTAATTTAGTCTAAAATACACAATGAGGTGGCCAAACCAAAAGAAAATCGTGTAGAATCTGCATGGATCTACATGGATCCCTTAGCATTTTATTTTTGGAAAAAGAAATACATCGTTAAAGCTAGCGAGTATAAAACACAAAAAGTTGTTGTTGACTGTATGTAAGTATATTATACGCTAATCTTCAAAGCTACTAAACGGATTTTCTTGCAGCTTCCACAAATTTCAGTATTATTATAATGTTATTTTGACTTTTTGTTCCCTGACGTCCAAACAAAAAGTCAAAGTAACGCTATAATAATACTGCTTAAAGACGTTGTTGTAGGCCCTCTGGTTGAGCTAAACATTTGTGGTCTGTCCATAAAGTTTTCGACTTACATTATGAGCCTTTTTCGTGTCCATGGGTTGTATCAGTAGCACAGTGGCTGAAGGTCGCAACCCCATGTAATGTGCGGCTAACACCATTGCTGCGAAGCAAGGGGACTCCGCACTCATCGCGAACACCAGTACACGTGACCCTAGTAGCAGGTCTTCGTCGTATGTTCCTGTAAATAATAACATATATTATTAAAATTATATCTATTCAGTGTGCCTTTATAAGCATGGCATGGGAAAACTTTGTCGATAACCAATGATATCGCAGAAAAAAAAACACTTCGAACATTGACACAAAGTCATTGACACAAAGACTTCAAATTACCGCACTGGAATAATTGTCGGACTAAACGAGAGGCAGAGGCTTAAAATAAAAAAAAAAAACTTAAGTCGAATGGAGAACATTCTCCTTCTTTTGAAGTAGGTTATAAATGTAGGTCACGTGACCTAATACACATTTTTAGAAATTTCCTGCAATATCATTTGTTATCGACAAACTCTTTCGAGCGATATGGTTTGTGGGCTGCTGACAGACGGACAAAATTTCCCGAAATGTCAATAGACTCGCCCCCTATTATTTGGGACTGCGAACAATAGTGATTGACGATGGGCGTAACAATCCCTCGTCTTCCCCCTCAGGGATAAGACCGTTAATTTATGCTGTTGTGGCTGTATAAAATCGACCGTGTGAATGTGACTTAACGGTATTCAGTGAAAGCATCATACATAGGTAAGGTACTAGAACAAATCTTTGAACTTTAGTAACACTTATTTCAAAGACTGCAATAATGACTATACTAGAAAATTTTATAAATAACAAAGGATGAATGAATAAAAATCTTAAAAAACACGCTTTTATAGAGAATCCAACTAAAAAGTAGAAAATAAATTTTAATAAGTTTGAATTAAGAATAGTGTAAATCGCTATCCTCTGTATATAAAAATGAATCCCTATTTCCCTTGGTCACGACATCACGTGTGAATGGCAGGACCGATTTCGCTTATTCTTTTTTGTTGTGTTCGTAATTATCAGGAGAAGGATCTTATGGAAGAAAAAAAAAGTTAGAAAAATGAATGCGGTACGAAATTCGCCGGGACAGCTTGTAAGAAATAAATGTATATTATTGTAAAAAAACATGAGGTGCATGATAAGATATTATCAAAATGATAATTCTTCTACTCATATCTGTCAATAAAATATTTATAACTATTGACACTATGCACCTCACGCTTTTTTTACAATAATATAGAGGTACATTTATTTCTTATTTACACTATTCTTAATTCGAACTTATTAAAATTTATTTTCTACTTTTTAGTTGGATTCTCTATAAAAGCGTGTTTTTTTAAACTAATATTTATTTTCCATTTTTATTTTTAAATTTTCAATCGAATGATTGCATTGTCATCGGTCTTTGACAGGTGTGCAAAGTTTGAATTAAATCTGATCGTTCAAAGTAGGGCAAAATCGAACCCAAAAGAGTTGGTTACAAACATACAAGCAAGCAAACATAAAGTGATGCTAATAAAAGCGTAGTTAATAGGTACCCTTTTATTTAGTAATTATTATGTATTATGTATTAATACATTTTTGTAGATATAAATGGTTGTAGAAATTAAAACAATAGAAGATAATAAATGTCCTTCGTCTTAGGAACGAGTGAGATTTGAAGACAATGCCTTATTATTAATTAAGTATAGTAGGTAGATAAAAAATTCTATTCATTCATATACCTTCGCTCATCACAAAATTGTATGGATATGCTAATTATAGAACAATGGCTTCGTTGCCAATACCACTTTCGGCACTGGGAAGTGTCACAAGAGTAGTAAGGTATTTAAAATTCTGTGGATTAGATTTCTCTAGCCCAATTCCCACGCAACCGCCATCTCGGGATAAAAAGTACACTGTGCCAATTTGGGAAATGATATAATTATGAATGTGTCATTTTTCCCCCAAATCGGTTTACGCGTAATTGCGTAAAAAAACATCCTGCCAGAATCTCGTTCCAAAATTAAACATTCCCAAGTGGTCCTATTTAAATTTGATCCCATTCCGACAATTAATTTGTCCCATACCCAATATCATATTTTAAATCAGTTGTTGTGTCAATATTTTCTATGCTAAATGGTTCTAAACTACAACTTACCCTTAAAAGGCTGCGGCGTAACATCCTCAGTAACTTTATAGAAGTCGGAAGCGCTAAGTCGATCATTCTTATCGACTTTCTCCTCAGTCGGGCGCTCCCTCAGTTCGATACCCTCAGGGAGGTCGAGAGAGGAGGGGCGCGGTTTCTTGTCTCGTCGAGGTGACTCCGGGTGGGCAGGGGCACTTCTTCTGCCAGGGGCGGAGAACATTCGCGAGTAGTCGTTGGCTCGAGCCACTACTACTGTGAACCCTTCGCGACGGAGGTAGTCTTCCGGCCGGGGGGTGTGGCTCTGAGAGTAAATGTTACGTGTCATATGAATGGAAAGATTGGTCTGTAGGTATAAAGTTTGTCTTTACAATTTTACATACTAACTGACCGCCTCCACAACCGTTGTCTGAGATTCATCTTGGTTTATACGTAATAAGACTGCGTATAGTATTTCATAGTCAATATGGGCTTTCCAATTTTCTAAAATAATTTTACAATATGAATTGCCAAAACTTGTCTTCGGATCGTCTTGGGTTGAACTAAAACTTGCGACTGACCTCCAAGGAACAGTCGCTGGTTCGAGTCTAGCCCAAGACTATCGTTATTGTTATTCATATTGTAAAATTAGTTCAAACTAAGTATGCCATTTACCTTAAGTAATTATTTATTATGTAATTTAGCCATCGTTCATTTAAGTTATTCGGTAAAAGTTATGTAATTAAGTTAATTACCGGGAAGGTGCCGCCTAGGTAGACGTCATGCGTGGGTGCTCCAAGCATGGCAGGCAACCGTTCCAGTCGCCGTTCGGTTCCCGGCGTAAACACAGAATCGCCGCTGCCATCTGACACTGCACCAGGTTCTACCTCACTAGCGGTACGATGGCCGCCATTCTGTAAAATATTTTTTTTAGGTATGCAATTCGCAGATATCAGTCGCAGAAATAATACCTATCTATAAATAAAAATAAGACTATCGTACTACTATTTCTGTGACTAACCTTAGGAATGATTATACCGAGTTTCCGTCCGTAAGCTTTCAGCCTCGCATTGTATCCATTTAGCATGAGACCGTTTGATACGGCGGGTTCGTGAACTCTGGCGTCGCCCCGTGCCATCGCTCCCGTCACTCCCGAAGCTTCTTGCCCCTGCCGACTGTTGGATTCTACTGAAAAACACCAATTAAAGACATTATTATAGCTTACAACTTTTGACACCTTAACTGCTTTACGGATCTAAAGTCACAATTTAAATTATAATATTTTCTATTCTACATAATATAAGTAAAAGTAGTATCTACCTACTCAATCTGATTTTGAACAGTGCATGAGAGTAATGCATTGGATATTGTATAACAGAAAAATAAGTTAAGAATTAGATGAATCATTGTAGGTAGGTACTGTGATATTGTGATTATTTTTCTTAAAAATGATTATGTTCAGTATAATACAAGATGATGCATTCAAAATTGGCGTAAAAATTCAAGTGATTGTAACACAAGGCAACCAAGACATCTACGAAAAAACGTTAAGAATTCGAAAACAAGCGTTTGTAGCATAAATAATGAAGTCCATTGATGTGCAAAGCGCTAGTGTGAACAAAGTCGCACCGGGAGCGGGCGGGGGCGGAGTGACGGGAGTGAACAAGTCACGGAGTGCGTGGAACGCGCGACGGACCCGTGACGTCATCGTGGCTCTCACCTCCCCGCCCGCCGCCGCCGGCGAAGCACTCGCTGCTCCGCCTTCAACAAACACCACACCCCTGACTGACAAAGACATGACGGCAGACAACTACTCCTAGCTACATACTCTACCTATATTGAACAACATTTTACATACGGTTCGAGCAACATTACAAACTTTTCTGATTTAATAAGGAAATGATTATAGTAACACCTTTCATGAGCTTGCATTTATGAAATCGTAATAGATACTAACTATATTAAACGTCTATTAAGTTCTACTGACCTGCGTCTGCGGCCAGTTCAGCTACACATGCGCAAAAGGTTTCAAAATCGACAGTATCTGCAGCAGTGGGCAGACAGCGGTCAGCGACTTCCCTCGGAACTCGTGTCACGTCTTTCAGGGCATCGACGGCATTACACCTCGGCAGGCGTGAGTTTCTTCCTCCCGCTGCATCATAAGCGCGTTTCAGGCGTAGAATGGTGTGACCCAGCGAATGTCGAGGATGGGTCCGCGCTCCTCGTAGTACTGCTCGCGCACATCGTAGCGCCGAGGGTATGTCTGTGAAGGCTGGCAATCCTCGCCGTTCCACAGCCTCCTGCAGCGTCGCCCGCGCGCGTGATAATTCCACGTACTCACTATATTTGCAAATGTTATCTATTTATCTATGTTAACTAGACATTACACGATAATATGACTTATGACATTTTATCGACTTTTAGATTAGATGATGTCGTTGGTATAACGGTTTTAATAAGTAAATATCCGTGCGTTTATTGGTACCTAGCAGATATACGACTGCCACTGATGGAGGCACTAGAAGATATAGGCCCCATTAAGAGCAAACATCAAATACAAGAGGGGAAAGAATCAAACAGCAAAGGTCGGAGAACAGCTGTCTGCCGTTCACTCTTGTCTCCGAAGGGGAGTTCCAGTACATTCCAACCACAAAAACTTGCCCTTGCACCTATTCCAATCAAGCAGCACAATAAGCAAAAAGAATTATCAAATCGTATGTGCCATTTTCAAGATATGGGTCGAGGTTTCGAGGGTCCGACCGCGAAACCTCGACCCATATCTACCCGATCTCTATGTATTTATTCAATCATATCGGACGGACAGACAGCAAGAAATGATGGACTACCCTTCGGAAGCAATTATTGCAGTAACTGTAATACTCACTGATCGCTGATAGCTTCGTGGCCGATGGTTTGATGCCTCGAGTACGGTTTGAGAACTAGTAGTAGGTCTCTTGGTGCAGCTGCGAGGTGAGCGGCTTCTACGCTAGCAGCAACAGCTCGAGTCTCACTATCCAATACAAACAAGAGCGCTCGCGCTGCAGCTTTTGCGCGATGCTCTACCTCCATCAGCTCCGTAGACCAATCTTCCACTTGCTAACAAACAATGCATATTGATTGTTTATGTCCTTACATTCTGGGTCGAGTGGTCATTATTATGCCATAGGAACAGTAACTCCTGTTTGATACTGGTAACCGGGCAAAAGCATATAATATGCTGAGCGTTAACGACTAGTATAAATAATAAATAAATAAATATTTTTGGACATTCTCACACAACGTCATCTAGCCCAAATTAAACTAATATAAGCTTGTGTTATGGGATCTAGACGACTGATAAACATACTTATATATTTCTAAATACATACATATTATACATAGAAAATACCCAAACTCCGAAACAAACATTTGTGGATCACACAAATAATTGAATCGACCCGGAATCGAACCTGGGACCTCAGGGGCGGCAGTCGCATACTCATACCACTGAGCCACCGAGGCAGTTTCTTACTCGATTAGTCACTTGAAGTAATTTAGCTTTAAAATTAAAAATAATTAGGTAGTTAGTTAGTTAGATACCTACTCATAAATGAGGAAAAAAAATACTACAGTCAAGACATACCTGAGCACTCAGTGTCAATGACTAACAACAGTTACTGAGAATTGATCAGGTGGACCTTAGTAAGACAAGAACAAGAAATTGGCGGCGAACCTTTGATTGGTCACGGAGTCCGTCATGTTCTATTTTGTTGTTATAACGATTTTCCGTGCATGTCAAATAAAGGTACCATATAATATTACGTAGGTAGTAGGTAAGTCATTATTGTGATCAAAGTTCACCGCGAGGATTAACTCTATGCGAGACAGCACGCACAACTCTCCCCAGCTACTGAATTTACTGCTTACTTACCTAATTTAATATATTTCTCAATTATCACATTGCTACTTAGTACTTTAAAGATCATCTATTAAAGGAATCACAAAAGGTATATCGTTGGACCTGTAAACATGACTCAACTCATCTTCCACTTAGTTTTAACTAAATGAACTGGATGGCATTGTGGAGGTCTTACAGTTATTCTATTGCTCGGCTCGAGGTTAACATAATATGGTAGTTTTTTGTGAACATTCTTCTTAAACATCTACATAAATAATGAAGGAGAAGACAAGAGGCGTTTATTACATCAACATTTGGCGTATCACTTTGTTGGGTCCACGTAGCCAGGAAATATTAGGGGGTGAGTCTATTGCCGTTGCCAGGGACTTTAGACATAGATAAATATTATATTTCACATAGTTTGTTCCATCTATCAGCACGTGCACAACTTGCAGGAGTCAGGACTGTTTACTGAACTTGGAGGGGTACTTTGAACATTCTTAACGCAAATCAATATAATAATCAGACTTCAAGTATCGATTAATGAGTTAACATCAGCTTACCTAACCCATAAAACCAATCGTTTTGCACACTTTTAATGTATCAATAAAAACATCTTCATAAAATAACAAGTTGTTGAGTACCACACAATAAGTAGTTGTGTTACAAACTTGTTATTCGTCATTTGATAAGCGACGCAATTTCCAGTGTTTATGGTGCGCATCCTTCGCATCGTAGTTAAATAGTTAATTTTTCTTCGCGCCTACGCTACCTAGAGCGACCCGCAAGTAAAGTAAAACAGAACTTTGAACAACCAGAAAGTAGATTTTCTTTCTACTTTGTGTAGCTTAGTGTACGAAAAGAGCAGGGATTCGATTATCATCACTCACTATAAAGTCTTCTTTGCAGTGTATTTAGATAGAATAGCCTACTATCAGAATTGCTATCAATTTCTGTTAATGTAATCCACCACCAAGAGTAGGTACGTGTTATATCTATTTATTACCCAAATCGTAAATCTTGATCACGTAAAAACTATCATAGATAGATATGTGTTATCTGTGTAATTTGAAAAACCTAGCATTACATCATTTCATCTGAAACATCAGAATCTGTTGGTCTTCTAAATATGTCTTCGTCAAATAAGCCAAACCATGGGTTCCCGACGGACTTATTAAAATATAACTTTTACTATAACGTAGCGTAACCACTGCAAATGCTAAGATATTAAATAGCTCCCACCGCGTTTGTCATAATGAATGTACGAAAGTGTTCATTGCTTTATATTACCAATGAAGGACGACGATGTGTCTCATTATTGTATGCTATATGGCATTGGGAAAACATAATAATTCCTTTAAATTTCCAAGGTAGTAAGAAACCCACCAGACCGTAGAGAGCTCGAGTCATTATGGACCTTACTAGACATAAAATAGGTACGCAGATATTCCTAATATTGTGGGTGTCAACTTTCGCTCTAGCCTCTCATTATTATCTACTACTAACGAGTAATATATTTCTCACACTCTATGGGGTTTTATCACTTTTATCTTAGTCATCTGTAATTTATTTTCGGTAGGTGCTTTTTTTAACTTCTTTGTAAGTAATAAAAGAACGATAGCCCAATCTGCCAATAAATAACAAATCTGCAAATTTATTAACACGTCATGAAGAGAGGAACCTGACCCTCCTTATCCCCAGTATCCATGAACCGTACTTTTATATTTTTAATTTAATTCCGCAGCCCGAGGCCGCGGCCACTCTAACGTCTGTTGCCGGGCGTCTCTGGTTACAATCAGAACGTATTTCCAGTGGCGCCCGGCTCCATGAACCGTACTAATTTAAGTTCAGTGTTTTTTTACCGAGAGGGGATCAACCTATTGATCTTGTTTTATCTTAACATGTCACACGACTACGTGACCACAACGTTCATTTTTGGTGGTATAATTATTATAGTATAGGTAGGTACGTAATAGATTCAGCAGTAGAACACTTATGTACCCATGTACCCAAGTACTTAATCAAGTCGTACAAGTGCCTTTGGTTGGACGTAAACAGAGGTTACGTCCAATATTATCATCAGAGCTGATGACTTCATAAATGGTCACGTAAATGGCGAACAACAGGTAATTGTTTGGTGATATAACATAAGTAAGTACCTTACTATATCAATGGTCGATTGTGAGAACAACTTAGTAAAAGAAACTACTTATCACATAATATCCACGATATACACAATATTTAACAAGGTACTTAGCTATATGTAAAGTTAGTAAATTATGTCATCATCATTTATCATTATAATATAATACAAGTTTAGACTTACCGGATTGAAATACGTGATGCCCATCTTCTTCAGCATCGGAATGGCAATATCCGATCTCCAAGTAGTTGGGTTACAAGACCCGCCCAAGAACACCTCGCAGGGCGCGGGTGAGGCCTCGCTGCCTGCGAAATATCGCTTGTCTTAATATAAAGGTAACACGCTAAAGAACTATTTCCACATGAACTAAGAGGGATTAAGTATATTACTTGATCACTTTCTAGTATATCGAAATATTTGCTGACTAAAATACGTATTCGTGTAATGCACCGTCCGCCTACTTCTAACTCATTTCATTAATCATTTTTTTCTTTTTTTATCTTTTGAACTACCATAATATTTTACTTATCGAAACGCCATGCACAAGAAATGTGCGAATGTATTATATTAACCATGACGGTATTTCAGGCCCACGCTTTTCTATAGTATCGAATCTAAATCATTTTCTACATCAATAGCGTGAATAATTAGATTGAAATTTATACAACGAACATCTTCGTTTACCATGATACGTTGCTTCTGATCTGGGCCGTAATACGTTGAATTCTAGTACTTGATGGGATGAGTTGACCCTATTTCTTAGATATACTTGAGACACGCAGAAGAACCACTGTTAATTGTTAACAATTGTACTACCGTTGAACACGCAACCACAGTGAACTAAAATCACAGTTTGCTAGAGATTGTCAAGTATACAAACCGGTTCGGTAGGCTGTGTATAAATAAACGTAAAGCCTTATATACCTACATAACTAAATTCAATTTTAATAAGACCTCGTAAATCCTTGAAGATTTCGAATGTTAACTATGCAAATGATTGTAATTCTATGGCAATATCCATTATTTGCCATTTATTCAAGACACTTAATTTATTACATATTTAGGTGACAATAGCACAACAAATAAGAGTTTACGCTACGGATTTCAAAACTACCTAGGTATAGTCAAAGGTTCTTAAAAATGACTTGAACTAACTCGTAGTTAGTTCACGCAATTACTAATCAAGTTTGGTACTCTTCAGTGATTGAGGAGTAGGTGTGAGTACCGCGTAGGTTGTACCATGTAGGCCGACATACTACTACTGGTCTACTTAATACACCTACTTCAGACTTGTAGATTAATGTTTCCCATAAAAGGTTACGCATTCAACTTGGACAATTAATGTTATTTTTTTAAATAAATTCTGGAAATACCAATCTGGTAGTTCTCGTGCCATAAAAATAGTAATTCGTGCAAGAAATCATTTATCATCTAAGATTGCTTGCCCTATAATCGTTTACCTAGAAAAACGATCTTTACTTTTTGAAGATACGATTTTAAACGAATAAGTAAAAATTAAATAGAACAACACACACAGGTAACTTATTCATTCATATTTACACTTTAGTTTATAATACGTCAACCGACCGACACATCAATCCAATTCGGGATCTTCGTTCAATGCCAAAACGAAAACGTAAACACAACGCCAGATCAACAAACGCACTAAACAACGTCTGCTACGGCCGCAAACGCGAAATTTGCATAGAATATTCTGAATTGTCACAACTCCAACGCAGCGTGAACTTCACATAAAAAAAACGACCTGAATAGAGCCAGTGTCTTTAAATTGCGTCACTTTAAATGTATGACATGAAAAAGAAATATTATAGGGATTGTAGAAGTACGTAAATAAAAAGTAATTACAAATAGTTTTGCCATAAAAAGTTTTTGAGTAATTACAGCCAGAAGGATAATGCACCACATCGATAGACAGACACTTTCATAGATAGAACCAAAAATAAAAGTAGATAAGATAGGAATAAAATAGGATAGATAGGAAACGCACAGGGCACTATCATTGTCGTCGGCGGCATGATTGCGGATGTATCGTGCAGCAGTATCGGCGTGCACGCTGTCCACCCGCGAACGGTCGACGGCCAACTGGCGTTCGAATTCGAACACATCTCAGAGTTCTCAGATCTACGCCCAACTACTAACCAATTCCGCATTTTAAAATGTTCCGTTATATCTATATCAAAACAAAACATAATACAAAGAGTTATGTATGGTGTTTCAGATTTATATAGCTCACAGATCATCGGATTCTATTCAAGAAAAAAGAGAAAATACTCGATGTAACGCCGTAGCCATGACGGCGGTAACTTTTTAATAGATTTAGGAGATTATTTTGTTGATATTGATAATTCGGTTCTTGATCCCGAAAGCTAATTAGAAAAATGAACACTAAGATAACGAAACTACTTTTAATTGTATTATCTTTTGAGAAATAGACAGTAATCCCCATAGTACAAATAACTAATGAGATAGAAAAGTTAACTAATGAGACATTGACATTGAGGGGGTGATCTGTTTAAAACAACTGGTGAAAAGGTTATTCGGCAGTGTTTATTTTCTATAGAGAATACAATATTTTAATTAAAATGTAGTATTAAATCGAATACATATCGCTTGCTACTACTACATGTAGATATTAATTGCCACTGCGAATAACACAGCTAATAAATTATCTTTATATATCTACACGTACAGTAGTTAAACATTGAACCGCTTTTCACTCCATCATAAAATATACGATTTAATTTAATTGTTTACATTCAGAATCCTCGTCGTTTTATGATAATAATTCTTTTCGGAGATAAGGAAGTTGACAGAGTAACATTTGTTTACGTGTTGTAAACACTTAAGTGTCATCAATGTATTGTATTCGCATCTTTTGGTGGCCGAAATTGTGCGCGCGTAGTACTACGAGGGAGGCGCATCGTAGCAGACGCTTCCGTAATCTGTTTATAGTTTTTGCGGAAGACACTAAAGAAGGTTACGCATACAATTAACTAAGTAAACTCTGCCTTTTACGAGTTAAAGGATTGACACTCTTTCCGATTATCAGAAAGGATTTGTCTAATAGAATTTAAATATCTACTGCATATGATCATATCAATAAACGAATGATGATAATTACTTTAATTAAGATGAGAAGATATATTACGTAATCAGAAATGACAATTTGAAGTGTATAAAGGGGTATAATACCGCAGTAGCTATGTCAGTTTCTAATATAAATAATTAGCATATTGTTACGAGCCGGGGTTCTACGGAATGGAAAATGCCGATCAAACTACCACAAAACACTTTATTTATTACACCACTAATTTACACTTCACTAAACACTTTTAATCGCACTTGAACTCGCAGGTATAACTCGTATTATCGCTCTGGAAATACTGATGATCCGCCACCGAAGTGCTCCGCCTTTATAGTGCGATCATTACTCTAGATTACTCTGGAATTTTCACGGAAGAAATATCGCGAACATTCCACACCTTCGAGATGCTTCTAGATAACACGTTACATAGAAGTACCTTGACAGAACATTCCCGAAAGACGTTACGTAGTAGTACTGCGATTTGCTACTAGATGGCGCCGAGTTTGGTAGTCTTATTACTCGCTACGAGATGGCGTTACACTGCCCCCTCCTAAGACATGCTCGTCCCGAGCATTGTCAGGCCCATAATATCGCGCCAATCGATCCACATGAACTATCTTTGGCGCACTTCTTGGACTCTTCCGTATTCGGTAAGTGACATCGTTAATCTTGGTCACAACTCGGTATGGTCCATCCCATTTAGCTTGCAGCTTAGGAGACTTCCCTTTACTGCGGACTGGGTTATGTAACCACACTAACGAACCTTCATCGAAGCTCTTATTGTTTGTCTTTCGGTCGTAACGGGTCTTCATCTTTTCAGACATTTGTTGACCTGATTGTCTGACATGCTCATAAATGTCATTCATCCTGCTGCGCAAGTCATTCGCATAATCAGTGATATTGCGTGGAGCGTCAGGTGGTATACCGGTTAGTAAGTCGGCAGGCAACCGTAATTCTCTTCCAAAGTTCGCATAAGCTGGTGTCACTGACGTGCTTTCGTGAACCGCACTTCGGTAAGACAAAAGAAACGGTTGGATGTGCTTGTCCCAATCTTTTTGCCTGCTTTCCACAACTTTTGCCAGATATCTCTCCAATGTCTGATTAAATCGCTCCACCATTCCATCTGACTGCGGGTGGTAAGAGGTCGTTCTGGTTTTGTGAGTACCCATGACCCGACACATTTCCTGGAACACCTGAGATTCAAAATTTCTTCCTTGATCGCTATGGATTTCTAGAGGCACCCCGAAACGACAGAAGACTTCGTGAACTAATTTATCTGCGACCGTAGTAGCTTCTTGATTAGGTATAGCGAAGACTTCTGGCCACTTCGTGAAATAATCCATCACAACCATGAAGTACTTGTTTCCGCTTTCACTTTCAGGAAACGGTCCCGCAACATCTAGGGCTATCCTTTCCCATGGTGCCCCAACGTTATACAGTTTCAGTGCACCTCTGCTCCGTGTATGAGGTCCTTTCACAGCAGCACAACTCGTACATTTGCGACACCAGTCCTCAACGTCGTCGCGACAGTGGATCCAGTAAAACCGCTCACGTATCTTCAACAGAGTCCTTTTTACTCCCATATGGCCCCCTGAACATCCATTATGGTAGAGCTGTAGCACATCTGGGACCTTAACTTTAGGGACGACCATTTGCAAATGACAGCTGTCTCCTCGAGCATTTTCCCATTTGCGGCACAAGACTCCATCCTGAATAACTAAACTGTCCCATTGCGCCCAATAACTTTTTGTGATTGAACTCATTGAAGCGACGTCACTCCACATGGGTTTAGGAGCACTTGCTTTAATCCACTCAAATATTGGCTTGATGTCTGCGTCGTCCTGTTGAGCATGTTGTAGGCTTTCTTTCCATTCGTCGCTCAGATCCGTTTTAAGCATCTTCACAGGTATGGCTTCCTTTATCTCCTGTTTGGCACAGTGCTTACAGTCTTCAGGGCAAGGTCTTCTTGACAATGCGTCTGCGTTGCCATGGGATCTCCCACTGCGATGTTCGATTACAAAGTCATATTCCTGTAATAGCTCAATCCATCTGGCGACTTGTCCTTCTGGATTCTTAAATTGTAATAGCCACTTCAATGCAGCATGGTCGGTACGTATAAGGAATTTTCGCCCTAGTAAATATTTGCTGAAATGCTGCAATGTCTTCACCACGGCGAGTAATTCTCTCCTCGTGACGCAATAATTCCTTTCAGGTTTCGATAAGGATTTGCTGAAGTAGGCTATAACGACCTCTCGATCTCCTTTCCTTTGAGATAACACACCTCCGAGTCCGATATCACTTGCGTCTGTGTCAACTATAAATTCATTTTCCGCATCAAGATAACCCAAAATAGGTGTATTGCACAGACGATTCTTTAGCTCCTGGAATGCGATGCCGCAGCTTCCGTCCCAACAGAATTGTCGCTTCTCCTCCGTGAGCTTGTGTAAGGGCTTGGCAATATCCGCAAAGTTCTGGACGAATCGCCGGTAGTATGAGCACAAACCCAAAAATGCTCTGACCTGCGTCTTATCCTTTGGAACCGGCCAATCCTTGACGGCGATGATTTTCTCTGGATCCGTGCGGATACCATCTTCAGACACTACGTAGCCTAGGAAGCTTACTTGCCGTTTGAGGAATGAGCACTTCTTCGGGCTGAGCTTCAGGTTCGCGCTTCGGATCTTTACAAGCACGCGTTCCAGGTTTTGAAGATGCTCTTCTAACGTACGGCCCACGATGATAATGTCATCTAGATAGACAAGACAGGCGTCCCCAGTCAATCCGGCGAGTACAATTTCCATTAATCTTTCAAAAGTAGCCGGGGCGTTGCATAAACCAAATGGCATAACTTTAAACTGCCACAACCCCTTTCCTGTGGAAAATGCAGTCTTCTCTTTATCCTTCGGATCGATTTCAACTTGCCAGTAGCCACTTTTCAGGTCTAGCGTGCTAAACCACTTCACCCCTGTCAGCATGTCCAACGTGTCATCGATCCTTGGTAAAGGGTAGCTGTCCTTTTTCGTAACGTCGTTCAGACGACGATAGTCGACACAAAACCGCATACTGCCATCTTTCTTCCTCACCAGCACTACAGGTGAGCACCATGGACTTGACGATGGTTCTATCACACCATCTTTTACCATTCCTTCAATCATGGTCTCAACTTCCTTTTCTCGTGCTACTGGCAGTCTCCTTGGTCGCTGACGGATGGGTGCCTCATTTCCTGTATTGATTCTATGCTGAACCAATCCAGTCTTCCCAATGTCAGCATCACTCGAAGAGAAAATATCGGCGTACTTGAGTAACATCTTCTTAGCCTTGTTCATTTCATTCTTCGTTAAGATGTTACGACAGTCTTCTAAAAGTGTCAACACGTTGTTTCTAGCGTCCTTGTTGACGATGTTCCCAGTACACAACTCTTGGCATCGGCGCATCCAATCTACTTCTTCGCAAGTGCCAATCAATGTGCTCTTTTCTATCACGTGTTCCTTATCACTAAGGTTCAGCACACGTACCACTGAGGCTTCATTGGCTCTTAACAGAGTTCGGGCCATTTTCCATGGAAGTTCATTGTATATCCCTTCTATGAGTACACATCGATGTGTTCGCCCAGAATTCTGAGGGAGACTAACTGGTACAGTCGTTTCTGATCTGGCAGGAAGCACGACCTTCTTCAAGCTGTACACTTTTCCTGATAACGCTCCTTCCATGAAAAGTTCCTCTTGACCACATTTCATCGCTCCTTGCTTGACGTCGATCTCACAAGAGTTCTTCCTCATAAAGTCTAAGCCCAGTATGCAGTCGTCCATTATGTCAGCCACGATGACATTATGCAGGTAAATTCCATTGCCCAACTTTAACTGCATCTCTTTCTCTCCTCGGACGGGTATGCGCTGACCCGTGGCCGTTACCAAGTTGATGCGGTCACGGTTTGCAGAGTCCCCAAGGAACCGATTTGCAAGTCGGGAACTGACAACCGTGCGAGATGCTCCAGTATCTATTGTCAGCTTGCATGGTGTTCCATTTACCTCGCCCTTGATGATCAGGCTGTTCCCATCCTGGGTTTGTGAGATCGAAACCCTTGGGGCTCTTCTAAAATCAGCCAGCACCCGCCCCGCAGTCCTGGCATTTATTCGTTTCCCTCCTGTTGCTGGGCGGTGACATTAGCCACCCTATCCTCTTGGGAACGACTTTCTTCTCTTTCAGCAGTCCGCTTTGGGCAACTGGATCGAAGGTGGCCCCTCTCACCACATGTGTAGCACCTAGGGCTATACCTCGTGAAACGGTCGCGAGCCGGTGATGCTACAACTTCCCTGACACGGTGAGATCGATGATCCTTCCGTACGGCTTCGACCTCCAAAGCATGAGCCAAGGCGTCTTTGAGAGTCTCATGGTGCCCGAGTCTGACAGCGGCCCTGACTTCCAGGTCGTGGATGCCGTCGATGAATACTTGCACCAGATTCCCATCGATGAGCGCAGGTACCGACTGGTATGCCTTCCGTACCAGCTTCTCAACTTCCAGGGCCCACTGTTGCAAGTTTTCACCAGAGCGCTGGACACGATCCTTCAGCTGCGCACGATACACGTGTTCCAGGTGAGCGTCACCGTATCTGGTTTCCAAGGCTTCTAGTAGCTGCTCGTAGGAAACATCTTCTCCGAGAGCTTCTAGGATGGTTAACGCCTTGTCTCGCAAACCCAATGTAAGCGCAGTCATGGCCTGGGCTTTGCTCCACCCGTTTGCCTTCTTAACGGCTTCAAACTGCTTTTTATAGGCTGACCATGAAGATGTCCCATCGAATGGCGGTACTTTAAATCCCCGCGCTGAAGGTACGGCGTGTAAGGAAGTCGCAATCCCATCTCCAGCTTTCAGATTTCCCAGCTCTTTCCTCACATCTGTAATCTGGTTTTTTACATCTTCAATCCGAGTTTCGGCTTCCGTGATGCGGTTCTCAACATTATGAACTTGATCCTTCATCACATTCATCTCCTTGCCAAAAGTCGCTCGAAGATCTTTCATGAGGAGCGTCTGTTCCTCCTGGCGGCGTGCCTGCTCCTCCTTGTCACGCAGCAGCTGTTCTTCCAACCGGCGGGCCTGCTCCTCCTGGCGGCGTGCCTGCTCCTCCTGGCGGCGTGCCTGCTCCTCCTTGTCACGCAGTAGCTGTTCTTCCAACCGGCGGGCCTGCTCCTCCTGGCGGCGTGCCTGCTCCTCCTGGCGACGGGCTTGCTCCTCCTGGCGACGGGCTTGCTCCTCCTGGTGGCGGGCCTGCTCCTCCTGGCGACGGGCTTGCTCCTGTAGCATCGCCATCAGCGCAGCAAAGTCTGGAGGTGCTGGCGCTGGAGATACCGTGGGCGGGCCTGCTTCCACCGTTGGCTGCTCCTGACCACCCAACCTCTCCGGCGTATTACCTCCGAAGCGCCTGCTGTCCAACTCCTGCTGGCGCTGACCCCTGGTACGGACGCCCTCTGTGTCTTCTTTCGGTAACACCGGCATTGTCCAAATCCCCAATTCTGACACCAATTGTTACGAGCCGGGGTTCTACGGAATGGAAAATGCCGATCAAACTACCACAAAACACTTTATTTATTACACCACTAATTTACACTTCACTAAACACTTTTAATCGCACTTGAACTCGCAGGTATAACTCGTATTATCGCTCTGGAAATACTGATGATCCGCCACCGAAGTGCTCCGCCTTTATAGTGCGATCATTACTCTAGATTACTCTGGAATTTTCACGGAAGAAATATCGCGAACATTCCACACCTTCGAGATGCTTCTAGATAACACGTTACATAGAAGTACCTTGACAGAACATTCCCGAAAGACGTTACGTAGTAGTACTGCGATTTGCTACTAGATGGCGCCGAGTTTGGTAGTCTTATTACTCGCTACGAGATGGCGTTACAATATGAACGCATCGATGTATTGACGTAAATTCATAATTTACAAGTGCAAAATACAAAACAAACGATATCTGAAAATCTGAACTTAAAAGGACATCGAAATTTATGGGCATAAATTATTGATGACAACATGTCTCATGAATTTATTGGACATGATTTTATTCTTTATATTATAATATAGAGAAAAGAACAAATGAGAAACCTTTTGATTGAACTGTCTTTATATTGGTTTTATTGAGGTACCGTTTATCGAAGTAAATTTTAGACAAATATTTTGAAAATAGGAAAAAAGCGTATAAGTAGTAATCTAATAATATTATTCCCTGTGTAGCAGAGGTGACTATAGATAGTGATTCTTTTATTATTACGTAGATAGGTACCACATTATGTGTATTTCTGGTACATTTTGGTACCGTGCGGAAAGGTTACTCATCATAATTCTTCATCACTATACAATCGACCTTCCGCAACATAAAGCATGAGAATCCTTAATGAGTACTATTTTTAATAAATATTTGTGGTCTCGGATAATTTTATACACAAGACGAATAAGGGAGGTCGTCACTTCACGTGCATAGGGTCTGATGCGTACCAGAGACGCCCGCGGCAATGGACATAGAGGCGGGCGCGGTCTCGCGGAATTAATAATAAATAGAAAACGTACATAGGTCGTTTACAATTCTAAATTTCTTACCGTTAACATGTTTGCCAATTGCATCCTTGTCTCGGAGTTCTTTGTCTAAGTTCCATTGCGGCGACTCAGGTTTATTCGTAGTCCTGCGAATGAAAACTGAAATTAGAAACAAAACGTGATCGATAAACTAAACTAATCAGGCAATAATGAACCCATAAAGAGTTAATAATCAAAGTCCATAAATATAATTTCGACATAAAATGAAATTATTAGGGCGCGATTGTTAGATTTTAGTGCATGACAAACTCCTCATTGTTTGGCTTTTATAGGTCAATGCACGCGTCAGATGCAGTACAACGTTGCTTCACGTTGCTTGGTCGGAGAAAAGAAGACGGATCATTTTTACGTCATCAAGTAAAATTACCCAGATTTATGTTATTCTGAATTTAAACAATAAGGACATTGCCGGAGTCTTTAACATAGTTTTTTTTTACGATAAAGCCAAAACATATGGACGAAGAACCTGTAAATGTGAAGTTCAATAGTCTTAAGAAAGAAAAATTTGGCACGGATGAAAATATAGGGCGGCGATATTTTATGGATAATTAGAACTGACTAATGACTGGACTGACTAATTCCGTTAGAACCATGTGCTTTGAAGTAGCGGAAGAGGACCACTGTATGTATGACAAATTATTTTTCTTAAGAAAGAGATATGATAAGTTAAACAGAATGGAATGTCGGTTACATTGCGCAAAAATCAACCGGGAGTAGTAATGGACTTTACATCATAATAATATTTTAATGTCAGGTACCGATTAATCATTAACAATTGCTCATAAGTAGTGTGCAAGTGACGTCGTGGCGATTTGCATTTCTAACCACACGTACTTCGATGAACTTATATAGAAAATAATGTTACAAATGAATACTTACTGCCTGCCTTGCCTAGAACACCGGCGCAGTTCAGCAGCGAACACGCAAAATTCGCCGAATGTGAGAGTGAGTGACTTACGCCGGGCACACTGTCGTGCGCATACCAGCATTTCGAACACTGCACAAACAATAACATCCAGTTAATATATTGCATCTCGGAAGTAAAAAATAGTAAAATACAAAGCCTGATTTACTGTCCTCTCCAATTATATGCTGAGAAATCCGACCCAGCAAGGTGATGGTCACGATTCACAGCAATGGAAGCTACTTTCATAATATATTTGTGACAGTCATTGTAATGGTGAGGTCATGATATTGTACTACACTTTCGTGGATGAGGTCATAGATTTGACAATCAGATGTAAATATTATTTCTATCAATGTTGGGAACACTTAATCAAATATTTTCACACTGAACGTTTATTTAACCTGTCTAATCAGACACAGGGAAAAGCATTGTAAAGTTCGGATAATGGCGCTGACATAATTATTAGGTCATCGATTTACTACTTCATTCTACTACTACTACTTGATTGAAATTAGCATCAAATCATTAGATAGTAAAAAAAGGAAAATGTAGAGCTTATAATGTAGCTCAAAAGGAATGGAACTTGTTTTCAAAACGCAATCTTTCTTAAATTTTTTGAAACAACTTTATAAGAAGTAAGGTTTGAAGAAAACTCTACGTAGATGGACGAAGCGGTATCAGTATCAAACCATATATATTATATTATCTATCTATCTTTATTAGTCATCAGATAAAGAACTGGTATTGCGAGTTGAAGACTAGAGTGGCTTGCTCATTTTGATACCTCTGCTCGCCATTGTCATTTAGCACGCAAAGACCACTTTAAGGTTTACGTAATGTTCTTCAACAGAGAGTAAACAAATCTAGGAGTACAACGGGACGTCTCGTATAGAAACCGACGTTTTTTAATAAGTCGATTTGGCATCGATTTTAATGTAACGCAGCTAAGCACCTATTAACAATTTGTTATTCGAGCGTTTTCAGATGCATGACAGATGTATGACAGTTCCTATATCAGTAATCCAACGCTTTATTGTACCCAAAGGGTAAAACGGCCTTATTTATTACTAAGAACGAGCAGAATAAAATAAATATTTAAGGAGGCTCCCATACAACATAGGTACGTATGATTTTTGTCGTTTTTATTGGTCCTAAAATATCAAACTTTTTTAAAGACTCGCACTTGGCGGGATTTTCGTTTTCATTCAACGCAGAACATAGGTAGGTACCTAATTCATAAAACGGAAGTGACATTGACTCTACCTATCTTTCGATTTGCAGATGAAAAATGGGAAGGATACTTGTTTGATGTGCCAGTAGAGCAGTAAGGCAGACAGGCCGTCGCGGATCCGCGACGGCCTTTCATTTAATAGTCGAAGGCGACAATGTGTATTGATGAGTTCTTTTAATAAGTACAATTTATTTTGTTTTTTTTTTTCGATAGAACATTTAAACTACAAGTCATTACTCTTAATTCTGAATACCCTGTTCCTTATATGGTTTACAGTACAATAAAATGTCGGCACATCAAACGCGGAGTCATGAACTCATTCGGCGGCAATTGGTCATCATCAGTGAGCAATATCGGTGAGATCATCAGAAGGCACACGCGCAACACCTGCTATAATAACAAAAGCGGGTACATATCCATCGCAATTAAACACGTAGTAGTATCCTATTCCAGTGGAAAATAAACGATTACGTTATAATTATTATGATTGGCGATAAATAATCACGATTTATCCATTTAACGACGTTTATATTAATAATATAATAAACCTTTTGTTTAAGAATTGAACTCAATCCGGGTTAGGTTACCCGGAAAACATAATAAAATAGAGAATGAGGTAGAAGCATTAAGGAGATAGGAACGTAGTACGTGGTTATTCGCACGTATCATATTATTTACGTGCCAGCAAAAGAACAGGCAGTGTGCACTGATGACAATTAATTTAAAACTAACAACCCCAGCACATTAAATGCTTCAAAAATACCATAATTAGTAAGATTCCTTCATCAGCTAGTAAGTGAGCTGACAATATTCTAATGTCTAAGAACTATATCGATCACATCAGGTTTTCGAAGAAAAAGTTGGTCCATCCTTTCGGCTGCTATATGCCGACAGCAGATACACAAGTTAAACTTATACGGATTTACGTGCTACGTTTTCGATATATGGGTGTGCGGACGAAATGCAAGAAATTATGGTCTTGTTTTATTTTCTTGTGAGAAAGCTAAAAAATAGTTGTTCCGTTAGACACAATACCCTACCTCATAGAGATATATAAATACCTAAAAACCGAGCCCTACCTTTTTGTTCTGTAGGTATTTGACGATATTAATAAAAAATAATAAAGTAGGTACTTACTAAACCATAAAACTACGATTCCCAGCCAACGCAGGACAATTATTTTACAAGCGTTTGTTTACGACAATATTTACATGTCTTTGTTAATTATGATTGTGAGATTTATGGACAATAAATATACATCATACAGGGCAAAGATTAACGTAGTGGGCCCGTAAATTTGTTTTATATGACAGATAGTAGTTGTCGAATACCATATTCACCTTTGGGATAACATCACCGCAGTAAGTTGTTTAAAATCTATGTCTGCGTCTGTGCATCTTTGCAATAATAAATAATAATAAATAAATATTTTTGGACATTTTCACACAACGTCATCTAGCCCAAATTAAGCTAATATAAGCTTGTGTTATGGGATCTAGACAACTGATAAACATACTTATATATTTCTAAATACATACATATTATACATAGAAAATACCCAAACTCCGAAACAAACATTTGTGGATCACACAAATAATTCGATTCGACCCGGAATCGAACCTGGGACCTCAGGGGCGGCAGTCGCATACTCATACCACTGAGCCACCGAGGCAGTCAAGGCAATTTATTTGTACAATATGATCAGTTAGGTCAAGATAATTGATATTTGCTGCAGTTAGACCGGTCGGATTTTTGATTTAGGGCTCCAACTACCCCTAACGACTGCCATAGATGTTAGTATGACAACCGGGACCGACGGCTTAACGTGCTCTCCGAGGCACGGAGGGGTCTCAATGTATTAAGAAATGGTCACCCATCCTAAGACCGGCCTGACTCGATGTTGCTTAACCTTTGCAATGTGTTAACATTGTCGGTTACCACTAGACCACGAGCCCCTCTTATAGCACCAACAAGATGTGTAGGTAAAATGATACAAATGCAAGGAATAAGTACAGCTTTGCAGCACAACTACATTACAGGTCAGTACCAGATTCAGCCAGGTTGGTCGATTGTGTGTTTATTATCCTTCTAGTAATAACAGTTACAATACATCAACTCTGTACTCAATAATAGCGTCGTTTACACAATGTTATACTGTCGTAATTCTTAATATCCTATTGACATTTACCTTTGAGTCTAAGATAACGTCATAATATACGATTGGCTGACGATCGGCCAACTCTTGGAACGCATGAGCCATAATTTTTTATAATGTGCATGACCGCCTACAGCTGCAACATGACATTATGAAGTTGCCCAACCGATCGTAAGTTTGTTTAGGTTCAACCGGCTCTTCATTTCGACTTCCAAATCACCCGTTAGGGTAAAGAATTAGTTAAGAGATTGTTTCCATAGAAAATTAATATGCATTAAAGCGTATTAAACTACTTAGGTAGGTAGGTATATCTTGACTCTAGCCGTTTTTGTGTAATCTGTAAATTACTAGTGGTCGCCCGCGACTTCGTCTGCGTGATTATTGTTCCCGTCGCCGTCGTATCATTATAAACTAGCAACCCTTAGCGCAAACTGCGCAAGTAATATTTTTTTTTTTTTAACTTTTTGTCAAATTTCTAATCTTATCGCACCACTTGAGACCACGACCTTTCCAACGGTGTGCCACACCTGACTGTGCGACTCTTAGTTTAGGAGGAGAAGCGGCTTCACTGGCGTATTATATATACATATAGATAGATTGTAGCCTATGTGTTATTCTGATGTTAGCTATATTATTGTAAAGTTTCATCAAAATCCGTTCAGTAGTTTTACGTGAAAGAGTAACAAACATCCATACATACAAACTTTCGCATTTCTAATATTAGTAGGATGTATTGATATTGATCATAGAGCTACACGGGTCGAAAGGTCCGGGACCACGTTCGTTGCTCTATGTTTAGGTATGTAAGTAATAGTACTTACATACCTACAGAATAGGGAATAGTCCCTATTCTGTGGTGTAGGCAAGTACTTACATACTATTCCCTATTCTGTGGTATCTATTTTTATAGCTCGGTTATTGTTTTAGATTGTGAAATAAATTAACTTAAATGTTTTAAATTTCAAAAATTAGATTTTTATGGGTTGTTAAAGCATATTGAAAACAAGATAAGCGTTTTGATTACTTATGTGATACATGGCATGAACTGGCTTACGTTTGGACTAGGATTTAATGGGCACATGCCGACGAAGCCCCTTGCCGACGACCGAGCAAATTACCATGTGGTAGTCGATCGTGGCATAATTATGAACTAATTGATAATTAAGCAGTTGTTTAACTCTTACCCTGCGTTTTAGTAGGATAGAGTTCGATGTCGTTGAAGAGACTCTGGATGCGGTCGGCGGAAGCCGGCTGGTCGGGCGGGCCCACACGACACTCCCATGCACTCGCTACCTCCCTGCAACAAAGCGATTTCACTTATTTTAACATGTGAAGGTGTAGGATAATGTGGGAATAAAATCCCGAACAGAGGACACAACTCCGTCGCGCTCACTCGTTGTCAAAATGAGATAACCTCAAACACTATAAGAATCATTGTTTGTTATACGTGGTATGTTTCTGTCAATCCTTTTTATCATTATAGCTACTATTATTACTATTGTTATTAAATAAATAGCAGGAACAAGAGCCTTAGTTGTATGCTCGGTTTGGCCACAGCATAGTTGTTTGGCTCATGTAAAACCACAATCGTTCTTACGTGTGCTCTCAGTACTTAACTGTTGTCGGATTGTTGGCATCACAACTTGTGTAGTGGTGGACTTCATTTCGAAAACCACCTAGGTTCAACTTTGTCACGGACTTAGCTGTGTACTAGACATTGTCACACAGTTTTTTTGGATAACTTGTATCCAATAAATAAAGTGGCAACACTGATAATTCACTTGTCCATCGCCACACTTTTAAAATTCATTTAAATTTACCTGTATCTATTTAATGTTTTCATGTTTACAAAATAAAACATTGTGATTTCTAGTTTACAGACGTGTTCAAATATTATAAGAAACCTCACAATGGATTCAACACTACTAAGTCTACTAACATACATAACTACCTCAGTAGCAATATGTTACGTATTTAAAATGTTAGAGTTAACTGAAGAATAATCATAGCACAGCAGTATAAATATTGTTGGGCACATAGCATCTAATCTAATGGATAAGTCATCATAATAGTGACGACATCACTCTGCGTCGTACCAAACTGTCAGATATAAAATCACAAACAAAACGTAGATGGTTGTGTAACTAAAACTACATGATTAATGTTAATAGAATAACCAGTAGGTAGTCACACACAGAAGTCATCGACTGTACCTATCTATGTGAAGTATAAAATAATTTAATGTTAGATATTATTATTGTTATTTTTTAAACTTACAGAATTGATCATTTTGTTAAAGCATACATGAGTAACCTACTTATTTTGAAAGTACATAATACTCGTATGTAATTAATTATGAAACAAATACTTAACGTTAATTAATCTTGGCAGGAAACAAAATAAATACCATTCAATAATCACAGGACCATTATCAGTACATAGGTAGGTACTATTATTATTATACTTATTCGCCTAAGCAGTTAAGACGTTAAACTTGCATGATGGCCCAGGTGCGATAAAACAGTTATCGATGTGGGAAGTTGTGAAAGTTATCAGTTCTGGTGTGTCAGCAGCACATTTCTTCGATATGACCGAGTGTAATCATAACAGTTTCCGGCGCGGCGCAGACTAATTACCAACCTAGGGAGTTAGGTTACTTATAACTAACTACGGTAACGCCGACTGATAGCAAAATGTTCCCACGTGAATTAGATTTATTTAATTCACTTACAGCACATTTTAAAGCGAAAAACAAAACCAGTTCCAATCAGCATATCATTGCATGCAGAAGATAAACCAGAGTGGAAAACAATATTTACGAGAGTCTGGAAGCGGTACCGTCACCCTAAACATGTACAGGTTCTCAGGGATAAATGATATCACATACCTACGAGACATTTCATTGCTAAAGACTTACCTACAGATATCTGAAGCATAAGTATTATTACTTTAGCCAATTTACTTAGGTAAGTACTAATATTAGCTGTTAGGCATCGAGAGCAGTCGTCAGCGAATAAAGTACCTTAACAAAAATATGTTATGCAACTCACAAACACTGCTTTGCACATCCATCATTTTGACATCTTACAGCAGACAAATAAATGACTAAATATAGAAGAACGAAAATTAATAACTTCATTATCGCGAATTATCACCACATTAAGAACAAATACTCGTCCGGGGCACCAAAGTGTATCTAGTTATTTCACAGTGAACAAACAGTATTTATGAATGTTATTGAGCGTCACCAGTGACTGGAAATGGCACATATGTATCGATATCTATCACTCTTTGCAATACTAGCAATGTTTTCACAAGTATGTATTGAATATAAATCTCACGGTTATCAATACCACGGAATTTATATGTTTTAGTGAGACTAGATTCTTTACATTATGAGTAATGCGTGCTGTGAGGCGATTGTAATACCTAAGTGGTGTTGACCATAAATAAATTATATAATCTGTCTATCATATCTATCAATCTAAAAATTGATTCTCATACCTATGTATGAGAATCAATTTTTATGGATTTTGTGCCTAGTTGTCGTCATCTGTCATTCTTTATGGAGAGAATTTTTAGTTCCATGCAGTAAGATTCGACTAATGCATTATAAATATGTGTAAAGGGGTCCCACCAAGTCAACCTAGCCTGCAACTGGTACACCTGTTGCTGTATTAAAAGGAACTTACAAAAATTACTTGCGAAAAGTAGACGTATCTTATGAGTATGCTTCTGCATACCACCTTCGGGGACACAGTTGTTTAGGCTGAAGTTCTCCGTACATACATACATTTTCCAGAAATCGCTGTTTTCGAGTCAGACGAGCTCATGGATCATGGGAAACTCAAAATCGATTTTTTACACGATCACAATACTAATAGAATACGAGTGAAACTAAAAATTATTAATAATACACGGTGTTTGGTACATCGTTAAAATTAAAATGGCTAATATAGCACCCCTTAAACTAGGTTTAACATGACCATATTTTAAATATTTAATACATAATTAAGATTTTTATTTTTTTTAAATTCCATTGTTCAGCATAAACACGGGGATACAAAAAAAAATAGTGTTTTTATTTTGAAGCTTACTTTTGGCCGTCTTATAAAATTCAAAATTATTCCCAACTTTGGTTTTTATTCACTAAACAACATTTTTGATAAAGTAAAAATTAAACTTAAAGTCAACTTTACGCTACAATAAAAAAAGAAATAAAAGGGATTGAGTTCTTCCACTTACTGATTTAAATTCTTTAGTTTATCCTTTTTCTACGGTATGCAATATGCTAGTTTGAAGAGTGCTCATTAATAAGTAATAACCTCTTTTATCAGCCATTTCAATTTGGTAAACTATGTACCAAACATCCTGTATAATGTACTTGTAAACAACCGGCTAAGTGCGTGTAGGGTCACGAATAATATAGGCTCTATAACTCCTAAACTAACAAATGCATCTGGTTCGTTACAGTTTTCCTTTAATGTGGATGATATGAACTACCATCATGATTTTTTTCAGATTCTTCGAGCTAGCCGTTTTGATTTTATTTGGGGGAAATATTTTTCATAATTTTATTGTAGCACTTGGTCGGAATAGTAAATACACATCATCATTCACCGAGGCTTTCCAGTCTAACTGCGATTCGGCTGAACATCAATATTTTCCGTGAAGCGACTGCCATCTGACCTCCACAACCCATGGGCGATATCGAAGTTCTGTAGTTAGACCGGTCGGATTTTTGATTTAGGGCTCCAACTACCCCTAGCGTCTGCGATAGATGTTTGTATGACAACCGGGACCGACGGCTTAACGTGCTCTCCGAGGCACGGAGGGGTCTCAGTGTCTTAAGAAATGGTCACCCATCCTAAGACCGGCCTGACTCGATGTTGCTTAACCTTTGCAATGTGTTAACATTGTTGGTTACCACTAGACCACGAGCCCCTAAATAATGATATAATAATAATAATTAATTAGTTAATAGTAAATACACATATCCGTGCAAAATTTCATCTTACTGGCACTAACCGTTTGGGAGGAAAGCCGAGGACGGACGAACATGACGAAACTATAAGGGTTCCGAGATTTTTACTACGGAACCCTAAAAAAAATATCCCAAAACTATATCAAACGTTAGTTTGGCCGAAAAATATAATCTATGATGTTTTCACGGACCACCTCCAGGATCCACCATAAATGTAGGGAGCGTTAGCATGTATGGCAATGGCATCGAGCCCTGAATGAAGTATCGGTGGCTCGTACTCGATAGTCGCTGGAACTTCGGACCACAGTTCCGAAGTTCGGTCCCTAAAGTGATGGGGGCAGAAGCCGCGCTTTCGCGACTGTTACTTAACTTAGAGGGAGCCAACGCTTCCTGCAGGAGACTGTACCTGGGGATCGTGCGGAGCACGGCCGTGTACGGGGCGGCGAGACTGACGGCCAACAACGCCGCTATTTTACACAGATCGTTGAGGACCTTGGCCGTCAGGACTATAAGAGGGTACCGCACGATCTCCTTAGAGGCTGCATGTCTCTTAGCCGCGACACGTCCATGGGACCTAGAAGCGAGAGCCCTTGCGTCATTATTTCAATGACACAATGGCGCTGGAGCGGGACCACAGAACTGCGTCTCGAGAAATCGAGGCTCAGCGGCCCCAACTCTGCCAGGATCTCATGGAGACATGGAAGGTGCAACTTGAGCAACCAAAGTGGGGAACCACCACCATCGCGGTAGTGAGAACGATCATGGAGAAGTGGCCGCAGAGGCAGCACGGTGACCTCCCGTATCCTGCGACACAGATCATCACCGGGCACGGAAACTTTGGTAAGTATATGCTTATGCTCGTGAAGGAGCGGCCGGTAGGGTGAGGGAACGGACCCTCCCCGCTGAGTTCCGAAGTGTACGGCGAGGGCGCCGCAGACATGAATACGCACAGGACCATCGACCTCCATGATCGTGGCCTGAGGACGACGGGTTAGCAACCCACCGTCCTTACAGAAGCAGGCTGCAAGGGCTGCGTGCTGTGGGGCTTCACCCCACACAAGCCTTCACTCACCGACGCGGGATAAAACCCGACCCCAAAGGGATGCGGGGTAAAACCCGACCACCACGCAGATGGCCAAGGTCCGCCACTGGAAATTATTTCAGTGCTTACCAGAGGCGCTCGGCAATGGACGTAGTTGCGGCCGAAAAAAGTACTTTTCAAGATTTTCACGCGCCAGTTTTCATGTTTCCTTTTTTTTTTCAATAAAAAGATCTCATTTAAATATTTTCGATATAAAACATTTGATTAGTTACCTACCTTCTTGGTCCCAATATTTCAGAGTAAAAGTTCACTCCGTTTTAAATTACACAACAGGCCGCCCGCTACAACAACAAAACAACAATTACACAACACGATAAAGAAGAGATGAATTTTCCAATTTTCATCCAAGTCATGTTTGAGAAAAAAGTATATTTTTGAAAGGAATCAAATATAAATTATTACACTAGTGGTTCGCCCCGGCTTTGCACAGGGCTGTCACGAGACTGTCTCACGGAATGCTTGCTACAACTAACATTCTACTACTACTACTAACAAGAGTATTGATAGTTGTCTTTTCTAGCAATATAATATACCTAAGCCCGTAAATGTTCCCAATAAGGAGTAAGCAATACACTCGCCCCCTATTAATAATTAGCGAAATGTGTATATGGCTTTAAGCCCCCCCCATATATGGACGATTCATCGTTACGATCCATCGCTTTAGAACGATCGAAACGACGGATCTGTAATGTATATTACGATCGTTAACGATTTACTTGATCGCAGACGACATCGGAAATCGCAACAAATACCCATGCAATCATGAATATCGTAACGATGAATCGATAGTGTATTGGCTCTTTCGATCAACGATTCGATTTTTGTTCCTTAATTCATTTAAAATATTTACATGCGAAACTGATATCGCTTTAATAGCCATTTCTTAACCCACACTTTTATAGGTTTTCTTATTTTCTTCTGTAAAATAATCAAAGTTACCGCCACAGACGAGAAAAGAAGTTCGTTTTCCATTTTACAGGACACGTATTGAATTTTTGAGCACGTCTTTATCGTTCCATTTCAAATGTATATTTATACATTTGAAATGGATCGTAACGACCAATCGCTTCGTGTATGAGCGGCAACACTACAGATCAATCGTTTCGATCGGTCGGTAGCGATGGATCGCAACGATGAATTGTACCGTATATGGGGGGCTTTATATAATGCCTTTACCTACCCCTTAGGACAAACAGAGGGTGTATACGTAAACAAATTCTGATGGATACCAGCGCCGCCGCGCCGCTGGCTAGCGCGACACATTTTTAAAGGCTTTTAAGGGCCCTTAGTAAGTGAATATGTCAAAATTCGCTGTTTTCTATTAGCTGTTATTTAGAAACTACGATGTTTCGCATTGAATTTTCCAGCAACGGTATTGAACCATTGGATAAAATAAATCCTGAATTAGGACATTGGCAATCAAATTAAGTTGAACTGATTTGTTGTTAACATAATAAGTGTGACTTGTGAGGCGGTCGTTGAAACAGGTCAGTCGTTATTACGTTGATGGCGAGATGATGATGTGAGTACAATGGTATTTCAGTATTAATGTCACTTTAGTTCCAACTAAGCAAATTTAATTGATTACGTACTTATTTATTTTTTCAGTGATATGACCCGTCCAGTAATCACATTAAACAATACCGATATCGATAGGTAGTATGACCAATAACTACAAACGTAAAGCGCGTGCGACCGAGTTGAGTGCTTACAAAAATATACCATGACATCATGGTGTGCGACCGAAATGACATCAACCTCTCATTCTCACCGGCACGCTTATAAAAATACACGAGTGCATTTACTCCGTTCCTGCTTCATTATTTATGTATGTTATGTACCTTCGATTTAGCAGTCGAAATAAGTGATGACATAACGGTTGACGAAAATGGCCGAATACATTTTGATTTGATCTATAGATCGTTGATTAAATTGATTATACTTATGTATCTGTCCAAAAATAGACAACTAACGGTATCCCATTATTTTCTTTTATTGTGTTCATTGGTGTGTTGTTATTTGAAATTAAATTTGAATTTGTGCACTGAACACTTTTTACATCGGCAAGCTCATACCAACAAAAAGGACTTTTGGAACGAAGTTCTCTAACGCGGCTTACGGGTATTGCAATTTAGTAGAAATCGTCACGTTACGCTAATCAGTGTTTCCTAACCGGTGCGTGTGGTCCGCAGAAGCCAAATATTGGTTCGCTTATTTTTGGACTTTTTTTTTAATGTTTTTTTTTAGTTAGTCGGGAGTCGGCAAAAAGATTGTGTGGATAACAAACAACTGTATTTTGAGTTATTGAACACTTACTACCTATGTTCACGTTAAAGTAGAGCCACAAATAGAGTTTCGTAGCTTGATCCCGCTCAATACCAGGAAAGGCAGACGCAGGTGTGTCGAGTCCTTCTCAAAATCATAATAACATGATCACAGGTGATGTGATACATTGTTACAACCAACCCGTACCCGAAAGACAATCTGCGCAGTGTTGTCATTATTCGAATTTACTGCGTTTAATAAAATATGAAAATCTCTAATGAAGAGTGGCCCGGCCCACTGCTTTAGTCAATGGTTTCATCCCTCGATGGTGCTTAGATAGACACGGAGACTGCACTACATTGTTTAGCAATAAAAATAAACTTCGGAATCATTTCGTTTTTTATTTTCAGTGGGACTTCCCTAGGAAGCTAACCTATCCGGGAGGAAAAAATATTACATACTAGTTTTCGAAATTTGCACAACGTATAAATTATAATAGTACCTATAAATACACGACTACCTTGGTGGCACAATGGTACTATGTACGGACTGCCACGCTCGAGGTCTCGGGTTCGATTCCCGGGTCTGGTGGATAATGTATAATTCTCTTTAGAATTTTACCCAGATAATTATCCCAGAGTCTGGAACTTGTGCCCGGTAAATGGCAATAGGCTCGCCCCCTATTACATAGGACCTAACATAGCTGGCGAGATGTGGATGTGTTTGCACATCTCTGCCTACCCCTTCGGGGAAAAAGGCGTGATGCTATGTATAAATTTTTAGCTTCTGTTGTAGGTAGTGTCAGTTTGGTCTTGACGCAGAACGTCATTTTCGCAAAATGTCTTCGTGAAAAATTTGGTCACTAGCATAATGTCACTTTCGCAAAAATGTCACTTTCTTAGAATGCCACTTTATCAAAAATGTCCCTTTCTTAGAATGTCACTTTCGCAGAAAGGTCACTTTTTTAAAATGTCACTTTCTGAAAAATGTCACTTGCAAAAATGTCATTCAAGCGTTGATTTCGCAGCAACAACCTGAACCAAAAGAGAACTGTTTATTCATCCTATTAAAGTCGCTACTCGCTCGCGAATATTTTTTCTATATTTAGTAATATCTACATATATCTGAAGGGGTAGGCAGAGGTGCATTACACACCCGTACTTCGTCTGTATATTTTTCACCCCACGTAACAGGAGGCAAGTTGCTTACTGTCGTTACCAAGTACAATAGAAAATCCATAATCACTTGTTAACTCAAAGCAAAACTCCAACAGCCAAACCGATCGCATGCTATATACAGTTCGCGAGGGATAAGATGAGCCATGCATTTGTATGAGTGCAGTGTACGTAAATCTTAGATCAAAAATACCTAGATTACCGATCAGTGCTTTAAAAACGGCACCACTTCAACTCGGTCCCTAGTCCCTATCGCTAGTGGACCGACTTAACGCTTCAGTCGCTTTGCGACCGCACTGGTAGTAAGACGTTTCACGATGACAAAGTTTTCACTTAAAGATAGCAAAAGCTACTCTTTTAGAGGATGGAGTATCATACTTTCGACATGTAAAAATCAGTTCACATTGTTAATTGCTTTTCATGTGCAATAATGCACTGCTTAAGAATATTATGGTTACTTTAAACTGTGCAAACTACGCGCTTGCTCGGTGAAGTTGAACAACTTCACACCTAACAAGCGCGCAACTTCACACCGCAATGTTAGAACAAGTCTCATACAGAAAGATAGAGTCGTCATATATTTATTTTAAATTTTTGATTTTTTTTTTTTTATATTTTTGGACATTCTTACACAACGTCATCTTCTAGCCCAAATTAAGCTAATATAAGCTTGTGTTATGGGATCTAGACGACTGATAGACATACTTATATATTTCTCAATACATACATATTATACATAGAAAATACCCAAACTCCGAAACAAACATTTGTGGATCACACAAATAATTTGATTCGACCCGGAATCGAATCTGGGACCTCAGGGGCGGCAGTCGCATACTCATACCACTGAGCCACCGATGGTGCGACTTGCGAAGTTGTGATTACTGTTTTTGTTTGTTTTTTGATCGTAGGTATGTGTACCTACCCATAAATTTATTTGATTGATTGTTTGTTTTAGGTTACAGGTTGTGTGTGAAAATAAAATTGTTGATTTTACTTCATACTAGCGTTTTTATAATCTTTTATCTATATAATTCTATATAATTTTATACGTTTATTTATACGTGAATCCCTCGCGAACTATACTACTGCATAATATACTCATCATGAAAATCAGTGCAGTAGTTTTTCGAGTTTATCGCGAGGGATAAGCTGAGCTTTGCATTTGTGTGAGTGACCACGAAAAGTAGAGTAAAAACTCATTGTGTAGCTGTGTATACAATACGTGTGTGTAAAAGAGGTCACATATACATTTACATACATTGCACTCATACAAATGCATAGCTCAGCTTATCCCTCGCGAACTGTATATAACATGCGATCGGTTTGGCTGTTGGACTTTTGCTTTGAGTTAACAAATGATTATGGATTTTCTATTGTACTTGGTAACGACAGTAAGCAACTTGCCTCCTGTTACGTGGGGCGAAAAATATACAGACGAAGTACGGGTGTGTAATGCACCTCTGCCTACCCGTTCTGATATATGTAGATATTACTAAATATAGAAAAAATATTCGCGAGCGAGTAGCGACTTTAATAGGATGAATAAACAGTTCACTTTTGGTCAGGTTGTTGCTGCGAAATCAACGCTTGAATGACATTTTTGCATAAGTGACTTTTTGAGAAAGTGACATTTTAAGAAAGTGACATTCTAAGAAAGTGTCATTTTTGCGAAAGTGACAATGTGCTAAAGTGACCAAATTTTTCACGAGGACATTTTGCGAAAGTGACTTTCTGCGTCAAGACCGTCAGTTTCTTTAATGTATGTCGAAATCGGTTTAACTTTTTCAAACGTTTTATTACAGACAAAAGAAAAGTTGACCAGAAACGTGTTCAAGGGCATTTATACGGTTGTTAAATGGTTTGCAGTTGCTCATTGTGATTATGACATCCTTTTAATTTCTAATTATTTATTAAACATAATGTGTAGTCATTTTGTACCAGTGAGGTGATTAAAGTATTTGCTTAGTATCATTTACGTCTTACACGTAGGTGTAAACCTAATAATAGTTATTATAGTCTTTATAGTGGCATGATTAAAAAAAAACTCTGCCAAACTATACCTATCTACCTGTATACACGTATTTGAAGAACACTTAAATTTTAGTATTTCAATAAGTCTAAAAGGTTAGTGTCAAAAATTTCTATTAAAACACGTCATCATAACAAAGCTCAAAGTACGAAGTCATTTAGAAAGCTTTTGAAGTCGACGTCATTTCAAGTTATTGACCCGAGTTGGCCTCCATGCATCCTTCAATGAGTAATAAATAATACATACTTCATAATTCGTTAAAATAACAATATTGCAGATAGTATCGGCCCAATCAGATATTGTTGTCTATAAAATTATATAATTATGGAATCATAAAATACATGTAAGTACTATTGTGAAAAAAATAAATATAAATGGCGGTGATCTCACAATCGCCTTCTTAATTCTTTTTCTTATAATTATATTAGTCATGCTTAACTTATTATTATAAACTGCTTAACCATATTATATTTACACAGGTTACGAAAAGAAGTCAATTATTTCAATTGTTAGGTATTGTAGTGGTTTATAATTTTATTAGTATAGTTTCAAGTTACACTAAAACTAGTAAATGTTTACCTGTATATTGTTGCCATTAGTTTCGTATATTTGCTGGGTTGGGCATTTTTCGTCGCTTAGCAGTTGGTAGTCGTGAGCTCAAGAGAACTTTGAATAGATTGATTGATTTTAAGTGGTAAATGAACTATAGATTCAAATATTACGGAAATTCTATCCGAGAAGCTAAATTATTATTAATTTTAGAAATAATTAAATACCCAAACTTGGATCCTTATATATACTTAACATCCTTAATAGATGATTTAATACATGGTTGCAAAATCAATAAAATAGCAAAATGAGTACCTTTTGATAAAAAGAAAATTAAAGTTAAAGTCAACTTTACGCTACAATAGAAATTTAATAAAGGGATTTAGTTCTTCTTATTGCGGTTTTGATTATTTTGTTACTTTCACTTATATTCTATTAGCGGACGCCCACGTCTTCGCCCTTGAGAAATTATATACTAGAACCTTTCTCGAGAACTACGCTTTCCATTAGTGAAAGCAGCATGAAAATTGGTGCAGCAGTTATTGAATTTATCGCGAACAGGCAGTCGACTTACGCTGCGGAGGATTTTGTTTTATCATAGTGATAAGTGGAAGAAAATATTTTGCTCGTGTAAAATCGATTTTGTGTGATTTTGAGATTCCCACGATTCCTGAGTCGAAAAAAGAGATAAGTAGGTATTTTTTTACATAATATGATTCTCCAAGTGAAAGTACTAACGTTAACTTCCCATGTCAATTTATCTCATATATGTCAGGTCAATTTATTTTTCACTATCATAATATGCAAATAACATAATCATAATATGCGACACAGATATTTTTATCAATGCTACTTTTAGGGCGATGATTGAACTTGACTGAAAATTGTCACATTGGACACTGTGAGTAAATTATAACAAGGATCAAAATATGATTAACCGACTACCAGCCTTATAAGCTGCAAAAATATGTCTCGATCAATCTTTACCAATTGTGTCTACCAACTTTCTAGTACTCGATTTTTACATTTAGTCAACTATGTATTTATAACTGTACAAGTCATTCGTCTGTTAACGAATGATTAGTACAGCACAATCACTAACGTCATTATCAATCACCCCCACAACACGACATTAGTTCAATTCGCCATTACTCGACGTAATGATCATGTTGTTGACCTAAACTTAACCGCAAACCTCTTATTTGCAGGTTCTCAGCTTATTATTCATATTCAACCTAGGTCAAAAGAAAAAAAAAACGTTCTGCCTGTAACCAGAGACGCCCGGCAATGGAAATTAGAGCGGCCGCGGAACTAAAAAAAAAAAGTCAAAAAAATTATAAATTCAGGGCTCACCAAGGAACGTACTACTTAAAAAAACTGCAATGCCTTATTTCAACAATTAGATTACACTACTACTTTTGTGGCAGGCCTGATTGTTCATTCCGGGGTTCCGTTCTTTTTTCTTTGTCTCTCTATTCTGTCTTATACGCGTTTTGAGATAATACATACCTCTACTCTTTATTTCCCGAATGAATCATTAATCCCTTACATTATTTCTTTAAATATTGGATAGAAACAGGCGTTACTTGGCGAAAATCCATGACAAAACAATGGTAAGTAAAAATTTTTTTAAGAAAAAACTTTTTAGCATTAATTAATAGCATTAATTTTTCGCAGAATCAAAAGGACAACAAAACGTCGACAATTGTTTCGCCTCTAAACGAGGCATTATCAAGACTGTCTCAGAGAGAACAGCTTAAACTTCGCTGTTCTCTCTGAGACAGTCTTGATAATGCCTTATTTCTTTAGAATATGGTGAGTAAGCTAAAATTATGTACCTGTTTTGTGGTCTATCAAAGCTAGGTACAGTACAATAGGTATGTTAATTATGAGGAACTTACCTTGCTAAGGTTCCTTTCCACTTAATCAGACCATTAAGCTTGCTTGATGTTTCATCTTGGATGACATCATATTTAATGGCCTGGGGCGGGTCGACCGTTGTTGCATGTTGAGTTGGAGTACACATAAGTGGTTCTATCCGACAAGAGATGGCGGCTCGTTTGGTCTGCGTCGTTCGCGGATATGTGTGATGATGGCGGACACTACTGAGGGCAACTGACTCGCCACGTCTTTGCTTGGGTAGTGTCCTGGCACATAAAGCATTCGCAGCATTCTTTAAGTGTGATCGAAATCTACTATTCCCACTAGAAACGCTGAGCACTCCACCCTCCATCTTCATTTTTCCTACCACACTTCCTCTCACTGCACTGAATGTATGTTTGATTCCATGATGTATATGACCCACTTCATCTTCACTTTTTAGGAAATATCACCTTTTTGTATTCATTTTATGATTGTCTGTTCTATTTTTTATTCATTTATGAACTTCATAAAAACTTTTAACCGGTCCACTAGATATCATAATATTATATTCTGAATTTCAAAAATGTATCAATTTTATTGTTTGGCTGTAAACATAGGGCTGTTTTCTTAAAATTGTAAAGGTAATTTGTCTTTCGATTAATTACTATATAGAAATGGGGAATGACCCCTCTATGGATAGCCCTCGATCTGGAGGCAAGCCAAAAAATCGAAAATTTGACCTAGCCCTACAGGGTTCAAGAGTTATAGGCCAAGACCTATGGCGTGGTGCGGCGCGAAGCACCGCGCAAGACACCGTACTAGTAAACCAAGAAACATTGAAATTAGTAGGTGCTCCAAGGAGCGTATACTGGCCTACTGGCCCGAGTCTGTAAGTACCTATTGCGCTTTAACTATGATGCCGGTCGGCCGGAATATTATATTTAGGTATAGGTATTGCTTCTACATATTTTGTAGCTGAATGTCTGATCGGCAGCGAGAGGCCCATCAAAGTAACGATTACCAATTTAGATTTGGTGGATGTACTAAGCCTGGTAGGCTTCTTCCAAACTTATCAATCAGTCAGGTAAGCTACTTATTTACGCTCCAAATTTGTATAAAAATAGAATAGCCTCGTAGAGTTTAGTTAGTTGAATATTATATGTGTGCAGTATGCATAATACTATTATGTTGGGTAGTGATAAATTATTCTGCTGTTACAAATCAAACATTACCCAGGTTGTAATCTAAAATATAGCTTTTTTTGCAATCTACTGGACTACGTCATTTGACCTTAATCTATATAAAAGGTAAGGCTAGATATTAAAATATGTAACAGGTATTAAACACCCACAACTAACCAATGGTGCAATGAATTTAAATATTTTGCAAAATGAGTCGTGTTGCGGTCTACTTGCCGAGTGCATATAGCTACACTTGCATCCACTTCTAGTAGGCTCACTGCCAAATATTAATGTTGGTGTTTAAATGTTCGTCGCATTTCAAACATAAAGTATAATAATTTATTCAACCATTTTGAATGTTATCAAATAACACGAATTTGCGGAAGGCTTTGCGGTAACTGTGTAGGTCTGAGTGGTAGCGGGGAACTGAGCGGGGCAAGACGTGGGCGCGATGACATCACCGCTTGAGCCTGCCGATCTTACATCACCATTGACAACTTCCCACCAGTCGCTCGTAGACACACTGTTTGTGTGGTTGTACAATCCCCCTCCCTCTTTCAAACTTTTTGAAAATTAATCACTAAGTAATAATAATGCTTTATTTATCTAAGTATATTAGTAGAGACATCATTATCCACCGAGCCTTTTCCCAACTCAGTTGGGGTCGGCTTTCATGTCTACCTGCGATGCGGATGATCTTCGATATAGGTACTTAGATTCAGAGACAACATAGGTATTTAAATATTTGCCTAATCCTTTGTCAAAGCTTTGCCTATTGCACTGGTTTATCGAAAATAGAAATCTACTATCTACAAAATTAATATACTCAAATATTTTAGCATAAAAATTGTCGGTACAATTTGTTAGTGCCACTGCTACAGGTACACCATTTCAGGTATATCAAGCAGTATGAAATCGTTATTAGAAAGCACAACTTCACATAGCGTAGGTCTCTGTAAGTTGGTACCTACTTACGTGTCTTTACTTGGTACGGTGTCTTTTAAAACGTGAAATTCTAAGTATTCCGCCTAGTTCAATAAAGAATTAAACTGTGATAGATTCACCGTAAAATTAACTAATTGGTCCGTACAGAGATCAAGGCCAGTGTCATCATCTATAATAGGTGCTTGTTAACTAATTTCAAGTCTATTAAGTATTCTTAATAATATTTCTTCTATTACTTAATAATTATCAAACGTGTTTCACAGCCCCCGCTCAACTCTCGAACCGGAGTTTGACGTGGTTCTCATTTCTGCACAGACATTATTGCTACCCCTTTTGTGCCAACAACCTTTGTTACATGAGGTATGTAACAACGGACCTGGCTGTTGGAATTGGTTATTGACTTTCTATTAAGATATACTGGTGCCCGATAACGGCAAAGGGCTGGGGGAGGATATAGGCGTGTAATGTAATAAGTTAATGAAATTCAAAAACTTACTTCTGTAATTAATTGGTCTATCATTTACAGACCTAATTAATTACAGACATTTTGAAACACGATAAATCGTTAATCCTGGTATTGGTAGTAATATCCTAGACCTGAATCCTTGACACGCACTCTAGGTAGGTTAGGTACTTTGTTTCCTTTCATTTCCCACGGCAATGATACCAAATTGGTATATCAATCTCGGTGGGACGGATGCGGAGCGGTTACCCGCTCGCCGCTAAGTGGGTGGTGTGTTTGGTCTGTAGTGCGTACACAACACTGTTGATGTCATGAGTCGTAGTTAATCGACCAGCGGGATATGCCGACAGTTATAGAGCTAGGGTACCAGTACTCTGCGGATAAACGAATGTAACTACATACTTAAGAAGTTGGGCTTAAATCAGCAAATACGAGTTAGGTATAGTATTTTAAGTGACATGAGACATGACCGAATAAGTACCAATGTACAGAAAATTAACTGTGCTCTAACTTATAATGAGAGGAAGTTTACTTTTTTGATATCGTGTATCGTTGTAACATGAACGACAAGACGGTTAAGTGGAGTGAGTTTCCAATAAGAACATTACTAAGCCTACAATCAAAGTTTTAGCCAATTACATCCGGTGATTGTAATGTGATAGATATAGAAACTGAGAACCATCCATTAGTAATACATATTAGTAAAATAGGTACAAACTACATACACTATGGTTTTTGCCGTTAGGTGTCAGCAATTGTTGTAATAGCTTAAACAGGTTTAACGGCATCTCGTGGCACACGGATGTGGATGTAAATACTTGTGACGATGAGCCTTAATGTCCATTGATCGCCAACAAAGGACCGAGGTCATACTTTAAAACATCGATTGTGTGCTCGTCTAGAAAACGGGCTCAGGACGTCCTCGCCTTCTTTTGTGATGAAATGATAGATGTTAAAGTGATTCAAAGACCAATTGATCGTAATTCAGGGACCATCATACTTAAATGAATATGTAAATTGTAGGTTAGTATTAGATACAGAGAGGCTAAGGGCACCCTCCAGGAAGCAATCACGCGGGCTAAGACGGCAGCCCGCGAGGAGCTCCTGGAGACCCAGGAGCGGAATCCATGGGGGCGCCCGTACCTACAGGTCAGAGGTAAACTCCGACCGAGGGCGCTCCCACTGACCCAGAGTCTCCAGCCGGATCGGCTGGAGGGGGTCTTGGGCTCTCTGTTTCCGACGAGCGCGGAGGAGCACATCCCTCCGCGCATGGCTCCGTCTCAGACGTCCAACGTGGATAACAGCAGCGAAGACGACGTACCCGAAGTCAGAGAGGGTGAGTTAGGAGCGGTGGTACTTCGGCTCAGTCGCCGGAAACCCACCGCCCCTGGACCCGACGGCATTCCGGGCCGTGTATGGGTCCTGGCCCTTGAGGAACTCGGGCCTCGACTGACGGGGCTCTTTAGCGCATGCCTCGAAAGGGGCCAGTTTCCCAAGGTGTGGAGGATGGGGAAACTGGTCCTGATCCGGAAAGCGGGGCGGCCGGTGGACTCACCGTCCGGTTACCGGCCGATCGTGCTGCTCGACGAGGTGTGTAAGCTCTTTGAGCGAATTATCGCGGAACGCCTCGTCGAGCATCTCACGCGTGTGGGCCCAGACCTGGCGGACAACCAGTACGGTTTCCGTCGGGGACGGTCCACCGTGAGCGCGATCATGCACGTGAAGACCCTGGCGGAGGAAGCAGTCTCGCGGTGCGAGGTGGTGCTGGCGGTGTCTCTTGACATCGTCAACGCCTTTAACACCTTACCCTGGAGCTGCGTTAGAGAGGCACTGATCTACCACGGAGTGCCTCTCTACCTCCGTCGCATTGTCGGGGCTTATTCATCCGAGAGTAAAACCGCTGTTCTACACAGATCGTTGAGGACCTTGGCCGTCAGAACAATAAGAGGGTACCGCACGATCTCCCTAGAGGCTGCATGTCTCCTAGCCGCGACCCCTCCATGGGACCTGGAAGCGAGAGCCCTTGCGTCATTGTTCCAATGGCACAAGGAGGCGCTGGAGCGGGACCACAGGCCTGCGTCTCGAGAAATCGAGGACCAGCGGTCCCATCTCCGCCAGGATCTCATGGAGTCATGGAGGGTGCGACTTGAGCAACCAAAGTGGGGAACCACCACCATCGCGGCGGTGAGACCGATCATGGAGGAGTGGCTGCAGAGGCAGCACGGTGGCCTCACGTATCGTGCGACACAGATCATCACTGGGCACGGAAACTTCGGTGAGTATCTGTTTCGCATGCATCGTGAGGTCACACCCGCGTGTCAACACTGCGAGGCTTCCGGCGTAGACACGGCATTCCACACGTTGGTGGAATGCTCAGCCTGGGCGAGTCAGCGCCGGGACCTCGTTGTGGGCCTGGGCGTGTATACTCTCTCGCTGGAGACCATGCTACGAGCCATGGTCTCTAGCGAGAGCCAGTGGAACGCGGCCGTTTCCTTCTGCGAGCAGGTTATGCTCGTGAAGGAGGCGGCCGGTAAGGTGAGGGAGCGTATCCTCCCCGCTGAGTTCCGAAGTCTGCGGCGATGGCGCCGCAGGCGTGACTACGCCCAGGACCATCGACCTCCATGATCGGGGCCTGAGGACGATGGATTAGCAACCCACCGTCCTTACAGAAGCAGGCTAGAAGGGCTGCGTGATTTGGGGCTGCATCCCACGCACGCCTTCACTCACCGATGCGGGATAAAACCCGACCCCAAAGATGCGGGATAAAACCCGACCCCAAGGATGCGGGGTAACACCCGACCACCACGCAGTGGCCACACGGGTGGCCAAGGTCCGCCGGGCGCCACTAGGGAATTCTCTCAGTCTTTACCAGAGGCGCTCGGCAATGGACGTAGGTGTGGCCGCGGCGCCAAGCCGCGGATTAAAAAAAAAAAAAAAAAAGGTTAGTATTAGAATGAACTACTTAAAAATATTAAGAAAGAAATATAAATAGATCACAAAAACTGATGTCATCGGCAGGACTCGAACCCACGGCCTTTCCCTAACAGGAGGAATGCTCTGGCCACTGACCTACGATGACCAATATCGACAACATCGAATTTTTGCTTCAAATCATATTCATAATTTCTAGATCGCGCTATTAAGGTTAGCGTTGGATCCACCTACCGTAGTTCTGCCGAACTAACGGTAGGTACCAGTATATCGTGTTACAACGATATTTAAGAGTCCGTATGCAGAATCGAAACGGGCGGAATTAGGTATTTGACACATTTTGTGCGTGAGTCCGGAGTTACCGATGGTGGTCAGCCAGTAGGTACGGCGATTACATGGTTTTGATCTTTTATTTTTTTCATTTTATAATAATAGTGCCTTGTGTGGGGGAGGTGAAAAGAGGGCTAGGAGGGTGGGTGTTTTTTTTCTCTCCTTAAATTCAAGAAAAGACCCTCTATACTCGTATGATCCCATAATCAAAACTCCTCTACCTTTCCTCTGTCGCTGCACTCTCAAAGAAGGGGCGAGGGCTAATTTTTTTTCCTAATCAAAATCATTTGACCTCCTCTATACAAAGGGGCTCTACCAACATATTTAGGGCCCCAGCGAACTCATCTGCTAGTGGCGCACCTGCTGATCAACGGACGAGGCTCGTTAATTTACGGTACCTATGAAGTGGCTTCGGTCCCTACGTGGGTACCGGGTGTTGGTCCGGGGGGTGCCACCGTGCAACTGTGCTAAAGCCCCACAAGTAACCCAGCCCAGGCTGGTTGCGTAAGGGGTTCAACAGCTGCACCGCCGGGCCCGGCCATGTATGGTGCAGCAGGCATGGGACCAATGGGGGCTAAGCGGAGTCTAGAGTGGGTGGTGTGGGTCGGTTTGCCGGCCAGGGAGACCCTTAGCAACGGCGTTGCCGCGGCCGCCCGCAACACAGTCATGGGGCCCGCCTGGGACCAACCACACCAGGAGGCTGCCCCACATGTTCTCGCGCATAATCCTGATGTGGGATCGCCGCTCCAGGTGGTAACCAGTGTGGGATAGCGGCGGCCTTGCACCAGGGGGGTTTGGTAGCCCTTCCGTCCGGCGGGTCGGCTCCAACCTAACCACACGGTTCCAGACGAAGCTAGCCCCTGCGCTTTGTCACTTATTACTGCTGCACCAAATGTCGCCCTGTCTTCACGCTTCTTCTTCAAATTTATAATGGCAGTGCAACAGAAATAAGTAAACGTTCCACAGCGGCCCCAGGAAAACCCACAGCTTCACTTTTCGAGGTGGAGTTCACCAACATCCGTGGACTCCATGCGAACCTCAATGCCGTCCACCATACCTTGAGACGGCTCGGCCCGCTGTGACGTTCCTCACGGAGACACAAATACGCCGCCCTGATAACACGCCTTACCTGTGTTGCCCCGGTTATGTATATATGTATCGAGAAACAATACCGGGGTGCCGCAGGGGTCCGTGCTGTCACCAACTCTTCCTTCTGCAAATCAATGATATGCTATCCCTCGGGAACATTCATTGTTATGCAGATGACAGCACATTGCAGGCGTGTGCATTTACAGCGAAGAAATCCCCTTTCCTTCCCCTACCCTCTCTTCAGAATGCATTATTACCAATGAAGGGCAACCTTGAGATCCTTGACATAGACGTTCGTCAAGAGCTCAATAATAAAAACTACATCGAAAGATGTATAGGGCTAGCTTCGTGGAAACTAGGAATGAGGTATGGCGAATAAGGTAAAGCGATTCTTTACACTGCATCAGAGGTGTCTGCTGTACAAGACGCAGATTGGACCCTGCGTCGAATACTGCTCTCACTTCTGGGACGGCTCCGCGAAGTATTTGCTGGACGCTCTCGACGCTATGCAGCGTCGAGCTATCCGTATTATAGATTGTCCGGAGGTAACGGGAAGCTTTGAGCCGCTAGCTCAGCGCCGAACAATAGCTTCCTTGGCCGCATTCTACCGTATTTACCACGGCGAGCATTCTGAAGAGCTCTTCAATCTGATCCCATCTTCCTTCCGATCCCGAACAACGCGTGCCGGGCAGAGATGCCACTCCCACACAGTAGGTACATGTTCGCGAGAACCGAACGTTTTAAACGTTCGTTTCTGTGCCGAACGATACTGGCCTGGAACGCCCTGCCTGTGCACGTGTTTCCTCCCACATATAATCCTGGGTTCAGTAGGTCGTCAAGTTGAGGGCCACTCTCTATAGTATAGTGTGCTGTGAGTGACCCACAATCGCTTGACGTCGTCACGACTTACTACCAGACAATACAAAAAAAATAAAATAAAAAACTACCTCTATAAAATTGTTACTCAGTTTGATTCTACTCGGGAGCCCCCCTTGGGGGACTGGAGGGCAAATCTAAAAAACTCGGAATTTTCCCTAGGTCCCCGAACCCCCTTTACATTTCTGCAAAAAAAACATAGGTACCTTCCCCTCCACCATCAAGGAGAACAATAAAATTGTGTCAGTGAGTGAGTAATCCAGCTTTATAAAATATAACAGCTTTTTTTAACAAAAACAATGATAAATACATTCTTCATAATCACTTGTTGTATTTAAAAAGAAGCCTAATCATCACAAAATAATAACTAATATTACCAAAGTATCAAAATCTCACGCCACGCTATATTCGTCTGTAGACGGCGTCGAATTTTGGCGCGCAGAGCGACACGTCCTCTCCCTGTAAGCGCTTGGCGCGGACTGCTTACTTGAGGCATGCGTCGAGTATTATAAAGCGAAATTTAGGTGTTTTTAAAAGATTATTTACAGCCTATTTTTTATTATTTAGCTATCTTTTTTTTTGTAAATGGATTGATTTTGAACCAAGGTTTATTTGTGTTGTTTTAATTTATGAACGAGAGTTTTATGTAGCCGAAATAAGAACCAATTAATTGCCCATTTTCTCTAAAATTTGACTAACTTAAATATTTGTTTACTCAATTTTTTTTTATGAAAGTGATAAAAAGTAATCCATACATTTGATAGATGACTTTTACAAGAATACACTGTATTTTTGTAATACTTTTTAGACGTCAAAACGATTAGTGAATTTGTGATATTCTAGACCTCTTCCAGCAAAAGATACGAAAAACTACCGATTGTTTTAGGTCGATTAATCAAAATTTAATGACAAAAATAAGAAAGTAGCTCACTTATTAGATCATTATTGAAATAATATTTCATGTTATGCATTAAAACTTATAAAAATACAGTATTTTCAGTGTAAAAACACGTCTGTAAAATCAGCGAAAACGGTAAAATTTAATAGGAGGACTCTTAAACACTGAATTTTTAGATGAATCCAATCAGTTTTCTTCTACTATTCTTACTCCTAGTATTTAGATCGAAATTCATGGTAAAAGCGATTACCCGTGTAAGGGAATCGAATCGAAGCAGATGATAGGGTACAACGTCGTATACGGCGACAGCGTATACGACGACCGCGTTGGTCTATGGGTACAACCCTTCTACATGTAACAAAGTGCTGCCTAAAGGGACAGGGCGGGTGCACCGAACGTCCTAAGGGCATGACAGCGTAGATTTCAGTCGATTGGCATATTCGACCCATGATATCACAGAATATTTTAGTTTTGTGACCTAATTAAAACGATTTTTGAATATTTCTACGCTATCAGGGATTTAAAAGAAGAAGTGCACTTTTATTGGGAAAGCCTAGTATATTTTTAATTGTTTACCGTGCTTTTACCGCATTTGTAACTCTGAAATCGTTGACGTTTAGTTCTAGGGTAAAGAGAAATGATTAACGGGTAATTATATCGCCAGTTGACTACTAATGGTAATCCAAGTAGTTTACGTAATCCAAATTATATTAGCTTACCGTTCGAAATTTATTTATTTAGACGTTCGACCTTTACAAAGCATTTTGCTGCGTGCGGGCTATCTCATTATATGTAATATACCTACCTAACTCTCTTAAAATGGAGTCGCAAGTAGGTATACCAAATTTTGTTAGTTTTATATTTATGAGGTATACTGCTTCTATTCGTCATAGTCATACAACATAATTTATGTGGTTTGATTTAGGTATCTGTAAGAAGTCTACATATTATATTATATATTATATGTACAAGAAAGAACCATGTAGGAAATATGAGCGCCAACAAAAGACGATAATTATTGGACAATAATTATTAATAATTATCAATACCATAATTGATTATTATAGATCAACGAATGCATATTATCATAAAAATTATCTTATCTCTACTTAGCATTCATATTTCATATCAAGATTACATATATTATTCTGGAGTCGTAGAATGCCATAATTATGTTATTATTATTATTTGAAAATAGTATAGCCGAAAAAATTATTAAGAATTTTAATTATTGGCAATGACAAATTGGTAGGAAATAGGGTAACTCCAATTTTGTGATCAATAAGGGTCCCACCAAGATCTAACACGCCCCGTTTAAACTTTGATTTAGTTAAGTGCGAGTTATACATTTCCTATTTTGCAACTGTTGTTAAGTGATTAGTAAAATCGTAAAATCAGTTGCAGTAGCACATAAAACTAATATAGTTGATGTTTTCGATTGTCGGCACTTGGTGAAACTTATAGTAATTTAATTTAATTAAGATTTAATGATCCCATAATTTAAATTGTTAATTTTATTGACATTTAATTTATTTGACATTTGTAATATCTAACTAAATTCAATATTTAATTGCATAATACATATAATAATATAATTAATTTGCGAATGAGTGAATTTCCCCATTTTCAAGGTAAATTTCTTACACTGCGTCTTAAATTTTATTTGTATCTACCCACATATATGTGTTAAGAATTTAGTTCAACAATGGCTTGAAGATATGTTAGACAGTGTAGTAAAATACTTGTGTAACAAATATGTAAAGTGAACAACAACCTTTGATAATGCTATAAAGCGAAACCGGTCAGGTTAAATCCTGTAAATTAAATAAAAGTGAAACGGTGTACAAGTTTTTTTTGTTAGCATGTATTGCATAAAACTAACACTAAACGAAATGCAAACCAGTCTAAAGTTGCTTTTACATACTGTTAAGTGTTAAGTGCAAGTGCAACGACGTGGGCGGTGGGACTAACAAGGTTATTGGTGAAAAGTGGGCGCATAATCTGCCTCAGCTTAGTGCTTTGGGCTAAAAATAGGCTTGTATAGTTCAATGATTATAAATTACTGAATGAGTTTTATAGTAAAATAATTTCACCAGTCCGCAATGCTTAATGACCTCTCGCTTTATTTGTATGAGCAACAACTGTTTTAATAACCCTGAGGGGGTAACAGGGGCATTAAACACTCACATTCTGCCAGGTTTGGTTCCCCGCTAAGGGCTACTACTCTTACCTGGCAACCATATTAAATTTGATAAAAAATCCTACGTAATATTATAAAGGATTTCGAAAGGTTATTAGTACAACATAGTAACCTTTCCAAATCCTTCCTTGAATGTAATAAAAAACTTATTACAATCAAGGAAAGATCTCATGTACACATAGGTATGAATTAGTAATATAGTAGTTATAATAATGAGTTATTTACCAACTAAGCATGTTATCGCAATCTACTTATGAGTGAGAGTGTACCTATCTATAAGCTTATAGCTTGTACGTGTATGTTTATGTATAGTGATACGATATTTTTAATTTAGCCGATACATAGGTGCCTAAGTACCTATAGATAGGTAAGTATTAAAATTGGTAAAGTACCTAGGTTAAATACGTATTACATATATATATACATATAGGTAGGTACTTTATCAATTTTGTTTTACTCAGCAAAACCATAAGAGGATTCAGGCAGTACTTTAGAATCAATGTAGAAACATCATAACTCATATTAAGTAAAGTAATATATGTACATAATACAAAATACTTATTATGATTTTAAACTTCCTTGTATTATATGCTACTATAAATTCATACATAGGAATGACTCATTAAATATAAGTATAGTATATTATAATGCGAAGTGTGGTATAGGTAAACGTTGACGCTAGATTGGTTATGTTGAAATTAAAAATAACTTGCGATTAAAAATTAAAGTAGGTTTAAAAACCTATAACTTTTAGAACACATTTACATTTTACTCTCAGTTAATTCACCGATTTGTACATGAACAGTGTATATACTTGACTCACAGATATAGTTATATAGGTTTTATAGTATAGATATCTGTGACTTGACTGTATCAGTAGAAAATATTGTAAGATTTTAAATGATCCAAATTACTTAGGTATGTATAACAATAGGTACAATACGCTAATTAAGGAGAAACAACAGCACTTTCACGATATTATTTTCATAAAACCTTACTAAGTACCATTAAACACCATTCAGTAATGTTCAGAATACAAGAATTGGTAAGTATGCAGTATACTATCCATTACTGACATACATTTTACGAGTAATCACTCGTATACAACCAAACAGTTCTATGCTAGCTTTTCACCAATAACATATCCATAAATCAATTTCACACAACGTCACTGTAAATAAACTGGCATGTTCAATTAGCGAAATTGAAACATTAAAGTACGTTAGTATAGGCGCGCATGTACCACTGTACCACGCGCCGGAGCTGATCGCGCAGCACTGGTGGTGACCGGCGAACGATAGCGACACTCCGACCCTACAGCAGTTAGATACGGCCGGTACCACGAAACTAAACAAACTATGAGCAATAACGTTAACATCGCTCAATGTTGATCGTACCTCCGTTACAACCACGATTTGATTTTTACGTGCGATGTAGAACGGGAATACAAGAAGAAGTAAGCATTATTACTACAAAACATAAGTACCTCACTGAAACTGATAGATAACCACTACGCCTGAAACCTTAGTGGTTCACTAGTCTTGTGTAAATACAACAAGCTAGCAGGGTAAACGAGCACAACCACGATTACGATTTGGTGTGTTTATGTAAATTTATGTTTTTTTAAATGTGGTATCATCAAATCTGGCGATTAGAAATAAAATAAGTACCGGTGCATAAATCTACATAAGGTACATTTTTTTATTTGACAACATGTAGGATACATCAAGCGGTCCAGATGGATTGCATCGCCAGGGATTTCCGTGCTATCTAGACTAACTTAGGAGATAGATCGGCAATCCCAGTCAAGTGAAGATATGCCCTAGCCGAGGGCATATTATATTCACTTGAGTGGAATTTCCGTCCGTTGAATCATTTCTTTGGGAGTATTCTGCGTCGTTCATCTTCAGTCTGTCCTTATCCCAAGTATTTGGGGTAGGCGCAATATTATCCACACATACCTGTCAGCCGTTATCTCCTCTGTCACTCCCTTCCTTGTCATATCCTCTTTCACCCATTCCATCCATCTTTTCTTGGGCCTACCACTGCTTCTAAAGCCCCATACACATACTTTGCACCTTTCTTACACGCCTTTTACACTTAGATTAGTGTTAAGTGCGAGTTTATATGTTTGAAAACAAACTTCTTCTACTTGCAACCGTTAAGTGATTAGTAAAATCAGTTGCACTTGCACTTAACACTTCCCAAATTGTAAACGTCGCATTACTCTATCCATCCTTGTTAAACCACCAATCCACTATTATAAACATTCGCATCTCTGTTACATGAAGTTGTCTTTCACCCATCACTGTATGGCCAAATTGTTTTCCCCTTATTATTGTTCCTAATTACTATAATGATAAAAACAATTATGAATTAAGTATTTTCAATTTAAGTCTTTAATACATAGTTGAAAATACACAATTTAGCTAGTAATATATTATAATCACATCTTATGACAGAAGAGGTTAGTCCACTTTTCGTCGATAGTAAGATCAATGTCGAGAGATTAACAGTTGAAGAGAAATAGACAGAACATAATGGCATAAATATGAATAACGAATTAACTTTCTAAAACCACAGATAAGAAATAAGAATAGATAGTGTGAATTAGTGTGAAAGTTAGTCTACAACGTTGATACAGGTACCTAGTTTTAGTATCACGTTGTTTTTTGTAAGAGTTAGATACGCTAGTACCATTCCAAAAAAGTCTAGATTTGTAGAAAATCCTTTTTTGTTACTATGACTGGTAACCATAAACTTAAAATCCTGCTGCAGTAAACCGGTCCGGGCTCCTTTAAACACACTATAATGTTCCTTCTAAGCTTCAGCGAGGCATGTTGCGTCACACGAACCGACCACTTGTCGACATTCAACCATGTTCTTGCCCAGTTGCTGAAACCTGCACTGTCTAAGTATTATAAACTTCGTTAGACTTAAGACAACAGCAGAAAAGGTCTACATGTCTTTAGAAGTTATCGGTGACCCAGATCTTACGATTCAGAGGGACCTCTGATATTTGCGCACTAAGCCCAACAGGCTTCTCTAGCATGATTTTGAAGTTCACAACACGTAAACTTATTATGAGCTACCTATTCAGCCTATTAAAACCGTTGTTGTGAAACTACTGGTAGTTTTTTATACGTATTATTGCTGTAATAACTAAGTTACGGCAAAACAAGAATATAAGATGATGGAAGTAGCCTCCGTGCGGATAAAAAAGGAGTTCGAATATAAACTAAAACCTGACCCCTCAAAATCCATTGTCAATGTTCCAAAACGTTCTTGGTATAAATAGAGCGAAACTGCGACCATTCTGTATACTTAGTTATAACTACGGTTAGGAAAAATAATAGATAAACCAGTTACTAAACGAAGAACGTGATTTCATTACCTTACCTACCGTCTAAATTAAAGTGATAATAACATTTGTAATAAAATTATGCAACCCATAGTGTTGGGAAATGTTCAACATTTAATTAAATAAACATTTCCGAAAACCTCTGGCAATATTGGAAATGCTATCTTAAGTCGAAGTAATTCTGGTGTTATACTAATACATACATAGTATCAATTCTGCTGATAGTGATAAGGATGAAACTACTCTGTTTTTAACCCCGGACGGAAAACAAGGGGTTGTTGGCTGTCCATGGCAACATGGTCCGAACGGATAGACGAATTTTGATGAGAATTTTTTTTGTTCGAAAGCCGATGCGTTCAAGATGGTTCTTAAATCTACAGGTCCGATTGATCTGAAATTTAGTACCCATACCTACTGTCACTTTGATTGTAGGATAGGTACTATCTACCTTTCTACATTATTTGAATGTTCTTTTTTGTGTCGGGTATTTAATTTTTAAATCAATTGTTATCCTTATGGGGGATTAGCACAAGGTGTGCTATCCTTCCCCTCCTATCCTATCCTATTTTGTGAACACCGAAAATTGTCTGCACTAATAATATTGTTGACATATTCACAAGTACCACTTTTTGAATTGCCAATTGGTGGAATATGTTGAACAAAATAACTGGTTAAAATGTTAAGTTAAAAGTTATGACTCGGCTTATCAAATCACGGAAACAATCATAGTTTTTGATGACGAACCATAACCATAGATCTGTAAATATGTAAATAGGTACATGTTCATTTGCACACAAAGTTAGTCTCAAACTAAATAGTGGTCGTGTTGTGCTATGAGAACCTGGATAACTGACACAACATTATTGTGATTGATATAAAATAGTTGGGTACTAAATGTATTAGGTCATTAGGATAACATACATTTTAGACAGAGATAATTATTCTTCGTAGACAAAGAGATTTTCCTCTTTTTTCTGTGAAATACTGGAAATACTACGAATAAGTAGGTACTTGATACCTAGGTACGTGTGTGGAACGTATAATGTGATCTCTTTTACACACACATGTGTTGCGCACACAGCTGCAAAAAGAGTTTTTACTCTACTTTTCGTAGTCACTCACATAAATGCAAAGCTCCGCTTATCCCTCGCGAACTGTACTATTACTTATTTACTTACCTACCTACATGTTTTACAGCGGTTCCGTCATGTTGTAAGTTTGGTAATTGATAGGTTTGTTTGTTTCTAACGTTACAAACAACGTTTCCTCAATTATGGTTTATAAACAGAATTTACTACTGCCACTGCAATTATTTAACTAAATATAATACAATAGAGTATTTAGAAATGCAATTTCAATAATATAAAAAATACTACGAGTATCTGAGTAGGTACATACCTATCTTTACCTACCTAAAATATTCTGTGCCCAAAGTGCACTACCTATTTTTGTACCTATATTTGTACTTAAAATGTTTATTGAGATTTCAAAGCAACAGTAAGATAATTATGAATGTCGAGGTTTTCATTTGCGAACAATTTATTCGTCATTGTTTTATACTTAGTCGTTTATTAGTATGGCCTGATGATGCATTAACTCAAGCACCAAGACAACATCCGTTTGTCGGACAATGACCAAAATAAAGTTGACCACGGCATAGGTATCGTGGAGAGCATTATTACTGCTATATTTTGGCAAGTTGACCGGTGCGTGTCGCGGGCGCCCGATGGCATCATCGCTGCGGAGGATCGTGACGTCACCTCGCCTTTTCCAAACGTGGCCGCCAGACGAAAATAGTCCCCGCCCCACTACCGGCCGCGGCCCCTTGACTCGTCACCGACCGAATTAGCGGCTTTCGGCAACAATGCCACTATGGACGGCACAGCTCAGTACGCAGCACTAGGCACCCAAATCCAGATTGCATATAATATATATATATTTTCAGGAATCATCTGGGACCAGGCTTTCTTTACAGTCCTCAATGGGGTAGTTGGCTGTCACGTCAAATCACCACGTTTTTATTCAATGTCAGAGCCATAAATAAGTCTCGTAGAATTTGTTTGAAATATCAAACTGTGATGTTGATATCACTTGAATGTACTGTCGAATCAGTGACCTAAGCCTGGTTTACACGTCATAAGTTGTCAACATGCCAAGTAGTTAACAAAATTTTAAGCGAAATCTAAACCTGGTTTACACGTATTAAGTTGTCAAGTAGTTAACAAAATTTTAAGCGACTGGAATTTGAATACCCTTTAAGTAGGTAATTAAAATTATGTGACCAAAACTTTACTTAAAATTTTGTTACTACTTGACAACTTAACATGTGTAAACCAGGTTTAGATTACTTTAGATGCTAAGATTAGTGCAGTTAACAAAATAATTAAATGTCTAATCTTATTATATTGCTTCTAAGATACTTTATTTAATAAGAAAATTAAAGCCCTTGTTTTAATTAATTACCCATGGACATATTATAACACCTCCATGCAATTACGCTATTGCTACACTTGCGATATAATCATCGCAGACAAAAGTGCACTGTGTTTAAAGTTTAATGCAAGGTTTTCACGTCAACACAATAAAGTGAAAACCCTACTTCGACTTAACTTTGTAACCGAACAGACTGACTCGGACTCGAGGGCGCGGGCGCCTACATGAAATCTCAAATGTATGTGAGTGCAGTGTTCACACTGAACTAGCGGCGGAGCTCGCGATTCGCGCGCGGTAATCTCAAACGTATGTGAGTGTTCACACTGAACTAGAGGCGGAGCACGCGATTCTCTGGCAACGTCAGATAACTACAACCTTTTTAAACTTGTAGCTAGAAATGATACCATGTTCTTGTTATCATCATCACTATCACTACATATTATAAAACGTAGACCTCTGCCGCGTCTAGTCTGTAGGACTGTTGGTGAACTCAAAAACGACTGCACCGGTTTTTATACTGATTTCTTGAATTTTATTAAGACGTTTCGGAAAAAATAAGACTGGAAGCTGTAGCTGTATCACACGCAGATGAATGAGTAAGAATATTGAGACAGGCTGCCAAAGTAGGTATAACAAAGGTATAAATAATATTTACCAAATCTTTTCGACCTCTGACAATAGTCGCACTCGCTCAATCAAACGCCTGGCGGGCCAGTGTGAACACGAGGCCGTGAGGTTCACCGCGCCCGCGTTATCAGTCTGTTTTCTTACTAAGTGGAGTTAGGACTCTTCTTTGGGAAAATTCCTCCTCTTTTAGAATAGTTTTTAAATTTAAAAAATCATGGTTTTGAGATATTTAAGCAATATACAAAAAAGCTTCTGCATTTTTTTCCAGCAGACCTTCAATTTTCTCAAAAAAATATCTACAAATCATTCCGAATCGAATGACACCGCCATCAGGATTTTCAGAAAAAGTAAATTCACTTGTTGACTAGGCTACATTATTGAGCGGAGCGAAGCGTAGCTCAATCTTAGACGACAAGTGTAAATCGTTTGTGTGCCAACTCCTCCGAAACGGCTCGACTGATTTTGACCAAATTTGGCATGCTGGTCGAAATCATACCCGGGAGTGCATATCTCTGAAATCATGAAAATACAGCATAAAAAAAACTTAGGAAAATTTGCTCCGCTCAACATTTGCAATTAGTAGCATGCATTGCATGCCTAGTTGAGCGCAGCGAAGCGTAGCTCAATCTTAGACGACAAGTGTAAATCGTTTGTGTGCCAACTCCTCCGAAACGGCTCGACCGATTTTGACCAAATTTGGCATGCTGGTCGACAACATACCCGGGAGTGCATATCTCTGAAATTATGAAAATAGAGCGAAAATAGAGAGACATTTTGTTCCGCTCAACATTTGCAATTAGTAGCATGCATTGCATACCTAGTTATGTACTCGTATTATGGATAGTTTATTTCCATGGCGGATTTTCAGACGCAATTTTCATAATCAATCATCTTGTATTCAGGATCGTTTGAGTAAGTGTAAGCAAATCCGTTAGTAGACAATCAACCTCTCGCGATCACAGAATGATAGATTAACAGATTGATGCTAGGTACTCATCACAAAATAATAAATAGGTAGGTACTTAGGTAGTAGGTACCTATCTAAATATCAAGATTTTAATCAGTTTGATTGTGATTCGTGGTGCGTGTAGCGAGGGATGCTGAGATTGCGTCAGTAATATTATACCTCGTCTTTTGAAAAAGCACAGCTATAACGTTATATAGGTAGGTAATTCTTTCGATTTTTATTGTGTCGCGACTGGGTTTAAATAATCCTAAACTGACTGAAATTCGCAGTTAGTTTTGGTTTAAAAACGTGCACTTAAAACCTATTCCATTCAATTTTTGCCCAAACTGAAAATGAATACCTGCCTTCAAGAATTGCAATTAACATGTAGGTAATTTTTTTTTTATGTAAGTGCATAAAAAAAATTATAATTAACCTATTTTTATTTTGTTAAGTAATTCATTCATTACTGAAAACGTGCGACAGTACAAATAAGTTCTGAGAAATCTACTCGCGTTTCCTGGAAGCGCTACTACAGACGCACACATTCGCAAATTGTTTTGTAGTTCAATATAGCACACATCAACGCCCACGGCCCTGATAACGCGAGCCGTGACGGTTTCACGACACTAGACATATCGGTGCTCTCATTACTGTGGTTCGATGCCGACTATTGCCGACTCTCCTTTGACTTCATAGATCCCAATTCGATTCGACAGTACCCAAGTTAAATGATAGTCTAAAATTATAATTTTACTAGTCAATCCAAAACTCATCAAATCACAACAACCGGGATGACTGAAGTTGTTACCTATTTGAAACTTGCATATATGTAAAACTATGTATTGTACCTAACTGGTTAAATTACAGAAATATACTTAATATCTCTTACCAAATATACTTAATAGTTTACTTACCAAATCCTACTGAAACCTATTTCCGAAATAAAAATGTATGGTAGGTATTACGTTTGGTGTATATTAGGTTATAATAACTTTCAACCAGATTCGTCAAGTGGTTAGAACATAATGGAACCACAAAACAGACATTACGTTTAAACATTTATACCATACGATAGTAGTGATTGAATTAACGAGTCTTTGTCAATAATGTAAACTCAATAATTCGATTGCCGGGCACCAAGGGTCAGCGGCGAGATGCCAATGGTCAATATACCTAATGATGGCTTGACATTCGAACTGAATAGCAATCAATCAATTAAACTCTATAACTGCCAAGTACGTGTCGTTTATGTCAGACCAACGTAGTTTGTTTCATTTATTTGGTAGAAGTGGGCATCCGCTGATCTGCTCGCGTGCTTTACAGTTCCCGTTCCTGTTTCCCAACAGAGCCCATACCTAGGATGAAAAGTATCCAACAACCAACGCAGGCCTCCAAACTACTATCATACAAAGTTTAATGCCCTTCTGTGCTTTTTGAGTATTATTAATATATACTAATACTACTAATATAATATAATAGTATAAAGACAGACAAACCTATACAAGAACTGTTATTTCGCCCATTTGGCATTACCACTGATATGGTAAATCAGTCAGTTGAATCTTTAGTCTTTAATAGGTATAATATTCAATATGTACATAATACATTCCGTTACAGTTTTATTTTAATTATGCACGTTAAACGGAAAGAGCAGATGCAAATGAAGTAGTTACCTATATTCTATTTGTTGTGATATACTCATTCTTTGACTGCACACGACTCGCAGTGTGTAAGCGATAACCAATTTTTATAGCTAATCTTGTCTCGGATAGTTACTTACTAGTCTGGGCTGGCGGGATCTCCGTAATAAATAACAGACAAGCTGATTAGGTACACTGCATCCCATGAAAACCATAAATCTAAGTTCGATAAGTAGGTACTAAGAATAGAATTTCGAAATTCTAGAATTTTGTATCCTACAAAATACTATTATTTCACTGGAATGTAATTAAAGCTCAAAATCTGAATTTGCGAAAACTTTCGGGCGTATTCGAATTTTCAAGTTATATTCAAGTTGCCTACATATTCGTGGTGAATTTTTTGAAAGCATATTTTTTGCTGTCGGATCAGCCATGCATGCTGTTATTTTAAATATACGTCTATTCTGTCTTATCTTCTCAATATTCTATAGGTACAGTTTTATCTCCTCTAACAACACCATTACCTACATAGCAAAGGTCTTACTTAGTCCTGAATACAAACTTATTAAAAAAGGAATATTTCCTATTCGCTGGTAAAATAGTGGACATTTAGCCAGTGTCGTATGTAAGTGCATAGATACTCACTTGGTTATACTGGAGGTAGCATCGCAGAGGGCGGCGGCGGCGGCGGCCCGGCGCTCCGCAGCCGCGTCTACCATGCCTCTGCATCACCGCGATGGGCATCACTCGCCACTCGCGCCACCTCGACCATACACCACCACCAACACACTACACTACCACACTGACATCACAACGTATATCATACGACGCCCTACCCTCACTGTCACCTGTCCGATACCTGAGCACTTGAGGTTGCAACACACTATCGTATTTCAAGTTTAAGTTACACTTCTCCGCCTATGACTTTACAAGGCTTTATCCAGAGCACATAGGGAATCTGAAACAAATGAAAATACTTATTTACGAGTATAAATTGTAGGTATATGTTGTATCAGTGTAGGTTTACAAAAATCGTGAAAAAAACCTTTACTGATTGGGAAGGTTCCCAGAATGCTGTGTGCGTTGTCACGTTTAATGGCGATATTAATTCTCTAGATTTAAACATGCACCATAACAATGTAAGTATTTATCCAATACGACGCAATAGGATTAATAAAGGACAATTATGTGTTTCGTAATCGTAGGAACTACGTGGGATCAGTTCAGATTACAGATACACATGTAGTAGTAGGTAGCTGTAGTTGGTGTTTTGTTGTCTAAGCACGGTTTTGCCTTGAACGAGGCTAAGGCGAAAGTGATTGGTTACTTTATTATCCGATACAGTTTCTGCACAGTAGCACATAATTAAGCTGCCTTGATGAATGCTCTTATTTGCGCAGAGTACCTATCTTTTCGTGGAGAGAAAAATGAGGAGTGTTATAATTTTAACCAGTGATCAAACATAACTTTAAACTTAACATAACCCACGAACATATTGACACTGAACATAGCACTTTTGATGCGAATTTTTTGGTCGACAAGAGATTTGTGATAGAGACGGTAGGTAGGTTACATACCTACCTATACCTAGCTATAAATTTGGAAGATCATCAGCATTCCTAGGGACTTTATGCACCGTAACAACAACTAGGTACCTATATGTATTGTATTCGTCATCCTAAGAATCATCGCTGTATCCAAAGAAGTAGAAAGAAGTGGACTGCAGAGCTTGAGATGAAATATTATAAACTAGTGGTCGCCCGCGACTTCGTCCGCGTGGTAATTTGGATTTTTTCCCGTTCCCGTCACGCCGCGTCATATTTTGAACAATTCACACAATATCTTTATAAATTGTAGACTATGTGTTATTCTGATATATAAGCTATATTATTGTAAAGTTTCATTAAAATCCATTCAGTAGTTTTTACGTGAAAGAATCCATCCATACATCCATGCATACATACTCACAAACTTTCGCGTTTATAATATTAGTAGGATACAGCGACACAGCAAATTGGCGACCTTTAAGCATGATTGAGGTAAAAAGTTACTTCAAGAGGACATTGGTACTTGTACAATATGATTTTTAAAATGAGTATGATGACCTCATGATGATTTCACTCGGGTGAACCACAAGAGGAACTACGCAGGTGCCGACAACGCTCAATTTAGAACATTGAATGTATCGGCAAAAGCCACACATATTAAGTACCTATTCGGTCTTTGGAGTTCAATGAACATGACACACTCCAATATAATTGACGTTCACAATTTAGTTAAACAGTAATTTCATATGTAGTGTTACTCACAAAGTTTCTACATGAGAATGTGGTCGACTGGGACCACGAAAAATTGGGGCCGCGGTCCCAGTTGCCTGCTTGTATTTTTTTAAATTAATTTTTGTCAGGCTAGTGCAGGGGTTCCCAACCTTTTCTTTGTCAGGGACCACTTTTATATTTTTATTGTTAGCAGGTTCTTATTTAGGTACTCGTAGGTACCTAACTGTTAGACCATCGGATAAAGACATTAAATTCGCAAAGCGTGATGTAGTTCTGCATTTTTTCATGTTGTATGGGTCTGTTAGGGTAGTGTGAATTCAAATTTGCAACTTCGAAAAATCTGTGGAAAATGAGAAAATCGAGAAATACTTCGAAATTTTGCCACTTTTTTCACTACTTACTCTCCAGGGCCAAAACTATGAATTTTATGTGAAACATGTTTTCTACAACCATAAACTGTATTAAATTACCTACAATTTAAGCCTAATTGCAGCTCTATTGACTCCATAGGAGCCAAGCTATTCGAAGATCACCAATTTTCTCGGAAATTTAAATTTTCTATTTCTACTCACTTATTTTGCGAAATATTGGCTAAACCACTTGCCCTACGAAGAAAGGCTACTTATAATACATTGTTGTACGCTTATTTAGCTTTTATTAGAGCCCAAAACGAAGTCTGTGAAACTAACAGTACACTCACAATGTCAAAAAAACGAAAAGAAGGTAAAATGGGTTATATAGGCAAAATAGTAAAATATATAGGTATATTGGAAATTAGAAAGGAATGTTGTAAGCGGCGATAGAGGTCATTTATAATAATCTGGTTCGAAGTTTGTTTTCGAATCTAAGTTCTAGCTAGGCAAATTGACTAAGAACTGTTCTTAGTCAATTTATGTTTTTTGTTTGGTCGGGATTCCCTTTCATCAGGATGGTTTTCATTTTGAGGAAGATGAAAAAGAACGCGCTCGTGTTCTTCTTCCTCTGCTTCTTCATCATTCTGAGGAAGAAGTCCTTTTCATCTTCCTCTGAATCATCACTGTCGTCGTTAGCAATAATCAACGCGGCATTATTACACGTCTTTCCTCCGCAATTCAAACAAGGGGCCGAGCATTTCAGCCCTGCTTTTAAACAACTACATGCCCCTCTACATCCCTTATTACATTTACAGGCTATCATTTTTAGAAGCTTTGAAGTAGCTGGCTCTTTGTTGGTTCTAATCGGTATTTATGATTTAATAATATTATCATTTATAATAAATATGTGATTTCTAAGGTTATATTTTCTTCCCGTGTTCAGCTGTCTTAGGACTATGGACTTTTTTTTTTATATATATTTAGGTCGACAAATTGATGCCATCTGGCTGATGGTAAGCTGAGGCGACGTCTGGCAATTGAGGGCGACTCTCACAGTACACAGGAATACTATAGAGAGTGGACTTCAACTTGACGACCCAGTAATGTGCCTCTTCACGCTTCGCTTAAAGAACCCAGGGTTATATGTTGGAGGAAACACGTGCGCAGGCAGGGCGTTCCAAGCCACCATCGTTCGGCAAAGAAACGAACGTTTAAAACGCTCGGTTCTCGCGAAGACGGTTTCCATGGTATGAGAGTGACATCTCTGCCCGGCACGCGTTGTTCGGGATCGGAAGGGAGAGGGTGGGATCAGGTTGAAGGGCTCTTCAGAACACTCACCGTGGTAAATACGGTAGAACGCGGCCAAGGAAGCAATTGTTCGGCGCTTGGCTAGCGGCTCAAGGCTTCCCGTTACCTCCGGACAGTCTATAATGCGAACAGCGCGTCGCTGCATAGCGTCGAATGCGTCCAGCAAATACTTCGCGGAGGTGAGAGCAGTATTCAACGCAGGGTCTAATCTGCGTTTTGTACAGCAGACACCTCTGGTGCGGTGTAAAGAATCGCTTTACCTTGTTCAGTATTCCTAGTTTCCGCGAAGCTAGCCCAATACATCTCTCAATGTATTTTGTGTTATTGAGCTCTCGACGAACGTCTATGCCAAGGATGTCTAGATTGTCCACCTGTACCCACTCTTCAGAATGCAATATTACCAATTATTGCATTCTGAAGAGTGGGTAGGGGTAGGAAAGGGGATTTTTTCGATGTAAATGCACACGCCTGTGTTTTGTGGGCATTGAACTCGAGCAAGTTCTCGACACCCCATTGGGAGATACTGTCGAGGTTTCAGTCGAGATCAGCCACGAGATGTCGTCTCTCCTCCTCTATCACAGATTGCCCCGATGTCGGACGAACCGAGTAACTACCGTGCAATGTGCTGTCATCTGCATAGCAATGAATGTTCCCGAGGCTAAGCATAACATTGATATGCAGAAGAAAGAGAGTTGGTGATATGGTTGTAGAGGTGGTGGATGATCCTCAAAAGGAGAATTTGCGGGGTTGTGACCCCGGTGGCATGTTTTCTTCTTTGTTGCACTGCCATATATTTTAAGATGAGAGAGCGTGAAGACAGGATGACATAAACTGCAGCTGTAAGTGACAAGGCGCATGGTCTAGCTTCATCTATAACCGTGTGGTAAGGTGGGAGCCGACTCGCCGGACGAAAGCCCTGTGTGTGTGGTCGACAGGACCCCGCTACCAACCGGTACGGCGACTCAAATAAGCATTATGCGTGAGCTGGCGGGGTAACCTCTGGGAGGTCCCATTTAGGCCCATGTACTATATCGCAGGCAGCAAGCGACGGGTTACCTCATACATCCCTCAATAGAGTCCACTTCGCCCCACTACTGGTCCTATGCCTGCTGCATCACACATCGTCTATGGTTTGACTGTGCAACTGCAACGCAACCTAACCTGGGTTGGGTTACTTTTCGTTTCACTAACGATGCTAAAGGATAATGGGTATGTTTATATGAACCCTGGCCGGTATAGCGAATAGAGTTCTTATGTCTATGCTTATTGCTTGTCCCACCCACAGTTGCTGAAACGAAACAGTTTATGTCATATATCGGATATCCTCATCATCGTCTAGCGAGCCTTTTCCCAACTCGGTTGGGGTCGGCTTTGCAGTCTAAATGCGATGCGGCTGAACTTGTATGGGAGTGGCATCTCTGCCCGGCACGCGTTGTTCGGGATCGGAAGGAAGAGGGTGGGATCAGATTGAAGAGCTCTTCAGAACACTCGCCGTGGTAAATACGGTAGAATGCGGCCAAGGAAGCTATTGTTCGGTGTTGAGCTAGCGGCTCAAGGCTTCCCGTGACCACCGGACAATCTATAATACGGATAGCCCGTCGCTGCATAGCGTCGAGAGCGTCCAGCAGATACTTCGCGGAGCCGTCCCAGAGGTGAGAGCAGTATTCGACGCAGGGTCTAATCTGCGTCTTGTACAGCAGACACCCCTGGTCCGGTGTAAAGAATCTCTACCTTATTCAGTATTCCTAGTTTCCGCGAAGCTAGCCCTATACATCTTTCGATGTAGTTTTTATTATTGAGCTCTCGACGAACGTCTATGCCAAGGATGTCAAGGTTGTCCTTCATTGGTAATAATGCAGCTAGTTAAATTATATTAAACATACTTAGTAGACGTAAGTCCGTCAGCTTAGGTATAGTTACCTAAGCACCCCAATCAATCAGACCCCTCTATGGGACCTGGAAGCGAGAGCCCTTGCGTCATTGTGGCGTCAAAATGTTAATATTTTGTTTTTTTTTTGTTAAATACATGTAAAATGCCCGCTTGACAAATTTTATATACAAAAACAATAACCATGCTCGAGAACCACTCAATCCATTGGTGAAAACCGCATCTAAATCTGTTGCGTAGTTTTAAAGATCTAAGCATACATACGGAACGGGCGACTTTGTTTTATACTATGTTATGATTATGATATCTGGAAATCCTTGAGAATTGAGATCATGTCCGAAAAAATGAGTGAAGGTGATGTGTTATTTCACCATGATGTTTTTCTTTCTTTGTACAATTTATTTTATTAGTAAGGTAGGTCGGTAATCGGGTTAGAATCAAAATAATTTTAATTAGGCAGGTAGGTATACTGCAATGCTCCAAGTTTGGTTAACGGTTTCGCTCTGATTGTTGTATTAATTTCCTATTATAGGGTTATGAAGTTATTTTAATTTTACATGTCACTTAGATAAGTTTCTATACACCTACGTAGGTGAAACGTCCTAAGTAGGCACGTAGGTGAAACGTCCTAAGTAGGCACCTAGATACCTACCTATCTAGAAAAAAATATCGGTATAAGTACGCATTCAACTTGTATTGATTGATTGACATATTCATACAATAACTAAAAAACTAACCTACCTACAAAAATATACTTGGAACAGGAGTAGGTACACAAAACTTTGAAATCAAAAATTGACAAAAATACATGTAAAATCGTTAAACAGTTAACAACACAGGTACAGTCGTGTAGAGTAGGTAGGTATATATACTCGTACACATTAGGTACCTACCTACCTACCAATCGGTGTTGACGAGACATAATAAGCATAGCAATGAAGTGTAAGCCAGTATTACAATTTTATGTATGAGATCATCGATATGTATACAGCAAAATGTAATAAATATAAATATGACTCACCAGTTATGTACCCTTCTACAGAAAGACCGTGTAGGTTATCATTATCACTATTGATGAGCGTCACGCACAATACATACAGCACACGCGTCGTCACAAATCGCCCACTTTCCAACATTTCAGTATTATCTAATTTGATACATTTATTAAAATTTGACCAGTGCAAATATATAAAATCATGTCATACTATTTCCAATTTCTAAATGTAGTATATAACTACTGCTTGCTTGCTTGCTAGTCAAATAACATGAGAGAAAGAGAAGCAACGTTAAAAATGTACTATACTATAAGTACGTCGTGTTCTCCTCTGCGATAGGTAGGTATTGAATTTCTGTAAATATAACAAGTAGTGCCCTCTCTGTTTTGTTTTACAAAATGTTTGGCATACGAAAGCAAACTCAGGGATTTGACATTTGTTGTTATGCTTGTTACGAGGTAATGTGGATACTGAAAAGTGCCTATTTAATTTACCATCTGCATGGAAATTACTATAACATTGTAAATATATTTCACCAAACAAAATAATAGGAATAAAATTAATGTGATATAATTATATTTGCAGTATTCACATTATTTATTATCTTCATAAATTCATAAATAGCTATTTTAACGCCTTACCAAGTGTACTGCGTTCAAATAGTACAACTTTTATGTGACAATGTCTGCATCTGTTGATTAAAATTTGAAACATAATAAGCTTCTAAACAAGGTCAATAGTTTTCATCAACTCGGAGAGAAAGAAGATAATCAAAAATAAGTGTATATTATGTCCATGTTTCCGAATATCGTATATTTTATGTGTCATCACCAAATATTCAAGTACAAGTGTCCGCAAAAATGATCTGTACTTTGTTTTTCGCAATCACAACGTTACATGAACATGGATGACCTAAAATGCGAATATGTGAAGAAAAAAAGATGTTTAGAACGCAAAGGAAGTGCAATCTGAAGATATTATTATGTTTTACATTACGAATGTCGACAATCATTGACCTATTCAAGCCTATTGAATAACGATCGGTGATTTGCGTGGTCACAAAAGTGAAAATGTGATGTGTCAAACTGATTGTTTACCTCACAGACAGGTGAGTGGTTTGTAGAAGTTGTAGGGTGGCGGGAGGCGGGCGGAATGTCTGGTCGATCAAGTCCCGTAAACGGCGGTTACGAGTCCGCAAGGCTCACCGTCCGTAAGGATCTCTTCCCAGAGGTTCGCCTACCAAAACTGTCTTCTCTGGATACCGATGATACAGACTCGCAAGGTGAAGATACATTGTCCTGTGTCAAGCTTGAAACTGATTTCGAACAAAGTATCGACGAGATCGCCAATCAAAAGCTCCAGGTGGCCAATGGGGCACTTCCATGTCCAACTCGGCCGCGACATAGAAAACACAAGCATCATTCTCGAGAGAGCTCAAAAGCCTCGAGAATGAATGGTGGTTTACTTCCTAAAAGTAAGAGGAAAAAAGACTCTAAAAACTCATCACATAGGAGACATTTTAAAACTAGTGTTGTGTTGTCGCAAGTGAAAGGTGGTAAAAATTTGAACTTAGTGAGTAGTAGTGAATGCCAGGATAATGATGATGAAAATAGAGAGTCAGAAGAGGAGGAAGTGGTGGAGGAGGAGGGGGAAGAAGAAGAAGACTCTGAAGATAGTGATAGTTCAGAAGATGAACAGCTCAAGCGCAAATCACAGTTACCGTTAACAAATATACCACGTCAAAGTGGCAAACCCTACAGTCATGAACTAAGTCAATTATCTACAAAAAAAAGTAAAAGAAAGACAAGAGAGACAAGAACTCATGCAATTATACCATGTAGTGGCAAACCTAGGTCTATGTTGGACATTCACAGTTCTCGTAGTAAAAAGAAATCCAAGAAGTCTGATAGTACAGCTACTTACCACAGTCAGATTGTGGATACACACTCATTTAAGATAAAGATTAGGAGGACAAGTGTGCACGAAACTGTAAGTATTCTTTTTCTTTAAAATCTTCATTGATACCATATATATATTTTTTCTTACATCTGTGATTGTTATGTAAACTGGGTTTAGTAAAACAATGTCACATTGTAATAAATGTATTATATTTACACTAACTTAATAATTTTAGTTCTGCAATGTCATTTATATATATTATTTAATTTTTACTGTACATAGTTGTGCATTTTGAATAGAGACAATGTACTCTACATACAGAAATAGAATAGAAACACTATTCTATTTCTGTCCAAATATCATTATTTAGGAAGTATTAAAATGTTTTAAAACTCACTAAATTATCAGTTACCTAACTGTGCAACTAGTTTTTAGTTGTTAGTATAACCTGTTTTTAAAGAAATCTACTCAACATAATATTCAAATACATATAACCTTCATGTTTTGGTTTCTGATAATCTTTACAATGTAGTAGACATTGCTACTACAAACAATCAGTATTCCAACTCACAATACCTCTGTATGTGTACTTCAACTCTTCTAAATGTTTCTTCTATCTTTCTTTGATGTCAAAATAATAAGATAAAAGTAAAATTGTGGATTTCTTAATCTAGCAAGTTAACAGAAAAAGTTCAAAATCTTCCCGAGATCCAAACTATATTTTTGATGTCATTTAAAAATTTTACTGCCTGTAAAGTTTTCATTGAACCTTCTCCTGTCAATCACAAATAGCAAAAAAAAAGATAATTAACTAAATTGGTTCAGTCTTTCCCAATTCCCTAGGGAACACATCAGCGTGATAAAAAGAGTAACACAAATGTAAAGTGTCAAAGTCAGTAAAACATTTTTCTCAAACATGCATGGAAATGTTCATTATTTAAAAAAAAAGAGCACGGGAAGTATCGAACTTATGGACACCTTTGTTTTTTTTATTTAGAACATAAGAAATGACAAACAATGTTGTAAGAAAATTCATTGCAGTCGTGATTTTTGAATTTGGACCTCTACAAGTGACCAATAATGTTGTATGCAAATTCATTCTAGGCATGCTGGGTTCAAAAAGGCTGAATCAAACCTCATATACAGCCTCAGTTCCAAAGTGCTGCATCACTGAAGCTGCACTGATATGTGTGAATCTACATTAACACTCTTTGATTGGATCTCTTTTTAAATCTCTTTGCTTAGTATTGCATTCACGTGGCTGTATAGCCTATAGGTATGCGTTTGACTTTCAGCATAAATGATAAATAAAAAATAGGCGGCAAAGCTGAAAATTCGTCTTGATTTAATAATTGAAATGAGTTCCAACAGTTTAAGTAGATTGTGAAATGGAGATTGATTGTAACCACCACTAGATTGAAGATCAGAAGCCAAAGTGGCTATGGAAAACCTGCTTCCAGCAAAGTCAAAAGAAAAATACTTATATGACTGTATAATATAAAATGTATGTTTTATTTCCCTGCATTATTTTGAGAAAAGCACCATACATGCCTCGGCGGAAATGGCAATTGCCTGTCTCGTATTAGTGAATTGAAGAAACTTATACTCTACCTACAATAACCTATTTCCCGGCCTTTGCAATAATGTGCTATTATAGTACACATGTTGACTATTTTGTTGCTATATTAAGACTTTGCTTAGGTAGATACTGTTGATTGGATTCCAAAATTCTTGCTGTACATGGCAACATCACCACAAAGTAAATAAAGAGAACATCAGTTATTTACTTTGTGACATCATTATTATAAAACAATTATAACAAAATTAAGTGCCCTTTGTAATGTAACATTTAGTTTAAGGACTTTGACACTTGAATCTTTGTATAGGATTGTCCTTTCTTTATCCTAATTTAAAAGTTACAGATGTCTGGCTATGTAACTTTTGGTGGAACTCTCAAAACACATGGTCATGCCAATGTAGATGTTCCTTCTATTTTCCACATGGTAACAGTCACTCATTGTTATGTCATTCTACTAGATAGATAGATAGTCTACCTGACCTGACCTGAACCTAACTGATATCCTTGAGTATTCTACTTGTTTATCCTGGACTGCTAAAAATATATAAATAAATCCTGATCTCTGATTATATGTGTGTACGCCAGGTAACACCAATACCTACATCAATAGCCGACATTGGTCAAAGAAAGTCTAAGAAGAAGCGGACAGCTTCACCGGTGAGTGTGAGTTCTGGTGAGGAGTACGACCCGTCGCGTGGTGATACCGCCGCTGCAATGAGCGTCGCTGCTCCCAAACCGCGCCACCCTCCCAAGACTGCTAAACCTCCAAAGCCGAAAAAGGCTAACACTTCTAAAAGTATGTAGAATTGTATACCAAATCATAAGTCATAATATAATAGGATGGCTTATTTTTTAACCATTTTAATCAATTTGCAGAGAAAAGTGAAAAGACTGAAAGAACTAGATTAAGTGGAGCAGTAAGTAAGGAGACTGGACCACAAAGTCCTTGGGGGCAAACTTTACCTACGGAGATACTTTTAAAAATATTTGAATATGTAGTTAACTCTGAGGGCTCATTGCCATCTGTGATAAGGTGAGCATGCACAAGCACAATGCACACAACCTATACATCATTGTTTTGTTATTCAAAATCATGTAGTTATATACCTAAATATATGTAGGTATATACCTAAATATATGTAGGTATATACCTAAATATAAGTAGGTATAAATCTACATAAGACTAAAGAGAGTTCCCACCCAGATAAAGGCAAGGTCCCCATCATCTGCTGTGGACCCTAACAGCTTCGAGTGTTTCTGGTTTTTGCTCCTATTGAGACTTAGCTTAACCTTGTTCTGCGCCTACCCTTCTTTATCTTAGTTGCTAATATATTATATCTTCCAAACCAAGCCTAGATTGGGTTTATATAGGTACCTATACGAAACATTGACCCATCTGAAGGAATTACATTGGTTAACCCTCAGGCCAAGCATCTATAGATAGATGGCGAGTGTCACCCTTTTCTTCGTAGTAAGTAGCTCTGATACAGGTTGCCCATTATATGTTTCCACTAGGGGCGCCACATTACATTGAAACACGTCAAAAAACAAGATCTCAGAACAATAACTACAAACAATAATTAGTTCCATTTCTGCCACACAACAACTCGACTTGAAAGCTGTAGTGACGCCACGTCATCCTCGACTGTTTGACTGTTCAGACGTGCAGAGTGGTTGTTAATGTTTCAGACCGGTTATCAGCGCTCTATATATACGTAGTAGGTATGAGAGATACTTGCCCTGAGGGTTAACCCCACACTTTGCTAAGCAACTCCCTCTATGTTAGAGGCAAACACAATTTCGAACCATATAATAACTATAATATCGTCTTTTGTTTACGCGACCGATCAATAAAACTGTTGTTAATGATTTTAAAACCAGGTGTAAAAATGGATCTTTTGTAAGTTTGTCTGTACATTTTCAGAATTGGTAGAGTGTGCAAGTTATGGCACAGTGTAAGCTGTAGAGCAGAATTATGGAAGAATGTAGATCTTGCGCAATACACTAGTGAAAAATGTAAAACAGATTACAAACTGGTATGGCTCCTGGAAAACCGGTTGTCACAATGTCAAAGTTTAAATATTGGTATGTATTTTTAATTGCATTTATTTATAGGCCAGTTTCGTATTTAAATTAGTATGTATTTATTTATTTGGATGATCAACAGCTGTTAATAATTTATAGATATTTAAGTGCAATTTATCGGTTCTAATTGAACGACCGAGTGAAGCGCGTGGCGAAACTGGACAATTTTTGCTTGTCTGTGTTGCGGGCTAGTGTCACATTTTTATCCGATCTCCACGAAACTTGGCACAAGTGTTCCTTTATTTATAAAACAACCAACAATAACAAACCAATTTTTAAAACAAGCTTTTTTTGATTGTCGGGGGAAAAGCCCAAATGCTTTTTTAATGTTCGCGAGGTCTATAGTTCCACCACATGGGCGCCTACTAGTAAATAAATAATAATGATATGGTTTTTAAACACAGCTCAGTGGAAAGTAAGCAACGTGACGTGGGTACTCGCGTGCGTTGCCGACTACTGTCCTCACCTCGTTGAGCTCAGCGTCGCCGGTTGGAGCCGCATCAATTCTGACCAACTTTTCGACCTCATGCAAGCCTTACCCAAGCTAGAACGGATTGATTTATCTTTAACGGTATGTATTTGTTACTAGCGCCCTGTAGCACCAATGTTGCTTGTACCCATTTTTGATGACTACTTCTCATATTCTCATACTACTTTACTTTGAGATGGATAACAAATACCGAAAGTTACAAAATCCTGCGAATAATTAATTTTAAGATTGAACTGGATTACAGAATGGTTATTAATTTTCTATTGTAAATTGTGCCCAGTATACTATTACTGCTTGCTTGCCCCCTATAATATGGAACCACCAAAACGACTGGCAAAATGTATGTGTGCAATGCACCTCTGATTAACTCCTCGGGTATATAGGCGTGATTATAGGTATTTAGGTCTGCGAAAAGTGAAAGTTCGTTTGTTGCTTGACATGAAATTAACCACATGGACTGATTAGACTTGTAAAAGTGTCACACACTGAGTGAGTTTCACACACAACACTTTCAATAGAAATAATGGCTGCTTGCAGCTGTTATATTGTGGGTTTGTCGATCAGTCATCAGTTCAACGAAGTACCAAATGTCATGAATATAATCGTTCAAAAATGTAAAGATATCGATAATGTCCGTTTCAAAACGCGTCCGTTTCATAGCGGACTCCATATAGTATTCTTATACATTGAAACTTTTGGTATTGTTTCAGTCGGAAACTGGTGGTTCAAGCACGTGTCTCTCAGCGCAGTCGATGGCGCGTATCACCGAGAACTTTGGTGGAAATCTCACCCACCTTACTTTAGCTAATAACAAATTCGTTGCGATGCCGCAGATCCTGCAGTCCATTGCGGTAATTGGAATTTGTATTATTTTTAAGGATATCGTCATCACTAAACTCTAAATTCACACATTCACCTATTATTTATTAAAGTTTTTTTTTTAATAGGGTTTAAAAAACATTAGTAAGAAAGAAAAAAATATTTGCACACAAAAATTTGCAACAAAACCAAAAAGAAACAGACAAAAAGAAAAAATACTTACAATAAAAAGGTGGGACCTTTGCAGCGCCAGTGCAGCCATCTGGTATCAACCCAATGCACAAATTAGGCTCCGCTTAATGCTGCTGTGGAACAGCGCTGGTTTTTCCAGAGAGGGTTTGTCAAAGTGGCGCCACTACCCCAACCCGTTAAATGAAGCCTATACGTTGACGTTTTCTGTTTTCGATGCGCTCAAAATTAATTTCATAGAGTTCTGAGGAAATACCAGGGGCGTTGATAGTCGCCACTTAGAAAAAAATGTCATCAATATAAATAGATTTATTACAAGATTTTGTTTTCATCGTATATGTATATGTCCCATCTGCAGAACCACTGTTGTAAGCTTGAGGTGCTGGACATATCGGGCACGCTGGCGGCGTCGCACCCCGCCACCGTGCCGCTGGAGGCGCTGCAGCGGGGCTGTCCGCGCATGCGCGTTTTCCGCGCCGCCAACAGCCAACTGGTGCTGCAGAACGCTACCAACGCACAACAGGTACCTACATACACCACTACTGAAGCCTCCTGCTACATATCGGGCACTACACAACTCACACTAAGGCTCTAAGCACACATATGACAACCACACAATACCCACAAAACAAGGCAAACACGTGCATCCTCTTTCATTCCTGATCTCTTGTATCATATCAGTTGTCGCTTTTATCCCCACTACACCTGTCACCTACGTGGTTACAGATGGAATGCAACGGTTGGCCAGCACTGGAGGAGTTGTCGATAGCGGGCGAGGCGGCGATAGAGACGGTGTGCGTGGGCGAGTACCGGCTGGGCGACGACGCGCTGGCCCGCCTGGTGCGCGGCGCCACTCGCCTGCGTCTGCTGGACGTGCGCGGCCTGCAACGCCTGTCGGACTCCGGGCTCGTCAGGGTGCCGGCCTGGGATCTACAGCATCTATTCCTAGGAGGTACACCACTAAATAGATTCTCTGAAGTCTAAACATACAGTCAAGTTATTGCATTGTAATAATGGGAATGCTCGCCCCAGAACTATACTCACCTGTGTACATTATTATGGTTGTACCTGAAATAATAGATGTAGACGTAAGGAATATAAAACTTCGCGGCCCAATGCTGTTGCCGCACCTACGTCCATTGCCGAGCGCCTCTGGTTAGCTCTAAAAAAATCCAGTGGCGCGTTTAATACAGCTACTTACCCTGTTTTTTTTTTAATGTCAACCTTAACGTGTATTGTCCCGGCTATCTTCGTAAGAATAACGCCTAATTCTTCCAGGGACTTGGCGTGAATATTTTAATAGCAAAAATACAACTGTCATCATAATTTTGTTGTTTTTTTTTCAAGGTTGCAAGGTTACTAGGCAAAGCAGTGCCTGTTTAGAATTGATATGTGAGAAGTGGTCACACAGTCTGATAGAACTGGACTTGTCCTGGGCTTCCGCCACTCGAGTACTGGACGACGCCGTAGCGGCTTTAGCGGACGCTACTAACAGCAAGCTCAGGTAAATAATACAACACAAATATGTTATTACTTATAGGTATTTACGCTAATTACAAGTTAGAATTTGATTAAAGTATCAATCTTGAATGATTTCTAGAGGTTTTGCTTAAAGTTAGGTCACCACAAACAATATTCTCTCGTTTCGTTGAACTTACTTTAGTTGCCGACAGTTTCATATGACAATCTTTTCTTTTCGAACCATAATTTTAATCCTGCACAGTGTTACACGTGATATAGTTTTACAATCCCATATTCCAATTTCAGAACACTCAATTTATGTGGGTCATCAGTATCCTTGGAACCAGTTAAGAAAGTGTTACGCAAATGTCTTCTCATAGAATCTTTAAACCTAAGTTCGTGCCGTGCACTACCCCGAGGTATGAAGCGGCTTTACACTGGCAAAGAATTACAAGACCTTAAAGATAGTTTCAATCCAGAGAAACTCAAAGCCAAAGAACAATCTGAGGAAAAGGAAAAGTCAAAGTCGAAAAAGTCTGCGGCTGATTCCAAAACCGATAGTGATATTCAGAAGCCAGTAAAAGATATTGGCGAGACGTCTGATTTGAGAGCAAAAAATACGAAAAGTATATTTCCAGAACCAAAAAGTATATCAGAAACGACTGCGCATGGGCCCGATAAACAACCATCCTTGGCAAGAACACCTATCAGTTCTTCACCAGATAGCAAAACTTACGAATTTATAACTGGCAGAGATGATATCGAGATGATGACATCAGTGTCGGAACGCAAGCGGTCGACACGGGAGACCACTCCTAAACTACTAAGTCCTGCAACACAGTCCAAACCGGACTCCTCATCCACGCCCAGATCTGAACCTGTTAAAGGAGACCTCGGTAGTCCCCATTTCAGTCCCCTCCCGAAACCAGATAGCCAAGTACAAAATAGCCCAGAAGTTCCGTCGGACTTGTTGAACCACAGCCAAAAAAGCAGTAACTCATGGAATCTAGGACAGTTTAAGACTACACCAACACACATGTCTGAAGCCAGTCCCCTAAGTAGGTTAGAAAATCACACTAAATTAAGGCACAGCAAAGGCATAGAACAGTGTAGTCCGACCACTTCGCATGACAATAAGCCTAGTCCTGAAATGCACAGTATCAAACAAGAAATCATAAAGAATCCTAACACCTGGAACTACGGTAATTATAGCCCCATGCCGCGTCAGGACAATCAGTTCTCATCTCAACGAAGCCCATACTCGGCTCAACCGAGCCCTGCCCAGCCCAGCCCCTACTCCACTCAACCTAGCCCCTACTCCGCGCAGCCGAGTCCGTACTCCTCACAGCCCAGTCCATACTCCGCACAACCGAGTCCAGATACAAGTCAAATCATAAAACCAGATTTGCAAAAGTCTAGCGCCTGGAACACCGGCAACTTCAGTCCCATGCCAAAACAACACCAACCGTTCTCCCCTCTTCCCGCGACCCACGCCAGTCCCGATCCCGGAGTAGTTATAAAAACCGATAGCCTCCGCGGTAGCTCTGGTAAAACCTCCGGACAGTACAGTCCGATGTCGCGCCAGGACCGCCTTCATCAGAGCCCTTACTCGCCGAGACCCAGCGTGGACGTCTCCTGTAGCAACAAGAAGAGCCCCGGCGTCGGCAACTACAGCCCGATGATGCGAACGGACTGCCACCTGCCCAGCCCCGACACGGCGGCGCCGTCCAGGCCGGCCCCGAGCGGCAGGCAGCAGCAGGACGTGTTCGGTCGGTCGGTGAGCAAGGCGCCGGATCTGATACATAACAACCCTCCGGGCCCGGACCTCAGCAGCGCGTGGGGCGTGGACAGGTTTGGGCAGCTGTGCTCGGGGCTGGCGGGCGCGGCCAGCATCGAGTCGCTGGTGTGGGGCGCGGCAAGTGCGTTCCCCGCGGGCCTGCCGCTCGACGCCGCGCCCGACATGCTCACCACGCCCGAGCCGCAGGGCTGGCCCGGCCTGCCGCCCTTCGACTCTACGGTGACCAGACACACGGACGATATTAGTGATCCCTGGACGACTGGACAGTTCCGTGAGCAACCCTACAATGTGCATAATAATTTCGTAGAACAGAACAATTTCGATTTAAGTTCCTTGAGCCACCAGGCGCACAGTTTACAGAGTTTCCTGGACGACGGCTTCTCGGAGTCGTCTCGCGTGGACTGACGACCTCGCCCGGTGGCCTCGTCGCGACTGTCGAAGGCGACGTATTGTTGTTATGGACAAAGTATATTATATGATAAATACTCTCCCTGCAGAGGGTTAGGGTGATGTTGTATTTAATAATGATTGAACAATTATAATTATTATATACACTGTAAATAAGATTATTTAGTTAAATTTAAGGATAAATAAGCTAGGAACGCATTGAGGTTATTTTGCAGCGATAGTTTATAAAATGAAATATGATAAGACAAATATAATGATTAAGTTAGTAAAATTCATCCATCGACTAAGATATTGTTGAACTGTATGCATCAGTTAACTTTTATAACGAATCTTATTTGTATGCCAAAATCAGTTTTACCGAGGCCAAAATTAATTTATTACTATTTGCAATATTATTGCTTTATACATGCTTTATATTATATTGGAGTGATACATTATTCTATATCTTTTTTATAAAGGAGTTGAAGCATTTCATTATTTGTACGGGAATATTAAGCTAATACATACAGTAGTAGTTTAAAACATTCCGTTTTACATTACATATATAATATATATTTCGATATCAGGTGATACTCAGTAGCAACTTGCTACTATTTATTTGCATTGTTATCAAACCAAGGTACTGTTGTGTTGTTGAACATAAAAATATTTTTATTGTTGACACACATAAATGTTGGCCATACACATAGATATAAATTTAAATGTACTTGTTTTTGTTTACAAGACAAATAGAGTAGGAGCAAGTCAGTTGTTAACAGCAAATATAAAAGAATTCGTGAAATATAAATTCGTAAGTTAACGAGGAAAATATATAAACACATTGCCTTCTGATATATAGAATCAAGAATATTATATAATTACCAAAACAAGGGTCTCATTCATACAGTCGGGGTTCGAATCCTCGTGTTTCCCCGGAAATGTCCTAGCCGCTAAAGTACTCAAACGCACAAGACTTTGACGAGAATGTAATTGGCAGATTTCGGAATCCGCCAATCAAATTCTCGCGTTATCAAGTGCGAAATTGGTTTTGAACCCTGGGCAGCTAATTTATTTATAGTACTTGAATCTGTCAAAATCGAGACATTATACCTTCACTAAATGCATCTTAAGAATAAAATGTATTGCTGAATTATTTCTATTTAAAAAAGAAAAGATTGATGAATTTTACCTTATACAATACTATTTTATTTATCATCATTTGGATTATAATTTGTTTGGGCCATTTTAAGATTTACATAACATAACATAACATAGCATCACGCCTTTTTCCTCGAAGGGGTAGGCAGAGATGTGCAAACACAAGAGATTACGATTAAGATTTACACACTACACTTTAATTGTTTCTTTTTGTAAGTAACTTTTTTACCGTCGTGAAAGGTCGCCTATGTATTTATTTTATGTTATAATCAGTCCTTGTATGATATACTCTTTGTAATTTTCTAATCACGATGTATTCATCATATATTACTAATAATTGTGATTTTAGCTACAACTACAACTTTTCAGTTTAGACCAAACTAAAATTGTTGTAACTTATTTGACGATACGAATATTTATTTATTTGAAGTTTTGCAAACGAAGAACTATTAAAAACGTTTTTTTAATGTTGTAATGAATATGGAGCCAGGTTCTTTTTCTAATAAGAAGACTTTTCTTCTTTAGTTTACCAAATAATAGCTAAGGGTATATTACTACATGCGGAAAACAATTGTGTTTGTTAAAGGATTGAGCACATTTTATCGAGCCGCAGCGTGCCGGGTTGCAACACAAAAATCCGTCTAAATCGCTCCTAAGTATTTTATATGACCAATAGCACACTTTGTCGCATCGCAACGGGCCGCATTCTGCCGCGGTTGGTTGCGATGCGATGCGACCTGCCCCGGCAAAGTGTGCTATAGCAAGCAGATAGTGACCCCTCATAATATGCGACGCACTGCGATGCCGCCCGACAAAATGTGCGTACCTTTAAGGTGTCATGTCACAACTTAAACTCCATGCAAACTTTGTTATAAGCTATTATGACATAATCCCGTATCCCTGGGTATCCCGTTTGTCTCGACAGTCATGCCACCATTGACGGCCTTATTCGCTATTAGTACCTACATAATTTTATCGAGAAAACTACGAGATAAGTTTGGTAAATTTATTAATGATGACTAATATAACTGAAAAAGGAATTTACTATATTTATTTGCCATTATTTTTTATAGCTTTTCGGTTGTAATTCAATGAAATTATTTCGTCTAACAGGTACAGGGAGAGAGAGATGCAATAAGAAATAACATTCCTTATGAGTTCCCTGTACTATATAAATGCGTAATGTTTCATGGGTACCTATATCATTAGGGTATACTAAGTTAGATATTTTTTCTTGTATATTTTATCAAATAAAACTGTAACTATACCTGGATCTAATGTTGCATACACACCGAGGCGCGGCGGCGGGCGGTACGAATGCGAATGGGTATCGACGTTTAGATACGGTTATATTCCTTACATGTTTTTACCAAAGTTCGGATCGCCGACAAACGCCAACGAACTCATTGGCTTTCACTAAGAGCTCCGTTCAAATAGATAGACGTTGGCGTTTGTTGGTCGTGTGTATGCACCACGCAGCATATGAAAATCTTTAGTCCATTTCTTGAATCTCGTAAAATCATTTTGTTTTCAAAAAATATTTGCTACCCTTCATATAAATTGGCAATCTTTTACTTGTATCTCTATTCAAAGTTTTTATTGTGAACCAATCTTTTGATTTTGAAATGTTAAAAAACATTATATCAGCTAACTTATTTTTGAATATTGAAGCCAAGTACAACGTGCTTTTTACAAATTATATGTATATTTAAATGATATGTATATAACATAGGTACATACAAGATGTTGTATTTAAAGAATCCATAAAACCACCAAATATTGTTTCCAATACCTACATTAGCCTTATGAAATGCCTAACATTTAACTGAACAGAAATTTTATAGTTTTATTAACTTATTACAAAATGAAAATTATTATCTTACTATACATAGAATGTATAAATATAATATTAGGTAAATATTATGTTAAATAATCGTGTACTATAGTATGTATAAAATAAAGTTGACTAATATCAGTAAGTTCTGTTATGTAGAGATTTTTGTTTGTAATATTGTTACATTACTGCGCGGACTTCTTACAGGTGGTCCAATTTTTTATAATCTAACCAATAAAATATCGATGTGGTTGTACATTTACATTTTGAATAGAATGTACTCTATTTATTAAACTTTTTTTGTTGAAAAACAGTATCCCATCTCTTTTATCTATTCTTTTTGTTGTTACTATTGGGTTCAATTCACACCAAGATAGCAGCGGGCAGTTTCATTGTAAAGGGACCCACACACCTACAGTCCGCCTGCAGTTTCAGATCGTTCAGACGGTTAAATAATAATCATAAGGTTAACTTGGCTACGGATGTTGTTGATAAAGCTGAAAATCGAAAAAGGCCTTCTGAACGATCTGAGCCTGCAGGCGATCTGTTTTGTGTGATTTTGAACTTTACTCAATGTGAATTGAGCCTTATCTTCAACTGTATAAAGCGCATAGGGACATTCATTATATCATATAGAAGTGGTTACAAATCTACCTATATTTATATAGATGATGATGTCCAGTAGCCCCGGACACACCCAAGGTCCATCCATATAGTTAGACCCACAGACCTAGCAAGCCACTCGCTTTGCTCATATTTCTATGGTTAGACCCTTACAGACCCGCAGCACAATCACCCCTGCGATATCAACTAGTGTCAACGTCGTTGTCCCATCTACACAACTTAACAACAATCAAGACCCGAAGAAAACTATTTGGAACCGTAGGAACCTGGTTCCTCATAGCAATCATCCTTATAAGTAACACACGTACACAAGTAGTAGAGACAAAAGGAATCGATGAATCCCGTTGGTTCCACCAATGGAGACATGAGTACTATCAAAATCATGTAACACCCACTGTGCCGCGAAAATTCTGTTGGTTCCAGACATGAGTATTAAAAATATCCTGATGGACCCCCTCTACTTTGCAATGGAGATATAAGGATTAGGACCCAATGGGACCACCAGACCTAAACCAGAAACTCCATACCGGTGATGCAGTTAGGTTAGGTAAAAAGAAAGACTCCCAGTGCTTCTTAAAACATTTTATTCAGACAACAAGCGTATACATAAAATATTATATCATAACAAGATAATTTCAATAGATCTTACGATTAGGTACATACAGATACAACTTACCTATATTAAACAAATTGCACATTTATTATTTTGACATTTAATTGGGTGGTTGTCTGAAATTTGGTTAACTTTTGGCCTAATATAATAAACTTACAAAAAAGCGCTTCTTTTCCGTAGTTCCATGAGTCGTCCCATTGATGGGACGATGGAAAAAAGGCATTTAACCGTAGTTCCATTTGCTATGGAACCACCAAAAATAGTTTTTTCCTCCACCACAGGTTTTCTGTGATATCATTAATAGAGACGTACCTAACGATATGAAAAAAATATAACTACCCGATTGAATGTTTGAACTCATTATTCCGAAAAAGTACCAGGCGATCATAACAGAATAGAAGGTTCTGGTTGTGAAAATGGAAAAAAAGTATTGTTTGATAACTGGTTATGAAACAGTGAAAAAATAATCTATATTCATAACCCCAGTTATGAAATCTTGATTATGAACGTGGACGAAGGGGAGAAACTACCTACCTACCTAATTTGAATAAACCAAACTGAGCGAGATAAGAGTTGGCGAGTGCTCTTTTGTAGTTCTGTACTCCTAGTACTTTTGTTGTTTGTGTATCTTATAATAGAGTTAAGGGACCCAAGCGGCTCTGGTAAGATATATCCATATTGCCCTACTAAGCGCATGATACATTTTTTTTGTCCCAATGAAAAATAAAGAAATGTGTGAACAGGTGCACCGAGTACACAAATGTACCAGGAATACATAACAACATTAGAGCCATCAAGATTAGAGAGACTGACCAAAATATAAAATCATAAAATAATACATAATATTTTAAAGGGTTATAAAACCAAAATATTGAAGTACATAGTACCACGGGATTTTTTTTACCAACGTGCAATAATAAATGAAATAAGTGTTTTTCAATGTTTAGAACTGTTGTGCAAACTCAATTAATTTGAATATCAATTTCATTTTATTTCATATATTATTTATGCACGTTGTATTCAATTTTTTTTTATTCTTTAAATAAATAATTTTAATATTTTGTACTTACCTGTATTTTGTCTTAAAGTGAATCTGTCGTCAACAGAATCTGACTTAAATCGAATAACCCAAATCATGACGATCCTGCACAACTCTATAATATAATTTAATGGAATCACAGAAAACCTGTAGTGGAGTAAAAAACTATTTTCGGTGGTTCCATAGCAAATGGAACTACGGTTAAATGATTTTTTTCCATCGTCCCATCAATGGGACGGCTCATGGAAGTACGGAAAAGAAGCGCATATTACTTATTACAACCGTTGTCGCAGACTTTACCTACTGCGGAAACACATTTATTCTAAATTCGGCTAATTCGGTTTGGTATGCCTTGTTATTTTGACCGCCTATTGGTTTTTGTTTATTTTAAATACGGTTATTTTCGGTGGTTCCATAGCAAATGGAACTACGGTTAAATGACTTTTTTCCATCGTCCCATCAATGGAACGTCCCATGGAACTACGGAAAAGAAGCGGTAATATGATTACCGCAGCTTGGGTCTATGCCGTGTGCTTGGATGTCGCTTATTTTTACATTTCGTTAGTGACTAGGGGTTGATACTTTTTTAATGTACCTACCTATACACTTTTTGAAACATTGTTATTATAAATGTTAGTTTTAATAATAATATTAAAACTAGTTTAAACAAAGTTAAATCCAATTATTGTAATGGGTGTAGAAAGTAACCGTTTTCGGAAATAAACAGTATAATGATATACAGGTGTAACATTCACATGCGTCAATATGGGAAGTCTGAAGATCTGTTCTTATGAACAATGTCATCAATTTTAGTAAAAATAAAAACTGCATACACAGATAAAAAAACTTGTACTCAGATAATGAATATTATGTGAAATTGTTGCAACCATTATTAACCAAATGATAAACCACCCAATCATAAATTCTGCATTATTGTTAGTGTTTATGACAAGTGCCCTAGGTTGAGGCTTGTTGGACACAGATAGTTGGTATAACAATCAATATTTTAACATTCACAACAAGCATTTTATCAGTAGATTTATGCAAAAATCAATACATTTAACGCGACGTATAATATTCTTAGAGACTTCTAAAACTTCATAGAGGTGGCAAAATTTACATAGGTATAAAAATCCATGAATACATTTTGTTCATATGATTTTGTGCTTTCCCCGTAGACGTAACACTACTTATTGAACGAAGGACTATTCAAACAGATGTTTTTGCATTTTAAAGTACCTAACATGTATTTCAAGTTGTACAACATGATTCACGTTTTTTCAAGAGATTCTATTTTATTAAATGCGATAATTTTAATCCGACAGATTGTAGATGTGTAACACCGGTCCTGGCTGTTAGAATTTATAAATAATGGTTATTGACTTTCTTTTGTATATGGTGCCCGGTAGCGGCAATAAGCCATTACATGGGACTAACAAAATTATTGTAAAATATGGGTTTATTATTCACATCTGCCTACCCGCTCGGAACATAGGCGTGAAAATAAATATGTAGATATAAATATTAACAAGTTAAAATATGGCAAAAATTTGCCATATAATTTAGAGTTATCGAAAGTTTTTTCATAAAATCTAACTGGTCTTGAGTCTCTAACTATTACCGTTCTCGATTTGACCTCGTTTTGACCTTGGCCTTGAGATCAGAGGTCAAAGGTCAAGTTAATTTTAGAGGTCTTTGACCATGCTGAGTTGGTTGCAGCTGGTCTTGAGTCTCTAACTATTAACGTTCTCGATTTGACCTTGACCTTGAGATTAGAGGTCAAAGTTCATTTTAGAGATCTTTGACCATGCTGAGTCGATTGGCGTTTACACTGAGTCTCTAACTCTTACCGTTATCGAGTTCAAAGTAGTTCACGGACGAACGGACATTACTGTTGTATAAGAGATTTTCGCTTCGAAAACTCTAAAAGCACGATAACAAACCTTCGTGCTCTCAATGTGGTTACGGTGGGTTAAATAAATATATTCCCTTTTGCCCTGTGTCCGTTTTAGGTGAAGAGCCAGGAGTTTAACTTAGGGCTCGAAATATAATAATATACTCAAGCAATGAATACACGGTTTAAAACGTAGTTGTAAACCACAACTCTTTGACCACACGTTTAAACCCAAGTGTATCACAGTGTGTCTAGTACCAGTTCCTTACGTTAATTTGCTCGAAATACGTTTTCGTATTCCTCTATACATTTCACACAGTTCTTTGACGTTACCGTTAGGGGCGCTGGTGTGAAATGTATGGGGAATACGAAAACGTATTTCGAGAAAATTAACGTAAGGAACTGGTACTAGACACACTGGTGCTAGACTCTCTGAACGTTCTACTGTTTTCAATAGTGTAAAGTACCTAATATTTAATTGTACTCCATGGTACATAATAAATTGTTCTGTTTGGAATGTAAGTTAGGTGTTAAAATCAACAGTCGATTTAATAAGCATAACAGTTGATTTACAAATTAACTCTCACTATAGACATCAATATTAAATGCTATCATACTCGTCATAGTTCAACTCCGCTGCAGACGGTACCAACAAGTCTTGTTGTGGGTTAGAAGATTTCTTTTCACTCTTACTTTTCTTATGTTTGTGTTTCTTTTCCTTTCTATCTGACTTCTCACTGTAGTCACCTTTATCTTTGTCTTTTGATTTTTTCTTTTTGTGCTTCTTTTCCTATGAAATTATGGCAAAGATAGAAAAATACTTTACAATTTATTCTCATAATTAACATACCTATACAAGAAAGATACCTACATAAAAGTCATTTCGGCACATTTCGCACAGATTCACGTGATACGAGATTTTTATACTTGTGGCACTCTCTCGTCTTTACACGAATGTAGTTACTACACTGTGCTTCGGTGGCGTGGTCGGTAGTGTATCCGCTTTCGAAGCCGGAGTCTCGGGCTCGATTCCCGGTCGAGACAAAATTTGTGTGATGACACATACGTTTGTACCGAAGTCTGGATGTTTCCTATGCATAATATGTAAGTATTTATATCAGTTTATCTAGTACTCATATCACAAGTTAGTGCTTAGTTTAACACTAAATGGCGTTGTGTGAATAAGTCCTAACATATTAAAAAAAGTAACTGGCGGATTACCGTGGCTCCGCCCGCATGATATAATTTTCTAGTTCCAATTGCCACGTGAACATCACCGGTATAAAAAGTAGCATTATAGCACTCAGGGATAATAACCTACCTACCTAACATGCCTATTAGTGAAATAATTTACAAAATCGATACAGTAGTTTCAGAGCCTATTCAATTATAAAATAAATATACTAAGTTAATTTTTTCAATTTAATAAACTCTGAAACAATTGATTCGATTTTGAAAATTCTTTCACTGATAAGTAACACCCGTATTGACAAGGATGAGGCGCGCGAAAGCTAAGCGCTGCAAAAACAATAGGTTTTGTCAGCGCTTCTCATAGTGTCGTTTGTGAATTCAGGTGTAAATCAATCAAATCTTTCCTTTTTATAAAATTAGTAATAGATAACAAATACCTTTTCACCAGGTTCTTTGGTCTGGTCCGGATCTTCACCTCCTAAAACAAGGAGAAATAAGTTTGAGACTTCCAATTTCAAGTCACGAAGATAATGAGTTGATATTGACAGATTCGCTAAACCCGCTCTCTGCTACGGCAGGTGAGAGACAGGTAACAGGAATACAAGGATTCGTGTCACGTCGAAATGTCATAATTTGTGTTCTAAAATGAATTACGAACAGTCTAATGTAAGATGTTTCTGTATTTCAAAGCAACGAGGTTTAATTATTCTTAAAATATTTAGATAGGACATGTCATCGGCAGGACTCGAACCCATGATCTTTCCCTAACAAGGGAGCTCTGACCTCTGAGCTACGATGACCAATACCGATATCATCCAATATTTGCTTCATATTATAATTTCTAGATCGCGCTATCAAGGTTGACTGCTTCGGTGGCGTGGTCAGTAGTGCGCTTTCGACTCCGGAGTCTCGGGTTCGATTCCTGGATCGAATCAAATATTTGTGTGATCCACAAATGTTTCTTTCGGAGTGTGGGTGTTTTCTATGTATAATATGTATGTGTTTAGAAATATATTGGTATGTTTATCAGTTCTCTAGATCGATATAGTTATCTATATAGATAGATAGCTTAGTTTGGACAAGATGACGTGGTGCGAGAATGTCCAAAAAAAAAACTATACCTTAATATTTTATTTTAAGGTGTTTATTTATTTGAAACGGTTATGATAGAATAAAATAAATAAATAAATATATTAGGACAATGCACACAACGCCATCTAGTCTCAAACTAAGCAGAGCTTGTGATATGAGTACTAGATAAACTGATATAAATACTTATATACATTTTTTTTTGTAAATACATACATATTATACTTACATAGGAAACATCCAGACTTCGGTACAAACGCATATGTCATCACACAAAGTTTGTCCCGACCGGGAATCGAACCCGAGACTCCGGCGTCGAAAGCCGATGCACTACCGACCACGCCACCGAAGCAGTCCCAAATAAATCAATAATATGAAACAGACAGGTCAGTTTAAAGTTTTAAAACTATAAAGCAGAAAACCATCCTATATGAATATGAGCTAATATTCAAAATGTTACCTTCTGGTGCGCCCAGTAGGTACTAAAGAATTATACATTTTAAAAGGAAAGTATTACATAGTGATGAAAAAGACTATAATGGACTCATGTATCCTACCAAGTCTAACTTATGCCAGTCAGACAATGGCCGGGCGCCACTGGAAATACCTTCTGGTGTCACCAGAGACGCCCGCAGCAATGGACATGGGAGGGGCCGCGATCTCGCGGAATTAAAAAAAAAAGCCAGACAATGGTATACACCGAAAAAGTAAAGAGAAAAATTTCTTAGAAAGAAGCATGTTAAATCTGAGAAGAATACATAAAAAAAGAAACATATTTTGTAGCGTTTTCACGTTGCACGATAATTACATTCGTACCTTAAAGTTACTGCTGCTACTTACGGCGTTTCGTGCATTTTCGCATTGCACGATAACGACACACGATATCATATGATATCGTGTGTCGTTATCGTGCAATGTGAAAACGCCCAAAGGTGGAAAGGAATGGAAGAGGCTTTTTACCCAAGGGGGCTACACGCCAACTATGAACTGTCAACAACAATAAAATAGAATCACTCTCATAAATTAACTGTTGTACAGATAAATAAAGCTATAAATAAATACTAGTTATCCCGGCGAACTTTGTATCGGCTCAAATATAAAAAAAAAGAATATTTTAATATTTCATGCAAATGTATGTATTATTAATTATAATTGAAAAACGCGACAGACGGACAGACAGACAGACAAATTGTCGTATTAAATATATAGATTACCTTCTGGTGATCTCCTAGCACTTGTGTCACCGGCCCAAAGCGGAAAATCATTATCCAATTGCAACTCTCGGTCTATACGATCCTTAGGTTCATATACTCCATGGGACATGTCAAGACTACTCTGGCTGATGTGGGTGTCATCATCGTCATCGTCCATAGTGATTCTACTCATCATAGTGTCGATAGTCTCGTCACGACGGCTCGACCGTGTGATGATTGGCTCCGGGTGTAACTTGGTATCGGCTCTAATGATAACTGCTGATGAACTGATGTCAAAGTCTAGATCCTCTTGATCTATGGTTACTCTTGGATTTGTTGTGTTCTCATCGTCACTGTAATTGAAATACCATGTGATTATTTATCTTATTCTATGTACCTATCTTCTTCTATCTATAAAATTAATCGCCGTTCGTTTGTAACACTCTGGAATGTCTGGACTAATTTGGTTAACTTTGGTCTTGAAATACGTATTCGTTCAAGTTCAGGGGAGATACAGACTTCTCCGGGACAGCTAGTTACTTAAATAACTAGAATGTCCCGGTTTCGCCTCTGTTAAAATATAGCCTACTATACCAAATTTAGAAGCAGAAATCCTGAATTTGGTGCAGAGGTACTGAGCATTACCTACCTGGCTTACTTATGAATAAACTAACATTCTTATATTTGTTGTTATTATTAGGTACAATCTGAATATTAGAACAGTAAAAAAAACTGGACAAGTGCGATTCAGACTCGCGCACAAAGGGTTCCACACCAAAACAGCAAAAAGATCACGTTTGTTGTATGGGAACCATTTACACACACACACACACACACACACACACACACACACACACACACACACACACACACACACACACACACACACACACACATATCACGCCTTTATCCCCCAAGGGGTAGGCCGAGGTGCATTACACACCCACAATTTGCCAGTATTTTTAGTCCCACGTAATAGGGGGCAAGCCTATTGCCGTCACCGGGCACACATAGTGGGTTATGTCCAAAATGGCCGATTAATAAAAAGTAAGTTGATTAAATGCAACAAAATCTTACGTGCCAGCTGCTATGGCACGGCCAATTAAAGTCAGATACTCCCAGTATCTGACTATTTACATATTTATTATATTCAGTTTTTTAATATTTGTTGTGATAGCGGCAACAGAAATACATCATCTGTGAAAATATCAACTCTCTAACTATTACCGTTCATGAGATACCGCCTAGACGGACGGGCGGACAGCGGAGTAAGGAAACTTAAAAATAAGAATATTGGGAGAAATTAACCTGTCAGTTTCATAGGTGACATCTTGATTAGTAGTTCCAGATAAAGGTGGTAGGTCTTCCAAAAAGCTGCTGTCTAAAGTTCCTGCGTAGAACTCGTCTAGGCCTCCCGAAGACACTGATATATTAGCACCTGTCGGTGTACTTTGCCCGCTACAATGACCCCATAGACAATAATTATTATGCAATTAATTTTTTTTTTTATTAAAATTAAAAAAACTTCTTTCAAACATCACAACGACCAATTATGTTCTAATATTTTTTTTTACATTTAATGCCAATTCAATTTAATTCTAAAACAAATAGCGACTTAACTCACCGAGCCGCGGGCATCAACTAAAGTAAGGCCACCGAGATATGAGAAAATATTTTAAACATTTTTATTTGTTTAATTCCTTATTCTTGTCGCTGTCGTCTGTATTAGACATGAATGATTCGTTCGAAGAGTCAGTTCTGACAGAACTATTTATTCTATCAGTGTTTACAAATGGTTGATAACTACGGTACTAAATGTTTACCTGTACCACAGATATAAGAATACTATACTAGTACAGATGAACCATCTCATAGAAGGAATTGGCGACGTTTTAAAGGCGTCTTTAGGGCTAGCTATTTTCGATAAATTCCTAATAGATGGCAGTGTATTGTGTGCGAAAAATACGTAATAGATGGCGGTATATTATGTGTGCGAAAAATATATATTAGATGGCAGTATTTTACGTTATAATCAGTTTCTATTGTCCCGATTATTTCCTAATAGATGGCAGTATTTTAACTTCTTATCAGAGTTCATTGGAGAGGAGATTATTATTAGTTATTATTACCCACATTTGGACTTTTCATTTGTCTTGATAAAATAAAATGGTAATAAGTACCTACTTACATAATAGAAGGTGGACGATATTCAATAATTTTATGATAAAGCCATCGTGTCTGAGCTTGTTGATTTTCTTATTTAAACATATAAGTAGGTACTTACCTATAAATATGTTGTAAGTAGGTAGGTATACTACGGTTGTGTATTCCCGTATCAGTATTCGCTTAGCATAATAATATCATCATCATTCATTAAAATCTTATTTAATAACTAGCTGTTGCCCGCAGCTCCGCCTGCGTGTTATAGCTTTCTTGATCACCAGTTACTGATTTATTATGTATAGCTGTTGAGCGATATCGTATCTTAAGATAAAATATTATTGAGCGAAGCTCAATCTTAGGCGACTCATGTATTTCGTATCTCCGCATACTCCTCCTAAACGCCTGAACCGATCTCCATCAAACTTACCACAGTGATAACGTGTGGCGTGATGGTGGTTTAGAACATAAAAATTGAAAATCGGACGTAACAAAACAAAATCTCGTAAATCGTTGTCGTTCGAAAATTTAACACTTCGCTCAGTTTTTTGCAGCAGCAGCATGCATTGCATACCTAGTAGTATATTAGTCGTGTGCAACGCCCCTTAGTGAACTCCACTGCGGGTGACGTAACCTACGATAAACTTATTACAGTAATCGGGTCTAGGGATCGAACCGCAAAATTAAGTTTGTTTTTTATTGTATATACTTTTTTCCGGGATAATAAGTACCCAGTGTGGTGCCCAGGATATTAAAGAATAATTATACCAAGTTTCATCATAATTTGCGTGATGCCTGAACAAACAGACAGACTGACAAAAATTGTTTTTAATCACATTTTTGGGTTCGGTGTCGGTCTAGTAACACCCCCTGCCATTATTTTTTTGATATTTTCAATGTACAGAATTTTCACTTCTACAGATTTATTATAAGTATATATATAGATATAGATAACTGTTGAGCGATATTGTATCTTAAGATAAAATCTTATAGTATCTTAGCCGTGTGCAGCGCCCCTAAGTGAACTCCACTGCGGGTGACGTAACCTACGACAAACTTATTATTTGCGGTTGGTACAATAATCGGGTCTAGGGACCGAACCGCAAAATTAAGTTTGTTTTTTATTGTGTATACTTTTCCGGGATAAAAAGTACCCAGTGTGGTGCCCAGGATATTAAAGAATAATTATACCAAGTTTCATCGTAATCGAACCGGTAGTTTTTGCGTGATGCCTGAACAAACAGACAGACAGACAAAAATTTTTTAAATCACATTTTTGGTTTCGGTGTCGGTCTAGTAACACCCCCTGCCATTAATTTTTTTGATATTTTCAATGTACAGGATTTTCACTTCTACAGATTTATTATAAGTACAGAAGACAGGCTGTTGAGCGATATTGTATCTCAAGATAAAATATTATAGTCTTTTAGCTGTGTGCAGCGCCCCTAAGTGAACTCCACTGCGGGTGACGTAACCTACGACAAAGTTATTACAGTAATCGGGTCTAGGGATCGAACCGCAAAATTAAGTTTGTTTTTATTGTATGTACTTTTCCGGGATAATATTTATTATAAGTACAGAAGACAGGCTGTTGAGCGATATTGTATCTTAAGATAAAATATTATAGTCTTTTAGCTGTGTGCAGCGCCCCTAAGTGAACTCCACTGCGGGTGACGTAACCTACGACAAAGTTATTACAGTAATCGGGTCTAGGGATCGAACCGCAAAATTAAGTTTGTTTTTATTGTATGTACTTTTCCGGGATAAAACGTACCCAGCGTGGTGCCCAGGATATTAAAGAATAATTGTACGAAGTTTCATCGTAATTGAACCGGTAGCTTTTGCGTGATGCGTGAACAAACAGATAGACAGACAAAAATTGTTATTAATTACATTTTTGGGTTCGGTGTCGGTCTAGTAACACCCCCTGCCATTTATTTTATTGATATTTTCAATGTACAGAATTTTCACTTCTACAGATTTATTATAAGTATAGATATAGATATAGATAGCTGTTGAGCGATATTGTATCCTAAAATAAAATATTATAGTCTCTTAGCCATGTGCAGCGCCCCTTAGTGAACTCCACTGCGGGTGACGTAACCTACGACAAACTTATTACAGTAATCGGGTCTAGGGATCGAACCGCAAAATTAAGTTTGTTTTTTATTGTATGTACTTTTCCGGGATAAAAAATACCCAGAGTGGTGCCCAGGATATTAAAGAATAATTATATCAAGTTTCATCGTAATCGAACCGGTAGTTTTTGCGTGATGCCTGAACAAACAGACAGACAAAAATTTTATAAATCACATTTTTGGTTTCGGTGTCGGTCTAGTAACAGCCCGTCATTTATTTTTTTGATATTTTCAATGTACAGAATTTTCACTTCTACAGATTTATTATAAGTACAGAAGACAGCTGTTGAGCGATATTGTATCTTAAGATAAAATATTATAGTCTTTTAGCCGTGTGCAGCGCCCCTAAGTGAACTCCACTGCGGGTGACGTAACCTAAGACAAAGTTATTACAGTAATCGGGTCTAGGGATCGAACCGCACAATTAAGTTTGTTTTTTATTGTATGAACTTTTCCGGGATAAAAAGTACCCAGAGTGGTGCCCAGGATATTAAAGAATAATTATACCAAGTTTCATCGTAATCGAAACGGTAGTTTTTGCGTGATGCCTGAACAAACAGACAGACAGACAAAAATTTTATAAATCACATTTTTGGTTTCGGTGTCGGTCTAGTAACACCCCCTGCCATTTATTTTTTTGATATTTTCAATGTACAGAATTTTCACTTCTACAGATTTATTATAAGTACAGAAGACAGCTGTTGAGCGATATTGTATCTTAAGATAAAATATTATAGTCTTTTAGCCGTGTGCAGCGCCCCTAAGTGAACTCCACTGCGGGTGACGTAACTTACGACAAAGTTATTACAGTAATCGGGTCTAGGGATCGAACCGCAAAATTAAGTTTGTTTTTTATTGTATGAACTTTTCCGGGATAAAAATTACCCAGCGTGGTGCCCAGGATATTAAAGAATAATTATACCAAGTTACATCGTCATCGAACCGGTAGTTTTTGCGTGATGCCTGAACAAAAAGACAGACAGACAGACAAAAATTGTTTTTAATCACATTTTTGGGTTTGGTGTCGGTCTAGTAACACCCCCTGCCATTTTTTTTTGATATTTTCAATGTACAGAATTTTCACTTCTACAGATTTATTATAAGTATAGAAGATAGGTACAGTATGTGGCGAAAACTGCCACTGGAAATACGTTCTGCTTGTAACCAGAGACGCCCGGCAACGGACGTTAGAGCGGCCGTGGCTTTGGACCGCGGAATTAAAAAAAAAACCTCTATATCCTACTAATATTACAAATGCGAAAGTTTGTACGTGTGGATGTTGTTACTGTTTCACGTAAAAACTACTGAACGGATTTTGATGAAACTTTACAATAATATAGCTTATACATCAGAATAACACATAGGCTACAATTTATAAAGATATTGTGTGAATTGTTAAAAATATGACGCGGCGCGACGGGAAAGGGAAAAAATCCAAATCACCACGCGGACGAAGTCACGGGCGACCACTAGTAATTATTAAAATGTTAAGTACAAATCGTGTAATTAATATTATATATATTATATTATAATAATAATTAATTTAAGTAAATTAAGCCGGTAAGTGATGAGACTAATTAGGAATGAATGACGCAGCGAGGTAAAATTAAGAGTAGGCGATAAATAAAATTAATAATTAATAAAACAGGGCAATGTATTTTTATTTATTACTTTTGTCTGCCTTTTTATCTGTCTATATTAGTCTATTCTTGCAGTTTTTACAGACAGAATAAGGACACTAAGCTCGAACTGCTAAGATTATTATTAGTTGTAGGTATGTATGTATGTATGTAACATCTGTCCTGGCTTAAATTACAGAGTAGTTATGGATTTTCTATAGTACCCGGCAACGGCAATAGGCTTGTCCATATTAGGTACGTGGGATCAACAAATTACTGGCAATTTGTGGGTGTATAATGCACCTCTGCTTACCCTGTTTGTATGTATGTGTGCAAATTGACTTTGTTTCCTCTAAATCGGCTAAAACGAAAAGAACATCGTCAATCAAAAAGTCATTCCACGCGGGCAGAGCCGAGAGCGTCACTTAGTATGTAAGTCAACCAAAAAAGTACATGAACGAAACGCACAACGCGCGAACAACTCAAACTCGGCATCTAGGCACTCGGCAGTGGCACGCGCTCGACACGGTCGACACCGACACGGACAATATAGGTAGCTACCTACCTAGCCAGTAATTTCCACGAACTTTTATGTTTGTCAGAACAGCCACGTCTGTTGATCGGTCGTGCGGCAGATGAGGTTGGTTTGGAAAGTAGGTACTTTCCCTGAGAGCTACCCCTAGCTACTTTTACTTTAGCTACCTAACCTACCTAGGCTAAGTAGTTACATATTTGTAAACCTTCAAAATCGGTGTAGTATGTGGCGAAAACTGGGCAAATATATCTCTGCTTACGCCCTTGGAAAAATAAAGCACGTCAAAAATTTACTCAACAACTCGACCGACTTCAAATTACCGAAATGGGACCAAATAATTGTCAGAATGGGACCAAATTGAAATAGGACCATTCGGGAATTAGTCCCTTTCAATTAAAAAAATAAATTTCAAAATCCGTTCACCCAGTCCAAAGATATGAGGTATCAAACACCTTAACTCCTCCTTTATTGGAAGTCGGTTGAAAACAGGCTACCTCTATATCATTATAATAATATAGCAGTCACACTGGAAGGATGAAAGGGGCCTTTTTAGGGCTAAAACTACAAGAAACATTCACTATAAAATTTTATATTATTACCGAATCATTTCCCCGTTTGTGTTGTATTACAGTATTTCACCATTAAATTAAATTCCATAAATAGTGTAGGTGCATGACACTGGATATAATATTTAACATACTGCAAACATCGAAGATGATCCGGGTTCAAATCCTAGGAAATTAGTTTTTGTTTTTGTTAAAAAATTCTTTATATTCTCAACTGACTTCTAAAAAGGAGGAGGTTCTCAATTTGACTATATAGTTTTTTGTTCTTTTTTTGGCCAGTATTTTCTTGTTATTTTTTTATTCAAGACAAGTATGTAGGTATTTCATTATTGTTTTTATTATTAAGTTGCTTCAAAATAAATATAAATAGGTTATAATAATATTATCCTATTGTGCAAAAGTTACGTAACCAGAGGGCTTATTCAATTTTAATATCAGCGACATCTATCTGTACTTTAGCAAGAGTTATTGATGACAAACCATCGCCAGCCAAATTTATAGTAGTACCTATTCTAGCCGACACGTGTACCGTGGCGCTGTGATCACGTTTTATTAAAAAAACTTAAATTGGAGTTTTAAAGACCCGAAAACTACTAGAAAAACTTTTAAAATATAGATATATTATCCTAGAATGGAATTCCTGACTAAAACGAAAGATATTGTTTAAATATTATGAACCATTACCCGTAACGCCACCTAGTTTAAAATAATTCAACTAACACGACAGGCCCAAAAAAATTGTTCCTAATAGACTACCAGTGCCTGTACCATGAAACACGCAACGACAGACCTAGTCGACCAACTTACGTCATTACTAGGTACCAGTGATAAGGACAGAGATATCAGATCAGAACATGCAAAAAAATTGTTCCTAATAGACTACCAGTGCCTGTACCATGAAACACGCAACGACAGACCTAGTCGACCAACTTACGTCATTACTAGGTACCAGTGATAAGGACAGAGATATCAGATCAGAACATGCAAAAAAATTGTTCCTAATAGACTACCAGTGCCTGTACCATGAAACACGCAACGACAGACCTAGTCGACCAACTTACGTCATTACTAGGTACCAGTGATAAGGACAGGGATATCAGATCAGAACATGCAATACCTGTCCTACATCATCATTCATCATTATACCTGTCCTACGTTCAAGAGAAAAATCCGCCAGACTTACCTCAACGCATATGCAACACGGACTTATCTACTTGTGTATATATCGAAATATTGATGTACATACTTATAATAATATTTATATATGTAATACATACATATTTTTATAGTATTTTATTTCTTCCTTAATTAGTCAGTATTTGTATTAGTACCATTGTCGATAAAAATTTCACAACCAACATTAAGCACCTACCTGAATGTCATTTCTACATCACATCAAGGTCGACTAGAAGAAAATGCCTAATGACATTAAGTCCACCATTGTACACCGTTGTGCATAAAGATTTAAATAAATAAAAAAATAACAAAAGCTATCGCAACGTAACTCAGTAACGGTACGTTTGTTGACAAAGATTCTCTCGTTTCGTTGGCCTTACTTTAGTTAACATTAAAAAAGAACCGCAAAGAATCAAGACTCACCTATCCTGACGGAACGGTCGGGGCGGCGGCGGCGTCATATCCGTACTAACGGCGTTCTTGGGTTTCAGTAGTTCCGCACTAACGTACTGAGTTTGAACTGTTTGTGCTGGCTTCACTATTGTACTACCAACTATAGATTGTGCGACCTGTGTGATATAGACATGTCTTGAATTGTCTGAATATGTAAGACCTTGAAAAATTTAAATGAACGAAATTCTGAATATTTGAAAATTACTACCCCAGATGACGAGAAATTTGGTTTGCCATCCAACATTTATAACCACTGCTGCACTGTCGGGAATATTAAAAACACCGGCCAAGTGCGAGTCGGTCTCGTGTACAAAGGGATACGTACCAAAACGGCAAAAAAATCACGTTTGTTGTATGGGAGCCCCCTTAAATATTTATTATATTAGTATTTGTTGTTATAGAGGCAACAGAAATACATCATCTGTGAAAATTTCAACTTTCTAACTGTCGCGGTTCTTAAGATACAGCCCAAGACAGACGGACAGCGAAGTCTCAGTAATAGGGTTTTAACCTCTGAGTACGGAACCCTATAAATGGAACAGAAAATAAATACCCTATTATGTCCCCAATGTAGTACACAGACCGGTTAATCACCATTGGAAATTTTACGTAAATAACACTGTCGCTAGAGTCCCTAGCGACTGCCAACTAAAATTTCAAGCTAACCATTCTATTTCCCTCTAGGAAAACAGTCGTAACATGATTCTACGCAGGGCTAATATTTGTATGATAAAATAATATACCATTACAAATACCCGATGTATTTGTAATAGTACCTATATTATTTTATCTGTGGTATAAAATAACTGACTAAAAATAGTTTAAGATAGTACCCAAACTTACAAGTGGATTCACATTTGGCGGTACGATAGGTTTACCAGCGCCCAGTACAATGCTTGGTGACCGCTCATTACTGGGACGGGGTTCTGGCTGATTAGAACTTTGCCGACGTTTGTTTGCGAGACGGTCCACGAACGAGTTGTAATGAGATTCTTCAGAGTTCTGCAACAAAACATAACAACACTTAGTGTACCTACAGACGGGTCTCCCTTGTTTGACCGAAAGGAATTTGACAAATGTTCACTTCCCAAAAAAAATTTCGCATAATTTCATTTGCCAAATTATTACTTAGCAAAAAATCTATTCACAAAAAATTGTAATGCAAACCTAATGTTTGGGAAATGAACGTTTAAACTATAACTTGTTTACCAACTAGTACTTTTAACATTTTTTATTTAGTCAAATATTTCAGCTGGAATAACAGTTTTTACGCAAAATCAAATAAGCGAAATATTTATTAAGCAAGTCGTTTCTGGCACTCGCCGACCGCTGCCGCGGCACCGCTCGCTTCGCTCGCTCGGCTCGTGCGTAGGAAGTCACAGTTTTAACCTAACCTAACCTAACCTAACCTACCCATTTTGTTTAACGAAGAAATTAACCTAATCTAAATAGTTGAGTTCCGGGTAACCTACTAAAAACATTTTTCATTAAGTAAAAATTTGATCAAATAAAAATATGCGTACTAAAATCATTCGAAATATAATATAATAATAATAATAAAGGTTGCTAAAATCTTTTCGACAAAACGGCAGGCACCCCCTACAGACATGTCATAATATGCAGCCCAGTGTACAGTCATGCCAGTAAATCCGCAGCGGCCCCTACGTTCAAATTGATTAGGTACATATTGATTAAGCGCGGCTTCGTCTACGTGTAGGTATATGTATAATATCACCCGCCAATAATCCTCTGTTGGTGCTCGGTAGAGAATTGTTTGAACCTGTTTCGCAGAGCATGAAATAGAAGTATATTTTTTTACCATTTTCGCCACATTTTTCATTAATGATCCGCTTCTATTGGTCGTGACATGATGTACGCAACGAATTTTGATGCGGTTTTCACCAATGGATAGAATGGTTCTCCAGGAAGATTTTTGTGTAAGTATATAATTTGTCAATCGGGCGAAGCCGCGGGCGTCCGCTAGTATTAATGTAAATAAGTATGTGAAAATTATTACCCTACATTTAACCAAATTTTGGAGAACCACCCATATTTGTAAAACAATATTCGGCTTTCTTTATCGAAGAACTAGCTGATCGCCGCGGCTACGCCCACGTGATATAGTTTTCTCGTTCCCGGTTCCCGTGGGAACATAATTATTACCGGGTTACTCAGGGATAATGTAGATACACATCAGTGAAAAATTTTCAAAATCGGAACAGTAGTTACGGAGCCTATTCGCTTCAAAGAAAGAAACAAACAAACAATCAAATCTTTCTTCTTTATAATATTAGTATAGATTAAATTCCTCATACCTACCTTAATTCTACATAGAGTTTTGAATAATATTCACTTACTTGAAAATCATCGAGTTCCCTTTCAACTTCTTCCATATCTCTCTGATTTCGTTGTAGTTGTTCTAAGAGGCTTGTTTTCTGGAGTCTTAAGAATGGTACACTAAAGAACTTGTGTAACAAACGTAACCCAAAGCCATTTCTCATCGACGACTCTGCGTAACGCACTGGCGCTGTTCTAGTAGTAGTACAACTATTTTGATTATTGACTTCTAAAGTAAGATTATTTATATTTTTCCTTCAGAAAATAAAAGTTTCAAGTAGAATATGGCTTTAGGAATTGTTCCTGGATGTATACTGTTCTAAACTAAAGTATTCAATTATGTATAGATGGATAACGAGCACCATCATAGTTATATCAGTACCTGCATACCTAAATATATACATACATGGAATAATGCCTTTACTTAACTTAATTTTTACTTAAAAAGGCAGACATGTTTTTAACACAGTTTTTAAGTTTTCATATTATGTGGTTAACCTATCTGTGTTAGTCGGGAACTGACTGTTGTTTGGCGTGCACGTGCACAATGTTTTACTGCCCAAGTTGCTAGTGCTTTTCTCCACGAAGTAACATCATGTCAACTACGCATAGATTCTAGTGTCAAACGAATTCATAGCAGGACAGCTGGCAAACTAATTTCTTGAGGCCATAAAAATAAAATGAATTGAAGTCTATGAAATTGAACATCTCTATCCATGTTGAGTGTGTAGTACAAGCGAAATGTTATTATTTAGGACTAAATGGGTATACCCCCTCTTTTTCATAACAGGCCATACCGTCGGCTTATTGCAAGAAGTCATTAACTGCAAAAAATCACTAAATACGTTTTTAGTTATAGTCGATTTCATTTGACACATTCTACAAAAGGCAAAAACTCACTTATTTCTATCTATTCAATTTTAGGGGTGCCATTAAGTCCATTAACTGCAACTTTGGAAATCAGGCATATACGAAACATCACTAAGCTGCACAAGTTATTTTTATTAAATAGATAATTATGAAAATAACAACATACTACATAACTTTATCTCAACAAGAGTAGAATAATATCTTAGAATTTGGATCGATAAAATTCATTATTTGCATTTAATTACTTTCTGTTATGAATAATATTGATCATTAGTACACAATAAGTAATCTTAATGAATTTTAACGAAATGAATTTTATATAAAATATCATGATTTTAAATTATTTAGGATATTCCTAAAATAATTTATTGTTTTTAATTACTTTTGCCATAAATATGACCGAGCCAAAGCTGAAAACGCCTCCGACATTGCTGTTTTGCAGCAAAAGTATGATGAGCACATGTCTTTAAAAGAGCAAAGTCGAAACGCTAAGGAGTTGGATAAAGTTCGGGCAAATGAAGATAACAGCTTTAACTCTATTACGATCGACTTGCACGGGGTGAGGCGATGTTGGCGGTGTCTCTCGACATCGCCAACGCCTTTAACACCTTACCCTGGAGCTGCGATAGGGAGGCACTGGTATACCACGGAGTGCCTCTCTACCTTCGTCGTATTGTCGGGGCATAACTATCCGAGAGGACCATAACTTACCCTAGCTGGCTCGGGCCAGCTCGGCGAGATGTGTCGTGCGGTGTTCCTCAGGGGTCGGTCCTAGGACCTCTCCTGTGGAACATCGGATACGACTGGGTGTTGCGGGGTTCGTTGCCAGAGGGCGTCGCGGTCGGCGTAACTTGCTACGCTGACGATACCCTCGTCACGACGCGGGGAGCAGCGCATCAGGAGGCAACATTCAAGGTCACGACTGGGGTTGCTCAAGTCGTGGGTCGGATACGGCAGCTGGGACTGGAGGTGGCACTGAATAAGTCCGAAGCTCTGTGTTTTCACGGACCTCGGCGCGGGCCACCTCCATGATCCAGCATAAATTTAGGGAGCGTTAGCATCGGCATCGAGCCCTCGATGAAGTATTTGGGGCTTGTACTTGAGAGCCGGTGGAACTTCGGACCACATTTCCGAAGTTTGGTCCCCAAAGTTACGGGGCAGCAGCCGCGCTTTCGCAACTGATGCCCAACTTAAAGGGACCCGACGCTTCCTGCAGGAGACTGTACCTGGGGATCGTGCGGGGCATGACCGTGTACGGGGCTCCCGTATGGGCGGCGAGACTGACGGCCAATAACGCTGCTATTTTACACAGATCGTTGAGGACCTTGGCCGTCAGGATAATAAGGGGGTACCGCACGATCTCCCTAGAGGCTGCATGTCTCCTAGCCGCGACCCCTCCATGAGACCAGACCTGGAAGCGAGAGCCCTTGCGTCATTGTTTCAATGGCACAAGGAGGCGCTGGAGCGGGACCACAGGCCTGCGTCTCGAGAAATCGAGGACCAGCTGTCCCAACTCCAGGATGTCATGGAGACATGGAAGGTGCGACTTGAGCAACCAAAGTGGAACCACCACCATCGCGGCGGTGAGACCGATTATGGAGGAGTGGCTGCAGAGTCAGCACGGTGGCCTCACGTACCGTGCGACACAGATCATCACCGGACACGGAAACTTCGGTGAGTATCTGTTTCGCATGCATCGTGAGGTCACACCCGCGTGTCAACACTGCAAGGCTTCCGCCGAGGACACGGCATTCCACACATTGGTGGAATACTCAGCGACCTCGTTGTGGGCCTGGGCGTAGTTACGCTCTCGCTGGAGAGCATGCTACGAGCCATGGCTTCTAGCGGGAGCCAGTGGAACGCGGCCGTTTCCTTCTGCGAGCAGGTAATGCTCGTGAAGGAGGCGGCCGGTAGGGTGATGGAGCGTACCCTCCCCGCTGAGTTCCCTTACAGAAGCAGGTTAGAAGGGCTGCGTGATCTGGGGCTTCATTTATTTTTCAGAATTTATTTCGTTTCGTTTATTAAAGTTCCAATTGCTTATTGATTTGAATTAGCTCTGTTAATTACCTGTTTATTCAAAGACTGAGAGTTTTTGAAGTTTTTTGTGATAAAAAATTGTTATTTTGTTTGTTTGGTTCGTTTTTCATAGGACTAGCACTGTTCTGTTTAGGATAATACTGGTTATCCCTTTATAAAATAAACATTTGATTAGATTTTCGTTGTTTTATTACAAATTAAGAAATAATTAATTCACATACCGAACAGACTTACAGTAGCCAGAAGTCATTAACTTTTATTTTGTGTTTTAAAAAAATAAATTACTTTGTAGGATTAGTGACTCTCACTTGTTTTTATTAATATACATTTAAGCTAATCAAAAACATTAAATTTTTCATCCCCGTCATTATATATAGGATACTATGGGCAAATCAACATGACCGCTAACTAAATCGAACCAAAAATACCGTTTATCTCAGAATAGAGAATTGTCACATAATGACTTCTTGCAATAAGCCAACGATACTTTCTCGTTTCTAAGGCCTATCTCAACAAAAGCCAAGTGTCAGACCTGGTAAGTTTTGCTTGATGCAATGCCTGTTCAATGTGATGTGGATGAACTTGGCGGTGATGTTGCATGTCACAGTGGTTGCCAAGCACCACCACCGGCAGGTCAGCGGGTACTTGTGACAATTCCTTCACCACATAGTCGAATGTCCTGTGAATATAACAAATGCATTTACGTTGGTTCATTATCACCAGAACATGATGCCACAAATTCATGTTCTGACTGCAAAGATTCTATTTAGTAGTTATTGATGTGTGTGATGTTACATCTGTCCTGTCCCTTTGAATTACAGTATGGTTTTGATCATTCTATACCCGGTAACGGTAATAGGCTTAGCCCCTATTATGTGAAACATACAAAATTACTTGCAAAATGTGGGTGTGTAATGCACCTCCTCCCTTTGGGGATATAAGTGTGATATGTCTGTCTATCATGTAACAAATTCAACAACTCACCATGGTTTTGTAATATCAAGCATCAGTATCACACCATTTGCATTTTTATAAACATCCAAGAATGTGGCATCTAGAACTGGTGTCTCAAAGCCGTCATCTTGAGCATTTGCTGTTGTTTGGTTATCTAATTTGAGACCCAGATGTGGTTTCTTCTTTGTACGACCTTTGTCTACAACTTCCCATACTTCAACCTGAGTACATGACAATACTTCTCTATATTACTTACTAATAGAATACATACTAACTTCCCGAAGTGTCTTATAACCCACTCCCACATGTATAATTCATAGGTGTATGAAGTCAGAACAAAGAAAGTATACTGTCTAGACATCTAGAGAGAGAGAGAGAGAGAGAGAGAGAGAGACTAAAAACATAGTACACCTGCCTAAATGTTGACAGTATAGGGCCCCACCTACTATTTCTTCTAGGCTTCTTTTTACTCACCTTTACAATATAGTCACTATTTTTATACGTCCAATGTATCGGACCCACTTGTATTTGATCAGTTGGCACATATTCTTCAATGAACGGTCCACCTTGAAGGCGTTGCAATAAGCACGATTTCCCTACATTTCGATCACCTTTTATCAATATTTTCACTGAAACAAATCATATTTTTACAATACGGGTGTCATAATTTATGGCTCAAATACTCTAATACAAATATTTGTGGTAATAAAATGACTTGTTTACTATTAAAATGAACGCCTTTAGAAAATTTCTTCTGTAAAGACGAAGACATAGGCATTGGAGCCGGACAACGGTCATCGCCACTTCTGGTCAGTTTTTTGAGGGCGGAAAACATCGTTATTACTTAATTTAAAAGAAACTGCTCAACCTCAAACTTTAGTAGAACAATGTACAATTAGCAATTAATTGGAATTTAATTGGAAAAAGAAAATAATAACAAAACTATGTATGTATTCAATCAAATTATCTAATTCAATTGTCAGTTGTCATTCACGTCAGCTGTCATGAGCTGTCATTACTTTATTTTGATTATAGATTTTTTTTTTGATAATTTTTGGCATGGGTTCAAAGGCCTTTGTGCCATTAGATATTATTTTTTTACAATAAGAATTACAATATACTAAATAAACATAATTATAGACTAAAAATATTTACATTACAAAATATTTTTATTACACAGAGCTTGAGACATACCTAGGTATGTCTCAAGCTCTGTGTATTGCTGAGACTGACATGAAACAGAAGTTGCAGGATCGTTTCTTTGGCCGCCTGAAAAAAATACTGAAAAGTCAATTCAATTCAATTATTTTTTATGGCCTCTGCTTATAGCAATTTGCCAATGTCCAGTCTTCGTAAATCAAGTATATAAATCAACAAATAAAAACGTAAAAAAATGAAAAATGTGAATGTGATGTGAAAATGGCGGATGTACTGAAAAGTCTTTTATCAGGCGGTAACAAGGTGCGTGCTGTCAACGGCTGGGCCATGGCAGTCTTAGTATACTCTTTTGGCATACTTAGATGGACTTAGACGGAGTTAGAAGCTCTGGATAGTAAGGTGCGTTGTCTATTGACTTCATATCGAATGCACCACCCACGTTCGTCAGTAATGAGGTTGTATATACCACGGAAATGTGGGGATCGAGGATTTTTAAATGCCAAGACTCTCCATAACCGTGAGATATGCAACCTTAGAGAGTATTTCCTGCAGGTGGACGTGGATGTGCATCGAGATGTTGTGGCAATAGACAACGGACTGACCCCGCTGTCCCTTGCGAAAGAGAACTGGCGCAAACCTGTAATATTAAGTGTATCTGATCGGAAGGAAATATGGAAGAGCAAGGAACTGCATGGTCGATTTTATCGGGCTCTAAATGGACCCGATGTTGATTCAATAGCATCGGTATCCTGGTTACGATTTGGTGATCTCTTCGGAGAAACTGAGGGTTTTATCTGTGCAATCACTGACGAAGTCGTGATGACGAATAACTATCGGAGATATATTGTCAAAGATGGGACGCTAGACATTTGTCGGGCATGTCATCGTCCCGGAGAATCTTTAAGACATATTATCTCTGGTTGTTCCCGTCTTGCGAACGGTGAGTATTTGCACAGACACAACCAAGTAGCCAGGATTATCCACCAGCAACTTGCTCTAAAGTATAACCTTGTCGACGTGGAGGTACCTTATTACAAGTATGTGCCCGACCCAGTTCTTGAGAACGGTCATGTCACATTGTATTGGGATCGATCTATTATCACTGATAGGACTGTCATAGCTAACAGACCTGATATGGTGATAATGGATCGATTAAAGAGCCTTGCAGTAATTGTCGATATCACTGTGCCACATGACGAGAATCTCGTGAAAGCAGAAAAAGATAAGCAAATTAAATATTTAGACCTAGCTCACGAGATTGTCGACATGTCGGATGTTGATTCGGCGATTATTGTTCCGATAGTCGTATCTGCGCATGGTCTAATAGCCAAGAGCCTCGACCTCCACCTACAGAGGCTCGCGTTAGGCAGCTGGGTCAAGGGCTTGATGCAGAAGGCGGTTCTGTTGAATACGGCCCGTATTGTGTGGAAGTTCCTGTCTCTGGAGCCCTAACCACCGGTAGCTTGGTCCCTGTACCCGATGCCGGTGGGTTACTGTTTTTTATATTTTTAAATGTATTTTTTATAAATCTATTTAAAAATGTAATAAATTTGTGTTAAGTGTTAATAAAGAGAATAATAATAATAACTTTATTGACATCAAAAGAATACATGTTCTCATTATTACAAGATATTATGTAAATGACAATTTTTGAATGACAGGAAGACTTATCTATTCTTAACCTTTATGTTTTTGAACTCTGCCCCTTAAAGTAGGCTACGCCTGTATCTTAAGGAGTAGTTGTCAGCCACGGGTTGTGCATTATGTTGTCTTCGTGTGGCGCGTTAACAAAAATCTAAAAATCTACTTAACAGAAAGTAATTAATACATAACGACCCACATAAAGTTATATTCAGTTCATTAAAGTTTTTTTTTTATAATTTAAGGTATTATTCATTATATTAATACAAATATGAAAAAATACAATTGAAACTAACTAAATATGTACATTACCTATTTTAAAATTAAACTTTCTAATTATATCTAAATTCTAATATGCGTCAAAGAATTCCTCCGCCTCGTCGCCGACTGGCAATGTTCCGAGAAGGCTGGCAGCATTTCCACGTTGTATGGCAATGCTTATTCTTTGTGCCAAATAGTAACCAGCCTTCTGGTCTTGAGAAGTATCGATCATGAGTTTAGATAACATTTTGAATAGGCCGCGAGCACTCGGACCCCAAGGTCACAGCGTCTCTACCCCAAACGGCTCAAATATGTAGTCTCCAGCTAAATTGGAGTATTTGCGCCGTTTGAGGCTTTCCGCTGATGCAGCAGCAGCGCCCGCACACCCCGCTGTACCAGGAAGGTGAGAAGGCGCCAGAGTGTCAACGCACGTAGCGTCCCATACTAAAGGCATTCCCATCTTCCATGGCAGTAACGACATTCCATCAGGTCTCTTTCCATCGCCACGTGCGAGCCCATTTGGTTCACGAACTGCTGGGATACTGGCGGACGAAAGAGCCCGACGGATTATGTCGTTTAGGTTAGCGTATCGAGAAATACGACCTGCGCTTCTACTGCAGGAAAGACCGTGATGTCCAAGGTTATCGACTACTTCTCCACAGTGGCAACGATGCGGAGAAACACATGGCGCACCCAAACGAAGACAGGTGGCAAGGCGGAAAGTGGTATCGTCCAACATAGTACCTATATTGGGCGAGGGAAGTGCTTTGATCCACAATCCAGACTCCCACTCTCCCACAGCCAGTAAACGCGCTCGCTCTGAAACATTTGAAGACGTATAAATTAGTGAATCTCGCCTTAAATTACAGAGCGGCGCATCTCACTGCCTCTGAGAGAATGGTTGAGAAGGCAGATCAGTGAAGGGGCCAGTAGTCTTCCAGGCATTTATGTCATCGGTTTTAAACAACACCTCAGAATCAGCCAGTGTGTGAGTTAAAATCTTCCTGGTTAAATCTTCAGTGCTGTGAACCGATGACACAAAAGCCGGTAGGCTAATGTCAGTAATTTTGCGGACGCCGAGCCCACCCATACGAACTGGTAGGGACGCTTGAAGCCAGGCCCGGTCATCCAAGGCCACATTTAAAATTTGACTGAGGGTGTTGTGGATGATAGTGTCAACCTTTTCCAAAAGCTGTGAATGTTTCCAAAATGGTGATGAGCGAAGTGCATGAGTAAACTGTGGGACAAAAAGGCAAAATCGAAGTATGGTAAAGGCTGTGCGATTATTAAGATTAACTAATTTATTTGAATTTTCCTGAAACTTTTGAATTTTATCGTCAATGAATGATGAGTAACCGTCCTCTAAAATCGGGGACCCTAGGAGGCGGAGAGATGAATTGTCTAAATGTTTTATGTTTGGGGCCAAAGAGTCAAATTTTTGTATTGTAGTTTGTTTGTTAACTGTTTCTGTAATGAAAATTTCACATTTGTTTGTGTTCAGTTCAAGTCCAATTTTTTGAAATTCATATTTTATGAATGTGAGGTCTTGTAGAACTGTATTTACGTCTCCTCCTAGGGTTCCGTCATCTAAATACCATATGTTAAATTTCGAATTTATTTGTTGTATGATTGGGTGTATGGCTAGGCTAAAAATTACTGGTCCCAAGGGATCACCTTGCTGACAACCAACTGCTGACTCTAAAACGTTGTCTTTATATATTAATTTTGTAGGATATCTATAACACTGCCAAAGGAATTTATATATTTTTGGAATTTCTAATTTTGCTTGGGTCAGCAGGGTGTCCCTGTTCACGACATTAAAAGCATTCTTCAGGTCAACTTTTAAGATGACCTCCCCGTCACCACTGCCAAGGTAGGTGGACAGTGCGTGTAGTGCAGCCTCACAGCCGCCCTTAGAGCCGAACCCAAGCTGAATTGGTTTGAATTTTTCAAAGAGTTCGGCCCTGTAGAAGCGACAGCATAATTTGGCTGCCAAGCGCCGTAAGGTGCTCCCTACGGCAATGGGAGGAACGCCACCATCCTTCTTGTTTAGGGCACATAGATTTGCCCCATACAAGATATCAATGATGGATTCGTTCACATTGCCGGCTAGCATGATGTTCACTAGCGCCGTCAGCTCCCTCAAGAGTGAATCGCCAGCTTCCCCAGCGCTTGGACCCACAAGATCTTTAAGATGTTGCGGTGTCAAAGCGTCAAGACCGCCAGCGGATCCATTCTGGAAGGAGCTAACAGCTGCACGCACATCCTTAGCAGTTATAGTAAGACACTCCATGTCAGTATTGGGTGTCTCAGGGAAAGAAAGATCATCTGAAGATGGTGGATGCTTACTCTGCAGACTCGCGAGCGTATCTGAAGAGTAAGGAGCCACCACATCACTACTTAAAAGTAACATGGACGCCCCTCTTATATCACCTTCCCTTACTTTATTTTCTATGTATTTGTAGCTATTGTTTAATTTAAAATGTTGTGTATATAATACAGGATTGAAATTGGAAGTGTTTAAACAGTTTTCTTTGATCTGAGCAGTTAAAGATTTTTTGTTACTGTTGTTTTTCTGGATATGTAGGACTCTGTAAGGGAGGGTGAGTAGTTGTTCCCAGGCCGTTGTGGAGTTTTCCCGCACGACAAGACCTATACAGCTAGTTAAGTTTTGAGCCACCGATGGTCTTGCGCCGCGGGGAATCCTTTGTAGGATCGGAATGGAATTTTTCAAATCACTTAACTTTTGCCAAAAGGGAATTTCAGATGTGTTATTTATTATATTTTGACTACCCGACTCATTAATATGTGTAAGTCGGTGTAGGGTTTGAAAATACATTTTAGGCTTTGTGTGATTTGCCAAAATGTATCTTCAAACCAAGCGCGCCTTTAAAATAGCGAGCCTGAGGACAAATGGGACAGCGTACCAAGTTACTTAATAATGAGTTAGACTGACCTGAATGTAATGCTGTCTTGCTGCATAATTTTGCTTAAAAGAACTTATTAGGTACCTGTGTACCTATTAAACACATAGTAATTCAATTCAATTCTTTGTTATGGCCTCTGCTTGCACTTGCAGCAACTTGCCAATTACCAGTGAGTAAAGCTAATAACGTAGGAGATTTTAACTGTGGGTCGAAATTATGATCGGTGGCCGAGTAATTCCATAACTCAGTCAGAGTCTAAACAAAAAAAAATACCATAAAAGATAAAAGAATACAATTAAAACTACCATAGATAAAGAATATTCTATCTACAGTAACTACTAACTACACAATACATTAAGATATAAATAGATAAGAGACCACAAAAAAGGGGGATATGGTTACGTAATTTAAGTAGGTAGGTACCTATAGTTTTAATTTATTATATTCAATATATTTAAAAAGGGTCTTGATAAAAGGGGTATGGACCAGGGCTAGAAGAGTTTTGAAAGATGTAGGTAGAGGAATATTAGAGGAAAGCACATCGTAAAGAGAAACACACATAAAAAACATATAAAATAAATGTCACTGTCTATAAAACTGTCTAAAATCACACCTGCGCCTTCCCACTTGGAAACGTAGACTAGGGGGCATAGCCCCCCAGCCTCCTTTGGTTACATAAGGAACTTTTTGCCAGTTCTCTTTGCAGTTTCTCTGTTTCTCTATTGTGTTCAGTTTCTCTTCAAAAAGATGCAGGTTCAGAACTGGATATGCAATTCTATTTTAGGGTATTCGGGATAATTTACTTGGCAGCTGCTTGTCAAAGGTTTGCACCAATGATATTTTATACCTCTTTATTTATATGTAATATCATTGGTTTGCCCACATACTCTTGGATAATAAAATAAAATATATATTTCTGTTGTTTGCGGTAATATGGAGCACAGATAAATTTGGATAAATTAGGATCTATATTACATAATTAGATCGTTAGAGTGTTATTTTTATTTAAGTACCTAAATAAAATAAATGTTTTTAAACGACAGCCGGCCGTTCGGCCATTTTAAATTTTTTTATTATTAAAGACAATTATAATATCAGTTTAACCTTCTGAGCAAGTGTTAATTTAATAAAAATGATTTTTTATTTTTGTATAGTGTTATGTATACCATGCAAGTGTTTGTGTGTGTGTGTGTGTATGTGTGTGTGTGTGTGTGTGTATTATGCTCTCACTTTATGAATTGCAACAGGGAGGGACTCTGTTGCGTCCTATGGTTGCGTCATAATCAATTCCCAACAGCCAGTCTGTTAACTGACGTTTAAGGTGGAACCTATTTAGATTGGTAATATTTAACTGTTTGCAAGTTTTATTGTTAACTTATTTTTTTATTGGCTTAACGTGTAATATTGATGTTCAGCAAATGTGGTATTGTGACGGACACTTCTGGCATAATTTCTACGCTTACCAGGATCTGGTGGAGGCAGGGTTTTATGGTACCTGACGTTTAAGGTGGAACCTATTTAGATTGGTAATATTTAACTGTTTGCAAGTTTTATTGTTAACTTATTTTTTTATTGGCTTAACGTGTAATATTGATGTTCAGCAAATGTGGTATTGTGACGGACACTTCTGGCATAATTTCTACGCTTACCAGGATCTGGTGGAGGCAGGGTTTTATGGTACCTGACCACGGAACGGAGAACAAAGAGCTGACGAACAGTGAGTACCTTGCAGTCAGAGTAAATTGAATTATGTCGTTTAGAATAGCGTGCCGAGGTATACGACCTGCGCTTCTGCTACAAGAAAGGCCATGGTGTCCCAGATTATCGAACGGCTACTCCACAGGTGCAATGATGCGGGGATACACAAGGTGTACCCAGCCGAAGGCAAGTGGCAAGGCGGAAGGTTGTGTCGTCCAACATTGTACCGATGTTGGGCGATGGGAGCGCCTGGGTCCATAACCCTGACTCCCATTCTCCAACAGCTAGTAGGCGTGCACGCTCTGAAATATTGACAGAAGTGTCAATTAGTGTATTAATTCTCAATTTACAGAGCGGTGAATCCCACAGTCGCTGTGAGCCTAGGCGTGAGGGCAGGTCAGTGTCGGAGCAAGACATCCTCTAAGCATTTATGGCATCGGTCTTGCATCGCACCTCGGAATCAATCAGTGTATTTGACAAAATTTTCCTGACTAATTCTTCGGTGCTATGGACCGACGACAGAAATGCTGGCAAACTGACATCTGTGACTCTACGAATACCTAACTCGCCCAAGTGAACTGGAAGAGACGCTTGGACCCAGGCCCGGTCATTAATATTTACATTTAAAATTTTACACAATGAATTTTGTATTAAGTTGTCTAGTCTGTCCAAAATTTCTAAATTTTTCCAAAATTGTCCTGAACGGAGGGCATGTGTAAATTTGGGTACGAAAAGACAAAAACGAAGAATAATGAAAGCTGAATGAATACTGATATTACATAGACTATCAATAACCTGATCAAAATTTTGAATTTTTTCCTCGATAAAAGTGGAAAAGCCATCTTCTAAAATCGGGGACCCTAGGAGACGTAAAGAAATTTTGTCCAAAACTTTTATGTTGGGGGCCAAACAGTTGAATTTGGAGATTCCTCCTCCGGCACGATTCCTGTGGAGTAAGACAGGCGGTACAGACGAGTTAGTACAGGAGACAACTCAGCTGCGCATTTCCGTAGTACCACCGCCGGAATGCCATCAGGGCCACTGGCTTTCCGCGTGTCGAGTGATCGCAGCACTGCCCGTACATCGCATTGCCTGAGTACAATGTCAGGCATAGTGTGGCGACAGTTGGCGATGGCGGGGAGCTGCAGGCCACGGTCGTCGACCCGGGAATTAGCCGCAAAGAGGTCTGCTAGCATATCCGCTTTCTCTTGGGCTTTGTGAGCCAGTGTTCCATCTGGGTAACGCAGCGGTGGCAGCGAGGGCTGACAAAAGTTAGATTGCACGGCTTTGGCCAGTTGCCAGTATCCACGGCTGCCCGTGGGATGGGAAGTGAACTCCTGGCCAAGCCGCGCGATGCGCTAGGCATCCGCTCTCTTAAAGGCCCTCTTGCTGGATTTTGTGGCCCGGTTGTACGCTGCTTTGAGGTGGCCCACGTTTGGGTCGCGCACAGCCCTGATCCAGGCGCGATATGCCGACTGTTTTTGTCGAACAGCTTTGGCACAATCTCGCCCGAACCAGGGACGGGCTCTGCGGATACTGGTGACATCAGTGAAAGGGATGTAATATTCCATCCCTAAACTGATCTCGCTAGCAATCGCAGAAGCGCTATCCGAGGAAGCCTTTCCTACAAAGCAGCGCTGGCTCCATGGGACGGACGCATAATAATCGCGTAGACCGTCCCAATCCGGTGATACCTTCATGCCAGCATGAACAACACAGTGGTCGGAACTACTCAATGGGGCTCCTACCGAAACACTGTACTGGGCTGGGCGACTCGTCAGCAGTAAATCCAGCAGAGCGGGCGCGTGATCTGACCTGTCTGGTATCCGGGTGATCCCGCATACCATCAGGGTCAGACCGTGGGAGAGAGCGAACGCATGGGCGGCCCTACCCGCATGATCAGTCTCGAGGGACCCCAGCCATTCAATGTGATGGCCATTGAAGTCCCCCAGAAATACTAGGTCAGCGTTCGGGAACCGCACCTGTGCTTCATCAGCCGTCTCGCTGAGGTACTGGAAGAGCTTTGTTGTCTCAGAATCCCCTGTGTGGGAACGGTAGACGCACACGTAGATCTGGCTCATAGAACCATGGCCTACGTGCAGCCAAAGGACGGAATTGGAGGGGTTCTCTAGGCAGCGCAACCGGCGGCAGCAAACATCCGCCCTAACGAACACGCACACCCCGGCGTTGTCTTGAAATTGTTCCTCGATGACATAGCCGGGGTAACACAGGTAAGACGTGTCGTCAGGGCGGCGTATTTGTGTCTCCGTGAGGAACATCACAGCGGGCCGTGCCGTCTCAAGGTGACGGCATCGAGGTTCGCATGGAGTCCACGGACGTTAGTGAACTCCACCTCAAAAAGTGAAGTTGTGGGGTTTCCTAGGGCCGCTGTGAAACGTTTACTTTTTTTTGTTGCACTGCCATTGTAGATTTTTAAGAAGATGAAGCGTGAAGACAGGGCGACTTCTGGTGCAGCAGTAAGTGACAAAGCGCAGGGGCTAGCTTTGTCTAGAACCGTGTGGTTAGGTCGGAGCTGACTCGCCGGACGGAAGGGCTCCCAAACCCCCCTGATGCAAGGTCGCCGCTACCCCACACCGGTTACCACCCGGAGCGGCGATCCCACATCAGGATTATGCACATGTGCGGCAGCCTCCTGGGGTGGTTGGTCACAGGCGGGCCCCATGAATGTGTTGCGGGCGGCTGCGGCAACACCGTTGCTAAGGGTCTTCCTGGCCGGCGAATCGACCCACACCACCCACACTAGACTCCGTTTCGCCCCCACTGGTCCCATGCCTGCTGCATCATACATCGCCCCGGGCCCGGCGGTGCAGCTGCTGAACCCCTAACGCAACCCAGCCTGGGCTGGATTACTTGGGGGGCTTTAGCACAGCTGCACGGTGGTACCCCCCGGACCAACACTGTTGTACCACCTGGTACCCACGTAGGGGCCGAAGCCACTCCATAAATTACCGAGCCTCGTCCGTTGACCAGCAGGTGCGCCACTAGCAGGTGAGGTCGCTGGGGCCCTAAAGATATTGGTAGAGCCCCTTTGCACCCAAAAAAGTGTTAAAATAATGGAAAGTAGTCATGGGTTACACTTACGATTTCTACACATACTCTTGAGGGAGGGAATCTTGGGCAGATAAAATATTTCTCAATAGATAGAATACAAATAAATTATAATCACAGGTCAGGGATACTGAAGGTGTAGAGAGAAGTTCATTACATTTTGCCAGTAGTTTTGTAAATCATTCATAATGTAAAAGGGACAAGCCTATAACCCAGTGGAACAGGAAATAACATAATTTATTTAAACTAAAGTATTTTACAATTTACAAGTACACATTATACATCAAGCTAATCCCATTTGGATTTTTTTTTCTCAAAGATTTCTTTGCCATCTTGGTCCACTGCAGCATAATAGCCCATTGATTCATATTTGGTTCGCATATAAGCGATGTAACCAAGTGCTAAAGTAAAGCATGCAGCTCCTATACTCATCACCACAATGTTCTGAAAAAAAAAACAATCTTTATAGATACCCTGTTGAATAATATCACATGATTGTTTCATGGGGATTAATTTGTGAACACCTGGGTTATTATAACATAATAGTAGGTAGGTAGACATATTAAAACTTACAGGTTTCGCATATAGTTCAAAATTTACTACTCTGAATGCTGTGGAAGATCTCATGGATCGAATACCATCGCCAGGTTTTTCATTGTTTTTGCTATCAGACATGATGATTGAATAAGAGATGTAATAAATAATAATACCAATCGATTTTCGCTTAAGTAAATGTTAGTGATAAAAACGATATTAATTACGCTGCAAAGTGTACCCATGAACCTGCCTGTCCTGACTTTTATATTCTATTTCTTTCTATATTTTGTCGGAATTGGATTGGATTTTTGGTTTGCTTGCTTGTGCTGTCTTCATGTGTATCTGTAACTGTCAATGTCAGCATTTTCTTTTTAATATATCGAGCATGGCAGCACCCGTATTGTATTCTCTTTGGCTGCACCATGCAATGTGGTAAACCATACGTCGGTCGTAATATAAAAAAAAGTGTCAAGAATAAAAATGACCGATTTGACAAGTCGAAAATGCTTTTCCAATACACGTTACGAGGAAACCGTTTCTACTACATACTGTGTGACCTAATATTCCCAAAAAAGTACCGTTTATTGCCGTAACTTAAAATTTAGTCATTTTTTCTTTTGTCTTTGGTTCACCACTTGGAATAATATTTATTCTGTAGCAGTGCCACTCTAGTTTAAAAAAAAATGTAGACGCCAACTAGGCATTATGGTCTTCTTTGGCAATCAAATATTGTCAAACTTTATATTAAAATTTGAAATTTTGATGAAAATGTACAGATATTATCTGTAATATTGTGATAAGTATCAATATTTTTCAGTTTTGCTTTGTTTTTACTATAATAACGCATACAATGGAGTCGGACACAGCTTTCCACGCCGATGGTTCTGATGGCGCGGAAGTGTTGCATCTACAAGAGAATCCGGCTGTTGATAGTCCTGAAACCGGCGAAGATAATGTTACAAGCCAGGAGAATGCAGAAGAAGCTACCGCTGTCGAAGAATCGTGTTAGTAACCACCTTTGAATTGATTGAACTATGCATTACATTTTAGGTCTAGATGTTGGGGGCTGTATGAATAAAATGATTTACAATGTATACAATTTACAATGTTTAACACTCCTATTGGGAATATTCAGGTGCAAATGGGGGTCCCACAAGTAGTAGTGATGCCATGGATGCTGATGCTTCTGTTCAAGAACCTGAAGAAGAGGCAGAGCCGGGCCCACAAGATGGTATAATATATTCAAATTAGTCTTTTTTATTAAATAATTAATTCTGACTGTACAAAGAGCTTTAATAAATGCAAATTAAGATATTATTTCAAACAATATCTTGAGGCTACAGTGTATACTATTTTGTAATAATAAATATGTCATGACAAATTGAACACAACCCCATTCCAATCTAGCATAGGTTGAACTATAACAACTTGTTATCTTATGCAAATAAATACTTATTTGCCCTTACCAATAACAAACGGTAATCCTCAATTGCATATCAAGCCATTAATATCAATTTCTGAATAATATCTGTATGGATCATTGACTTTTATCATATGTCATCTGTATTAATGAGTATATCTAGATTTTATGTTTTCTACTTCATTTTCTACCAAATCCAGAGATGGAAGAAGAGATGGATGTAGACGACGCCCCCACTGGAGCTGTGGCTGATGAGTCTTCATATATTGGGGACAATTGTTTGTCTACACCGGTAAATATTATTTTTTTATTTATTGTTATGTCAATAAGGCAGTATAAATAGATAAAAAAGTTATGTTTTATATTGTAGTGAGTACTGGGATATTGATCATTATGGTGTAGTATTCATAGCATCTTTTGTATGCCTACACTGTGGACTGTTTGTTATTGTGTAAAGCTTGCCTATGCATATTTGACTGGATTTAGCTGAAAGTGTACAGACATGTGTAGAGGACTGACAACAATACTGACTATTTAGCTATTTCCTGGTCTACTATAGTATCGTGCCAGACAGCAGACATTGCCGGTATGTGCCGTCGGTCCTGGCAGTAGATATGCATACTATTATTACCTACAAAATTACTGGCAAAATGTAAGTGTGATTATTGTGGTTATTTTTACTGTAAAAATAATGTTTTGAAATAGAAAGAACAAAAAAAAAATTTGTTTTTGATAAAATAACATTACTTTGACTTTGTTATCAGGATACTGAAAGCCAACCAGAGCCAATAGGAAAGGAAGAGTCAGGTACAGATGAGGTAGAGGGCTTAGCTGGTAATGCAGAGGAGTCTCCAGACCAGTCTATTAGTTCTGCTTTACCTACTGACAGTGATGTAGGTGAAGCAGCACCAATAGTGCAAGATGGTAATTTCTTTTAAAACTTTTAATATGTCTATTTTCAAACCAAAAATTTACTGTAATTTCGCTCAGCAAAAACCGAGTTCCAGATGCTCACTTTTGCAATACTGGACAATGTTTCCTTGTCCCACACCGAGAACTAGTATGGAGTAACTACTTCTTCCATGCCAGGAACTATCAAATCAAGTATTTCCTTGACATTGGCAAAATCATAGATTGATGATGGAGCCACTCACTTAACAGAAGAAAAAATATTGCAATACTTGAATTCTCATGTACCAATAGCGTAAATAATAACTAAAAGTTTATTCCATAGATGAGTCGAGCACAATGGATGAGGACATGGGTGGTGGTGAAGGCGTAGCCAGCAGTGATGATGTGAATGATATCAGCAGCGCTGCACAAGAAGTTCTTAGCACAGGAATTAGGTACATTTTCATTGATACCTAAGAAGTGCTAATACCAGATTGTGCATAAATCTAGTGTGACCATAAAACTTAGAGAAAAAATTAAGAACATTATAATTGTAATGTACTAAGTATTAAAACTATCGTGATCATTCACCTTACTATTTGGCTTAATTGGTATATCAAAGACCCAAAACATATTTTAATAACTTAAGATGTTGTTTTTGTCTAGTTCAAGCACTGCAGAGGGTGGAGCAGATATTTCCAGCAGTGGTCAATCAGAAACACCTTTAATATCGTCAACGGCGAATGGACCCGCAATATTACATTCATTTTCCTTGACACCACAGCAGCAGCAACGAAACGAGTTAGTTTATATTTTATGTTTATAGTTTAAAACTCTATCCTACTCACCAAAATTTATTAAAAGTCGCACTTAAGTTCTAACCTAAATTTGTGAGCTACCCACAATTTTGTTTGACGAGCTAACATAAATATAAATAACTATTATGTTTGTTTAAAATTCAAATTTATTTTATACAGATTTAGTGACGCTGACACATCTGAAATGGAAGGTGCTGCTGATACAATGCCAGCAGTCAGTGAATCTATGCCACTACTGTCCATGAATGCTAATGGTGCTGCATTACTCTCTCCTACATCTATGCCAGGTAAAACATTTAACAATAATGTGGTTTTAATTTTAAGTGATTATTTGTTCAGTTATCAACTTTTGCTATTCTTTTGGTGTTGTGTGGGTAGTAGAGTATACCCTGTCCCCCCTGACCCCTGAAACTCGTGACACGGAGCTGGAAGATATAAGAGTTGGCGGCAGTACTTTTGGTCTCGTTTGGACTTATTTTATTCTTATTGTTAAGAAATATTGTTAATCTTTTACTACATATTTGTGTATAATTGCATTGTGTTGTTAAATGACATTTTGGGTGCAAAGGGGTCCTTCTTACATCTATCGGGCCCCAGCGACCTCACCTGCTCGTGGCGCACCTGCTGATTAACGGACGAGGTTCGTATATTACGGTACCCATGTGGTGGCTTTGGCCCCTACGTGGATACCAGGTGGTACAACAGTGTTGGTCCGGGGGGGTACCACCGTGCAGCTGTGCTAAAGCCCCCCAAGTAACCCAGCCCAGGCTGGGTTGCGTTAGGGGTTCAGCAGCTGCACTGCCGGGCCCGGGGCGGTGTATGGTGCGGCAGGCAGGGGTCCAGTGGGGGCGAAGCTGAGTCTAGTGTGGGTGGTGTGGGTCGATTCGCCGGCCAGGGAGACCCTTAGCAACGGCGTTGCCGCGGCCGCCCGCAACATAGTCATGGGGCCCGCCTGGGACCAACCACCCCAGTAGGCTGCCCCACATGTTGCGCATAATCCTGTTGTGGGGTCGCCGCTCCGGGTGGTAACCGGTGTGGGGTAGCGGCGGCCTTGCATCAGGGGGGTTTGGGAGCCCTTCCGTCCGGCGGGTCGGCTCCGACCTAACCACACGGTTCTAGACGAAGCTAGCCTCTGCACTTTGTCACTTACTGCCGCACCAAATATCGCCCTGTCTTCACGCTTCCCCATATTTCAAAATGACAGTGCAACAAGAGAATAGACGGTACACAGCGGCCCCTAGAAACCCCACAAAGTTGACTTCGTTTGAGGTGGAGTTCGCGAATATCCGCGGACTCCATGCAAACCTCGATACCGTCCACCATCACCTGGAGTCGGCACGGCCTTCTGTGATGTTCCTAACGGAGACACAGATACGCCGCCCTGACGACACGTCGTACCTCTGTTACCCGGGCTATATCATTGAAGAACAATTCCGCGATAAAGCCGGGGTGTGCGTGTTCGTTAGGGCGGATGTTTGCTGCCGCCGGTTGCGCTGTCTGGAGAACCCCTCCTACTCCGTCCTTTGGCTGCACGTGGATCATGGCTCCATGAGCCAGATCTACGTGTGCGTCTACCGCTCCCACACAGGGGACACTGGGACAACAAGGCTTTTCGAATACCTCAGCGAGATGGCTGACGATGCGCAGGTGCGGTTCCCGAACGCTGACCTGGTTTTCCTGGGGGACTTTAACGGTCATCACGTTGAGTGGCTGGGGTCCCTTAGGACCGATCATGCGGGACGAACCGCCCATGCATTCGCTCTCTCCCACGGGCTGACCCAGATGGTACGGGGGATCACCCGGATACCTGACAGGTCAGACCACACGCCCGCCTTGCTGGATCTACTGCTGACGAGTCGCCCAGCCGAGTACAGTGTGTCGGTACGCGCCCCACTGGGCACATCCGACCACTGTGTGGTGCACGCCAGCTTCCAAGTGCCACCGCCTGCTCGTGCTGAACAAATGACTCGACGACTATGGCACTACTCGTCGGCAGACTGGGACGGTCTCCGCGATTACTTTGCGTCCATCCCGTGGAGCCAGCGCTGCTTTGTAGGGAAGGCGCCTTCGGATAGCGCTGCTGCCATTGCTGGCGAGATCAGTCTAGGGATAGAATATTATATCCCTTTCACTGATGTCGCCAGCATCCGCAAAGCTCGCCCCTGGTTCGGGCGTGAATGTGCCGAGGCTGTCCAGAAAAAACAGTCGGCATATCGCGCCTGGGTCAGGGCTCGGGCGGCACGTGACCCGAACGTGAACCGCCTCAAAGCAGCGTACAATCGGGCCACTAGGTTCAGCAAGAGGGCCTTCAAGAGAGCGGATGCCCAGCGCGTCGCGCGGCTTGGTCAGGAGCTCACATCCCATCCCACGGGCAGCCGTGGATACTGGCAACTGGCCAAAGCCGTACAGTCAAATTTTTGTCAACCCTCGCTGCCACCACTGCGTTTTCCTGATGGATCACTGGCTCACAAAGCCCAAGAGAAGGCGGACATGCTCGCAGACCTCTTTGCGGCTAATTCCCGGGTCGATGACCGTGGCCTGCAGCCCCCCGCCATCGCCAACTGTGGCCACACTATGCCTGATATTGTTATCAGGCAATGTGATGTACGGGCAGTGCTGCGGTCACTCGACACGCGGAAAGCCAGTGGCCCTGACGGCATTCCGGCGGTGGTGCTACGAAAATGTGCTGCTGAGTTGTCTCCAGTATTAACGCGTCTGTACCGCCTGTCATACTCTACAGGCCTCGTGCCGGAGGCCTGGAAGGAGGCGAACGTACAACCGATCCCCAAGAAAGGGGATCGATCCGATCCAGGCAACTATCGACCCATAGCTGTCACCTCAGTCATTTGCAAGGTGCTCGAGCTTCTTATTAATAAGCAGCTCATGCGATACCTGGAGGATCACTCGCTAATCAATGATCGGCAATATGGCTTCAGGCCAAAACGATCAACGGGTGACCTCCTGGCATTCGTCACGCATGTATGGGGTGGGGCTATGGAAAAGTTTGGCGAGTCCTTGGCTATTAGCCTGGACATCGCCAAAGCTTTCGATAGGGTCTGGCATGCTTCGTTCCTTTCCAAGCTTCCGGCATATGGTCTACCTCCTCAACTGTGCAGCTGGATTGCCAGTTTTTTAAACGAGCGCCGAGTGCGGGTCCTCTGCGATGGCCAGGCTTCTCGCTTTTTGCAAGTGAATGCCGGGGTACCGCAGGGGTCCGTACTGTCACCAACTCTCTTTCTTCTGCATATCAATGATATGCTTTCCCTCGGGAACATTCATTGCTATGCAGATGACAGTACATTGCACGGGAGTTACTCGGTTCGTCCGACGGCGGGGCGATCTGTGATAGAGGAGGAGAGACGACATCTCGTGGGTGATCTCGACCGAAGCCTCGACAGTATCTCCCAATGGGGTGCCGAGAACTTGGTCGAGTTCAATGCCCACAAAACACAGGCGTGTGCATTTACAGCGAAAAAATCCCCTTTCCTTCCCCTACCCACTCTTCAGAATGCAATATTACCAATGAAGGACAATCTAGACATCCTTGGCATAGACGTTCGTCGAGAGCTCAATAACACAAAATACATTGAGAGATGTATTGGGCTAGCTTCGCGGAAACTAGGAATACTGAACAAGGTAAAGCGATTCTTTACACCGCACCAGAGGTGTCTGCTGTACAAAACGCAGATTAGACCCTGCGTTGAATACTGCTCTCACCTCTGGGACGGCTCCGCGAAGTATTTGCTGGACGCACTCGACGCTATGCAGCGACGCGCTGTTCGCATTATAGACTGTCCGGAGGTAACGGGAAGCCTTGAGCCGCTAGCCCAGCGCCGAACAATTGCTTCCTTGGCCGCGTTCTACCGTATTTACCACGGTGAGTGTTCTGAAGAGCTCTTCAACCTGATCCCACCCTCTCCCTTCCGATCCCGAACAACGCGTGCCGGGCAGAGATGTCACCCTCATACCGTGGAAACCGTCTTCGCGAGAACCGAGCGTTTTAAACGATCGTTTCTCTGCCGAACGATGGTGGCTTGGAACGCCCTGCCTGCGCACGTGTTTCCTCCTACATATAACCCTGGGCTCTTTAAGCGAAGCGTGAAGAGGCACATTACAGGGTCGTCAAGTTGAGGGCCACTCTCTATAGTATTCCTGTGTACTGTGAGAGTTGCCCTCAATTGCCAGACGTCGCCTCAGCTTACCATCAGGCGAGTGGCGTCAATTTGTCGACCTAAATATAAAAAAAAAAAAAAAAAAAAAAATGACAATGATTGAAAAAGAGTGGCTGTGAAATTTCTTGCCAGATTCTTACTCGCAGGCTCTACCTGTTGCTTTGCGAATTTGGCAGTAAATTTACATCTGGAAGCTCTCATTGACCGAGCAAGCGTCTCAGTTTTAACTCGAGGACTGGCCGATTTGGCGTTGTTGGTATGTGTGTCAGTTCCGGTCTACAGGCCGCATTTTTCAGCCGATTTTCATGAAATTTGGCACAAGTGTTCTTTGTTGCAAGGCGCAACTTTTGTCGAAGGGATTTTTTTGATTGGGGGAAAATGGGGGAGAAATGGGGGAAAATGCGAAAATAACGCGAGGTCTACTTACTGTTCATAGAACCACTAGTTTTAATTTGTGTCAGCTTACAGTAACATTATAACAGCTATGTTTGTTATGACAGTGGTCTCAGACTTCGCTCCGTTGGGTGGTGAGGAGGGCGGCGCGGGCGTGTCGTCGTCCATCGCCGCGGCGACACGCAGGGAGGCCCGGGAGGTGGCGGGCGAGGGTGGGGAGGGCGCGGTGAGCAGCTCGGGTGGGGGCGGGGCGCTCTCCGCCAACGGGGCGCCACCCCTGCCGCCCACCGACGCCGCCCACGCGCTCGCCACGCTCGCCAGTGCCGCGCTGCACCACCAGGAACAGGTGAGTGGGGACAGATACAGACTGCTAATGCAGTGGTTTAGTAGCCATACTAGAACGGGTCGTGCGCGTAGTGTGCCGTGTACGTGGCTCGGATACGAAACGTTACATACATTTTGTGACAGTGTCAGTGCCTGATCCGTCCGGGGTACCTATGTAGATTAGGCCCAGGCCACAGGTCTACCTTCGGACATCACATCGGACACGACACGGATCAGGCACTGTGTAATATATAAACTGCTTTAAACATCTACAACATCACCAGAATAGATTGGTAAATCGCGGGTGGAGTTCTATGACCAGTTTATTTGATGTGAATGTCGTCGTATGAAGTAAGTAAGTAAGGTGGGGGCCGGGGCGCCCCACGTTCCGTTTCCCAGGCCGCGCGTTAAGGTGCTGGTGTGCCAACACTAACCATGTGTTAATTACATGGTTAGCATACAATAGCTAACAAATAATACTGAGCATCCTTTGGGTTTTTAAGCTTTTTACCTACTTTTGTTATTATTATTATAGAATGAACCGGAGGAACCTAAACCACATGACGAGGATGCATGGTATACGGTCGGCATCGTTAAGGGAAACTCATTCACAGTAAGTTACTAATTAAATTATAATGTATCATGAATATTTATTTATATTTTTAACAGTTACATATTTAATTCCCATTTATTTTTACCATTTCGTTATCGATTCGCATATTACGTACTTTTGTAAATCATAGGTCGCATTAATGCACGTCAATTAAGTACTCTCACTAATGCCATACATCTAATGCAGGTCCAGAATTACATTTCCGACCCAAATGTGGACATATCCAACTTATCATTGGACAATTTACCTGATCTGTCTGGTTTGATCACGACGCCGCTTGAACACGGCACCGCGTACAAATTCAGGATTGCAGCGATCAATTCCTGTGGTCGGAGCGAGTTTAGTGAGGTAAGTAAACATTATAAAAGTTTTCATGTCAAAGACTCACACATTGAACCATTATAAGTAAGGGCAACGAAACGAGAAGGTTTTGTCAATAAACGAATCATTACTGAGTTACATTGCGATAGCGAGCAATTATTATCTCTGTCCTTATCACTCGACGAGAGCTATCATTGCGTTTTTCATAGTAAGTACATGTAAACATTTAGTACCGTAATTGTCAACCATTTGTCAACATTGATAGAATAGATAGTTCTGTCATAAATACGTCGGATTCACTCTTTTTTTTTTATATTTAGGTCGACAAATTGACGCCACCCGCCTGATGGTAAGCTGTGGCGACGTCTGGCGATTGTGACCCAGTAATGTGCCTCTTCACGCTTCGCTTAAAGAACCCAGGGTTATATGTTGGAGGAAACACGTGCGCGGGCAGGGCGTTCCAAGCCACCATCGTTCGGCAGAGAAACGAACGTTTAAAACGCTCAGTTCTCGCGAAGACGGTTTCCACGGTACGAGAGTGACATCTCTGCCCGGCACGCGTTGTTCGGGATCGGAAGGGATCAGATTGAAGAGCTCTTCAGAACACTCACCGTGGTAAATACGGTAGAACGCGGCCAAGGAAGCAATTGTTCGGCGCTGGGCTAGCGGCTCAAGGCTTCCCGTTACCTCCGGACAATCTATAATGCGAACAGCGCGTCGCTGCATAGCGTCGAGTGCGTCCAGCAAATACTTCGTGGAGCCGTCCCAGAGGTGAGAGCAGTATTCGACGCAGGGTCTAATCTGCGTTTTGTACAGCAGACACCTCTGGTGCGGTGTAAAGAATCGCTTTACCTTGTTCAGTATTCCTAGTTTCCGCGAAGCTAGCCCAATACATCTCTCAATGTATTTAGTGTTATTGAGCTCTCGACGTACGTCTATGCCAAGGATGTCTAGATTATCCTTCATTGGTAATGTTGCATTCTGAAGAGTGGGTAGGGGAAGGAAGGGGATTTTTTCGCTGTAAATGCACACGCCTGTGTTTTGCGGGCATTGAACTCGACCAAGTTCTCGGCATCCCATTGGGAGATACTGTCGAGGTTACGACGAGATCAGACACGAGTCGTCGTCTCTCCTCCTCAATCTCAGATCGCCCCGCCGTCGGACGAACCGAGTAACTCCTGTGCAGTGTGCTGTCATCTGCATAGCAATGAATGTTCCCGAGGGATAGCATATCATTGATATGCAGAAGAAAGAGAGTTGGTGATAGTACGGACCCCTGCGGTACCCCGGCATTCACTTGCAATAAGCGAGAAGCCTGGCCATCGCAGAGGACCCGCACTCGGCGCTCGTTTAAAAAGCTGGCAATCCAGCTGCACTGTTGAGGAGGTAGACCATATGCCGGAAGCTTGGATAGGAGCGAAGCATGCCAGACCCTATCGAAAGCTTTGGCGATGTCCAGGCTAATAGCCAAGGACTCGCCGTACTTTTCCATAGCCCCACCCCATACATGCGTGACGAATGCCAGGAGGTCACCCGTTGATCGTTTTGGCCTGAAGCCATATTGCCGATCATTGATTAGCGAGTGATCCTCCAGGTATCGCATGAGCTGCTTATTGATAAGGAGCGCGATCCCCTTTCTTGGGGATCGGTTGTACGTTCGCCTCTTTCCAGACCTCCGGCACGAGCCCTGTAGAGTATGACAGGCGGTACAGACGCGTTAGTACTGGAGACAACTCAGCATCAGCACATTTTCGTAACACCACCGCCGAAATGCCGTCAGGGCCACTGGCTTTCCGCGTGTCGAGCGACCGCAGCACTGCCCGTACATCACATTGCCTGATAACAATATCAGGCATAGTGTGGCCACAGTTGGCGATGGCGGGGGGCTGCAGGCCACAGTCATCGACGCGGGAATTAGCCGCAAAGAGGTCTGCGAGCATGTCCGCCTTCTCTTGGGCTTTGTGAGCCAGTGATCCATCAGGAAAACGCAGTGGTGGCAGCGAGGGTTGGCAAAAATTAGACTGTACGGCTTTGGCCAGTTGCCAGTATCCACGGCTGCCCGTGGGGTGGGATGTGAGCTCCTGACCAAGCCGCGCGACTCGCTGGGCATCCGCTCTCTTGAAGGCCCTCTTGCTGGACCTAGTGGCCCTATTGTACGCTGCTTTGAGGCGGTTCACATTCGGGTCACGTGCCGCCCGAGCCCTGACCCAGTCGCGATACGCCGACTGTTTTTTCTGGACAGCCTCGGCACATTCACGCCCGAACCAGGGGCGAGCTTTGCGAATGCTGGTGACATCAGTGAAAGGGATATAATATTCTATCCCTAGACTGATCTCGCCAGCAACGGCAGCAGCGCTATCCGAAGGCGCCTTCCCTACAAAGCAGCGTTGGCTCCACGGGACGGACGCAAAGTAATCGCGGAGACCGTCCCAGTCTGCCGACGAGTAGTGCCATAGTCGTCGAGTCATTTGCTCAGCACGAGCAGGCGGTGGCACTTGGAAGCTGGCGTGCACCACACAGTGGTCGGAAGTGCCCAGTGGGGCGCGTACTGATACACTGAACTCGGCTGGGCGACTCGTCAGCAGTAGATTCAGCAAGGCGGGCGTGTGGTCTGACCTGTCAGGTATCCGGGTGATCCCCTGTACCATCTGGGTCAGCCCGTGGGAGAGAGCGAATGCATGGGTGGATCGTCCCGCATGATCGGTCCTAAGGGACCCCAGCCACTCAACGTGATGACCGTTAAAGTCCCCCAGGAAAACCAGGTCAGCGTTCGGGAACCGCACCTGCGCATCGTCAGCCATTTCGCTGAGGTATTCGAAAAGCCTTGTCCCAGTGACCCCTGTGTGGGAGCGGTAGACGCACACGTAGATCTGGCTCATAGAGCCATGATTCACGTGCAGCCAAAGGACGGAGTAGGAGGGGTTCTCTAGACAGCGCAACCGGCGGCAGCAGACATCCGCCCTAACGAACACGCACACTCCGACTTTGTCGCGGAATTGTTCCTTAATGCCGTAACCCGGGTAACTGAGGTAAGACGTGTCGTCAGGGCGGCGTATCTGTGTCTCCGTAAGGAACATCACAGAAGGCCGTGCCGTCTCTAGGTGATGGTGGACGGTATCGAGGTTCGCATGAAGTCCGCGGATATTCGCGAACTCCACCTTAAAAGGAATCGACTTTGTGGGGTTTCTAGAGGCCGCTGTGTACCGTTTATAACTTTGTTGCACTGTCATGATGAGATATAGGGAAGCGTGAAGACAGGGCGTCATTTGGTGCGGCAGTAAGTGACAAAGTGCAGAGGCTAGCTTCGTCTAGAACCGTGTGGCTAGGTCGGAGCCGACCCGCCGGACGGAAGGGCTCCCAAACCCCCCTAATGCAAGGCCGCCGCTACCCCACACCGGTTACCACCCGGAGCGGCGACCCCACATCAGGATTATGCGCAACATGTGGGGCAGCCTCCTGGGGTGGTTGGTCCCAGGCGGGCCCCATGACTATGTTGCGGGCGGCCGCGGCAACGCCGTTGCTAAGGGTCTCCCTGGCCGGCGAATCGACCCACACCACCCACACTAGACTCCGCTTCGCCCCCACTGGACCCCTGCCTGCCGCACCATACATCGCCCTGGGCCCGGCAGTGCAGCTGCTGAACCCCTAACGCAACCCAGCCTGGGCTGGGTTACTTGGGGGGCTTTAGCACAGCTGCACGGTGGTACCCCCCCGGACCAACACTGTTGTACCACCTGGTATCCACGTAGGGGCCGAAGCCACCACATGGGTACCGTAATATACGTACCTCGTCCGTTAATCAGCAGGTGCGCCACTCGCAGGTGAGGTCGCTGGGGCCCGATAGATGTAAGAAGGGCCCCTTTGCACCCTTGAAATAATTTTCAAGATTGGTTGAGTAGTATTATTCTATGCTAACAAACAAACAACCAAATATTTCATCTTTATCATCTTTTACACTCTTCCAATTTATCACTCTTCCAACGAATCATCCATGTCTAATACAGATGACGGGCAATTGGAATAGGGAATTAATAAATAATAACGATTTAAATCTCCGAAACTGGTGGTCTTATCTTGGTGGCCTTACTTTAGTCGTTATCCCAAGCAATTGAAATGAAGACTGACTAGCCGGGATTATAAAATACTGCAATAGTAGATACCTACAACTTATTTTTTTCCCTATGGAAGTTCCGTTTTAAATACCGTCATAAGCGTTTAGTAAAAAGCTGTTAGTTTGGAAATACCAGCAGACGCTTCTATTTTATTTATGTGTATGTATGTATGAAAAGATGGAGCAACAAAAACAAACAATCATTCAAATTAATATTTGTAGAAAATATTATTATTCATCAAAGTTGTTACATGTTCATATTTCAGGAATCTGCATTTAAAACGTGTCTACCTGGTTTCCCCGGCGCTCCTTCGGCAATAAAGATATCGAAGTCAATAGAAGGGGCACATTTATCGTGGGAACCGCCACAAGTTGCTGCAGAAGGCATATTTGAATATTCAGTCTATTTAGCTGTCAGGTCCAGCTCACAAACGAAGGTATGTATTGTATTTATTATTTTACTGTCAAGTTTCAAGTTCATTATTACTTATAATCAGTTGAAATTTTGAGTCCGTTCATAATTCTGGATTATGAGAAGTGCCCGGTAACGGTAATAGGATTGTCTTAGAAGGTATAGAACTCCTTCGGGGATAAAAGCGTTGATGAAATTATATATCATAAAATAACGACAGTTTACCTCGAAGTGATGATACATTTTACATTGTTAGTTCCACATAATAAGTAACGAACCAGTTGCCGGTTATCAGAAACATTTGCGTTTGCTTGAGTCTCGTTCGTTAATCGGCAGGTATGTAGGTGAGGTTGGCTCGGTACACTAAGTGGCATTCCTTATTACTCAAACAACTGATGAATTATATTTGGTGATATAGTTTTCACTGTCTGTATATCCCACCGGGATAAAAAGTAGCCTATAACACTCAGGCATAATGTAGTTATATATTAGTGAAATAATCTTCAAGATTGGTTGAGTAGTATTATTCTATGTTAACAAACAAACAACCAAATATTTCCTCTTTATCATCTTTTAGTAATAAATTTTGGGTAATTTGTAAAGGGTAAAATTTTAATAAGTAAATTTTTGACATGTCCATAAACGAAATGTAATGTTTTATTCAGGATGCTCCCAAGTCGCAGTTAGCGTTCGTCCGCGTGTACTGCGGCAAGGCGAACACGTGCGTGGTCCCACAGAACTCGCTGACGGCCGCTCACGTCGACTCCTCCACTAAACCCGCCATTATATTCCGCATCGCCGCCAGGAACGAGAAGGGATACGGACCGGCCACGCAAGTCAGGTGGTTGCAAGGTAACTCATACATTAATACTGTTTTATGCCTATTCCTTAATGTACAGTAAAGGTTCAAAAGTGCATTCCCATTATTACAATGTATTGCAATAAAAACTGCCTCGGTGGCGCAGTGGTATGTGTATGCGTGCGATTGCCGTCCCCGAGGTCCCAGATTCGACTCCGGGGTCAAATCAAATATTTGTGTAATCCACTAATTGTTTGTTTCAGAGTTTAGGTATTGTCTATATATGTAATAAACATAAGTATGTTATCGAAGTATGTTTAGCGAAGGCAAACTCTAACCAAATGCCCACACCAACCCGTCCAGCCAGCGAGGTATATGTAGGCTGAATTCCCCCCTTTTCTTTGGGGGAGGCCTATGCTCTGTAGTAGGCATTAGATGGGCTGAGATGATGATTATAATTATAATAATGCATTTATAAATAGAATCTCTGTAGTCTGAGCATCACCGTACTGTCAAGTTATTGCATGTAATTTTGATTATTGGGCCCAATACAATCTTTTTGTGATCGGCAATAATATATCAGAAATAACGAATAACAGTATTCAATATTACTGCTGTACTCATTGCTCCATACTTATATCCATTTGTGTAGCCGAGCAATATTACTCCCAAAATTGACTGTGAACTAAATGAAGCACGGTTGGATTTCTAATCTCCACTTACACTTGAACTTGATTATTGTTATAAAATGTTGTTGGTGTTACCCGGGGTTTAAATCTGTTAACGTACTAAATTTCACCACTTTCTGTTGCTTACATAATTATTACCTACACAAACTATTTCTTTTGTAATATTTTAAATCCAAAATCAGTTTAAAACACATATAAATAAGATCCTTTTACCTCTTTACAGATATAAAATCGACAGGAGTAAAGCGGCCAGGTGACGGTAGGATAACAGGTGCGTCACCATCCAAACAACCTAAACAATTATTGCACTGAGTGTTAAATGTGACAGTTTAGACAAATAGATGATATGTTTGTTTGTACAGAACTACGAGTTTATCAATATAGTATACGGTTAAGAATGTATACTAACCGTTAAAACTATCTTACCAAGTTATTTTAGCATAATAATTGTCACATTGACAGTAAAATCTCATAATCATCATGGCATTTCTATAAGTTTGCTTTATATATTTCTTGTAACGATGATTTGTTTAATTTTTATGAGTTCCATTGTTAATTATATGCGAAGACTATCAAATTATTATAGACTGATTGATGTATTTGGACGTACTGGAATCGATTGGGAACTATGAAAATGTTATGAACATATCTATGGAATATAATTGTGCAAATAATTAAGTTATTTTCTTTAGCAACCTGTGTATTGAACATAACAATGCAATAATTGAAGGATTTGAGAGTTTTTAGGTCAAGGGTCAATTTAATTGTAAGTTTTAGCAGTAATATTGAATATTGATAAAGTTTTATTTTAATTATTTTTATATCGTGACAATAAGTACAGAAATTAGCTTTTCGGGTTAAATAAAAACAGACATTGCATTTGGCTTTTAATACTTAATTACATATTATTGAGTACACTATACATTTGTTTCATTGCTATAAAATGCTATCTATTCAAAACTCCGGTAGGCATTCCAAAAGAAAATAAAAATACAAATTACCTATTATTTATTTACTTATACCATTCGTTTTTTTTTTAGAAAATTTCCTATATTCAATATTATAGCGTTTTATCATGATATTAAAGCAGTATCACTAAATTTATTACTTGGACAATTTATAATTTTTACTGTGATATAGGTCCACACACTTGTAGACAGTCGGTTGAACCTTGGTTACTGAAATGAAATAAACGTATGGCGTGAGCTGGATAATATACAGCATTGAAGAATTAAAGTTAGGTACACAAGGATGTTTACTTACCAAAGAAGTGGTTCCAAACAGTTTATACCACCCTATGACAATATTTGAGAGGTTTAAGTCGTCGAGCATGATCTGTGCCACGCCCATGAACACTTTTTTACCCTCTATACGACCATAATCTCCCCACACGGTAACCTGCGGAAGATTTTCTATCATATAAATTCACTAAGGTTCACCTCACATCATACCGATTATTACCGATATGGCAGTGAAGCGGAGATTAGGACATTTTAAAACTGTATTACAATATTAAGATTTAGACACACTTGATATACTTAGACTACGGGGGACTACTGGAGCCGGTGCGAGGCTCTGTGACGCCTCGTTCATTCTATCCGTTTGTATATAATAATATGTAATTATCTTATAATACACACACACATATCACGCCCATATCCCCGAAGTGGTAGGCAGAGGTGCATTACACACCCATAATTTGCCAGTATTTTTAGTCCCACGTAATAGGGGACAAGCCTATTGCCGTCACCAGGCAAAGGCAGATTATGTGTAATGGCAAAATTGTAATTTTGAAAAACTAATTTGAAACCTGTTGCCTTGCGATGAAATGTTAATGAAAGACAACAAAATCTTACGTGCCACCCGCTAAGGCACAGCTAATTAAAAGTCCTGAGCGTCTCGGACTATCTTATAATAATGTACCTACTTAATTTATATATGTTATTAAAACTTTTTGACTTGTCGCTGCCAATTCGGTGTAGCTTGAGCCCATTAAGCAAATATATCGACGGCGTACCTGCAATACACAACCCTTAAAGTTCTCTCTAAAGGTTAGTGTTTGCTGATAAAGGGGGTCGAGAGTCCGTCGTGCCGTAGTAGTCTTCGCTTTAGCGATACATTTCTTCCCACTGACAAGGTATACCTTCACGTAAGGTGCGGGCAAAGTCCGACTACCTTGTCTTGCTTGTAAACCACGGGCACGTATTACCTCTACCTGAAATTGAACGGTATTAGGTATTTTAATTTTGATCAGAGCCCTTGTTAAGGTCATATTCTATACATTATGTGTTTCCTCGAATGCTGAAAGATGTTGATAATTTACAGACAGATTAAGAATGTTCACTTTGCTCTTCGTTTTACCAAGATATTGTTCGAATTTCGTTAAACCGTATTATGCCAGTGTGCGTAGCGTACCTAGTATACTAACCCTTAATATACCTACTACATAATTAGTTCAGATCTGAAGGCCGAAGAGTATTTTACTAGGTTTCTATTACAATTGGCCAAAAAGTCGGTACATAGTCCACAAAATTTAATACTATTTATTTTTAAAATTTAAATATCTCATCATCATCACATCATACACTGAGACTTTTTCCCAACCCAGATTTCGATATGATTAAAGTAAAAATCTTGGCCCCCTAGGCCCTAATTGGTTTTTGTATAGTACAAATTATTTCAAAAGACTGTATATATAGCTTTTGTGATTCATATTGTAAAATTATATGAGAAAAAAAAGTGTGTGTGTCAGCTCCGACGCACGACTGGAGTTTACTCCTTAAGTACGAGTATCTAACCATAACAAATTAGAAAGTTGCGCACTAGAGGTGCGCACCAAAAACGTGACACGATTTTCGTTACTTGTTAGTAGGTTTTACCCCTCGGATCCGGGCGCCTTATATATGAAAATCGATTCTTAAGGAGTAAACTCCAAAAGTTAGCATACTTCATTGCTTATAAAATATATTATTTCAAAAGAGTTTAAGGGCTTACCTCAAGGAATCCTTTCTGATAGCACATGGAGAGCTGTACGTCCCCTAAAGTAGGTGCTCCAAGTAGCTGTCTTCCGACTAACTGTCCTGGTCCTAAACCATCAATAAAATCTGAGAGGCCACCGCCGTCCGATGAGCCTGAACCTCTCATACCAGGAGACCATCTAGAAATAGTTTAATTTAGATTAATTTCAATAAAATAAATAAATATTTAACATTGGTACAAAATTATGCAGATATTTTCTTAAACTACCTAAGTTACTGAGATAGAAACAACAACCGGCGACTCTGGTGTTACTCGGACTCTGATACTAAAATCTTGACTAACTATTATTTTGCATTGGTCTATTTTTAAATCTGTAACTATTAAGTCCCTCTTGATCGGTAATAGGATAGTAATGATATTAAAAACATTTAATTAAAATAACTTAACTTACCTACGAGTATTTACGACAATATAAAACACCTCTTCTGTATTATATGTGGAAATCACAAATACGAGGAATCATGAAGCCATGTTGAGTTCTAAGTTAATAATAATATGACTAAGATAGAAGGGTAATTTAATGTAAAGATTAGTACCTGTAGAATGAGTTGCAGTCACATTGATTGTACATTATGTAAAAGATTGTAAAAGGTAGAAATTTTATACAACTGTGTCGAAAACAATACCCTGGTTACAATCCGTTTAGCCAAAGAATTAGATCCCCGTAAACTTTAGCAGCCTTACAAATAAACGTGGTATAACAGGTATACTCGAGAATTAACTAAGAATATGCAAAATGTCTACAAATAAACAAAGAATAGCTTATACCCCGTATAGCTTTGACATTTCTATTCGTACAAACGTTATTCCGGAGTTATTCCCGCCCGTACCCTTGTTTAGAGTTAGAATAACTTTAAAAATATCACAGTTTGTATTTGTTTACGCACATTTAAGTATTTAACGTTCATTACCAGACTGATTTTGATTATGGACTTGAATGCACTAGAAGAAGTAGAACAAGTAAATAACTTGATCCACCTAATGGAGGCTCAAAGAAAAGTTAAAATATTTAAAAAGAGATTCTTTTGATTTATACAGCGATGAGCAGTTCCGATTAAAATACCGATTTTCTAAAGCTGGTGTAACGTTTTTAGACCAATTATTTGGTAGATCTCTCAGTATGGACACGCGTGGAGGTGGATTATCTTCTGTTCTGCAAATAATGATTGCTTTTAGGTAATGGGGACGTAATCAGGTAAGAAGTTTCACCTACTCATAAAAGTTTTCTATATGTAGGTACAGGCTTATGCTTTATCAGTTCTACTATGTTAAACTCGTTTCTTATTCATTCCTTCCAGGTACAAGATAATGCTGCGGACATTCACGGTTTGACTCAGCAGTCTATTACGACAGTATGGCGTCGTGTAGCCAGGGCAATTTTGGAGTTAAAATCCGAGTACCTACATTAATATGCCAATGACTTTAAATGAACAGCTTGTTGTTATGGAAGATTTTGAATCTATAGCAAGATTTAAAAATGTCGTGGGTGCGATAGACTCCACCCACATTAGAGTGCCCTAAGTAAATGGACCTAGTGGTCAGTTTTACATAAATAGGAAAGGGTACAGTTCCTTAAATGTTCAGGTGCCTACTTTGTATATCTAATAATAATAAAATGGTCGAGACGGTCGAGAAACGTTAAGTTGACAAATGGATACAGTTGTCATAGACAAAATGCGTTTTTTTTTTCAAGTTTCTCTTTGGTCGCGCTGTTGCCAAATCGTGCATCTTGACATAACGGGAGAATTGTTATACAAAAGATATACCTGGTTTATTTGTAAAAAAATGTTCTCGACATATTCTGAATTTATTACTGGTATAACTATACTTCGTATAAGAATGGAATAGATCCGGTATAACACATTTTTATTTGTAAGGCTGTAGATGTTTAGTTAATTAGTTGCATACTGCTACTAGAGGTACTGATCTAGTAGCCACTACCAAAGTAAGAGATAAGTATATTAATGTAAAATAAAATACAAAATTTAGAACATTGATACAATAGTGAAGAAGAGGGCGGTAGATTTTCGGATGCATCGATAAATTAAAACATGTGGATACCGGGTAATAGGTTCTATAACATATTAAATCGTCTAGTTAGTAGATGTAATTGTGTAAAGGTGCAAGAAACGATAGAGAATGGTCTGCATCTAGTACGGGTAGATTTTACAGTAGGTTAAATAGATTTGTTAATGCTTCGAGGAGGACGGAAATAAGATAGGAATATAGTTAGAATGTCTAATCTAATCTTACACCAGGATTCCTATACAAGTCCTTTATGAATAATTTGTTATTAATAATAGATGTAGATAATTTATAATAATTTATCTTATATGCCTATACCGTAAATTAGATATATTAATATAAAAATCATTACAAACCTGATCCCGCATACATGATATAAAATGAAAGTATCCCAATGAAACATGCATGAGTAATAATATTATGTGTGTGTGGGTGTATGTACATCGACCAGACAAAAATGTTCAATAATATTATTGGCATATTATTTAAAATAATAAGTGCAAACATTGTAGGCCACAGGCAACATTTATAATAGTCCAAACAATCGTGCATCGTAAATCCAGGAACACTTGTTGTCGTGACGAACACAACCCCGTCGGAAGTAACTGAAAGCTTGCACAATCGTGAGAACACGACGGGCATCCAAACCGCAAATATAGCTGTCGCACATTACTTAAACAGAGAGGGTGCAATACCTATGCGGACGAAGACTCGTGCGTGCTGAACAGAAATGAGAATAAGTGAAACACACCAATATAATCGGAATCATGCTTTGACAAGACGAAAGGCACATAGAAGGGCAAAGAACGTATAGAAGACGCGAGCAATATCGAGGCACACATACAGATACGAAACTGGGCAGGCGGGTCGCTCACTGCAGCGTAGAAAGGGGATGTCGAGCGAGCGGACGACTTACGAGGATCCTTCAGAGCTAGATATGGACCCGAGGCTGGTGGCGCACACCTCGTGCGAGCGCTGGAACGTGGCGGCCGCCGGGCTCGAGCGCTTGCGTCGAGCGCCGCCGCCCTCCGTGCCGCGCGTGCGCGCTGTAGCCACCGTGCAACACACTCATACATTACCCGCCATACACCTAGAGCTATAGTGGCATAGGCACACATAGCGCACTGCACTGCCAGCGCACCTAACTAACAACTTCAACCTGTCTCACTTATTTACAATTTGAGATTACCTATATTATTCACCATTTCGTTTTCTTTTTTTATTTACCACTAGTCCACTAGTGCAGCAGCTTTTGCATGCGGCATTTCGCATTAGTGCATTATGTACAAAACGGGCGGGGTCACTGACAAAGCCAACACTACTAGGCGGTATACGATCGATTTGTGATTCTAAATCATAGGCGTATAAATAAGCATGTTGATAACAGTTCGACATGAAAGTACGAATACTAGAAACTAAATTATTTTGGTATAAACGACAATATTTCTCTTAAAATTAAACGCACCCGCATAAGAGGTCGTACGACGAGGAATACTAGTGATTATACACATTCTGTCAGTCCATTTTACTTCCTCTCGATTCTATCGCATTTTATTGTATGCCCTGAATTTTTCGTGATAATACCTAAGCAGCATTTTATTTGTACCTAGTGATCTTTGTGGCAGGCTGTATGAGATTAGTTTAGTAATTCTTATAAAATATGAGGCAGATATCTCTCACGTTTCTTCATATATCCTATAAGTGATCCGCTGATCTACGTGATCTACCGCCCAGATCTTGTGAGAGTGGCACTATTGTGTCAATGGTCAAATGGCGTGGTGGCCAGCACGGCCACCGCCAGGTTGCGAACCTGTCCTCGTCGTTCTCACTGGAGGCGGACGAGGTCCGCGACACTCCACTCGCAGTTCCACGCATCTCACCGGGCCCCACCTCTTCGCTGCGTTGAACAGTAAACGAATTTTTGCCACGTTTACCAAAACCTAACCTTCGTTTTCGTCCTGTGATTATTTTGTTAATAATTTAGTATACTTAGTATTTTTAGGATGGCTTTTGTTTTGTGTAGTACCTATAGTGATTTGTTATAGGTACTACAATAAATAAAAAAGCAATGATTCTAGAATTATGACAAAATTTACCTGTAGCCGATAATTGTGATGTGGAATTGCTCTTTTTACCCATGCCAGGGCCGAAGTAGTCACGAGGCTCCGCCTTTAGTAGGACGTCGTCGTTGGTCGGCTCGTGTTCGCTGGTCCCTCCGAGAGCAGTGTCGCTGAGACTTCCGTCTTTATTAAAAACCAAGCCTTATTTAAAAATGTTAGTGTTTTCCTAATAAGATGCACTTTATGATGATTGTTGTGTTACCTGCTTTTTCATCTGGTGGGACATCTGCATTACTTAAACTTCTAGTGAATGGACCTCGTCGTGATTCTCGTCGCTCCAGTGGCTGTGGTTGGTTGTTACTACGACCATTTTCACGTCCACCATAGTCATTGCTACGTTTTATATAACAGAAATTTGTAGGGATTGCCATATTCCTCGTCGATTGACGTCGATGTCGTTGTAGCGTCGCATGTTGCAGAGTTTCGAAGAGAGCATAGGTTGTCGAGTTGTCCGAAGTGTTAATTTCCACCGACGTGTCATGAAGGTTTTGATGAGTATCATCAAGTGGCAGATGTGTGACGACAGGAGAGAGTGCACGACGGGGCGAGCCGAGGATCGGGGGAGAAAGAGCAACAGACAAAGAATTAGCCATAATACTAAACTCACGATCTAAATGATCAGTTACTTCTAGCGAATATGAACGTGTACGAGCTTTTTTAATGATAGATGGTAAGGGTTTAGATAGATCTATGCTTAATTGAGGAGGGACGGGATTGAGTAGCCGATATTCTTGAAATGTTGGAACCTCATTTATACTAACGGTATTCCCACATTTTTTCATACATTTGTCTTCACTATCTACCTCCTTCATTTCTTCATTTGATGCGCGTATTGCAGTATCTTTAGAATATATGCTCATTCGTTTAAACATATTATTCATCTGTTCGGGTGTGGTTATTGTGGTTGATGAACATTTCAATAAGGTATCGGAATTTTGTCGCCGTGGCGTTTCATTACTTGTTATTGTTCCATTGTTTTCAACGAGTACAGTGTCATTGTTAGGAGACTTTGTTTCGTTACCTATATTATGTAAATCTAAAGAATGTGATTGATTAATACTTTTAAGGTCATAATTGGTTTTCAAGTCTAGAGATAAAAAGGTTTTCCTTCCATTTTTTGTAGCCCTAATATCATCCATATTATAACGTCGCCGAGTACTTAAATCAAAGGTGTCAATAAGCTGATTTTTAGTTGTATTTAAAGCTTCATTATTGAAACATTTTTGGTTTTCAATATTACAGTGTATATTACTTTCGCGGTCCCTGCTTTCGATTTCGCAATTGTGATATTGTCGCGGTGTTTTATTGATTTGTACTGAGTTTTCCATACTATCGCCCACTGTGGGTTTTATTCCATTTTCAGTTGTATTTGTATGAGTATATGGGATTTGGGGCAGGATCCTGACTTTTGAGTTAGCTCTATTTTCAATGTTAGGTAGTTTTCTCGGACCTACGTGTTTTATTTTCGTACGTTTATCGTTATTTTGTGAAGTTTTATCAAAATTCCACTGAACAGAGTTAAGTGGGCATTGTATTTTTCTTAAACTTTGTGTCGGTTGGTCTGTCATTGAGGCATAAGAAATTTTTGTGGGCAACACTCTTAGTTCTCGGTTCTGACCAGCAGTTGTGAAAAAATTGTTTGATTTTGGAATATTAGGTAGATCCATTTGAAATATGTAGTCCATCTTATTATCTGTAATTTTGTAAGTATTAATGTGTACTGGATATTCTGGACAACTGTGACTTCTTGCGTAAGCGTTTCTATAAGAGTGTTCTCTAAGGCAAGGACCGGCAGAGCGGCTTCGAGCAAGTATACGGCGAGGACGACCTCGGGTGATGCGTGCACAGTGGTTCATTAACAAGGTCTGATGCGAATCACTCTTAGATTTGAGTCGACGTCGAACGGAACGCTCTGCACCCGGAGGAATGGCAATATACGGTAGTATGCGACGAGGGTTATGACAAGTACGTAATTGATAGGAAGACACAGGGGTAGCACTATCGCATGAAGAAGATGTGCTTTGAGGAGGTAGGATGCGTCTTCGGCTGCAAAGTTACGTCAACAATAACTTTGTAGTGTGCTTTACATAGATAAGACTTAGTAAATTATCTTACAGAGTAGAGTACGTAATAGTAGTAAAAGTAGTTGTGGAATACCTGAGCATTCTGGTCGGCCTTGGTCGTTCAGATTGTGTGCTAAAGGCACTGGAAGTGACAGACCCTACGGATTCGAGGTCGGAATCAGCAGCGGTAGCATCAGGCGACCGCCGCCTTGGGGCCCACCCGCCGCCACCACGTGCCGCCAACTCGGAATCCGATAAGCCTGCGTAGTGTCTTTCCCATCCTGTGGTACAATTGCACTCACTCAGTTATTCAAGTTTTATCTACAACAGAAAAAGCTACCAGCTAGCCATTCTAAGAATTATAGTCAAACCCTGACCGATCTGTACAATTTTTACATTAGGAGCTGGTGTAGCTTCTATTCATGGTTGTGCCAGTCTATAACACAAGGTAACGCGGATAGGGCAGGGTTTTTTACTATGTGTAGATATGTGTGGGCAGCCTAGATGAGATTGTAGCACAAAAAGCTGAGCTCTATTGAGTGAGATTTAAGTAGGAGATTTAACATATAGGTCCACATATTAGCTATGTACATGCAATAATTGACCGTGTATTCTATTGGAGCTCTGTAGAATTCTTACTTTCGAGTTCAGGAAAGTGTGATAGTATTTTTTTCAATTACTAAGTATATTGTTATACGTTTAGTGAATAATGATGTAACATTTATGGATAGTTGGTAGTTATCAGCAATCAGTTGACGGGAATTGTTATGGCGGGGTAGCGTGTATTGACCTTGTGGCGTGCTGCGGTACATGAGTGTGGCGCCAATGTGGTGCGGGGCGATCCACTTACGTTCCTCCAGGTCCGCCGATACTTGCGCCCGGACCGCTCTCTGCCCGCTCTGTATAGTACATCATCTTATTAATCATAAATGGTTATGAAACTGAAATAATAGTTTTAAACACGTCAAGCCGACGCCCTCGAGCAACGCAACACCCAATCGTATCCGATGTTCTTAGGAGCGGCCCTGTGGAACATCTCACGATGAGGTTTAAGGTTTATTTTTTACACATCCTATCAAATAAATATAAAAGGTATGTGGTAGGTAAGCAAATTAATTTCTCACCTGGTGTGGTATTTGTGGCAGTTGTCGCTTTTTGGGGCTTGTGGTGGGCGTGGCAGTAGCCGACCGTGATTGAAAGCGCGGCGCGTACGCATGTGTCGGTAAACGAGTTGCGTCGTTACATCGCTCCTCGTTCGCTGCAATAGCATAGCATAGCTGTTTCATTGCGTGCATTGTGGACTTCCACCAAAGAATTATTGTTTCAAGGTATCAATAGTAACAAAAAATATTCAAGACATATTTGAAACATAGGTACAAATATTTAGTTAGAGACATGAAGAACTTGCCTTTCAAAGAGGTAGATAAATAGGTAGATACGTCTTATTCAACTGCAAATGGCATGCAATCATCAAATATGAAATGAGTAGTAGATAATCTAAAATTAGTACCCTGTATTCATGGGTGTATTGTAACTACAACTACGCATGTCAATCAAATAACAGGAACCTGAATACAGCGCACTTATGTTAAAGGTTTAACACCTAATGAATAGCGTGCTCGTATCTGGTATAAAAGGAGTAGGTAGCGGAAAAATGCGTGAAATAAAATCAAAGTGGACCAGAGCAAGGTGGTGAAAAACAGTAAGTGGCAGTAAAGTGGTAAGATGAGCTGAGCGCGGCGAAAACGTGCGTGTCACGGCGACAAGTGTTCCGTGCGGGTTATATGCCCGCTTTATACCGACGTCCACAGACCAATCGGGGGACATAAATATGCTGTTTTTATTTTGTGATTGGTGAGTAGAGTCGTAATGGCGCCGTTTGGCACCTGTGTAGCGCCAGTCACGGTCGTTGGGCGGTGACAGGGAGCGCCTCGGAGACTTGCTTCTGGCGCGGTTGGGCCGAGCCACGCCAGCCGCTGACTGCGACCTTGCCACGCTGTGGCCAGAGCTCTGTGACAAAACGTAAGTAGTGACGATGGTGACGCTCAGTAAACGCAGCTAGACTAATTTAGAAAGATTGAGGCCATGGCCCATTATTCAAGTTAAGCAGGTTATTCGATAGTTTGTTGCTTTGGGAAACGGGACCGGGTAGCCATCAGCTTAGTGTAGATAAGTATTTGTGAACCAATTTAGTTATAAAAATGAACTTACACGTTCTCTACTCAACCCTGCAGCTCGAACTCTGCCCGCAGGCGATATGTCGCGACGACTAGATCGGGCTCCGTCCATGTCCATTCGCTGTAAAAAAAATATAATTAAAAATATTAATCAGAAAACTTTAATTAATTAATTAACTAGATACGAGTACATACTTGTAAACCTTTCCCTAACCTAAAAGGAATCAGTGTCTCTTGGAAATAATGAGAAACTGTTCATTACATTTTGAGTATATCGCGTGCGAGGAACTATTTAAATAGACTTGCCTCTTGTGGTAGCGGCGGACTGGAACTAGATGCTAAACTGGAGAGCGAGTGATGCCGTCGTAGATCACAATCACTTGGTGTATCCGAATCTGATAGGCGTGATGTTGAGGTCGATGGCGGCGATAAGTGCTCACCGTCGGCCTCATCTTCCCGGTACCTCTGAAAATGTTGAATATACTCATTAAATATCTGAAATCCTTGGGGACACTGTCATGTTTTTTCAGCACGAATGAGCGGGCTATATCGGGTAATTACGAACGTCTTATTTGACACCGATGTCCAACCTAACTTTCATTCTCTACCGTAGTAACGCTGGATGGTAATACTTCTGGAATTACAAGCGTGTACGGTCAAGGTAAACAGTTACCATCAGATAGGGCGTGAGCTGCTCTACCCCTGTGTAGATTCGAACTATCAACGACATGATATACATATTGGGTTAGCTAGATAACTGCATATATTTAGAATAACTATCTACCTACTGATTTTTATTTAAAATTTCTGTCCATCCTCCATTGCCAATCGTCCCGACTACGCCCTCGTAAGGGCCTTTGGGTCTCAATTTCTTGAAATAATAATAAGCTTATCTATTGTCTCCTGGCTCATGATCTGTTTTTAAGTGTAGTAGGTACCTAGTAGGTAATTAGCTAGGTGCCTAACAGATATACTTACGCTATAACCTCCAATTTCTTCGTGAGGCTTCAGTGTGTACCAGTTTGGTTCATGGTTCATTATTATGTTGTCTAAATCCAGTAATACTTCGCCGAGGAAATCGTTCGGACCATACCGGTTTAAATCCCAAACGGTGACCTAAGAAAAGTAGTCGTGGTCCATCATAAAATCGAATACTTGTCTTATTAATTAGTTACTGGTTACAACAGTCATTTGATTGTTAAAAAGCATTTTCTCTCTCTTAAAGATTCATCTCACCAAGATCTTAACTATCTGAGTCAACCTCGCCTGGAAGTCGTGCAACCTACCCAATAGCAGACGAAGCTTTCCCCGTTAGTGGCTCACCCTTGTTGGCTCCTATGACTTCATAGTCTCAAAGTACAGTAAACAAAGTTATTAGTGGAATGTGAGCGTATCTATATATATAATACGCCAGTGAAGCCGCTTCTCCTCCTAAACTAAGAGTCGCACAGTCAAGTGTGGCACACCGTTGGAAAGGTCGTGGTGACGTGGTCTCAAGTGGTGCGATAAGATTAGAAATTTGATAAAAAGTTAATTTTAACATGATTTAAACTGGATTTAAGATTATGCGCGCGATTTAGTAGCAATTAAAATGAAACACAAAAAAAAAATATTTATTATTTATTATTTTTTTTTTTTTTTCTATTTTTGAAAGGAACATTTTTTGAATCTTATTTTTTTTTTATTTTTAAATTTTTTTATGTTTCATTCAGAGAAATTATTACTTGCGCAGTTTGCGCTACGGGTTGCTAGTAACTAATATACCTCTACTAGTATAGTATTCTTATATCTATGCTTCTGCCTACCCCTTTGACGAGTTAGGTGTAAAATTATATGTCGATGTCTATTTATGATTATAAAACTCACTTCAAGCGTTCTTTTCTTTATGTCCGTGATCCGTACTCCACAATAGACGAAAGTCTGATTCCATCGCGGCTCAGTTGTGTTAGCCAAAGTTTTGGTTCGGCGTTTACTCTTCTCGCTTTTATCAGGCAGAAGGAATATTTTCGCGTAAGGGCAGCGTGGTGAACCATCTGATCTTGATGTGAGTCCATTGGCTGATACAACGGTCACCAATAGTTGAAGCGCAGCGACATCGAAATACACTTTAAGCTATTGACAAGAATAGGTCAGTAGGTAAGTTTGTAAGTTTATTTTTTCTGTAGCTGCAGAAGTGATATCAACTATTTTGTATTCTGTGTTTATAGGAAAAAAACCGTATAGATACCTACCTATTGTTTCACCATTCGCGTTGCTCACAACGTTGCTCACTCACATGATCTCTGTATATCATGTGAATGAGCAACGTTGTGAGTGAGTACCTATCCGATGTTATTTTCTAGGTTATACTCGTAAGCTCCCTGACAAAATTTCATCCAAATCTAACATTTCTTTGATTTTGACTGTTTCTGTGGTGTAGTTTTATTTCGGACTAGCTGTTACCTGCAGCTCCGCCTCCGTGTTATAGTTTTCTTGATCACCAGTTACTGATTTATTATGTATAGCTGTTGCCCGCAGCTCCGCCTGCGTCGTACTTTAGATCGACATAACTTTTTTATTTATGAACCGAAATAAAACAAACCTTGAACCTTGTTGAATAAACCACAACGCATTACTAAAAACCGCATTCAAATCGGTTAAGCCTTTTCTGAGATTAGCGTGTTCAAACGTTCAGACAAACAGACACAGGCAATTTGTGTACTTCGCAAATGTATGTGCCTATTCCCAAAAAAAACCGGCCAAGTGCAAGTCGGCCTCGCACACCAAGGGTTCCGTACAAATCTTAAAAATTATGCTTATATAATTTCTTCCTTTATCTGTGCTATATATAAGACGTTGCTTCGCACCAAATTTCAGGATTCTGAGTTCACGGGAAGTATTTTTCGGCTCTATGAGCCATTGAAACAAATACGCAAGGGCTCTAGCTTTCAGATCCCATGGAGGGGTCTCGGCTAAGAAACATGCAGCCTCTGGGGAGATTGTGCGATACCCTCTTTTTATCTTGACGGTCAAGGTCTTCAACGGTCTACTCAAAACAGACGCACTTCATTAAATACTTCATCAACAGCTCGATGCCGAACGCCTCCTACAAAATATGCTGAATACTGCAGGTGGACCTCGTCGAGGTCCGTGAAAACACAGAGCCTCGGACTTGTGCAAGGTCACCTCCAGTCCCAGCCGCTGTATCCGACCCACTGAGTAAATGATCTAACATATTTTTAATTTATCTGTACCGATTAGATAGGATATTGTAATACCTGTATACGTCCAGCTACATTAGCATTGTGGTGACTGTGTCGGGGAGGGCGCCGGCGTGAATGCATATCTGGAGACCCCGGTGACGTCACCAACACGCTGGGCTTTTCACCACCACCGATGACTTCCGTGTAGACTTCTGTGTGGAATGAATACATTTTTTAACTTTGCAACTAGATAATTCTCGCAGCAAACGCTCACGTGGAATAGGTTTAACTTTTTTCCTGCGATCCGATTTTGTTAAAACAAAGCCTATAGGTACCTATTTACATTGCCTGAGCGTGAAAACTGCAAGTTTAGTTTCGTCTGAATTGTATCAATATTTTTAAAAGTCCCTCACTCATTTCTTGATAATTTTATTAAATGTTGTTGGTACAAACAAACTATTTCTACAGCATTAACTGGTGTAGGTGGTCTACCTTTGTGAGTTCTCCAGGGTTGAGCAGGAGGCCGAACCGCTCCCAGCGGACGAGACACGACCAGCTCTACGTGAGAGTCGTGTTTACTGTCAGCTACCACAGTCGCTATCTCCTCTGCAGTGCGACCTTGTAGCGGGACGCCATTCCATTGTAATACTTCATCACCTGTGGTAAGCATTCTCTATTTACTGATATTTATATAAAACTCTCAGACTGCAGAGATTCTGTTCAGTTGCGATTCATATGTAATACGCCTTCGATGCCGGATTCTGGGGTTCCGAGTGCCGGAGTCGGATCAAATATTTGTGTGATCGATCAAGGACAAAGAAGAATCAAAGAATCAATTTCGTTTATTCAGTTTAGGTACATAAAGAGCACATAATATGAATGTCAAAATGTTACAATTTTATGTCAAGCAATATTATAAAAAAAATACTAAATTAAGTACATAAATAACCATTTGAAAATGATTGTTTCGCTGGTTCGGTAAGTTGGTTCTCCTGATAAGATACCAGCAAGAAACTCAGGTAGATTATCCATTTTCTTTTTTAATATTGTTTCGTTTACATTGTGTTACAATTTATATTGTACTAGTGGTCGCCCGCGACTTCTTCCGCGTGGTAATTTGGATTTTTCCCGTTATCACACAATATCTTTATAAATTGTAGCCTATGTGATATTCTGATGTATAAGCTATATTATTGGAAAGTTTCATTTAAATCCATTCAGTAGTTTTTACGTGAAAGAGTAACAAACATCCATATTCACAAACTTTCGCGTTTATAATATTAGTAGCAGGATTGTAAAAATGCCCTAATCTGCTGTAGCCGAGTTGCTAACAACAGAAGATTAGGGCATTTTTATCATTAAAATATTCGTCTACATTATAGTAGGTAGCCTTTAGTCATCAAACATTTTTTCACTACTATTTTAAACTTATTAAGAGGCATGTCAACCAAATCCTGCGGAATTTTATTAAATATTTTTATACATTTGCCTACAAACGAATTACCACCTTTATGAAGTCTAATTTTTGTCTTTGCCAGTTTAGTTTAGTGGTAGATAGATGATTGGTCCGGAGTTGGGGTGTTTTCAATGTAAAAATAAATATTATAAAATATATATTTATAACAAAATGTGCTTATGTAGATATGTATACCTATCAGTTATCTAGTTCTCATAGCCTTAACTCTACTTAGTTTAAGACAAGATGTCGTTGTGTGTAACTGTCCAAGGTATCTTCTATGAAGCTGATAAATAAATACCTAACTAAAACTGACAAATGGACACTTCAAGTTTTGTATCTTAATACCCGTAAGCCCGTTTAAATAAGAAGACTTTATTTCTCTATTAACGATCTAGGTACTATAAAATTAAAATCGAAACTTACCTATTCTGAGTTGTCCTTCTAAATCAGCTATGGATCCTTTCTTGACTTTCTCAACAACTGCCCCGCGAGTGCCATCGGACAACAGTTTGCCACCAACTACTTTCAGTCCAAGTATAGCAGCGGAAGAGTGCGAGCTACCTTCGACAATAGTTTTGCGCAACACCATGTGACCAATCATGCGGCTCCCGTCTGCTGACACTTGCCAGCTTAGCGGAAACTGTCGTAGAACAAACTCACATGAATTGATGTTAATTCTAATTTAGATAATATCAATGATCTAATGAGCAGATATAAATACCCTAATTTCATTGGTAAAATATCTTTACAAGGTTCAAAAACAATAGTTTAGATGCATAATTAACAGCTAATTCCATAAAGCTTTACTTATTACGGTGTAATTACAGAGATGTGCACATTCAACTTCCTTATTTAAACCATGCTAATGCCACCATGCTACAGCCAAACAAAATTATTCCTCGATATCAACATCGTTAAGCTACATAGGTATTTGCTAAATATTGTCGAATTAGACCTTCAACTTGGAATACAAAAACTAAGTGTACGAAAAGTTTAATTACAAGAATGGGAGTGAGACTGACTAACGTTATCATTCGGATCTAGGAAATTGACCTATACAGTCTTTTGAAAACTGAATAAAACCGTTAAACGTCACTAGCTAAGAATAAGCAACAAACCGACACAATGTGAAGCGTTCTATGTACCTTTGGGCAATCGCCTCTGTTAGAATCTTCACTCGACGTGAAGGTGCTAGAGGTATCGATCCCCGAATCTTTCGTTGCGGAGTCCTGGCTGGTCTGGCGCTCAGACTCCCATCGCAACGAGGCCCAGTCACTCGGTGCACCAGACGCGTCGCGCCCTCCTCGCGGGAACGTCGCAGAGCCTTCGTGGCCGTCAAATCGTACGGTCTTTTTTCTCCTCTCAGTAAAACGTCTATTATCAGAGGAGTCTTCCCACAAATAGGCACTCTTGTAAACTTCTCGACTAGTACGCGGTCCCTCGTCTGGAGCATAGGGCCGCAAATATGCACCCTCGCCGTCGTCGCGAGCACGCCACCGGTAATCGGTTACTGAATCGAAACTGCGTCCCCCTGATGGTTCAGTCCTTGCCGTATCGAAGGGGCCGCTTGCCTCTGCCTCGTAAGCACCAGGCGAATGATTAAATAAATTGTAATAATTGTTGGCAGCCACGTTGGCGCTATGTAGATGCGGATGGACTGGAGCACATGCCTCCAGTTGTCCTAAGAATGACATCGTATGAAAAGTAACGTATAGATATCTTGTAAATGACTGCGTTCGTTCTTGTTCACATCCACGCGCCTGTACGCGCCCGGTACCTAATTATTCTCTACTTATACGTATACATATTTTCAAAATTACACAATTTTTCTAGGTCTGCGAGGTAAATTCACTCAATGCTTTTCGAAACAAACTTAAAATTCTGGCTCTTCACGATCTTCAAAATGTGCACCCTATAGACTATGAATTCTAAGCCAACCTCGCTCACTGAAGTGCTAAGTTGGCTGCTGCCATGCCGGCTGGATGGGACTCTATCCTAAGCTGCATCAGTGGCAGACATGAAATCCTAGCTAAGGACTTTGAAGTGAGGAACATGAGGTCTTTTACTTCCATTAAAGGGGTAAAGAGGTGGAATCCTCTAATTGATTTACTTCCAGATAGTGTTTACGAAACAGTCTAAAACATAACTTGCGTGTTTCTCCGGTTCAAAATAAATCAATTGAAAGCGGTGATCATCACGCACAAGCGGAAAGAATGTGTCAAATTTTCCAAGTAGATAATAAAACAGCAACAATAAAATAAAGTACGCCACCACCACAAACAATTCTAACAAATTGGTACAATATGAACAAGTAGACAAGTAGGTACACTTCTTTTCGCCCAAGCATGCGTATTTTGATTGAACCATAAATCTTGTGCAGAAGTCGCACTAAATATTCATTATGTGGTGTGTGTGTAGTGGTATAAAATTATATGTACACAACAATTTTTTTTTTTTAGAAATTGTTATTAAACAGGTCATTTTTGGTTCAATCAATAGAAATAATGAAACAGGAAAGTACATTCACTGATAACGTACATTTCTATACTTGTACTGTGGTAGGTAAATTTATAATTTATTATATAATAGGTATTTAACGAGCTATTTTAAAGTCATCAGTGAATGTATTTCGTGAAACAGTTAAAGGAATTAGATGCCTTCGAAGAGAAAAGATTTTATCAAACAGCCATCACAATTGGTTGACCAGTGAAGGAAGTAGGTATTGAATGTAACAGTAATACTGATCGTCACATCTAAACTTCAGCAATATAATTACAACGCATAATTAGGTAAGTTCCCGACAAAATTCGCCCTCTCACCGATAAAAACTTATTCATTTTCTCGTTTAACATCGTCTGACGTTGGCTCCTGGAAGTCTCGGAACAGCTCTTATCTTTATATGTACCTGAAAACAGGGTGATGACGTGGTGAGGGTAACACGTCGCCAGATCGCCAGCCCAGTATTACGTGTTGCGAATTGGCTACCGGGCGCGTACAGGGGGTTTAATGTTAACAAAACGTACATGGCAGTTCAAAACATAAGATATTATAATTATAACAAGTTTCAGACCAAGCACGACAATCGTATGTGTACTAGGTGTGAAGATTCTGAAAGTAAGATTACGTAATTGAGCATACAGTGTCGGATGACTTGAATTGTTGATTTTTTCTTTTACTAAAATGTTATCAATGGAAGAACGTACTACATGATTCAACGTGATGGAAAAGATAAGTTTAGGTGCTCAACACTATTAGCTTTCAGTGGAATTGTAATACTTAGATAACTTAAAGGTAACAGTTACTTGAAGCTACTTAAATTAATGATCACCTCGCACGGAACACCTTAACTTTATCATTGCATAATGAATATGACAATATACTTAATGTATACCTATATACGTTATACTTGTGGTATAGTGTAGTGTGTAAGGTTGACAAACAAAATTAGCTTGGATGGAAGGGATGTAGTCGTGTAGCAAATGGTAGGATTAGGCGATGGGTGGCAGGAAGCGTGCATACTTACCGCGGTCGCGATACTCGTCGTTCTCATCGGAAACACACTCCGGGACTTCGTCGTCCGAAGAGGAAGACCGTGGAGGAAACGCGGGATGCGTCGAGGTTGTATGTGGTAAAAGGTGCGGGCCGGAGAGGGGGCCCGTATCTACGACACCGTAAGCAGCCTTTTGTCTGGGATGTACTAGGTGTGGATGAGCCCTCGCTAGCCCCTCCAGCTCCCCGTAACATCTTTGATCTTGCTGGCTGTACTGACGACGTAGAGCGCTGCTTGCTCTCTGAAGTGGTAAATTTTCTTTTTCTGCAGCGCTGTGTGCCCGTTCCAGTTTTGGTCTTTTATCCAAAGCTGGATCAGGTTGTGGAATGCCTCGTAGATCGTTTTCCATTCGCCACAGCATGGCATCGTGCCCTGTACTTTTATTTATCCATTGTCCAGTTTTTGATAAAAGTTCCTGCTTTTTACGGCACAATATACACGCCCATATTACCTGTAATGATACGTGTAACAAGTGAAAATGGATCAGTTGCTTCTTTATAATATATATTTGCGTCAATTAGTTAAGTGGTGTTGACCTTATTAGAGCGAAGTGTGACTTTTCCTCCACACCGAGCGCAGCATCGCACTCGACAATAATGGCACGAGTGTCCGACACCGTCAGCGAATTTCGTCTTGAGGCAGATATGACAAGTGGCAGCTAGCTCGACGCCAGCAGCGCGATGCATTTCATTCCTTGTCCTAATCGTCTGCTCAAGCACTGTGACTTCGTCTTGTTTACGCCTGTAATATACATTTATGTAGATAGGCTCACGTAGTTTTTGTTCAAATAATCTTTCGTATACAGGTGGGCCAATTTTTTTTGGAAGTAACAAAACTGATTTCTCGTTAATCGTTAGAGGTAGAGGCGTGCGGGTGATGGGAAATTGTCGGTTCATGATTTTTTTACCACGATGCAGCGTGTTATGGGACTACAGCGTGATTTTTTTGTAAAAAATATTACATAAATAACGATTCTGACGTTACTCTACGTCTACGACGATTGATTAAAGACTACATCGTGTAAGTGGTAATTTAATTAAAGTTTGAGACTAGAAATTCGAGCAAACGGGATCAACTAAGAATTTATAACAAAAGAAGTAATGAGAACATTTGGGAGCTTGAAATTTCAGTAAGGGACGATCTACAATCAACAACGCGTAAACATCCATATAAGCTTCAAATTGTGCTGGAGATGAAATCAAATTATTACATCCAACGATACTCTAGCCTTGAGAATTTGTTTACGGATGTGCACAAAAGAAGCACAGTTATCGATACTGGAGCAGAAAAAAAACCCACACCTTGAACACCAACACCCACTATATTTAACTCGGTTTGGAATATAAAATCAGCAAAGGGCGAGCCCGTCAGCTAGTTTTCCTAAGTTTGCGTAGTCGATTGCAGAAGTGCCAACTACGAGATAGGACATAACTCGAGGATGACATTTAAAAAAATACACTCGACGTTTATGACGTTAATTTTTGCACCCATTTCCCCCAATCAAAAAAAGTTAATTTATTAAAAAATGTTATAAAGTGTAGGCACACATGTGTCAAGTATACGCATGTGTGCGTCAGATAAAAATGTCGTGGAGGTCAGATAAAAATGTGGTTGCTAGCCCGGGACACACATGCAGACGGACAGGACGAAAGCCAAAGATACTAGCTGTCCCGACGAACTTCGTGCGGCGAAATTCCCGATGGAAAAATAGGCATAGATTCGTGGCCAGCGGCCAGACTGATCACAGGCCTGTATTAGGTAAGTATGCCTGTACTTATTTATTTTTCAGCGTGGATTTATACCTATTATTCCATTAGGGTCCAAATGACGCACACCATAATTTATTTTAATTTTTACATTAATTAATTTGATACAGTAAAATTATTTCATGTGTTATACCGTCTATTGCAGTGATACACCAGTTTTTAACGTTAATTTAAAGTTGGGGATAGTTTCGAGAATTTCTGGGGCTTTCTTATAGGGAATTTTCTCTCCTTTATGAATATTTTTAGATAATTTCAATAGGTGCTAGTTTTAGGCTTTAGGTTAATAACAAAATACTAAATGCGTACTTTTTGTCCCCTTTAACCAAAGACCTTATAATACAATGTATTTAAAATCATTGCCTTTAACTTTTTATATTTTCTAGGGAACATTCCGCATCCAATGAGGTATCATTTATATTTTTAAGAGTTTTATCCCTTTTTTGACGTTTTTGAACTTATTAACTAAACTAAATGGTCACGACTGAGTATGACTCCTGAATGTACCCACTCCTCCATATCGCAAATCCCAATCCTCCATATTTTAGATCGAATGAATTCACAAGGTGACACTTTCATAAAGCAGTTTTCATCTTAATTCAGACAAGATAATTCTAAATTAACGGGTAAGGAACTACTTTATTGGAAATAAAGACAAAATTGCTGCGTGCCTGCGTTTCTCCTCCTACAATAAACAACCGAGAAAAGGCCGTAGTCGAGTCTGCAGAAAGGCAAGGGTACGTAATTAATAATTTACTAGTAAATTTTAATGTAAATCCTACTTAAGTAGGTAATAACAACCACACCGAAGCTTGCAAAAATAAGATGAAAATCAATGCGGGCGCACCCTAAGACCACATCTTCAGAATATATCGTTTTGTAAATTTCACTGTCGGACCAGTCTTTTTATGTTGTTTTTGAACAACCAAACCGACACACGAAGACAATAACCAGTGTTTCGCGGGATTTCTTAGTTAGGCCGTTATAGCGCCCTGAGGAGGTAAGCTGTTCTTAATTTTTCAACAATTTTGTTATGGCAGTATTTTCACAATTTTATAAAAATGTTAGAATAAAGAGACGTAGGCAGGTAAGTAGTGTGCCCTTTGTTTTAGAAATAAACCGTATGTAGATTAACCTTTGTTACGTTTAGACAAAGGCAATTCTAATTGAATAATCTTCATACCATAGTTATTTACTTAAAGAATTTAGTCTAGTCAATTTCTATTGACCTATACAGCGATATGCACTCGGTAAAATTGATATCTACACATTTATGCTTTATTTCCTGGAAATAGCTCTTTATCTAATTCAAAACACCTTTACTTACCTATCTTAGTCTAGTCAGTCTAGCTATAGATGTCTACTAATACTTATGTGTGGTTAGATAGGTATATTATTGGCTGACGTAGTTGACGCATTCGATCTAAGTATTTCAGAAGAGCCACAAAACACCATTATACAAAAACAGGCGTCCACAATAAAAATACGTTAGATGCTTTGCCTTCTGAATGACAAAATACCATAGCCGAGTATCACATCACTTCACATTTTGGTGCATTACGACGAAACGATAAGGGATGGGTGGTGCGGTGCGTTGTGTTGCGGCACACTGGGCGCGGATTAAGACGTGTGTCGCACCTCATGATTTCGTGTTCGCGTTGCTCCTCTTGCTTCTGACGCATCATGACTCCTTCGATGATGGCGCGCTCCTCGGCCGTAAGGTGCGATAGGTCCGGCATGTCGGCCATGGCGGGCGGCGGCAGGCCGCGAGCGGTGCGCGGGCCCGCCGCGTGGTGCGGGTCTGTAGCCGCGGCGCGCTTCTCTGCCCGAGGGTTTATTTAATAATGCCGCGCGAGCCAATGGCGCGCACCCGTCTGCTGACGTCAGCACGCGTATTGATCGCGGCGGCAGCGGTAGAGACCGACCACCGCGTCGCGCCAGGGCGACAGTCGGAGCTGCGCGGCACAGCCTACTTGCGTGCGCAGAACTATCACTATCAACTAAGTTTGCAGAGATTTATGAACATAGCTCCCGAAGCTTGCCAGCTGTTAACACTAGGCATAAAGAACATTGTTTGCTTAATTTAGACAATAGACACAGCCTTGCTGGCATAGTGGGTTGAACTTGCTCCCTACGTGCGACTGATACCCCTGGGTTTGTCCGGGACGATCCCCGGGTTGAGTCATAGATCTATACGACCTGTCACTTAGGAATTGTTTTTCTGTACTAGGTATATTTATTATTATACCTACATTACATAGGTACATAAAATCCCGCCTGTTTACCCGAAGGAGTAGGCAAATCAAAATTTCACGTGATTAAATTGGTCCCACGTAATAAGTATCTAGGTGGCGAGCATATTGGCACTTGTCGGGCATATTTCTCCAGTCTCGTACGTTGATCGGCAAATGCACCACTTGCTTTTGGGGTTGGCTCCTGGCCATAAAGATCATGGTGGGCTGGTGGGTCCCATTTAAACCTACCAATCATAACAGAACAATGATAAATAGAATTGCAAATCAATACCTACGTAAATAAGTAGTCCCACGGTCACTGGGCCGCGGCCGTTCCCATTTAGATAGATGTTAGGTAGGTAGAGGTACGAACTGCGAAACTGGAATTCGTGTTTGACATCTGAGCGAGTAGAGAATGTGCTGGATAGCCACTAGCCGATACACGCAGAACCATCGACCTCCATGGTCGGGGCCTGAGGACGACAGGCTAGCACCCCACGATTCCACTCCCAAATTCTACTCCTAAGGGGGTGAAAAAGGGGGGACAACGTGACTCCTCAGAAACTATAGCACCGATTTTAAAATTTCTTTCGGTAATATAAAGCTAAATTTTTAGCGAGTAACATTGGAGCGGACCAGCATTGCGTGTAGACTATAGCTTGTTGGACGTTAATAACCGCAATATCTCAGAAATGCGGTAATTCTACAATTCTATTCTATTCTTCATCTACAATTTTGTACAAAACTATTTTTATAATTCACTGTTTACGAGAAAAATCCAAAAAACCGAAAATTTTCAACTTTAATCTTGAATAACTTTTTTAGCACAAGTCGGATCGATGGGAACTTTTGATATTGATTTATAATTGTGTATTTAAGACCTGCACCATTTTGTCGCTCTATACGAACTAATGCAACCTTACAATTTTGTTCCGAATATTTTAACTGGATTACTCTGTTAGCTACCTGATTTGAGATTTTATTTTTTAGAAATAGGTGTAGGACTCTGTAAAATAAAGCTACTTACGAAAAATGAGCTTGATGTTAATAATTAAATTCCAATGTTCTAGGGCTTCCGTACTCTTAATGTTTTCAAAGAATTTTTTTTTCGCCCTTTCTTGGGGTAATTAGTCTGCAGCGCCCTGGCCGCTGAATTCGGAACTCAGCGGGGAACTCTCCCCGCTCCCTCACCCTATCTGCCTCCTCTTTCGCAAGCATGAACTGCTCGCAGAAAGACACGACCGCGTTTCACCTACTCCCGATGATGACGAGGTCCTGGCTATAACCTCATACCTTACATATTTATATGAATAACTTTAAATAGTTTTTTCGTCCTAAATTCCCACGGGAACACATGACCGGGATAAAAAGTAGCCTTTAGCTTCCTACAACTAAAATGCACAGGACACATAAGAGGTACATATACATATAGGTACTTGAAACAAATAAAAGGGGTTGTCTGTATAAAATAATACGTATATTCTTGTAAAACAAAAATGTATAAAATAACATCACTTATTCCATTTGTAACTACTAGGTGGGATAACTGAACACTTGGGAACCTAAAGTAAAAACAAGCGAAAATAAATGGAATAGGTGAACGAAATCATTTATTATCAAAAGTATTGTATTCTTACTTCGCAATTGGATTTTAAATTTCGTTCACCGAATTGGATTTATTGACTTTACTTCCTCTGTGTTCCGGATAATATTTCACAAACTAGATAGATACGTGTTTTCTGAATTCTTTATCTGAACGTGCTAATTTAACCTGGTTCACGTGTGCTTCACTGGTCCTATTTATTGTAAAATTCTGGATAATAAATCAACGACATCACCTGTGAAAGATAGGTATTATGTAGGTATAGTCTGGCCACGCTAACTTTGCAAAGAAATGAATTGGCAACCCCACAGAAAGACTAGTGTAGCAACATTGGTGTCTAAATATCAGATGTGTTCTTGAGCTTAGTCAACTCGATTATTCAGGTTAGCCACTAGTTCTCTAGCAGCTTCACTAGCTGCTACTAGCTTTGTTTCGGTAGTAGAAATAGCAACCGATGCTTGTCGTTGACTGAGCCAGGATATCACGTCTCCTGCATAGCGGCAGGCCACGCGTGTAGTAGACTACATCACTTTATCCCTCAAGTTTCTCTCGTTTAGTCTTTTTGTTTGCTTTCTTTGCAAAGTTAACTCACACTACCAACATTAATAAAGCTACTCCTAGACCTAGACTTGAGAGAAGCTACAATACCCAGTTTAATGATAGTAGACGCATGTTTTATTAACGGTTCCTTTAAAGTTCCACAATTTAATATCTAAATATAGACTTTAAGTAATAAACGTTTACTTTAGAAAGAACCAGAAATATAACAAAAAAACAGATTGGAAGTTTCTGATTCACAAAGAATAAAATCAACGTATCAAGACTACACAATTGTGTAATTTATAAACATAGGGATACCATGCCCTTATTTTTTAAATATACCATATTTAGGGCTTTGCAAAGTTAGCGTGGCCAGACTGTACCTACATAAAAGTAAATTACTTCTAAAGGTCCTTCCTGTTTTCCTATAAACTGTTCATAAAGTTTATGGCTTAATTTACCTATTATAGGTACTGAGCACTACTAGGTAGACAGGTACTAGTACTAGGTGAACATAATATTGCTACATACCTTCAGGAACAACCGTTATGTTATTACTTATTATTAATCACAATCAATTTCGGTTGGTGGACATTCACCGACATGGAAATTGACATGATCATTATGATACAATGATTTTATGTCACCTTCGTGCCATGGAAACCGTTTTGTAAATCTACGCATGTATTCAAAGTCCCGACAGTCTTCAGGGTTCTTTGCCGGTGGATGGTGACTTAATGCATTCATAGTTTGAAAAATAATCAAGGGGAGGCAAATGCAGAAAAATATCATTCTATATTTCTGCCAGGTGTCTTTTCCCGGAAACTTGGGGACACATGGGTTTGGTGGTATAGGTCCGGGGCGACACTCTGACTGAGGTAAAATTCTTTTATCGGCTCCAGGCACTCCAGGTGGTGGCGTACATGGGCACGCTCCATGTGGTTGCCTTGGTTGGCAACACTGAGCATATTGTCTGCATCCAATCCTGATTAACTTAAGTAGATTTATAGAATTTGCGGATAACATTGTTTAGCACGATAAATTTTCAAAATTTTTATTGTTTTTTTTACACCGACTTTTTTATCACATTTTCATAATGGGCTGTATGGTTTTTGTTTTGATCGTTTTTATTGACGCATCTAGTTTTTAATAACAAGGTGCAAATATATTTTCCAGACAGCTACGTTTATCAAAGTAGGTTGTAGCTGGTCTAGATAATTAACAATAAACAGGACATTTAACAATACCATTATACAGGATGTTACGTAAGGGTTATATCAACCCGAATACAGCCCCATCAGCTGGTCGACCAGAACCCGTTTCGATATGTGTCGATCGCCAAACAAGAAAAAAATATCATCCAGAAAAAAACATTATTACCGAATAAAACACTCTTGTTTGAACAACACTAGCTAAAATCAGCTGATTCGGTCATTGACATCAAATAAGTAATACAAATAAAGCGCGCCTGTGAAAAACCTACTCTCTCTCTCCTGGTTGGAACATTTTGTCTCTGTTTCGCATCAAGGTCGCGCCGTTTGAAATTTCTTAGTATTGGACGCCGTCAAAAGACACCGACTCCGTCGTGTTCGACGCCGCCTCACGCCCCGCCCACCATTTTCTATTAGTAAGTACGTCCAGCACTAGTGTTGGGACACGTTTGTTTTGATTTGAAATAACGCATATATATAACTTTTTTTATGATGAACTTTTTTTTTCTTGTTTCGCGGTCGAAACATATCAAAAGGCGTTCTGAGCGATCAGCTGATGGGGGTGTCTTCGGGTTGATATAACCCTTACGTAACACCTTGTACACATGCAAGTTCCCTTCGCAAAGAAGGTGGTTTTCCGTCGTCAGACAGATTCCAGAGAATTATGCTTGAGATAGGACAGCTAACGAAGCTCAGCTCCATATTTCCTTGTGTTCTGAAATCCAGAAACGTTCAGAAGAGCAATTATTATTGATGTTTATTGCGGGCATGCAGCCCATATAAAATTTCATACATGAATTTTATAAATTACACAAATTAAAATTATATAAAAACATACAAAGCAAATACAAACTTATAAAAATCCTACAGAGTCAGCGAGCATGGTAACTTGTAAAATTGAAACGGTCTACAACTTGATGAAGTACCTATCATGTAAGTCTTACTTCTCAAATTGGAAACACCACCTACTCATTTTCAATGGTCATAGCATAGCCTACACCAGTGGCTACCAAGAACTAAAGCAAACACACTACCCTACCTATCTCCTAACTTCTCGTGCTTGTTGACGACGACAGTGAGACCGGTGCTTTTAATAGCAAGCGTAAAATGAAACGTGAGAACAGCAGGACGACAAGGCGTTAAATGTCCACATTCACGATGTAACCATTTGGTTTTCGCAACCATCATTTGTCAAAATTGATAGGGCAATATCCTTTTTTTGATGGTTGTCGAAACGTTTTGGATTTCCAAATAGATTGAGATCCACAGATAACTATACTATGTGTGACGTCGGCGTGTGACGTCACGCAGCATGGTGCGAGCAAGACGGACCATCGGGCCGTGCGGCGTCTCAACGGCAACATATAAGCGTGGGACGCAAGGTCCCGTCCCTCTGTGCGGCATACGATTTCCCCAGGTGATGTACTCAGCTTTCCTACTGAGCACACGTCCATCGATTCTGAGACCTGTAACCTATATCGATATAGAACTAAACATTGTATCGCTTCTAATCACCCACGACTCCTAAAGCCGCGGCAGTTTGTATATAACGAACAATCTCGGAAATTATATATTTGACAACATCCTAGTGTTTCTATTTCAACTCAGGCAGTGAAACCCTCCAGGTATTCAAGGTACTAGGATAACAACGTTACATATGTAGTTGAGATATATTTTGAAATCCACAGATAACTTTGTAAATTTATTAAATACATTTCGGATATAAGTCCGAGACGCCGGTCGTTTTGGACATAACATAACCCATTACATGTGTGTCTGGTAACGGCCTTTATTACGTGGGACTAAAAATACTGACAAATTGTGGGTGTGTAATGCACTACCACTACTCTGCCTACCCCTGCGGGGATATAGATATGAAATGTATTTCATTCGGAGTTTAAAGTGAACGAAATTTCGGGGAACTATCCTTTTTACTCTATGGTGAAGCAATGCACAGTGTGTATTACCTATGGCCATGTGTTCCAAACGATAGCACCGTCAATGGTACTATGTTTGGATGCATTACCATTCGGTTGAGGTGCAACCATAATTTCTGACAAATGATGGTTGCGAAAACCAAATGGTTACATCGTGAATGGGGACCTTTAAGCGAGGTTCACACCTTTCGGACATGCCATAGATTATAGTGTCAAAGTCTATAGAAATTTCGATCCAGTGTATAATTCCATTGTTCCGTTCACATCTGTCGGACAACTTTAGACCGAATGACTTGTAGTCTATGGCAGTCCGACGGCGATCGCGGTAAAACTTTTTAAATTATTGAAACAAGTCTTTTAAGCCCAGTAATCATTCATTATCTGATTTATAAGTTAGGTACAAGTCTTTATGTCCATTTTATTTCTTTATTGGTTGGTTGGAATTGGCTAGGCTCCACACTAACGAAAACAATAATCTGTCAGTCGGCGTCCAGAGACGTATGTAGAATTGTAGACAGATAAAAGTATTGAAAAATTAAAATCATTATGGTAGATGCCGAACTTGAAGAACTATTTGGTAGAATGTGTGAGAGTGCGCACTGTACTCTACGTCCAAATATGCGGAGATTACAAAAATAATCGAGCTTTGGCGCGAAATGGGCGCTCATATAAATTTATCACGTACGTAGCAATCTTTTGTGAAAGTATAGAAGAATACATACATCATTTTCCAGCATCAGACATACTGGGGTGCGAGATCGGGAACCTCCACGCGTGCCCTGCGGATTCTTTTTCCCTATGGGTATTTCTTATGGGGAACGGAAGCTGGGGGGCCGGTGCACTCTGGGCAACGGAGTAGATGACAACACCCCTGCCACGGCAGAGGAGTTGTTAATGCTCCGGCCAATATCCGGCAGCTGACCCCATTGCACGAGGAGGTCGTAGGATGGCGGACCTGCAAGGCCCGCGACTCGCTCACTAGCTCCGAGCGAGTGCAGCGAGTGGCCAAGTCTCCTGGCGCTGCCCTCTTCCATCTTTGCTTTCAAAGATGAGTAAGAGGGCAGCTTGCTTGTTTTGTAACGGCTATCTGTGCTTCTGCCGTCAAGAGTCGGAATGACTAGGACTCCCTAGTGCTGGGAGCTCCATCCCATCATAGAGGTAATGATGCGGAGAGTGTGTTCCTCCGCAGTTCGGCGGGTTCCCTGTGTGTGTGATGTCACACCTGGGGAACAGTCTTATGACGACCGTCGGGCAACCTGTGATCCGAGTGCTGCGTGTCGGTGAACATGTCTATCGGCGCAGTCTCGGGGCAGGGGGCTTGCCTTAATTGGTTGGCCCAAGACAAGGAAAAGTCGATAACACCCGCCAAGGAAAAGGTCGCTGTGCGGACGTGTACCATCATCATCACCACGGTGATAGTGACGGTATTCGTCCGTATTTATGCGGGCGTAATAACCCTGTGGATACCGGTCGCCCTCCACATGTATAGACTTCTCTGTGCACAGGGGACACTGCACATGGGTGACCCTCATTTCCCCCATACTCGTGGGAACAGTATGGATAAAAACAAAAAAAATCAAACTCAAACCGACGACCAACCGCAACCAAAATTGACTCCGAACGCAACCGAAATGGACGATGATAGGTCCCGAAGCCCGCTACGGGATGAAGGCCGGAAGGAGACCGCAGCTGGGACTGCTGATCCCAGCCGCATTATGAAGACGAGGGGCTATTCCTCTTTGAGGAAGAGGCATTATCCGCCGAAGAGTGGGCCGTCTCGTGACAGGAGCACCAGCTGCTCCGAGCGGGGGACGGCTCTTTCCAGCGAGTCGGAAGAGGTGCCGACCAAACTGCAACTAAGCTCGACGGGTCTAGGCTGGAAACCCTCAACCCCCTTCAAAGTCCCGTCTTTGCCCAGTGGCAGAGACACCGACGTTCCGCCCGCGCGAGAGCTCATGGGAGTTCTTGCCCGAATAAATAACGCCATGAAAGGTGGCAAAAATCTTTCGGGCAGGAAGAAGACCGTGGCGTCGCTCGTTTCCGACGCCCAAGCGTCACTCGACGAGCTCCTCGCGCGGAGCGATACCGCGGAGGAGGCCAAACTTAGGCGACAGGTGGCCAGTCTAGAGACTGACCTCGCGGCCTCCCAGAAGCAGCTGGAGGCCCTGCGACAGGAGGTCGCAAGCCTGACCAAGTTAGTCAAAGGGCCTCCAGTGTACCAGACACGGACCCCGACGGTTGAACCGGCAACCAAGACCGCGCCCAAGGCTGCGCCCAACACGGCGTCCAACGCGGAGCCCGTATTACCGCCTCAGCCCGGGACATCTATGACGGCAGTTTTGGTGGCGATAGAGAGGCGCCTCGCAGTTTTAGAGGACCAGGCGTACCGGCCCCCGCTGGCGCGACCCGCGTTTTCGTACGCGGCTGCCGCCAGTGGGACTCTCGCACCTGGGTCTGTCGCCCGCCCAGCTCTGCTCATGTCCGCCTCGCAAGCAAACCGGACACCGGCTAAACCGGCCACGACGGGAAAGCCGACGAAAAAGAAAAAGGGGAGGCCTACTGCTACCCCCGCTGCCTCCGCGTCCCGTTTCGCTCCAGCTGCACATCCTTCTAGAGAGGAGGGATGGCAAGTAGTTGGAGCGAAAAAGAGGCGGAAAAAGGCCGCCAAAAAAGCGGTTCAAGCCACCGCGGCGAAGGCGCCGAAGAGACCCCGCCCCCCTCGCTCTACCGCCGTCGTCCTGACGGTGACGACGGCGGGTGCGGAGAGGGGTGTGGGGTACGCCGATGTTTTGAGGAAGGTCAAAACCTCGGTGGACCTCAAGGCCCTCGAGATACAGGGGGGGCTCCGGTGCAAGACCACCCGCACCGGGGCTCGCCTACTCGAGGTCTCCGGCGCCTCCAGCGGCCCCAAAGCGGACGCCCTTGCGGCTAGGCTAAGGGACACGCTAGACACAGAAGCCGTCCGCGTCTCCAGACCCACTAAATGTGCAGCATTGCGCATTTCGGGCCTGGACGACGCGGCCACGACGGATGAGCTAATCTCCGCCGTCGTGGAGGTGGGCGGCTGTCCCCATGACCACGTGAGGGCTGGAGAGATCTCCTTCAGCCCTACCGGTCATGGAACGACAGTCGTCCAGTGCCCCGTCGCGGCGGCACTTAAAATTGCGGACGAACGGAGCCTCCTTATAGGGGGATTCCTCAAGGCGCAGGTGCACCTCCTGCGTGCCCGGGAAATCAGGTGTTTCCGGTGCATGATGGTGGGGCACGTAGGAGTGCAGTGTGCAGTGGAAGACACCGTGGGTGATCGGTGCTTCCGCTGCAGCCGGCCCGGTCACAAGTCCAACGCCTGTGACGCACCGCCTCGCTGCTACAGATGCGAGGCGGAGGGCAAGACGGCGGACCATAGGGTCGGCAGCCGTTCCTGCGTCGCTTCGAGGCCAAAACCTCGTCCGATCACTGAAGGCAGCGGGGGTGTCGCTACCGCGCGCCCAGATTCGCGGCGGGATGCTGATATGGACGTCCATTAATGGACACCCATATCCGCATCCTGCAGACGAATTTGAACCACTGCCGCACTGCTCAGGATCTTCTGTACCAGAGCATCGCGCAGTGGTCCATAGATCTGGTCGTGGTCGCCGAGCCGTACTATGCCCACCCGGGCAGCCTGGTGGCGCAAGACGGCTTGGCCTGCATCTTTGGGGGGTCCGCACGCACCTCGCACCTTGCAATTATTGCAAACGGTCGAGGCTGTGTTGCTGCGGAATATGAAGGGGTGGCAGTCGTGGCCGCGTACATCTCGCCGAACAACATTAACGACGCTCAGTATGAGCTATGGCTCACTGAGCTCGACGTCGTCTTCACTGCGTGTCGTCCTCGCCCTGTCCTTCTCCTGGGAGACTTTAACGCCTGGTCTACGGCGTGGGGCTCCCGGGTAACCAATGGCAGGGGGAGATTACTTGAGGACTGGGCCACTACACGTGGACTAGAGCTCCTCAACCGGGGGAATGTCGCCACCTTTTGGCGGTCGGGGGTCAGCTCGGTCGTGGACTTAACGTTCGCGACCCCTGCCCTCGCCCGTCGTATTATGGGCTGGTGCGTGGAGGAGGGTGTGGAGACGCACTCGGACCACCGATACATCCGGTTCGAGGTCGTTCCCCCACCTAACCTTCCACAGCCGGTACCGAATCCCCCGGAACCGCGTTGGGCGCTCAAGAGTCTAGACCGGGAGGCTCTCCTGGAGGCATCCATCGTGCAGGCCTGGATTCCGGCGCCGGACAGGCCTGTCGACGTGGATGCCGAGGCGGAGTGGTTCAGGAGAGCCATGTCGCAAATCTGCGATGCGGCGATGCCTAGGGTTACACCTGGGCCGGCCAGGAAGCAGGTGTACTGGTGGTCGTTGGAGATTGCACAGCTGCGTGCAGTATGCGTCTCCGCCCGCCGCCAGTACACCAGGTTTCGCCGGAGGCATCGTCGACCAGACGACGCGGCAGCCCGGGAGGCGGAGCTATATGCGTCCTACAGAGAGGCTAAGGGCACCCTCCAGGAAGCGATCACGCGGGCTAAGACGACAGCCCGCGAGGAGCTCCTGGAGTCCCTGGAGCGGAACCCATGGGGGCGCCCGTACCTGCAGGTCAGAGGTAAACTCCGACCGAGGGCGCTCCCACTGACCCAGAGTCTCCAGCCGGATCGGCTGGAGGGGGTCTTGGGCTCTCTGTTTCCGACGAGCGCGGAGGAGCACATCCCTCCGCGCATGGCTCCGTCCCAGACGCCCAATGCGGATAGCAGCAGCGAAGACGACGTACCCGAAGTCAGAGAGGGTGAGTTAGGAGCGGTGGTACTTCGGCTCAGTCGCCGGAAAACCACCGCCCCTGGACCCGACGGCATTCCGGGCCGTGTATGGGTCCTGGCCCTCGAGGAACTCGGGCCTCGACTGAGGGGGCTCTTCAGCGCATGCCTCGAAAGGGGCCAGTTTCCCAAGGTGTGGAGGACGGGGAAACTGGTCCTGATCCGGAAAGCGGGGCGGCCGGTGGACTCACCGTCGGGTTACCGGCCGATCGTGTTGCTCGATGAGGTGTGTAAGCTCTTTGAGCGAATTATTGCGGAACGCCTCGTCGAGCATCTCACGCGTGTGGGCCCAGACCTGGCGGACAACCAGTACGGTTTCCGTCGGGGACGGTCCACCGTGAGCGCGATCATGCGCGTGAAGACCCTGGCGGAGGAAGCTGTCTCGCGGGGCGAGGTGGTGTTGGCGGTGTCTCTTGACATCGCCAACGCGTTTAACACCTTACCCTGGAGTTGCGTTAGGGAGGCATTGGTATACCATGAAGTGCCTAACTACCTCCGTCGTATTGTCGGGGCATATTTATCCGAGAGGGCTATAACTTACCCTAGCTGGCTCGGGCCAGCTCGACGAGATGTGTCGTGCGGTGTTCCTCAGGGGTCGGTCCTAGGACCTCTCCTGTGGAACATCGGATACGACTGGGTGTTGCGGGGTGCGTTGCCTGAGGGCGTCAGCGTAACTTGCTACGCTGACGATACCCTCGTCACGGCGCGGGGAGCAACGCACCAGGAGGCAACACTCAAGGTCACGACTGGGGTTGCTGAAGTCGTGGGTCGGATACGGCGGCTGGGACTGGACGTGGCACTGAATAAGTCCGAGGCTCTGTGTTTTCACGGACCTCGGCGCGGGCCACCTGCAGGATCCAGTGTTAATGTAGGGAGCGTTAGCATCGGCATTGAGCCCACAATGAAGTATCTGGGGCTCGTACTCGATAGCCGGTGGAATTTCTGACCACACTTCCGAAGTTTGGTCCCCAAAGTGACGGGGGCGACAGCTGCGCTTTCGCGACTGATGCCCAACTTAAAGGGACCCAACGCTTCCTGCAGGAGACTGTACCTAGGGATCGTGCGGAGTATGGCCGTGTACGGGGCTCCGGTATGGGCGCCGAGTCTGACGGCCAACAACGCTGCTGTTTTACACAGATCGTTGAGGACCTTGGCCGTCAGAACAATAAGAGGGTACCACACGATCTCCCTAGAGGCTGCATGTCTCCTAGCCGCGACCCCTCCATGGGACCTGGAAGCGAGAGCCCTTGCGGCATTGTTCCAATGGCACAAGGAGGCGCTGGAGCGGGACCACAGGCCTGCGTCTCGAGAAATCGAGGCTCAGCGGTCCCAGCTCCGCCAGGATCTCAAGGAGACATGGAAGGTGCGACTTCAGCAACCAAAGTGGGGAACCACCACCATCGCGGCGGTGAGACCGATCATGGAGGAGTGGCTGCAGAGGCAGCACGGAGGCCTCACGTATCGTGCGACACAGATCATCACCGGGCACGGAAACTTCGGTGAGTATCTGTTTCGCATGCATTGTGAGGTCACACCCGCGTGTCAACACTGCGAGACTTCCGGCGTAGACACGGCATTCCACACGTTGGTGGAATGCTCAGCATGGGCGAGTCAGCGCCGGGACCTCGTTGTGGGCCTGGGCGTAGATACGCTCTCGCTGGAGACCATGCTACGAGCCATGGTCTCTAGCGAGAGTCAGTGGAACGCGGCCGTTTCCTTCTGCGAGCAGGTAATGCTCGTGAAGGAGGCGGCCGGTAGGGTGAGGGAGCGTACCCTCCCCGCTGAGTTCCGAAGTGTGCGGCGAGGTCGCCGCAGACGTGACTACGCCCAGGACCATCGACCTCCATGATCGGGGCCTGAGGACGATGGATTAGCAACCCACCGTCCTTACACAAGCAGGCTAGAAGGGCTGCGTGATGTGGGGCTGCACCCCACGCACGCCTTCACTCACCGACGCGGGATAAAACCCGACCCCAAAGATGCGGGGTAACACCCGACCACCACGCAGTGGCCACGCGGATGGCCAAGGTCCGCCGGGCGCCACCGGGAATTCTCTTAGTCTCTACCGGAGGCGCTCGGCAATGGACGTAGGTGCGGCCGCGCCCAAGGTCGCGGATTAAAAAAAAAGCATCAGACATACTGGTTACTTTATGATTAGAGAGATTAACGTGACAATGCGCCAGCATTCTGAGACATGGTGCCACTGCTTTTACTGTGTTTTATTTGTCACTGTTGTAAATTAATCGATAATAATGGAATAATGTATGGACGGGACATTCTGGGAACTTTTATACGGATTTTTAATGTTATTAAAAATCCGTATAAAAGTGTTATGGTCCTATTATCCCTGACGTCATATTATTGGCCCACATTTCACCAATTGATTGATTGGTCCCACATAATAGGGCTATTGCAGTTAACTACAGCGGTTACACTTTCCTCTTCTCTCTTCAGTATTATCTAATTATTATCGAAGAAAAGCCATCACTGGCTTAAGCACGCTTTTGTACACATTATTATTGTTATTGTTTGTTATGTGTTTTGTAAATTGTACAAATTAAGAATACAAAAACCAGTACTTACCTAGTTTTTATGTAAGTCAGAGCGTTATCCGTTCATCTGTAGGTGTTTTGGGCACTCATTAACTTACCTACCATTTAAATTTCGAACATTCCTTCTGTGTTTCATCTCTTTCATAGAATCTATGCAAGCAAGGATAGAATAGCGAAGGAATTTCCGAAATTTGAAATTTTACGTAGAACCGATAGAATGAGCATTCGCTCGTTTGGCTAAAAGTCTAAACCCACCTTTAAATACAAGTAGTTGGAGTTTTCGGGGCCTGAGGACGGCGGGATCGCCACCCACCGTCCTTACAGAAGCAGGCTAGAAGGGTTACGTGCTGCGGGGCCTTTGCCCCATAGCACGCAACCAGATTCACTCACTGACGCGGGATAAAACCCGACCCCAATGACGCGGGATTCTCGTCCCGACCAAACACCCGCAGAGACCACAGAGGTGGTCAAAGTCCGCCGGGCGCCACTGGACATACCCTCTGCTAGTAACCAGAGACGCCCGGCAACGGACGTTAGAACGGCCGTGGCCTTGGGCCGCGGAATTAAAAAAAAATAAAATAAAGTAGTTGGAGTTTGGGTGTTTTTGTTCAGTAAATTGTTTATTTACCTGTAAAGAGACAAATAAGGATTTTGGTCCATGCGGCAACTCCATATTTAGTGTATAACAATTTAGAAATCCTTTTTTTGGGATCCCCAGCCAAGTTTTATCCAACCACAAATTATTTAAATTGGTCACACTCTTAAAGAACTTGGTCACACTGTTAGTTCACTCATTCATTGGGTTCATTCATGGGCGTTTTCATGTTGCCACGATATTGTGACGATATCGTCCACTTTATCGTGGCGATATCGTGACAATATCGTGACTACACAAGGACTCACTGTGATTTCAACTGTGATTAATCACAGCATATGAGCGTGACGAATCATATATTCGTCACTGTTCGCATCTGTTATCTCGCTTAATTTAGTATAGTCTATTAATATTTTACATATTAGAAACCGGTGGGGGGGAATTATTGATGTTGTATTACCAGGATATAGCCCCAGACCTACTCATAGAACCTACTGACACCGGTAAAATCAAATTTTTGGGAAGTGGGATGGGAATTGGGAATTTTTTAATGGGAAGAGATGGAGTTTTATTACTTCAACTCTACAAAATTGACCTGAGATGCTTATTGTCCGAGATATCAGGTACTAGGAATCTTGGGTATTTTTGCGGGATGGCAATTCCCGGGATTATTTTTTTTCAGGCTAATAGAATAAGTCTCGGTCGGGGTGCAGAGGAACAAAAATTTACTCAGAATTGAAATTTTTTTTTATCCGCTGCCCTGGGCCGCCGCCGCACCTACGTCCATTGCCGAGCGCCTCCGGTAGACACTGAGAGAATTCCCAGTGGCACCCGGTGGACCTTAGCCACCTGTGTGGCCACTGCGTGGTGGTCGGGTGTTACCCCGCATCTTTGGGGTCGGGTTTTATCCCGCGTCGGTGAGTGAAGGCGTGGGTGGGGTGAAGCTCCACATCACGCAGCCCTTCTAGCCTGCTTCTGTAAGAACGGTGGGTTGCTAATCCATCGTCCTCAGGCCCCGATCATGGAGGTCGATGGTCGTGGGTGTAGTCACGTCTGCGGCGTCCTCGCCGCACACTTTGGAACTCAGCGTTTTTACCCTAAGTAAGTATTTGAACCTTCCCACAAAATTTTTCTTCCCAATTCTCATCCCACTTTTTACAAAACTTGAAACCCCAATATCCCAGTAACGGAGCTTCCCAGCTCAATTCCGAGCAATTTTTTGTTCCCCTGCACGCCGACCGGAACTTATTCTATTAGCCTGCAAAAAAAATCCCGGGAATTTCCATCCCACAAAAATACCCAAGTGTCCCAGTACCTGATATCTCGCAAAGTAAGTATCTCAGGTCAATTTTGACTTATTTTTCGGACCCCCCTTGACGCCCTCCGCAAGTAATAAAACTCCAACTCTTCCCATAAAAAAATACCCAATTCCCATCACACTTCCCAAAACCTTTGATATTACCGGTGACAGTTGGACATGTTTCTATGTTCCTCTACATTATAAACTTAAGACTAACGGGTCTTTTACGCGATTAATGAGATAAATACATACCTCTTTATTACCCGACGTTTCGGCCCTGTTACAAGAGCCGTGTGTTCGGAGAGCCACTACGGCATACCACATTGATAGTATCAGCAAGCGGGCAGGCTCTCCGAACACAATAGTTAGTGACGACGAAGTGAGGGTAGTTGTACAAACCCGCACTTCACGAAGATGACGATGAGCTGAAGCCAGTCCACCCGTGACCACGGCTCTTGTAACAGGGCCGAAACGTCGGGTAATAAAGAGGTATGTATATATCTCAATAATCGCGTAAAAGACCCGTTAGTCTTTAGTTTATAATGTGTACAAAACGCGAAAGTTTAAAAAAAAGTATTCCCCTACATATCTAGGTTCTATGAGTAGGTCTATATCCTGGTAATACAACATCAATCATCCCCCCCCCTCACAGGTTGCTACTTTGCAGTTTAAATATGTAAAATATTAGTAGACTATACTAACTTGAGCGAGATAACAGATGCGAACAGTGACGAATCATATGCTCATATGCTGTGATTAATCACGGTGAAATCACAGTGACTCCTTGTGGAGTCACGATATCGTGGCAATGTGAAAACGCCCAATCGGTCCTAACCGGACAGTTCTATAGCCTGTTCAAGCGCTGTTCACATCTTTCGGACATACCATAGACTATAGTGTCAAAGACTATAGAAATTTGGATCCAGTGTATAGAATTCCATTGTTCCGTTCACACCTGTCGGACAACTTTAGGCCAAATGACTTGTAGTCTATGGAAGTCCGACGGCGATCGCGGCAAAACTTTTTAAATGATTGAAACAAGTCTTTTAAGCCCAGAAATCATTCTTTGATTTAAAAGTTAGGTACAAGTCTTTATGTCTATTTTATTTCTTTATTGGTTGGTTGGTATTGGCTAGGCTCCACACAAAACAAAACAATAATCTGTCAGTGTCCAGTAACGTATGTAGAATTGTAGACATATAAAAGTATTAAAAAGTTAAAATGATTATGGTAGATGCCGAACTTGAAGAACTACTTATTAGTAGAATGTGTGAGAGTGCGCACTGTACTCTATAACCAAACATATATTATAAAAATAATGCATTGAAAGAGCAGCTTTGGCGTGAAATAGGCGCTCATACAAATTTATCACGTACGTAGCAGTCTTTTGTGAAAGTATAGAATACATACATTATTTTCCAGCATCAGACATGCTCGTTACTTTATAATTAGAGAGATTAACGTGACAATGCGCCAGCATTCTGAGCATTCGTTCAACGTGGCGCCTTTGCATTGCCACTGCTTGTACTGTGTTTTATTTAAAATATTAAGAAAGTAATTATAAATAGATCACAAAAACTGATGTCATCGGCGGGACTCGAACCCACGGCCTTTCCCTAACAGGGGGAGTACTCTGACCAACTGAGCTACGATGACCGCTACCGACAACATCGAATTTTTGCTTCACATCATATTCATAATTTCTACATTGCGCTATTAAGGTTAGTGTTGGATCCACCTACCGTAGTTCTACCGAACTAACGGTACCAGTGTATCGTGTTACAGCGATATTTAAACTCTGAATTTTTAGATGAATCCTTACCAAATCCATATATTTATGTATTTTAAAGCAATGAGTTTGCTTAAACTATTTATTATTTCTTTCTTAATATTTTAAGAATAGTTTAACACACAAAAAATATATGTGTTTTATTTTACACTGTTATAAATTAATCGATAATAATGGAGTAATGTATAGACGGTCATACACTACTGTCGTCTAATACCACATTCTGGGAACTTTTATACGGTTTTTTAATGTTATGTATAGTCTCATTATCCCTGATGTCATATTATTTGCCCACATTTCACCAATTGATTGATTTGTCCAACTATTGCAGCCAACTACAGCGGTTACACTTTACATTTCTCTCTTCAGTATTATCTATCTCCTCTATATCTCTAAGGTCTGCTGGAAAAAAAAGCCATTACTGGCTTAATCACGCCTTCGTACATATTGTTTTTGTCTGTAATGTGTTTTGTAAATTTGTACAATTAAGAATAAAAAAAAGTACTTACCTAGTTTTATGTTAGTCAGAGCCTTATCCGTTCACCTGTAGGTGTTATGGGCACTCATTAACTTATCATTTAAATTTCGAACATTCCTTCTCTGTTTCATCTCTTTCATAGAATCTATGCAAGCAAAGATAGAATAGCGAAGGAAATTCTGAAATTTGAAATTTTACGTAGAACAGATAGATTCGCTCGTTTGGTCTAAAAGTCTAAACCCACCTTTAAATACAAGTAGTTGGAGTTCAGTAAATAGTTTATTTACACCTGTAAAAAGGACAAATAAGGATTTTGGTCCATGCGACAACTCCGTATTTAGTGTATAACAATTTAGACAAGCTTTTTTTTGGGATCCCCAGCCAAGTTTATCCAACCACAAATTATTTAGGTTGGTCACACTCTTAAAGAACTTGGTCATACTGTTAGTTCACCCATTCATTCAATCGGTCCTAATCGGACAGTCCGATATACCGTTCACATCTGTCGGACAGACTTTTCTTGTCTATGCGCGGACATCCGAAAGGTGTGTACAACGCTTTACCAGGATAATTACATTACTAATGTAGACGGAAGGCATCGATCATGTTTACAGTTCATGTCACTGTCAGTGTCATGTCACTGCAAAACTAAAACTTCAAAGTGAAAGTTGAAAAAATAACATTGTATAATTTATGTAAATCAAATAAAAAAAAGCTAATGAATCGGACAGACTTTTCTTGTCTATGCGCGGACATCCGAAAGGTGTGGTGTACAACGCTTTATGGTCTAAAGGCTGTCACTGTCAGTGTCCCATTTTTTTAGAAAAAGAAAATTTTAACATAGGTAAATAAACAAATTGAGTTGAGATACCTATACATACATTACATACCTACATCGATCTAAAATATATAGTAGGTACCTATATATTAAATTCACAGATTTGAGATTATGTATAAATTTTTTATGTTGTTTGAAGAAGTAGAAAGTGCTTAGTTACCCATATTAAATTACACTGAAGAATGTCATTATCACAATCGGCATCGCTTTATCATCATCAAATATATATATAATTATGTACTTAATCGAACTATAACAACATAGGGCTAAAATAAAAAAATTCATTTGGGATCGAAAATTTGGAATCACGGTAGTAATATGTAATAAATATCCATTCTTTTTGGTAAATACATCATATCGAGGTAGGTATAATGCGGCGATGTGTTTTCATGGTATTGACATAATAGGAATTCAGGTATGAGACATAGGTAATAGGAATTCAGGTACGAGTATGGGTTAGGGTGTCACAAAGAGGGTCCCGGACTTAGAAAAATTTCGACAGATTTTTGTATGAAGCAGGTTGTGTGTGTGTGTGAGGTACCTGTGAAGTGATAAGATAAAAATTATGGATAGTACATTTGGCACAGACTTCAGAGTGATAATAATATAAGTTGCGTATATTTTACGCATATACTAATGTGGCTACATTGGGTGTTATGTAAGTAAAACATTTATATTCTAGCCCTATCACATTCTTTGAGGAACGTAATTATAAACTACCTTGAATTTCTAATACCCCTCCCCACCAAGGTGATTCATGCGATTCGTTCGCTGTATTTGTGAGCCCGCATCGTGGCGTCAGAAAGTGATGTCATCGAAAATCGAAGTAAACGTGTGATAATAGTCAGAAGCTCAACTGTAGCCCTAACAGTAACTTGTGTTGTTGCAGTTCTCGTCTTCCCAGTACTTCAAGCTAATACAACACTAGACACCATGGATTCGAAAGCTGTGTCATCTGCTATTGCTAAGTTTGCTGGCAAATTCTGCAATGTAAGTATACAAGACAAGCTATATATACACCATCATTATTATGTGTAGTACAGTACCTACACACTATACAGTGCCATGCCAAACCTGGGTATTCAGATGATGAATTGAATTTTATGTTAAAGATAAAATAAAATCTAATTAGGTATTGATAACTTTCAATTACTCTGATAACACCTACTTAGGTATTACATTATCTTCATTATTAATTAAACATATGTAACTAAAATTAAATTAGAAATTATATAGTTAATATAAACAAACTAACTACATAATAAACCAAGGTTTATATTATATTTATTTATTTTTTGTTCGCCTTAATTAGGTTTATTTTAAAGATATTTAAGCATTTATTATAATAACTTAGAATTTAATACCTATGTCCTACATGTGTGTTTTCAGAAGTAGGTACTTGTAAAAAATATTTTATTTCATTAAGCAATAAATAATATCAAGTAGGTACTTATGTAGTAGGTAGGTTCAGTCAGCATCAATTATTCGTTTACAACTAAGGCCGACACCGCACTGCCGCATGCCGTTAAACGCTAGCTTAGGTTTACGAATGAGAGATGTGATGACAAGCACTCGCGCAGACCGTTAGTCACCTTACACCGCGAATATTGCGATGCGGTGATGCACCCAACGGACCCAAAACGCCCGTGAGGCTTCAGCCTAAACGCGTGTAAACACGCACTTCGGTTGCCGTTTAAGCGAAACCGGTCAGCTTAAATCCTAGATATAAAATAAAAAGTGTACAAGTGTTTGTTTATCATGTATTACTATAAGTTTCTCCAAAAAAAAAAAAAAAAAGTGCCGACAATCGAAACCATCAACTACACTATTTTATTTCAGTACCACCATGAATTTATAAATTTGTAATACAGAAAACGCGCGTTCCGTTAGTAAGTTACGTTTTTAAAATCAGTCGCTGACAAAAGTCACTATGCGTGCGCTTGAAATGTATAGAGAAGGCACTGGGTTGCATTTTTTGCGGTTTCAGATTTGCTTTTGCTTTTAAACACTTTTATGTATGTATCCACCTATCCACGCTTTTAGCACAGAGGAGGAACCAAGTTATCAATAACATTGTGACATCTATCACACTGAATATTCCACACATCGCACATCTAGTCTTCACTATGACTGGTCTCTCAACAAACTTTAATTTGTCCTGTGAGGCTCCAAGCACACGGACGGCAACAATACGACAACCACAACAAAATGGTTTTTGCAATTGTTTCGTAACAAGCAACTATAAAATTAAATATGGACGCGTTGTCGATGGTGGTGGCGACGTCTCGTTGCGATTTAAGTCATTAACGACCACATCGTTGCGTTCGACGACAAAATGTGGTCAGTGTGAATCAAACTATGCGTTTTCATCACTTCACTATCACTACATAATATAAAACAAAGTCGCTACCGTCCGTATGTAGCTATGCTTAGATCTTTAAAACTACGCAACGGCTTTTGGTGCGGTTTTCACCAATGGATAGAGTGGTTCTTGAGGAAGGTTTTTGTGTAAATAATTTGTCAAGCGGGCGAAGCCGTGACCAATATTTGCGTTGTTTTGTGGTTGTGGTTGCCGTGTCGTTGTCGTACCTGTGCTTGAACCCTTATTTATATTTCACGCGATGTACCTATGTGACGACATTAATTTCACCAAACAATCCTACTTCACGAAATAATAAATTACCTACTCCTAAAATTAACTGGTGCAAAGAGTTACCTACACCGTGAAGTAACATTACAGAGAGGGAACTAAAATTACACAGAGGTGTTCAAACAGGAAACCCGATTTTACAAAACTGCGAGCTAATAGAATTCGTTACATAGCGGTAGCGACTCAGTATACGCAGTATTCATTCTTTATTTTAACTACTTTAACTTTTATTAGTTAAAGGTTCAACTGAGTCACTTGGAAATATTTCCGGTTGTGTAATGAGTTGACTAAAGTAGGTACCTACCTAACAAAAAAGAAGTATGACGTAGACAACCAGCGAACTGCGACACTTAGCAAACAATTCCGCCCCAGTAATGCTAGAAGGTAGGTAGCTATGCTCATTGTTTAATAAAATTTCGACGAACATTTGAACCCGTTTGTAGGTAGAAAGAAATAAAGCAGTAGAGTTGGTAATTTCTGAATGATAATAAAACCTATTGTCTATTGTGCTTTGCTCTTTAAGAAAGTTATTAATACTAGACCTTGACCTTGATTTTGGCTCTTAACAGCTTAACACCTATAAACCCTGGTAGAACACCTCTGATGTACGACGTAAAGGCGAAACGTTTAAGTTTTCAACTTATAAACCCACCTGATAACCAAGTGCATTCACTGATTCATAAACGATAAAGTTAATTGCATCGCTAGCCTATGGATAGGTGATCAAAAAGTGGCATTTCTAATTAGGCACGTTCTGACTGTTTACGGTCGTTAGGTCAAGGCAAGATGTCCTTAGGGCCAAACTGAATAATTGCAACATTCTAGGTTGGCTACTTAAGCATACAATAAGAAAAAAATACAGTTATTTCAATTTAGTTCTTATGACTCCTTCTTTGAAAACCGAGACGCCCAGTTCTTTAATTGACTGTGCCTTAGCGGCTGACACGTAAGATTGTGTTTGTTGCCTTTAATCAACATTTCATCGCAAGGCAACGGGTTTCAATTTTTTTTCAAAATTACGATATAGTTGCTAGTTTTTATTAAATTCATTCGGCCATTTTGGACATAACCATTATATGTGTGCCCGGTGAAGGCAATAGGCTTGCTCCTATTACGTGGGACAAAAATACTGGCTAATTTTGGGTGTGTAATGCACCTATACCTACCCCTGCGGGGATATAGGCGTGATATGTGAGTGTGACTCTTTCTAGCTCATATAGCTATCTACATTCCAAAAAGCTAAATGTGTTCAGTGGTTGCCATGTGATGGAATAACATACAAATACCTACCCAAACTTCTATAATATTAGTAGAATATTTGCTTCAACTGATTCACAATCAATAACATCAAACATTAGGTAAACCTACATAGTAATTCTAGGTCATACATAGTTACGGTATTGTGTCATAACTGCTGTCCGTATATACAGACCTTGATGAACCGTAATTAACCTTAGTTATTCTTTAAAGAACGTGTCATAGTTGAATACTTTTTTTTAAGAAGCTCTTTAGTTGAGTTAATTATTGTTGATCGAAGGATTTTTAATTTGATGAATAAAAGTGTAATATAGTCCCAATGTTGGCTCAATCTATATACTCCGGTCGCGTAGCAGAAAGAATATTGGTCATTGACCCGAACCTCTGTCACTCGCACACAATGATGTTTCCATCTCGTTTTTACAGGGGCTATGCCAAAGCGAGACGGAAACATCATTGTGCACTAGTGACAGAGATGTGTACTATAGTCCGGCAAGCTCGTGCGCGACCGTCCTGCGGGGTGACAGACGGTGGCGGGGACGAGGTACTAAAGATGTCAGCGGGTAGCGGGTGGTGCAGCGGGGAAGGGAAACGCGTGCATCTGCGCGTCAAATACGGCAGTCTCGGCCGCACAGTCGAAGCGGCAACACGTGCTTGATATTCCGTACTACTTTGAGTTCGACGCACACGAGATTAAGATCTCAGGATGAGTAAGGCTATCTCAAGACAAGTTAAGGAAGTTGTACATAAAATATACAAATTTTTTGTAAGGCGAAAATACTGCTGAGAGGCTGAGAGGAGAGTCAATAATTTTCCTAGATGAAACCTACGTGAATAAAAATCACGTGACACAAAAATGCTGGCAGTCTAATACAGAACGCGGGGCTATGCAAAACATCGGTAAAGGACCTCGTATTGTAATTGTACACGCTGGCAGTCGCAATGGCTTTGTACCTAATGCTTTATTGATGTTCAAATCGCATTCCAAGACCGGTGATTATCATAAACAACATTGATTATCATAACAAATTTTCGAAAGTGGATCGATGAAAAAATAATCGAATATTATAATTCAGATCGAGTATTTGACGATGAAATGGACAGGTACGTTATTGTTTATTAACATAATCGATTATTATTGCTTTAACTTGGCAGAGTGCTCAAGCTATAATTTCGGAATCATGTCATTGTACGTGAAGTTGTTTATTATTTCTATAGTACATTTTTGTCTTTTTAGATTCATAGTTCAACTGGGTGAAAACGACGATGATGATGACGACGAAAGTTATGAAGAAGATCAAACAGAGAGTGAACATGAAAGTGATATGGAAATTGATTTATAATAAAATCATAATTTTAGTTTTCCTAATAATTTGTCCTCAAGCATAATAAAAAAATGTAAACAATTAAAGTAGTTCTATCTTTTTATTTACTCCTATATTACGTCACAAGTAAGTACAACTTATCGCAAGATTTATCCTGGCAAACTTCTCTTCATGTGTAGCCGTGTGCTAGAATCACGCGCCACCGTCTGTCACCCCGCGGGAGTCCGCGGGACGGTCGCGCACGAAATTGCCCGACTATAGTGACAGAGATGTGTAGAGACGGGTCAATGACCGATATTCTTTCTGCTTCGCGACTAGAGTATATTGAATCAGTAAAAAAGACAAGAAAATTCGTTCATTAATTTTGCAGCTTAGCGTGTACATATAGCCAAAAGTGAACATTTTGTATTAATGTAATTACTTTTAAATCGTGTTTTTAGGGTTCCGTAGTCCTGGTCTCGGAGCCCTTATAGTTTCGTCTACGATTAGATGCTACAAAGATGAAACTTTCCATGGATACCTATGTTTCCTAAAATGTAGTAACCTCCATAACTCCCCTTACACGTAGAGGAGGAATGTTTTTTTTCATCTGTCTACCCCATAATGTGGGGTGTCATTGTTTTCTTAAAATCATAGAGCCTAGTGGCCACACGCTCCCATACTCGCGATACTACGTAAAGCTCGTTTTGTTTCGATCGAGAAAGTGGTTCAAGCGCAAGTCTCAACTTATCACGTACGAGTACTTCACTCGCCCGGGTGGAACGAGCGACGACGCGACGGACGGGGAGAGTGGCGAAGCGAGTAACGTGTGTCCACACGATGTTCCTCGCTATTTCCCTCGCCATTAGTTCCAATCGTGTGGACGCAGGGTAACAGATTAGATAACTCTGTTAGTTTAATAAAAAGGCTATTATGGGTGTCTATGGAACCCTATTCTGTGCAGTGTGCGTGGCGCGACACGCTTTTGGCCGGTTTTATACATATAATACTCTTATAATACTCGTAATATAGATGTACAGACCAGGATTTCTACTGTTTAAACAATACTAGATATGCAATGCATGCTGCTAATTGCAAATGTTGAGCGGAGCAAATGTTTTTATTACATATCAGAATCAGGATCGAACACATAAATTAATTAATCGAATGAAAAAAAAATCTATTTTCATTGTTGACACACGTGTTTCCATGGCAACCATTTAATCATCTGGTTTTTCGGTGATGTCCAGGACATTTTCGGTGATTATTCCTCCGTGGTTAGCTCTATTTCATGATTCCAGAGATATGCACTCCCGGGTATGATGTCGACCAGCATGCCAAATTTGGTCAAAATCGGTCGAGCCGTTTCGGAGGAGTTGGCACACAAACGATTTACACTTGTCGCCTAAGATTGAGCTCCGCTTCGCTCCGCTCAACGTCACGAGCATGGTCACTGCCACCATGCAAAGTTTGAGGAAGTTCGGTTCAGCCGTTCAGGAGGAGTATTCGGTCAAGTGAAAACTCTCGAGTGTAGTAGCAGGAGCTTCGCTCGCCTTCGGCTCCGCTGCAGCTCAATAAAACTTTACTGTGTATAGTACAGTATGCTGTACCTTACTGTACTATAACAGTAAAGTAGGGTTAAGTTAAGGACAAATTCATATCGCTAGGTGAATAAGCTCTCATTATAATCACAACACTCATTATTTTACTGAAATTAATATTTATCTACTTACATTGTCGTTGAGCCATTTTATCTGTAGGGCGGTGAACACATGTTAAAGTATCTATTTCATTGTTCTGTATATTATTATATTAATACACTCTACTAACTATAGGTACTGGTGTACTGACTAATATAGTATGGTACCCATGTTATGCAAACCAACCTGTCTCCAATGATAAAGTCTCTTAGGGCAGATCTGTATCCCGAAGCTTTGCAGAAAGTCAAAAGCAGTAACAGAATTACTATCAGCATTACAAGTTAAGAGATTTTTTTTTAATTAAACAAAATTCTACGGCTATTTCGACTCTATCCTAAAATCCCTATTAATCGCGTATCGCGAAACGTCATGATGATCATTCAAGTTCTATGAAAGCGAATGACACAGCATCGAATATATTTCCGCCTCCGCACAACCCACAACCTATCTAAAGGAAACATTTGCGTTGTAGTCTATCTAGACTGGGATGAATACGTTCACCCACACGCCGGCCACACTGGGCTACACCTAACGACTCTATCGTGAACGTATTATTATAATCATAATGAACATTACTGTCGATACCTTGATTAATCACACTGATAAATAACTGACGAAACTGATTAGAACTGATGTTGAAGGTATTATAGGTATAAATACACCCATAACAAGTATCGAAGTACAACGTGTTTACTTACTAAAAGAATGGACTTGTACTATTATTAGGTACTAGGGGTCGCCCGCGACTTCGTCCGCGTGGTAATTGGATTTTTCCCGTTCCCGTCGCGCCCGCGTCATATTTTGAACAATTCACACAATATCTTTATAAATTGTAGCCTATGTGTTATTCTGATGTATAAGCTATATTATTGTAAAGTTTCATTAAAATCCATTCAGTTGTTTTTACGTGAAAGAGTAACAAACATCCATCCATCCATACATATCTACATACTCACAAACTTTCGCGTTTATAATTTTAGTAGGATCCGGTAGAATGGATTTGACGTCTGTGACGTCATTGCCACACATGACTACGGTGTTCAAAAAGTGTATAAGAAAGAATATGTTTGAAACTCAATGTCTAGGTAATGTGATATACCATTCGGAATTATATACTTCTATACTATACTTCTATACTACGATTATAAAGAGGAAAGATTTGTATTTTTGTGTGTATGTTTGTAATGAATAAACTCAAAAACTACTGTGCCGATTTCAAAAATTCTTTCAACTTTGGAAAGCTACATTCACTCTAGTAACATAGGCTATATATGGTACCACGGGCGAAGCCGGGGCGGACAGCTAGTTCTCACTATTACTTGTGACAGACTTCACATTCCACCGGCTGAAAACGTACCTATAGAACTACACTATAATGGCGAACACAACATACAATAATATATAATACCAGACCAATAATTGTGTAGTAGTGTCACCTTTATATGTATGTATGTATACTGTATAGGTTATACAGTATACATACATACATACATACGTAGGTCACACTATAAGTTTTGGGTAACTTAAAAAACAACATGTTAAAATCAAAATATTATGTTTATTGCTTTTCAAAATACTCTCCTTTACATTTTAAACATTTTTTCATGCAATCGAACCATTTTTTAAAACAGGAGGACCACAGATCTGAAGGCATGTTTTCTACGTGCTGATTGAACGCTATCACTGTCTCTTCGGAGTTGGTAAAAGTGAAACCTCTCATCAAATCTTAGATTTAGGGAAAATACAGAAATCACAGGGTGCTAGGTCGGGGCTATGCGCAGGATGGGTGTCGAGTTGTACTTTTTCGGAAGCTAAAAATGACTTTGTTTTGTTGGCCGTGTGTGAAGAAGCGTTGTCATGATGTAGGAGAACGCGGCTTTTGGGTCGTCAATCGCGAACTTTTTCTAACACCCTGGGTTAACAAATGGTAGAATACCACTCGGCATTATCACTCTTTTGATCTTCAAGTGGAATTTTACAGATGGGACCCGTAGCTGAGAAAAAAAACGTGATCATTTTATTACCAACGTTTCTCGCCTGCCTCACTTTAGTTGGCTTGTTCTCATTTTCAAACACCCATTCACAAGATTGCTGTTTTTTTTCGGGTCCACGTTTCGTCTCCTGTGACAATGTCATAAACAGCATTAGAATGTCCGTGGTCGTACTTCAGTAGCATCTGTGAGCACCATTCCACGCGTGCCCGCTTCTGCTCCGCTGTCAGTTCATGAGGGATCCCACGACAACAAAGTTTCCGAACTTTCAATTCTTCGTGTAGAATTTTCTGGATTTGACTCATACCAATTCCCAATAGTCCTCGAATTGTCTCATAGGTAATCCGCGGGTTTTCTTCAATTAACCGCTTAACAGTAGCCACATTATTTTCGTTGACGGCAGTTGAAGGCCGCCCATCACGAAATTCGTCACGTAAAGAAACTCGACCTCTCTCAAATTCAGCAAACCATCGCCTCACGGTGCTCAAACAAGGTGCTTCTCTCCCAAAAGCATTTTGAAGATGAGCGGCACAGTCTTGTGGAGAGAGAGAGAACTTTTAAAATCATAAAAAATCATCGCTCTGAAATCTTTTCGACTTAATTCAATTTTCGTTGCATAGGTAAAACTTTGATGTGTGATAAAAAACAATTGACAAATGATTTCCCGCCAATTGTTTTTTTTTATTACTAAGAAGGTTGCAACGTTTAAAAAAATATAACATTCAAAATTCAAATAGTTTCGATTAGCTAGAAGTGCAAAACTTTTAGTGTGCCCCATGTATAAAAGGTGACAGTGTATTTAATAAATATTATTGTACGTAACTGTACTTGTAGAAAAATGTTATTTTATGTTTAATATTATAGGAATTGGAGAAAGACAAGAGTGTAGTCTCATCACCGCTGTCAGCTGAGTTCGTATTGGGTCTGTTGGCTTTAGGCACCACTGAGCCTGCACATTCGGAACTCCTAACGGCACTCGGCGTTGCCGATGACAGTTCTGTAAGTAAAGTATACATTGTGGTTTCATATTTACTGATAAGCCAGTGATAAACTGAAATCTGATCGGGGACTTGACCACACCTAGCATTTTACACACCTTTTCCTTAATTTTTTGTTAAATCAACATCTACGAATAATTAACGACGGCGACGTTGTCAAAATCTCATCCTTCTCTCACTCACGTATAATCGAAAACTGAGAAACAATTTAAAGTATTATTTATAAACCTACTTAGAAACAACTATGTTTGAGAAGGGTATCCTGCTGTTCCTGCTGTAATTTTATTCTGACCATTATAGATTCGCTCAACATTCACCTCAGTGTCTTCCAAGTTAAAATCCCTCAAGGGGGTTACATTAAACGTCGCTAACAAGGTGTATATTCAAGATGGCAACTACGAATTGCAACCGCAACTCCAAGAAGATTCCGTTAAAGTTTTTGATGCAGCCTTGGAGAAAGTGAACTTCGCTGAAAACGTAGCCACTGTGAAATCTATTAATGGATGGGTAAGTTTACGAAAATTTTCAAATTAAATTGGGTAAGTTGTTTGTAACTAAAACCTATTCTAACTAATAATTTAATTTTTTAGGTCGAAAACAAAACCAATAATAAAATAAAAGATTTATTGTCTGCGGACAGTGTGGACGCATTGACGAGACTTGTTCTTGTGAACGCCATTTACTTCAAGGTAATATTATAAAATGTACTTGATTTTTCTTAGAAAGTACTTACATTGCCTGTTTTGTGTAAACCTATCAATCTTCTTATTTAGGGGACATGGAAAAACCAGTTCGATCGTTTAGCGACGAGCGACCAGACTTTCCACCTCAATGCCAGTTCTACCGTTCAAGTTCCTATGATGTACAAAGAGGATGACTATTCCTTCGGCTTCAGTGAAGCCCTCCAAGCTCAGGTATATTAAAATAAACTTGTTGTACTTCTAGTAGTCCTATTTATGACTGCTCCGATGGCGTGGTCGGTAGTTCTATTCCCGGGTCGAATCCAATATTTGTGTGATCCAAAAATGTTTGTTTCGGAGTTTGGGTGTATTCTTTGTATACTCGTATTATGTGTATATTTAGAAATATATAAGTATGTTTATCAGTTGTCTAAATCCCGTAGCACAAGCTTAAAGCTTAATTTTGGTTAGATGACGTTGTGTGAGAATGTCCAAATACATTAAAAAAAACATTTATGCTTAAACCAAAATTCATATATTCTGCGAGTTAGCATGAAGGCGTAATCGACCTTCGGAGTTGCTAGGCAGGTACCAGGTCGTATCGTATAGGGATTAGCGGAAAGAGGAAGGGGATAGAGGATGATAACAGATTACATATTATAGTTAAAATATAAAACTTAAAACATATAAGATCAATAAGATGAAAGAGGTAATGTGCTAATGTAACGCATATGGTATATATAGGTACTCGTTTTTAGTTTAAAAAGGAATGAATCCTACTCGATGTTTTGTTAGGTCTTATACTTAATGTACCTTAAAAAAAAAAAGAACTAAGTGTCAAATTTAATATTCAAAGACTCGCAAACAGCCGATTTTTTGCAGACCTTATAAGATATTTTGTATTATATTTTGGCCAATTTACACAATGGCTTCAAAAATTATAGCCTATGTGTTATTCTGATGAATTAACTACATTGTTGTCGAGTTTCATTAAAATCCGTTCTGTTATTTTCGTGGAGACGAGGCACAAAGATCCAAACATACATGCAAACATTCACCCATACAAACTTTTCTCTTTATAATATTAGTAGGATATATTTATATTGTTTTTCTTAGTGTGAATGAATGAAACAAACAATCCTCCAATTGCATACTGAACCATTTTTATACTGATTCTTAGAATATAGAATTGAATATCTTGGCTTTTGTTTGGTAAATGTTTATACAATCCTAAATGAAAGCTTTAAAAATAGACTAAAGGAATTCTCGGTAAAACTGATGCAATACACATTTTAAACTGGCTACTATTTTTAGAGTTTAAGGATAAGTATACGTATTTTTATTGTTTACTACGTTTAGTAGCGTTAGTAGCGTAGTTTTAGACAAAACTCAGAGCCCGCGATTTTCAGGGTTACTCATTTAATGCATTAGGATAGTAGGCTATACTACAGTACTAAACTAACATTACGACACGGATACAAAATAGGAAGCTATCTTATTTTGTGACACGGACAAATGGGAAATCCCGTGCAAACTTTCTCTATTCAACCATAAGCAACCATAGAGCAATGTTAACCATAGAGCAACGAATTTTGTCCTTGTGTTAACGTGTTGGTTTAAGTTGTTAACTGATACCTAGAATAAAATAAAATAAAATAAAATAAAATAAAATAACGTTTATTATCTTTGAAATTTTTAGAAAATTATTTAGATTCGTCAAAAGTTGGTGTGACTCTACCGAGGGTTCCAAAATGCAACGAGACTGAGAAGAGCCCTCAAGAAACTCAGTTCGGCTTTTTTCAAAATATTTCATCTTAAATCTAATACAGAGTTATTTAGAAAGGAGCAATTCGTGTTACAACCAGGCAGCCTTGTCATCTAAGAAATCATTAATACTATAATAAGCTTTATGGCACAATTTACTTTTAATTAGTTTTTTAAATTTATTGACAGATAAATTTGCTATTTCGGTTGGCAATGTATTGTACATTCGAATAAAGTTCCCCGCAAAAGAATTACTCACTTTATGAAGCCTAAATTTAGGAACAGCCAGTTTATCCTTATTTCTTAAGTTAAGTTCCTGTGTTCTTTGTGTTCTTGTGGGTATAAGTACAATAAAATTTCATAAATATACTGTGAATACACTGTAAGGATGTTAATATGCTTAAACTTATCTAGTCTAGTATCATAGATAGTCTAGTGTCCGGACAGCCCTCTTCTGCAACACAAAGATGCATTCAATGTCGGCAGCGTTACCCCACAGTAGTATGCCATATGTCATGATTCTGTGGAAGTAGCTGAAGTAGACAAGACGCGCCGTTTTAATGTCTGTAAGTTGTCGGATCTTTTTGACAGCATAGGCTGCAGAACTAAGCCTGGCCGAAATTTTCCCGATATGAGGCCCCCATTGCAATTCGGAGTCTAACGTTATGCCCAGAAAGACAGTGTCATCGACCAATTCTATTATATCATCCCTAACCTTAACACTGGTTTTAACAAGTCTTACTAAGGTGAATCTTACACATTTAGTTTTATTTTCATTTAATAATAAATTATTAGCACAAAACCAGTGGACGAGAGTATAGTAGTAGGACTAGAGAGGGCAATGTTTACATCGTCAAGTTCGCGCTGTCCACGTTTAACTTTAAATATTAAAGTAGTGTCATCAGCAAACAAAACTACCTCGTGGTCGTCTCTTATGAGGTGAGGGAGATCATTAATATATACTACAAAAAGAAAAGGTCCCAAAATTGAACCCTGCGGTACCTCCATTGCTACAGGAAAACCAGGTGACTGTTTACCATTGATCACTACTTTCTGGACCCTATCACTTAAGTAAGAATTGACGAAATTCAAGGCCGTCCCCCGGATTCCGTAATGATCAAGTTTCTTAACTAAAGTCTGGTGCTGAACGCAATCGAAGGCCTTAAATAAGTCACAGAATCACAGAATACATCATAAGCATCATATGACTCATCCCAGGCCCTGTATATACACTCTAATAATTTAATTCCGGCATCAGTGGTGGACCGAACACGAGTGAAACCGAATTGTTTAGTATGAGTTTATTAACTTTAAAGTGATTTTGCATTTGACTAAGCATAATTTTTTCAAAAATTTTACTTAATGTAGGTAGTACAGAAATGGGACGGAAATTGGACGGATCTGAAGTCCTACCCGATTTAAACAGGGGAATTAATTTACTAGATTTCATTAAATCAGGAAACACACCACTATCAACACAATTATTAAATATTATTACTAGCTCAAGAGCAACCATTTCAATAAAAGAATTTACTAAATACACAGAGATGCCCCAGAGGTCAGCTGTTTTTTTGATATTTAAAGATTTAAAAGTTTTTAAGATAGTGTTTATGTTAACTTTACTGAATTTAAATATAACGTTACAAAAAGGAACGTTTGCTTTTAACAAAGATACTGCAATGGGGGTTGAAGAGCCTAGGCGTTTTTGTCTAAAATACAGGAATTCGGGAGAAAAAAAATTCAAATTCGTTAGCGACCTCGAAGTCTGATGTAGTTATTTTACCATTTATATTAAGTTTAATATTATTATCATTTAATTTTTGTTGACCTCTTTCCGCGTTTATAATTTTCCAAGTAGATTTAACTTTGTCTGCACTATTGAGAATTTTATCACTTATATATTTTGATTTAGCTGCTAAAATCTGCTTTAAACTTTTTTAACATAATCTAGAAGTTCAACTGATCTATTAAGCTGTCTTTCTGAGTATAGTTCATAAAGTTTTTGTCTACTTTTGTGTATACCCACAGTGGCCCATTCACTAAAAGTAGGTCATCACTAATCATGACCTTCTTAGATTTGAATATGGAGTTGAGCTCGTTGTAAAAAGAATCAAAAAAGAATTTATACATTACATTTGGATCTAAGCCAGTGTCTAAGAATGTGCCTAGTACCTACCTACTTTCAAGCATATCGGTTGAGCTGTTTTATAATAAGTACTTACCTATATTTATACGTGGTTATGTGTAATATATGGTACATCGCGTCAGTGCACGCTTCACGAGTGGAATGAGAGGTACAAAGAAGGTACGACCGCCTCCGTCAGCAAGCTTTTCCTCCCTTGTGCAGTGGAGGCGTACAGTATCGTCCGCAAGATGCCGGTCGCTGGCATAACCACCCAACTGCTTACGGGACACGGTGGGTTCGCAGAATACCTGCACCGTTTCAGGTGTAAGGCGAGCCCATCGTGCGCCTGCGACCCGGACGTACACAAATCCATTACACACCTCATTCTAAAATGCCAAGTCCATACCCTAGATCGTCTAAATTTTGAATATCGCAATAATTTAAATTTGAACCTCAGCAATTTGCCAAAAATGATCAAGGAACATAGAGACGAGTTTCTAGAATATGCTAGTAAAATAATCAAAATTGCTCATAAAAGGAACGTAGGAAAATAGTTATATAGAATTAGTATTGTAATTAATATTAGATTACATTATATCGATACCGTGTGGAAGAAAGGTCGTAGAAGCCAAATTACAAACTTTTCAGGAGAAGCAAAAAACAAAAAATCTTTTTCAATTTTAGACTTAAAATCATATAGAATAGTGCAAAATATTTGTGTTTTAATGTATTTTAAAACAAAAAAACAAAATTAGAATTAACTGTGTAATTTAAAAGTAAGCTTGGAGTTACAACGTAAAAATTATGAAAAAGTAGTGGATACGCCCTATAACATTAAATTTTTGTATTGGAGCAAGGGCATAACTACATTTATATTACTTTACTGAAGTTATTTATGGGCTTAAATAACTACGTTAACTAAATTTAAAATAATAATAGAGCTTTAACTAATACCATAAGTGATTTATTTAGGTCCACCAGAAGGTTCCAGCATAAATGTGGGAGGCGTTTGCATCGGCATCAAGCCCTCGATGAAGTACCTAGGGATCGTACTTGATAGCCGATGGAACTTCGGACCACATTTCCGAAGTTTGGTCCCCAAGGTGACGCAGGCATCGGTCGCGCTTTCGCGACTGATGCCCAACCTAAAGGGACCCAACGCCTCCTGCAGGAGACTGTACCTGGGGATCGTGCGGAGTATGGCCCTATACGGGGCTCCCGTATGGGCGGATAGGTTGGCGGTCAAGGGGAACGTGACTCTGTTAAACAGACCACTTAGAACCTTGGCCGTCAGAACCGTACGGGGGTACCGCACGATCTCCGGAGAGGCTGCATGTCTCCTAGCCGGGACCCCTCCATGGGACCTGGAAGCGAGAGCCCTTGCGTCATTGTTCCAATGGCGCAAGGAGGCGCTGGAGCGGGACCACAGGCCTGCGTCTCGAGAAATCGAGGACCAGCGGTCCCAACTCCGCCAGGATCTCATGGAGTCATGGAGGGTGCGACTTGAGCAACCCAAGGGGGGTGCCATCTTCATCGCGGCGGTGAGACCGATCATGGACGATTGGCTGCAGAGGCAGCATGGTGACCTCACGTACCGTGCGACGCAGATGGTTGCCGGGCATGGATGCTTCGGTAGCTATCTGTTTCGCATGCATCGTGAGGTCACACCCCGGTGTCAACACTGCGAGGTTTCCGACGACGACACCGCACTCCACACGTTGGTGGAGTGCTCAGCGTGGGCGAGTCAGCGCCGGGACCTCGTAGTGGGTCTGGGCGTGGATACCCTCTCGCTGGGGACCATGCTTCAAGCCATGGTGTCCAGCGGGAGTAGTTGGAACGCGGCCGTGTCCTTCTGCGAGCAAGTCATGCTCGCGAAGGAGGCGGCCGGGAGGGAGAGGGAGCGTACCCTCCCCGCCGAGTTCCGTAGTCGGCGGCCAGGCCGCCCCAGACTACGCGACTACGCCCAAGACTATCGTCCTCCATGATCGGGGCCTGAGGACGGCGGGATCGCCACCCACCGTCCTTACAGAAGCAGGCTAGAAGGGTTGCGTGCTGCGGGGCCTTTGCCCCATAGCACGCAACCAGATTCACTCACTGACGCGGGATAAAACCCGACCCCAATGACGCGGGATTCTCGTCCCGACAGAACACCCGCAGAGACCACAGGGGTGGTCAAAGTCCGCCGGGCGCCACTGGACATACCCTCTGCTAGTAACCAGGGACGCCCGGCAACGGACGTTAGAGCGGCCGCGGCCTTGGGCCGCGGAATTAAAAAAAAAAAAAAAAAAAAAAAAAAAGTGATTTATTTAGCCCGAATATTATAAATCTGAAAGTTTCTAAGGATGTATGGATGTTTGTTACTCTTTAGTAAGAGTGTAGTCTCGGGGATCGTGCGGAGTATGGCCTTATACGGGGCTCCCGTATGGGCGGATAGATTGGCATTCAGGTTGAACGCGGCTCTGTTAAACAGACCTCTGCGAACGTTGGCCGTCAAAACCATACGGGGGTACCGCACGATCTCCGGAGAGGCTGCATGTCTCTTAGCCGGGAGCCCTCCACGGGACCTGGAAGCGAGATCCCTTGCGTCATTGTTTCAATGGCACAAAGAGGCGCTGAGGAGGGACTACAGGCCTGCGACTCGAGAAATCGAGGACCAGCAGCGGTCCCAACTCCGCCAGGATCTCATGGAGACTTGGAGGGTGTGACTTTAGCAACCAAAGTGGGTAACTACCGTCATCGCGGCGGTGAGACCGATCATGGACGAGTGGCTGCATAGGCGGCATGGTGACCACACGTATCGTGCGACGCAGATCGTTACCGGCCATGAATGCTTCGGTAGCTATCTGTTTCGCATCCATCGTGAGGTCACACCCCAGTGTCAACACTGCGAGGTTTCCGACGACGACACCACACTCCACACGTTGGTGGAGTGCTCAGCGTGGGCGAGTCAGCGCCGGGACCTTGTAGTGGGTCTGGGCGTGGATATCCTTTGCTGGAAACCATGGTCTCCAGCGCGAGTAGGTGGAACGCGGCCGTGTTCTTCTGCGAGCAAGTCTTGCTCGCGAAGGAGGTGGCCGAGAGGGAAAGGGAGCGTACCCTCCCCGCTGAGATTCGCAGTCAGCGGCCAGGGCGCCGCAGACTCATCTACGCCCAGGACCATCAACCTCCATGATCGGGCCCTGAGGACGGCGGGATAGCCACCCGCCGTCCTTACAGAAGCAGGCTAGAAGGGTTACGTGCTGCGGGGCCTTTGCCCCACAGCAAGCAAACAGATTCACTCACCGACGCGGGATAAAACCCAACCCCAACGACGCGGGATTTTCATTCCGACCAAACCCCCGAAGTGGCCACACAGCTGGCCAAAGTCCGCCGGGCGCCACCGGAAATACCATTTGGAGTCACCGGAGACGCCCACAGCAATGGACATGGGAGCAGTCGCGACTCGAGAAATTAAAAAAAAAATGAGTATAGTCTACAATAAGATATAAGATACTCGTACCTTTTATCGCAATACGCCTACGGGATATATTGGAAATGTAGTAAAACATTTGCAAGCAATTTAGAAGCTAGTAGCGTAAACATTTAAAGGTGTAAAAGGAATAATTGTACTTTTAGCGAAGTCAAAACGGCGTAAAAGCCAGTTGATTATAACATTTACTTTTACAGCCAAACTGTTAAAATTAGTGATACGCCCAAATTACTAAAAAGATAAACTTAAAATGGATTTAAGACATTTTTTATTAAAAAAAATGTTTAGGATGTAAAAAGTACTGGGGTGTAAAATACATTTGTATTAACTTTTTAAAACTTTAAATATACAGATCGATAGAGCGCGAAATTCTGAACAAGACTGCATTATTAAGTCATTTTCGCCAAAAGTGGCTTTTACGACCTTTCTTCCCCACGGTATCGATATATTATACAAAATCGAATAAGAAACATGTCAACTAAGTATAAGATAAAAATAGCAAATAAGAATAAAACAATTAAAAAGAGAAAAGTTATAAAAAAGGTAATTAAGTCATTGTTAGAAATAAGATCCTCAAATGTTAAAATTAAGAATGAAAAAGAATGTTATAAAAGTAGAATATATTTGTTAAATTTTTGTTAAAAAATAAAGTTAGATAATAAAGTACTTAGATAAGATAGAATAAGGATAAAAATGTAAAAAACCGATAAAACTAAACTTGAATAAAGAAATAAAAAGCGCACCCTAAAAATCCAGACACTAAAAAGAATGAAAGGTAGAATGGAAGTGCGAGAGGAATGAAAGAAGAAATAGAATGTTACCAAGAGAAATGGAATAAAAGAAGATAGTCTTAAGATAGTTAAATATGAAGGAGCCCTGTGAGGGCTATCGCACTACTAGTTAGCCTAGTTAAATTAAATAAATATTTTGTCAAATAGGCCTTGCCATAGGCAAAGGTGCGTTATCTATACTAATATTATAAAGCTGAAGAGTTTGTTTGTTTGTTTGGTTGAACGCGCTAATCTCAGAAAGTACTGGTCCGATTACAAAAAAACCTGTTTTAGTTATGTAATACATTTATCTAGGATGGCTATAGGCTATATAACATTACGCTACGATGAGTAGGAGCGGAGCATCAATGATATATGTTACAAAAACGGGAGAAAATTATTTCTTTTGGGAGCTACCGTGGCGTACGCTGCTTAAATGGTTAAAGTAACGTTAAAATTGTGTAGTACGAATTTATTTGCTTTAAAAAGTTCTATAAAAAAGTCCACGATGGCATATATCTACCTCTTAGGGTTAACGCACTATAACGTAATTTATAGCAATCAAAATTGATTCAAAACAATTCATGATTTGCGAAGCTATTTTTATGCTTACGATATTAATCCTTATCCAAACAAATACGCTATACGTCATAAGAATTTAATTTAGAACAAATTAGTCCTTTACATCATTTGATTTCAACGAATATCTTAAGAGATATTATAGATCTCAGACTAAAAGAATAACATAGACGGAACGAATAGAACTAGCGAGTGAAGCCGCCAAAAGGGATACTATATAGCAATGGGATACCATTCCGCTCGCACTCCTTTGTGAGCAGCGAGTGTGTACGCACGTGCGATCACGGTTGAACAAAATATTATAAATATGCCGTATTGTGTGGTGAAAAGGTGTAAAAACACTTCAACTATTTATAGGAAGAATGCTGGATTATCGTTTCATAAGTAATTAACTATTTCTTATTAGATTTCATAACATTTTTCTAAATATTTTAGTTGCACAAACTAGGAACACAAAACCTCCGCCATACTATACAGAGTTGCCATAATTTTTTCATCATTTCCACAAAATATTTTGCAGTATTTATGGGAATTATAAAGTACTGAGTAAAAAAAATCAGTGTCATCAATGTTGACAAGCTCGATGTTTCTAATTATCATCATCATCATTCGTGCGTTAGTCCCGAACTCCCGATCACATCTGTGTCCGGGATCTACTTACTATGCGTGGCTTGGGTATTTCGGCAATCTTGGAATTGACTGCTGTCTGACCTCCCAGCCTGTGTTCTGATCCAATTTATTTATGTTACTGTGTCAGTATTTTAATTTCAGTCTAACACTACAAAGGCCTTAGTCTTAACCTAACGCCTATTGATATCTACTTCATGTATAGTCAACGACAAAAGTAGCTTAACCAATAATTCTTATCTGTTGATCACTATAGCTGTTAAACCGATCACAAAATCATAAACAAAACACGAAATATATTAACTTTGTCCTTGGGTATTCTAACATTACTAGTACATTGCTGTGGCACATGCATTGGGATGTAAAAAAGAATAATAAATATTTTTGTGCTAATCAACTTTTGTTGTTGACTGTAACTTGTACTTACACTGGAATAGAGCTTTGTTCATTCATCTTAAAAAGGATTATTTTAATTATGGGATTTTTTTTGAAAGCTAGTTATAAAGTGTGTTTACTCAGTGTTTATCACGTTTTCATTTATTTGAACGGGAAGTGTTCAAATAAATGAAAACGTGATAAACACTGATAAACGTGATAAACATTTTAGGCACATATCATAATAATCATTTGTGTAAATGATATAAAATAATTGCAGATAACATTTACTATAACAAATATTAATTATCCATCATATATGTCCACTAAGATTTTTTGGAGATTTTTCATTTGCTGGCAACGTAATGTTGCCAGCAAATGAAAAATCTCCAAAAAATCTCAAGCACACGCCGTTAGTGGTATCGGTACACGGAAATCGGAGTCACACGCACACATTGAAAGTGTCATTTGGCTTCACGTGTTCATTCTACATGTTCCGTCTATATTCTTCTTTTAGTCTGAGTTATAGATTTAGTCAAAAAGTACACTATTTTAAAGGCGGGCGACGACGTTGGAGTGCGCACTGCGCATGCGTGAGTTGACTGCCGGCCGTTCGCCTGTTAGGTCTACGAGGTGCCATACCGCTCGGCTCAGACGCGTGGTCGGCTTCTTAAGGTGAACGCACACTTATCCGAGTCGAACGCCTCGAACGAGTCGAATGAAACGAATTTTAGAATTCTGTATATGAAATCTCATGAAATCTCGCACACTTTCCCGCGTCGAATCGTCCGAATCTGGAAGAACCCCAGAAATCCTAAACGAATTTGGATGACGTCATCAGCTTCGGCGTGGCTTATGCGGTCGATCCGACCGATGCGCTTGCATTCTATCAGTTTCGTACCGGTACGACACTACGACAGTGATAATCATAATCTTAACTTAAGAAATAAGGATAAACTGGCTGTTCCTAAATTTAGGCTTCATAAAGTGACTAATTCTTTTGCGGGGAACTTTATTCGAATGTACAATACATTGACAACCGAAATAGCAAATTTATCTGTTAATAAATTTAAAAAACTAATAAAACGTAAATTGTGCCATAAAGCTTATTATAGTATTAATGATTTCTTAGATGACAAGGCTGCCTGGTTGTAACACGAATTGCTCCTTTCTAAATAACTCTGTATTAGATTTAAGATGAAATATTTTGGAAAAAAGCCGAACTGAGTTTCTTGAGGGCTCTTCTCAGTCTCGTTGCATTTTGGAAACCTCGGTAGAGTCACACCAACTTTTGACGAATCTAAATAATTTTCTAATAATTTCAAAGATAATAAACGTTATTTTATTTTAATTTATATTTTATTTTATTTTACAGAGCAACGTGCGAATAACATGTATAATAATATGTAATAACAGTGCGACAGGCGTAAAGGAAATATACATGATTTCTTCGACGCGGTCGATTCTTTCGGGGTGGTCAGGGTGGTCAATTCTTCCGGTGCGGATATGTGTACGAGGCCTCCTTAACTTCGATTCGTTCGACGCGTTCGGCTCGAATAAGTGTGCGTTCACCTTTACGGAACTGTCATGCGAACTCTCATTATTAAGAGTGTATTTTGTTTTGCAATTTCTCTAAAAATTTAGGTACTTCTAAGTACTACATGATATTGTAGTATTTTTATTCCGATAATTCTTTTTGCGTGTTCTTTTTATTTAAAATATCAAAAAAATAAATGGCAAATAAATGGGGTGTTACTAGACCGACACCGAACCCAAAAATGTGATTTTAAAAATTGTTGTCTGTCTGTCTGTTTGTTCAGACATCACGCAAAAACTATCGGTTCGATTACGATGAAACTTGGTATAATTATTCTTTAATATCCTGGGCACCACCCTGGGTACTTTTTATCCCGGAAACGTATATGCAATAAAAAACAAACTTAATTTTGCGGTTCGATCCCTAGACCAGATTACTGTACCAACTGCAAACAATAAGTTTGTCGTAGGTTACGTCACCCGCAGTGGAGTTCACTAAGGGGCGCTGCACACGGCTAAGATACTATAATATTTTATCTTAAGATACAATATCGCTCAACAGCTATACATAATAAATCAGTAACTGGTGATCAAGAAAGCTATAACACGCAGGCGGAGCTGCGGGCAACAGCTAGTAAAATATATATACAGGGTTATTTGTTATTAACTAGCATCCTCCTAGGTGTAGGTAGCAGACATCATAAGTAACAACGTTTGTTCTACGACTTTTAATAAAACTGAATACATTACTTAATAATGAGTTTTCAAGTTTTTATTGTTATAACGCGACACTATTAAGTCTGTTTCATTCATAAACTGAAGGTCGTCGCACGCACGTTCGCGTGCGCTTGGTCGGTGAGTTCCTGGACAAGATGAAGATGGAATGGATATTTGCCTTCGTTGTGAATGACACTCCACGCGAAGATGAGAGTCAAAGTGGCGGGTGTACCATTGCGAATCATGTTGTACCACTTACCAAAAAAATGTACTAAATTGTATCTAGGTCTAAAAAATAAGTACCCGATTCAGAACGAAATTATTTCGGAATTAAAATACACCCGCCATTTTGACATCAATACGGCGGGTGTACTATAATATTTTATTACTTAACCATTGTTCATAAAATATAATTACACCAAAAAAATGTACCTAAAAAGTACCTCAAGTAAAAAAAACTGTGGCAGATAATATCGTTGCCCGGCTCGGTGTAGCTAGATTTGGAAACCTTACTGCATACTGACGGCATGCTTCCGCCACATTATCATCACTCCAAGCAAGCACCTAGCGAAATGAGCGAAATGGGTCAAGGTCAAAGGTGCTGGCGCTGCGCCGGCCGCCCCGCGCCCCGTCCCTGTCCGTGCATTGCATGAATTAATGATACGAGTTTGTTTACCTAATTTTTACGGTGCGCGTAAAGTGCGGCGTAGAGTTAATAACTGTCAGACGCGAAACTAAATTAATATTTATTTTTGTATGAAAGTAAAATTTAACGAATTATTTATAAGTCATAGAACAAACGTTGTTACTTATGATGTCAGCTATCTACCCCTGCGAGGATGCTATAGTTAATTACAAATAACCCTGTATATATATGGTACATTTATGGAATTCATGTCACTGGGAAATTCCATCCACCACGCAATTTACGTGCATTGTTTTGTGGTTTATTGTGTAGGTATTCGTATTTTAACAATTCATAAGTAATGAATGTGTAATATTTATGTTAACAGTTTTGTTACAAATGAATTGTAAGTAACTATATATACCACCCGACTACAGTAGGTGCCTACTTACTGCATATTACTGGTATCAGAGTTATCGAGGCCGCCAGTACCTAGTTAGTACTGTTCTAGTTTGACCTCCGATTTATTAGATGTGCTATTAAAAGTTTTTCTTTCTTTCTCTCATCCGAATAATTGAGCATTCATCAAGCACGGGCTTGAACGTTTCTCTTACAGGAAAAACGCTTTACCTATTTAGCTACTGATCTGCATTATATATACAGGGGGTCTCAAAAGAAAGTTATATTTGCGTTGCCAGCTGCGTGAGCGCATCGAATCCAAGGGGCGCGGGGGTTATGCCAGTCGGTAGCATGGCTCTTGGGAATGTACATAACATTGTTAACAAATTTACTTAGTAACTGATTTCTAACTAAAGCGTTTTTGGCCAAGCTAAGATATCTACTAGTAGTTTTACGATCAACTCGGTTACCGGTTATCGAGTTGTTTAACAAAGTTTTAAGCGAACTCGCCGCTTTCAAATACAAACGAATCTATCGAATTAATCTATGTTATTACTGTACTTAATTAAACACATACCATACATAATATTATAATAATGTCTGTATTTATAAATATATTAGGTTTATCAGTCGTATAGATCCCATACTTAGTTCAAGCTTATATTAGCTTAATTTGGGCTCGATGATGTTGCGTGAGAATGTTCAAAATATTTAAGATTATTTATTTATTTATCCTTTACAATAAATCTCATTCGAGAACCTAACATACTGTCGGTATGCTGACGACGTTTATAAAATTTCTTGCAAATAATTTTACAGCTTTTGGAAATACCGTACATCGGCGACGAAGCAAGCATGCTCATTGTTCTGCCCCAAGAAATCGAGGGGCTTAACGACGTCATGGCCAAATTGGCGGCCGGTCACGATCTACTGGCAGACGTTGAGAAAATGCACAAAACCAAAGTACAAGTGTCCATACCTAAATTCAAGATTGAAACTACTATTGATTTGAAAACGCTCCTACCAAAGGTACCTAAGTATAAAAGTCTTTTTATCATTTTGATATGGTTTCTTACGCCTTTATACCCTATATGAATTGAGTATGTTCTACATTTTCATAGTGTGTGTATTGATGTTACCTATTTGATTTTAATAATTAACACAATTTTTGAACAATTAACCTGGTTCTGGGTTCTTTTCTATTGAGTATTTAAATTTTTCTTACCATATTTTTGGTATACCTATTGGAAGAAGTAAAACATCTTTGGTTTGAAGTAAAACATTAAGCTGGTGGAAATTTGGCATTCATTATGTCACATGAATCGCTAGCAGTTTAGACACTCGTTAATAGTGTTGCCATTGTAAAATATAATTGTCAATTATTTGTTTTAGCTTGGCATCAACGCTATCTTTGACATGACGAATTCAGGTATCACTAAGTTATTGAATACACAAGAACCTTTGTATGTATCGAAAGCCGTACAGAAAGCTTTCATTGAGGTGAATGAAGAAGGTGCTGAGGCCGCCGCAGCTACTGGTAAGCACATATTTTTTACGAAAGGATAGTCACCAACATATAGATTTTATGGAAACTGAATTACGGTCGGTACGGACAATCGTTTCACTTTGATGTAGGATGATGTTTGACAAAACATAGGTATTTCAATATTAAATTAATTCATTAATCCAATTGCTTTCGTTGGAGCATGAAGAAGACGCTGACTTATTTCCAATGGTCTTTTTAATTGTTATTTCGATTACAGACATAAATAAAATACTTACCAATAAAAAATCCTTAAAACTATCTGTTGGTGACTTCATTTTTCTGTTTATGTATTGTACTGGTGCTTCAGCTTTGGGTGAGTCTTCATTTTTAATGGGAATGAAATCATTACGATCTGTGTTAGTGTATTTAGTGCGAAAGTAATTCACCTATAAGTAATAAATTATCATGCTACTGCCCGCGCCTGTTACCCGCGGTTTTCCTGTTCCCGTTTTCAAAACAACCAACTGTCGTTTTGAACGTACAAAGGCCAAACTTGGGCTCGATCCGACCCGTGCCGCGCGATGAACTATAGCTCTCTGTATGGTCTAGGCACGGTGGAGAAACTGCGAGGTACACTGTCCCCAAGGCTGCAGTTCCGCGCAGATCGACCTTACCTCTACTTGCTGCTGGGCGCCAGCGAAGCTCCGTTCTTTATTGGAACCTATCGCAGAGATAAATAATCAAGATAAAAAGTAGCCCGAAATTTCCACAGTAAATTGAAGTAAAAGATCCAGCCACTTTTAAACGACGCTCGAATAAATAATCGAAAATGAAGTCTTTTTACAAGCTTTTTATTAGCTTTTTACTTATAATAGGTACAAAGTTAGGAGATTAAATAAGTGATTTAATCTCTCTGACTTTGTATGTAAGTAGCTATCATTTTATAGAGATACGAGACACTATGAAGTACATGGATATCTTTAATCTTGACTTCAGCTCAAGAATACTTCAATTATCCGTGATACAATCTTATTGGAGTGTCTATCGTATTTACAAGTATTTTACACAGAAAATTCGGTAAAATAGGGCCACGGTGCTATACCTAACGACACTTCATTGTTTGTGATTTCGTTCCCTCTTTATTTATTGTTTGTTATGCTTATTTATTTATTTTATTACTTTACTTACGATAGTTTGCACGTCTGGAATACGTTGGCCCTATACTTACTTACTTGCATGTAACACGTAACTACCATGAACTTTTTAGTCCATAGTATGCATACCGTTGGTCAAACGCTCGCGACTGGCTTGATTTGCCTTGGGTTATACAAAAGTTTCCTAAAGCCATTTTCATTAATGTTGGGAAGTATTTTTGTGCTAAACTCTTTTAAATTGGTGATAGAGATTTATGCCAACGGATTCCAAACATAATATACGAGAGTGGATTGAAAAGTAATCGGCCTAACCAAGAAAATAAAAACATAATAAATGAAATATATTTTTATTTTTCAACGTAATCACCATCAAGTTCAATGCACTTTTGTCATCTTCCCTTCCAAGCATTTAGCCCGTTGAAAAAAAATGATTCTTCCTTAGAGTCAAAATATGCGTCTACTGCTGCTTTGCCCTCGTCATTTGTCAAAAATCTTTGACCTCCCAAGTGCTTTTTTAGGTTAGGGAACAGAAAAAAGTCTGACGGTGCCAGATCAGGTGAATAAGGTGGACGCGGTAACAGTTCAAAGCCACAGTTGTGAATTTCTGCCATTGATTGGACAGACGTGTACACGAGCGTTATCTTGATGAAACAGGACTTTTCTTCTGATCATTCCTAGACGTTTTTATTTTATTTCCTCTCGTAAACGACGTAGTAAGGTGCAGTAATAATCAGAGTTTATAGTATGACCCCTTTCAAGATAATCAACCATAATCACACCCTTCGAGTCCCAGCCATCACCTTACTTGCCGACAAAATCGACTTTGATTGTTGTTTTATTTCCGGTGTACAGTAATGAACCCATGTTTCGTCCATAGTAACAAAACGATTCAAAAAAATCACATTCATCAGCTTCAAATAACACCAAACAGTCACGTGCAATAGTCAATCTCATCCTTTTTTGCTCAACTGAAAGCAGTCGCGGAACCCACCTCGCAGACACCTTGTGGAAACCCAACACGTTGACTATTATGTTTTGAGTACGTTCATAAGAGATGCGTATAATCTCGGCTATCTCTCTAATTTTCAATTTGCGGTCTCCCATATGATAATTAAGTCGAGTATTTTTTTAACATTTTCGTCAGTAGTGGACGTCGAAGGCCTTCCAGAGCGGGGTTCGTCTTTCACACTCTCTCTACCACGCTTGAATTCTGCTAGCCATTTTTTGACGGATGAATATGAAAGAGCGCAATCCCCTAATGTACTGACCATATCATCATGGATGGCTTTTGATGACAGCCCCTTCTTATGGAGGTACTTAATGACGGCACGCAGCTCGATTTGCTCCATTTGCGGAAATGATGTCAGATTGCTTTGTTAATAAATTTATAAAATTAAAACTAACTAGCAACCCTTAGCGCAAACTGCGCAAGTAATAATTTTTTTTTTTTTTACTTTTTGTCAAATTTCTAATCTTATCGCACCACTTGAGACCACGACCTTTCCAACGGTGTGCCACACTTGACTGTGCGACTCTTAGTTTAGGAGGAGAAGCGGCTTCACTGGCGTATTATATATAGATTATCGCACACGTTTCAAACTTCACACAATTAACAGGTCTGAACTGAACCAAAATAATGTGGGTAGATTTGATTTTTAGAACTAAATGGATCAGTGTTAGGCCGACTACTTTTCAATCCACCCTCGTACGTAGGTTGGGCCTTTGGCTTCCTTAAAATACCACCTTAATAGTTTTCTTTGAGACTTTGTTTAACATTATCAGTATGGAATGTTGTGTGTCTTTTGATGGGCGTGTGGTATGTGTGTGCATATGCAGTGGCCGCAATACGCAACCGTCGCTCGATGCCGAACATGTTCGTGGTGGATCGTCCGGCGCTCTGGTGCGTGAAGTTCGGCGAGCAACTGGTGTTTGTAAGCGTATATAGGCCCACCTCGGGCTCGATTCAACCCCTAACACGCGATGAACTATAGCGCTCTGTATGGCCTAGGCATGGTGATGATGATGCGAAGCATGCCGCCTCCAAGGCCGCAGTTCCGCGCAGATCGGCCTTACCTCTACATGCTGCTGGGCGCCAACAAAGCGCCGCTCTTCATTGGCGCCTACCGCGGTGACACCTGAGATGTAGTCTATTATACATAACAAAAAGTATATAATATATATATATATATATATAGACGAACCGTAATGTGACCTGCGTTGTATATTTTAAGTGAGTTTCATTCCACTAAAATTACGGTCAGAAATTTAATACAATTTAAATTAAAGTGGAATATGACATTATGTACTTTATTAAATAAACAATTAGTCATCACAGATGTGAGTTCTTGATTATCATAGCTTCATACTTATTAATTTGTTGAGAATCCGTGGTTTCTAATAAATGGTACGTCCATATTAGTTTCCTAATGTATACTTACATCTTGTATTTTTACCTACTTATTCTTGTATTTTTTTTATTTCCGCCTAAACATCCATTTAAAAAAATAGTAAATTTTCTATTTTTTAAATAAATTGTGGAGTTAAAGAGGATTTTGTTTGATAAACTGTTGGAAATTACTACAGAACACATTTCGGCTCGTTGTCTAAGTTTTAATTTGTTTTATTTCGCGGCTGGCCTTCCAGCTTGAGATTTTATTTATTATTTGGCTAAATTATATTTGGAATATTTACTTGGCATTAAATTATTTTTATGTATTGCTTCGAAACACTACTAATAAAGTACTTAATAACTAGACCCTGATTAGATTGACATAGTGACGAGACAAAAATAAAAAAAAAGGATCACGCGCATTATTGTAAAGGGTTCAATTCAATACGGGGTCAGATTTAAATTTGGAAAATTTTAGATTGTTACTACACTACCTACTTGTTAATTGAAGCATGTAAAATGTTATTAAACGTTTAAACGTACTGCATAATTTGTTACTCATTGTTTAACTTGCACATGGACATAAAATAGGTAATGTTCGTGTCTGAGGTTATAAAAATTAACTTTGTACCCTGAGACTCGAAGAGAGAACATCGTTAACATAGAGATGAAAGACTATAGTGGGCTAGGAAATGAAAACATTTTTGAATGTGTAACTGCTCGAAGAGGTTGTTATGCACGTGTACCTTAAGGGAAATTAACAGAATCAACCTTTTGATTGCAAATCCGTGTTAGTTCTCCTTTTTTCTATTAAGTGGCATTAGAAGAAAGGGTAGCAATCGGTACCATTGTACTTAAAGTGGCATGTTTTTTCTGCAGTTACAGCATAGACTAGACACTGGTCATCTTATAAAGTGTACGTGCTATTAGATAGATTATGTATGTTTTACCTAACTGAGGATGTGTTTCAACAATAAATCATAATTAAATTTTCTTAAGTCTTTGAAGAATTGCAAATCTGACGAGATGCGTTTCTGACAATTTGTGTTTTCTGGCGAAATGCTACAAATCCGTATATACATAGGTATATTAATCCAAGCAAATTATGTAGGTACTTACGAATTTTTGACATTTCATGTTGATCTTTTAGATTTTTTGTACCCATGTTAAAGTGTGAAATTTTTGACGGCCTCAGTGGCCATGAAGTCCCGAGTTCAATCCCCGGATCAAGTCAAATATTTGTGTAATCTGCAAAAGGTTGTTCCGGTGTTTAGTTTTATTATATATTGAATTATAGGTAGCAAGTACCTACCTATTTAGGTAGGTAGGTACCTAATAATATAGCACAATCTCTGCTCAGTTTGAGACTAGACTTATTCTTATTTAATTTAAGGTTAAGGTAGGATAATGGTCCATTGTTGTGTTGTTACGTCCGTGTGGTTGTGGCTTATTCGCGGCCCAAGTTACAGAATTATATGACGCACCTTGTATTCCAGTCATGGGCATCGCAATGTGTTCAGCAATTATAAACTTTTCACCGGTGGACACCTTCCTGGCTGACCGGCCATTCCTGGTCGCAGTACTCGCCGATCGAGCACCTTACTTCTTTGCTACCTACCGCGGAAACGAAGAATAAGACAAAATGTCTCTCTATTTGTTCAATTAGTAATTACATACATACTATTGGTATTTATCGTTTTTTACATGTTGAGATTTATATGTAAAACTTCTCTGAAAGAGTCTGATGTGATATTTTTGGTAAACTACCAAAGTATGTATCTATGTATTTGCATTTAAATAAGTAATTATTAATATATAAAATAATAAGTACTTAATAATTTATGTATTGTAAGTACATTTTACTATGTAATAAAATGAGTTCCAGTTGAGTCATCTGTGCCGAAAGAAAAACGCATATAGGCTATACAGCCACGTGAGAGCATTAGTTGTAACCAGCAAAGTAACTTAAAAAAAAAGAGATCCAATCAAATTGTGTTTTAAGGTCGATTCATACAAATCAATAAAGCCTCAGTGATGCAGCGCGTCGGAAGTTAGACTTCACTGATATGTGTCAATCGACCTCGAACCCAGCACGCCTGCAAAGATTTTTTATACAACATTGCTGGAGCATAATTCTGCTAAATGAATATAAAACGCCATGCTACTGCAATTGGTCAAAAAATCGGTAGTCTGCTAAATTCACAAGTAACGCGCCAGGGTGGCGCCAGAAAGGCACCAAACCGTATGACTGCAGAGTACAATCATCATTAGGTCAAGTTAACTCAAGTTGAATTTAGATACTCCAGACATTACCAACTTCCCTATATCCCGGTATCCGAGCTTGTCAGCTAAATATTGAGCAACTTTGTTCCCCCTGCACCCGCACTTATCACGAGTTCCATCCGTCTGCAAAAACATTCCTGGGAATTCTCATCCCGCAAAAATACCTAAGATTCCCAGTACCCCATATCTCGAAAACTAAGCATCCCAGGTCAATTTTGCAGTCCCCTAGTACCCGAATTAAGTATTCGAACCCCATCGTCCTACAAACTTTTTCTTCCCAATTCTCATCCCACTTTCCCACTTTAAGCCCCCTATATTCTGGGAACCTTTAGCATCCCAGCTCAAATCTGAGCATGTTTTTGTTCCCTTGCGTCCAACCTTAACGTGTTCTATTCGCCTGTAAAAAAATGCCGGGAATTCCCATCCCACAAAAATACTCAAGATTCCCAGTACCCAATATCTCGGAAACTAAGCATTTTGACTTCATTTTGATCAATTCTTGTAAATTTTGTAACCATTTACAAAATATGCATTACCAAGATCGTTTCTCTAACAAAAACCATTAGTCCTTATCCCAGTGAAGCAAATCTACCAGTCGATCGGGTTGCGAGTTTAAATCATAAACCTTAACTAGTTTAGGTTTTTGATCAAAAACCTGGATTTTCTTAGGTTTACGATAGGTTTATGATCAAACGCCGGAGGATGGCAAAACCTGATTTTACCATAAACCTGCTACATATAGATATAGAGATAGATGACAAAATTTCCATGAATGTTTGAGAAAAAAATATTATGTTTGCGATGACAGAAAGCCGGTGCACCACTTTGAAACTACAACAGATAGCGTTGTGTAGAAATGTCCCAACATATTTATTTATATATTATTATTAATTAATGTAATCCAGTATAATGGACGATTGTTGTTGTTATGTTGTGTGGTTGTGGCTTATTTTCAGCCCAAGTTACAGAATTATATGACGCATCTTGTATTCCAGTCATGGGCTTCGCATTAATGTCAGCAGTCATAAACTTTTCACCGGTGGACACCTTCCTGGCTGACCGGCCATTCCTGGTCGCTGTACTCGCCGATCGAGCGCCTTACTTCTTTGCTACCTACCGCGGAAACAAGGAATAGGACACAATACTCTTATTTGTTCATGCACACGCTATTTGTATTTGTATTGTTTTTACACGTTGAGATTCATATGTGGAACTTCTTTGAGAGAGTTTGAAATGTGACATTTCGTATAAAACTACCAAAGTATGTATTTGCATTTAAATATTTTTAGTTATTAGTAGGTACCTACCTACTGTAATTTATGTATTATGTATGTTAAGTATATTAATAAAATTACATCTCAGATATTTATTTCGTATCAGGGTATGTTTCCGTTAGAATCTACCTATAGATCTTGTTATTTTCCTGGTTTTCGCAGATTGTTACATTCATCTAGCATTCTAGTAGGTACTAATTAGCCTCTATTCTCTGGCGCTACTGATCACACACTGACATAATATAGGTTACCCAATAGTCGAAAATTAGACTTTAATAAGAAAAACGCGACATAGGTAAGTACCTACCTACTCCGAGACGTTTAGTTTCAAGAGCAAGATTGGATAAAATTGGCGTCAACTCTAGTGACGTTGCTTATGGTTCCTGTACCTCAACGAGTGTCGCTATCTACCTGACTGGCAGGAGCTTTAATAATTAAACGTCCATGAAGTACCTACCTAAGCACGTAGGTAGGTAGGTTTAAAAATTAAATGGTAGGTATGACACAAAAGAGAGATCGATAGATACTGCCATTTCAGCTAAGTAGGTACTGTACCCCTCTAGAGGTCACACAGGTGGTCAAAGTCCGCCGGGCGCTACTGGAAATACCTTCTGCGTGCGTACCAGAGACGCCTGGCAACGGACGTGGGAGAGGCCGCGGAATTTAAAAAAATAGGTATTGCATGCAGACGAAACAGGCGTTGCAACTTGAAGGATGATGGTTCTATGGTAAGTAACTAGTTGAGTACCTATACCTATACTTGTAGTACCTACCTACTTTTTTTTCTTTCGCGGCCGCTCCTATAGGTACGTCCGTTGCCGGGCGTTTCTGGTATACACCAGAAGGTATTTCTAGTGGCGCCCGGCGGAGACCTACCTACCTAAGAAAAATTCCTTCAATATAACCAATACCAATAATACAAGATAATGTTAGGTATACAAATATGTAGGCATAGATAGGTAGGTAGGTACATAATTATGTAGGTATGTCGAACTTATTGTGCCGAGCCAAGATTCGTTAGGTAGGTATACCTACTACCTACATACCTATTGGTAAACTACCCGGACCTACTCAGATCTGTAAGATATTATATATTCCTCGATCCTTATCAATGTGAATTGTGGTACCTACCTTATAGGTATTAAGGATTGATTTAATAAAATTTGTTTCACACAACTGGCAACACCAGGAAAAGAGGCAGTGAGATACGAAATTAAATTAAAGTTTTTGTGTTTCAAACTGCAGTTATTTTATTACCTACCTACGACAGAGTTAAACACTACTATTTGTTGCCGTTCACAAATACAAGACAAAATAAAGATTATGAGTCTGAAGAAACCCTAATCAACACGCTGTGTTTACATCAATTGCGTGCGTACGCGCATACAAATAGGCAAACATGAATACAAGTGTAGTTTCTGCAGTCTTAATTTTGTAGCTAAATTTTGTGAGGTGAGTGCGATCTTTTAGTTGTTATAGTTGATAATATATTGTACAGGCATCAGGCATACAACCTTCATATAAACTATTTCCAGAGCGATAATACAAGTTATACCTGCGAGTTTCGAGTGCGAATAAAAGTGTTCAGTGACTTTAAGTGGAGCTTTAAGTGAAGTGTAAAGTAGTGTGTTATAAATAAAGTGTTTCGTGGTAAATTTATCGGCATTTTAATTCCGTAGAACCCCGGCTCGTAACAATAATATACGACTTACCCGATTGAATGTTTGAACTCAGTATTCTGAAAAAGTACCAGGCGATCATAACAGAATAGGAGGTTCTGGTTGTGACTTGCTTGTATGTTTGTAACCGACTCTTTTGGTTTCGATTTTGCCCCTTCGTACACGTTCATAACCGAGATTTCATAACTGGTTATGAATATAGATTTTTTTTCACTGTTTCATAACCAGTTATCAAACAATACTTTTGTTATGTATGTAATGAATGAAGAGAAATGGTATACGGATTAATACGTTTATTAATATGAATAATACGAATTTGTACAATGCGTTATGTTCCATGGCCGTATCGTAATACCACAAGATGGCCTCCCTCTAGTGCTGTGCCGATCATTTAGTGATGTAATGGAATGTGAATGTAGGGGACGTAACAACTTTTTTTCCTCCTATTCTGTTATGATCGCCTGGTACTTTTTCAGAATAATGAGTTGAAACATTCAATCGGGTAAGTTGTATATTATGTTCCACTTTTTTGTGACAATTTATTTCACTTTGGAAATGCACGCGATTGAATTTTAAAAAAATCGTATAAATAAATATTTTACGACTGTCTTTAGTTTTTCCGATATAGGTGGACCACGGGCAATATTAATTTTAAACATATACTTCATAACAGCTTAGGTGGACTACGGGAAAACATTAATTCCCATGGTACACCCAGTTAAACTGCGGTGGACCACGGGGAAAAAAATTTACCCGTGGTACAACCAGGTGAACTATGTAGGTGGACCACGGGCAAACAGCGGTTCGTTTCTATCCGTTTCTGGCCGTATCCTTTTGCGAGCAGGTCATGCTCGTGAATGAGGCGGCCGAGAAGATCACCACTATCCGTCGAGTGCCTACTGGCTCTGTTGAGTTTGGCGATTACGGACCCAGCGTTCAGAGCTTCTAGAATCACTTGGCGTGGCAAATAACAAAACTGTGACCTTCTGTTTGGTACCAAACTGGTGTTCGTTTCTATCCGTTTCTGGCCGTATCCTTTTGCGAGCAGGTCATGCTCGTGAATGAGGCGGCCGAGAAGATCACCACTATCCGTCGAGTGCCTACTGGCTCTGTTGAGTTTGGCGATTACGGACCCAGCATTCAGAGCTTCTAGAATCACTTGGCGTGGCAAATAACAAAACTGTGAGCTTCTGTTTGGTACCAAACTGTAGGAATCTAACGATTAGATACCTACAAATAGTTAGATAATGTAGCTCGGTTGGGTACTTACCTATCCCCTTTCTAACAAGAGTACGACGACGTTGAGACGCTTGTATTTTATTTCGCTCAGTACCTATGTAAGGCTTTTGGAGGGCTGTCGTCTCCGCTATCAATATTTTTTCCCAACTCTTAGGTAAGTAAGCACCTACTTCCAGAACAGGAAGGTAGTATCGACCAGTACCTACTTAGGTAAGTGAGCTGTACCTACCTAATACCTACTTTTGGTGTAACACGCGTTTATAGATTACGTTAACCACTTACCTACCTTCTTACCATGAGATGTAGGGTCGTGTGTCAATTTGAGTCATAAACAAAAAGTTGCGCATTGCAGATTCGCTTCATCATTTTTCCGCAATGTCGTCCAATTTGCGGGAAGTCAAGGGTATATTGAACGTTGTTAATAGGTAAGGTCTACATGCAAGATGGCAACTACGATTTTCAACCTCAACTCAAAGGGATGCCATCAATTTATTTGAGGCTAACATGGAGAAAGTCGACTTTGGTGATGGTGAATCCGTTGCTCAAACTATAAACGAATGGGTAACTAATGCCAAAGTTAAGGTGATACACACGTACCTACATAACCACGTCTGTTTTTCCGAAGGGGTGGGTAGAGAGAGGCTTATTATACAATCACATCGACAGACGCACCACTACCAGGTGAGTTTGGCTTCTGCCTCTAAGATCTTGGTGGGACCTCACCATGTTGGTGTATTTAGTACCTAAAACAAATTAGGTACTGACTTTGGTAACTACCTACTACTCATCTTTTTATTCCCTTAGTGGGTATTTCCATGACCAAAAAACCGGCCAAGTGCGAATCGAATTCGCGCACGTTTTTTTTTGTTGTAGGTATGTTGTTTTTTTAGTATTTGTTGTTATAACAGCAACAGAAATACCTACATCATCTGTGAAAATTTAAACTTTCTAACTACATATCTTAATAATATAATTTATATATATAAGACCTCGAGTACAAATAAACAAAATGTGCCGCCCTTTCAAATCTGCCGCCTAAGGCTTCAACGTTCTGGTCAAATCCAGAACTGGTAAATCTGCTTACATAAATATTTACAAATGCCGTAGTATCCGTGACGAAATTTACATAAGCAATATTTGATATTGAGCATTTATCTTCACGCTCATAATATACAAATATGGACTAATCACAATAAAAGGCAGCCTTCACATATATACCTATTTAGGCAGGACCTACTTCTGTAAGAGCCTGACTATTAGGAGTTGTTTTAATAACTATGTACTTAAAATCCTTGAAAACCGTCACGGGCTATCCACTTCTTTACGGAGGCTCTTTGCAAATCATAGTATAAAACAAAGTTGCTTCTCTTAAATATATCTTTAAAACTACGCAACGGATTTTGATGCGGTTTTCACTAATAGATAGACTGGTTCTCGAGGAACGATTGTATATTTTGACAAGTGGGCGAAACCGTGGGCGTCGGCTAGTAATTAATAATTTGGGAGCAAACCACACAAATTCACAGCGACATTCGACTTAGATCAGAAACAATTAATACGAGTACATTTGTTTCGGTAAACAGGTTGCAAATCTCCAAATTAAACAAATGCATCAGCCCTGAAAAACGCATGCCATTGTTTGAACTGGGCAGTTCTAGGCACCCAGTTCAAACATTGGCATGCTAAGTAGAACAGGCAGGCACATCCTACCTACATACTTAGAATAATTTTGTACCTACTGTAGGTACTTGGTACCGTGTTTCAGGGCTGGTCATTTGTTTAATTTTTTATAAATAATTAAAATAGTGTATACGAATTTCGCAAGTAATAATTTTAGAAATGCAATATGGCCGCGCCTCGTCGTAGTTTTAAAATTTCATTGTTTATGGGATTTTTTGGGATGCTGACAGACAACTTCATGTCCATTTTAAAATCCAATAATATGGCCGCCGCGCCGCAAAATTTCATGATGGGTGTCGATTTTAGGGTTTTTTTTGGATGCTGAGAAAGAATTTTGTGTCCGTTTCTCAATTCAATATGGCCGCCGCGCCGTAGCTACAAAATTTCATGTTGGATGTCGTGTGTTTTTTGTATGTAGCGATATCGCACATGAAATTTTATAACTACGACGCACTCTCTTAAAGCACAATTCGTATTACTGTAAACAGGTACTTACATAATAATATTGATCTTTTACCAAGTTGACTGCGAGTCAATAAATAAAATATAAATACCTAATCAGTATGTATTGTAAATGTACTTGTGACAACCCTATAAGCATCATTGTCTAGACGGTGTCGGCGTTTTCGTCAAGAACAAAGGTGTGGTCTACTGACAGGTTTAAGTTTTCTATAAACTGTGCTAATACTTAGCCAGGAGCTTTACCTAACTGATATCTACTTAGGGAAGTACCGACTGCCAAATTATGTGCATGTCACTCTGACCTGCGCCCTTATTGGCCAATCGACATTAATTACTTCTTATAATTCAGTGTGAAGTACTAAGTAGCCTACTGCAGTTTTATGAGAAACGAATGTGTTTACCATCGACATGCCTTGTAGTCGATTAGATTCCATCGGTACGGGTACCGGTCGCAGTGCCTCTATAGATTATATAGGTACCTACCTACTTCAATTGTGATAATAATGTGCTCGTTTGTTATACTTATGGACTGACATCAGTGATGTAAATCTAATATATATATAATATCTATATACCTAAGTGTAAATTTGGTTATCAGAGAATAATTTATTTTCAAATACGAATCTTGTATTAGTTGAATTTTAGCTATGAATACAGATTTCATTACATTAATTCTAATAATCCTAATTCAAAAAGGAAATATAATTTATGTAGAAAGTGAAAAGAATCCTATTTATAATTTACGACATAGCGTGAGAAACAAGCATTTTTCAACACAATCGCTACTGCATTTAGATAATACCAATGGGCGTCCATGTACATCAAAAAATATGTATGGCGAATGTGCTTATACAGACGATAAAAGTCCAGCCAGTAATCAAAATTTTAAATTACCTTCGAACGAGACGAACTATCATGTACACCATCGAAACAGACGTCGAAACCCCTTCGTTCCCGACGTAAAACCGCTTGTACAACATTTACTAATAGGCAAAACAAGCCAAGTTATTAAAAATTCAATAATTCACACCAGAAACATTATGTACCCACTACAAAATCCAACATACCAATCTCCAAACTTTGTAGCAGGGTCAAATTTTAATATGATTTTAAATAGTAAACCTTATAATTTTGCTCCACTACATACGCCATCGTCTAATGGGTTTAGTCCAGTATTCAGTAGTGTATCCAGCTTGACTCACAGTTTATTGAACCCTTCGCTTGCTATGTATCATCCTTCTTTTGAGAAGTATGCAAGGAGCCTTGATGACTTCGAAAGAAAATTTTACATGGTAAGTACCTACCTACCTATTTTGTAGCTGTGTGTGCAACACACGTGTGTGTGTGAAAGGGGTCACATATATTATGCGTTCACGTACACTGCACTCACACAAATGCAAAGCTCCGCTTATCCCTTGCGAACTGTATATTTACTTCGTAAGACTTGATTTCGATACACGGTCTATCGACGAACTAGGCGAGAGCTAGTAGGATTCCTACACTTTCTACTCAGATTGTTAAAGATAAATTTTATTAATCTTTACAAAAAATATTGATACTGCTGTATGACCCATAGGTAATTAATTATCTCACTTTAATACCGTGACGTTTATTTTTACGCCCTCGAAAGGATAACCCCAGTCTAGTTGGTATCTATGGATATAAGGATGTAGGTAGGTACCATTACCTGAAATGATAGATAAAGATACTTTTTGTGGGAATTGGGTACGATAAAACGCACGGAATCTCATTCTAACTAGGTATACATAATCTATGGGGCACACTAAAAGTTTTGCACTTCTATATAGCTAATCGAAACTATTTGAATTTCGAATGTTATATTTTTTTAAACGTTGCAACCTTCTTAGTAATAAAAATAAACAATTGGCGGGAAATCATTTGTCAATTGTTTTTTATCACACATCAAAGTTCTACGTATGCAACGAAAATGGAATTAAGTCGAAAAGATTTTAGAGCGATGATATTAAAAGTTCTCTCTATCCGCAAGACTGTGCCGCTCGTCTTCAAAATGCTTTTGGGAGAGAAGCACGAAAGTTGGATCCCTCATGAACTGACAGCGGAGCAGAAGCGGGATCGCGTGGAATGGCTCACAGATGCTACTGAAGTACGACCACGGACATTCTAATGCTGTTTATGACATTGTCACAGGAGACGAAACGTGGATTTATTGTTTTGAACCCGAAAAAAAACAGCAATCTTGTGAAAGGGTGTTTGAAAATGAGACAAGCCAACAAAAGTGAGGCAGGCGAGAAACGTTGGTAAAAAAATGATCGCGTTTTTTTTCTCAGCTATTACGGGTCCCATCTGTACAATTCCACTTGAAGATCAAAAGAGTGTTAATGCCGAGTGGTTTTCTACCATTTGTTTGGTGTTAGAAAAACATACCATGGTGTTAGAAAAAGTTCGCGAAAGACGACCCAAAAGCCGCGTTCTCCTACATCATGACAACGCTTCTTCACACACGGCCAACAAAACAAAATCATTTTTAGCTTCCGAAAAAGTACAACTCGTCACTAATCCTGCGCATAGCCCCGACCTAGCACCCTGTGATTTCTGTATTTTCCCCAAAATCAAAGATTTGATAAGAGGTTTCACTTTTACCAGCTCCGAAGAGGCAGTGATAGCGTTCAATCACCACGTAGAAAATATGCCTTCAGATCTGTGGTCCTCCTGTTTTAAAAAATGGTTCGATCGCATGAAAAATTGTTTAAAATGTAAAGGAGAGTATTTTGAAAAGCAATAAACATAATATTTTGGTTTTAACATGTTGTTTTTTTTAAGTTACGCAAAACTTATAGTGTGACCTACGTATATCGTCTAATACGATCTGATATTGTCACGTAATATAAGTTTACAATATATTTTATTATAATATAAATAATGTTGGTACCCAATGTATATTACGTGTAGTAGCCGTCATGAAATGTGATTGAATATTAAACAAGCAGCACTCAATAACTCTATGTTAATCGTAAAGGACAGAATTTTGACGAAGTGAAGGTCTCTTGCGCGGGTTTTGGACTGAAAATATTCATTTGTACCGCAAGATTAACCGACAGAAATAAACATAAGTTTCACCAAGCAACGGTGTGCGTCAGAATGGCTGGTTGTCTGTGGCGTTGGTCTATGAGAGTTGATTCGAAAATTGCTACATAATTGCTTCTATTTGCTTCATATAATAAATAATTGCTACATTGGATATATACTTAGAAATTAATTTTTTATTTGATCAGCCATCCTGACGTTTGGTTGGCTGGTCACCCCCTAGTTTAGAGTCCAGCATGCAGTTTCCCGAAATTTATTACGTCTATAATTGCTTCATAATTAATTCATTTATCCAATTTAGTTGTAACTTCAAACATATGCTTGTATGTTAAATAAAGGATGTAGTCATTCTTTAAATTATCTCAAGAACAAGTGCCCGATGAAATAATAAAGGCAAATACTTAGTTATGTAGGCGTCGGTTTTATTCGTTAAGGTTCTGGTACCCGTCATCAACTCTCATAGACCAACGCCTCAGACAACCTGCCATTCTGACGCACACAAGCAACGCCTGCAAAAAGTTCATAACTCTTTCGTGGGTATTGGTGTGCTCTTCGACAACAAAGTTCCCAAGAATATCCCCTAAATGATAAAGGATACCCCTAAATGAGTTTAAAATTGCAGTTAAGATTCATTTATTAGGAAAGGGCTATTACATTACTTATTAGTAATCACTAATAAGTAATGTAATAGCTCAATTATATGTGTCTGTTGCGTTTATGTAATAACATAAACGCAACAGACACATATAATTGAGCTATTTAGGTACTGTTAAAGCAATTTTGGTCTTGCCTATTTAATTGTTATGGTTGAGAATTCCATCTATTTATTGCTGTTGTATTATTGTGAGTAATGTTATAACGTTGTATTGACTGCTTCGGTGGCGTGATCGGTGGTGCATCGGCTTTCGACTCCGGAGTCTCGGAATCGATTCCCGGGTCGGATCCAATATTTCTGTGATCCACAAATGTTTGTTTCGGAGTTTGGGTGTTTTCTATGTATATTATGTAAGTATATGGCATGTTCCCTGATGTTCCCTAATTCGGAAAACATGTATGTAAATCTAATGTTGGTGTTTTACTTCACTGTCTAACACATGTTCAAGCCACTTAATGGATATATAAGTATATTTACCAGTTGTCTAGATCCCATAGCACAAGCTTAAAGCTTAGTTTGGGCTAGATGATGTTGTGTGAACATGTCCAACAATATTTATTATAGATTTTATTATAAAAAATTGACAATGATTGAAAATGAGTCGCCGAGAGAATTTTTGCCAGATTCTAACTCACAGGTCACAGGCTCTACTTGTTGCTTTGCGAATCTGGTAGTAAACGTATGTATAATCTTAATCACTGATACACAAGAATCAGTAAAGAATATTAAGTATTATAATTAGATGTCAATTAACATATTTAGGTAGAAATTATAAATCACAAAAACCGAAATGTCATCGACAGGTCTTGTTAATGACTTACATAAAGTGTCCTTTGTGACTTAAATGATTTGATTTGGTTCGACTAGAATGTGACTAAGTACTTAGTAGGTAGATAATTCGTGCACTCTGTAGATAACACTCAGGTACCTACAGAGTAATAATGTGTTTCAAAGGTTGCGAAACTAAGGTAGGTACAGACAGCTGCAGATCAGAAACGAATCTCTGTTCACCATTACATCCCACGATTCGAACGTTTAGTACCTATTGTTGATGTTTTAGGTGACGTTAACCAAACTAACATCAATAAGTTCTGAAGATCGAAAACAGAATGGAATGAGCTTCGTACAATCAGGCTTCTTCCTACATCTGACATTAATGGCTCTTTCTATGGAGGTAGACGCACTCACAAAAAGTGAAATTGAGAAAAGCATCGGCTTTCAAGCGTCCGATATGGTATAGTATTCAAATAATTAAGTAAGTACGTAGGTACCGAAGTAGAGCACATCAAGGTATTTAAACACATAGAAAATCACGTTTTTATCCTCGAAAGGAGACAGTAGAGGTGTTTATTACGCCCAAATTTCGCCAGTCACTTTGATCACGCGGAGGAGTGGGTGGAACTTTTGCCTTACAGGTACCTATATTAGAATGGAATATTATAAAAATGGCTCATGTGCTTGACTTTTTAATAAAATCGGATTGGTAGTTTGACAACTGGGATAGATAGGTACGTAGGTTTTTAATTTTGACAAAAGTTTTCAATGAGAATCCCCTACTCTATCCTTATCGCATTATTTTATTAATAGGACATCAAGAACATAATACGCGAATTGATGTCAATGTTACCCGATGATTCCACCAAGTTGAAATTTCGGCGAGTATCCCGGCTAGTTCTCTGGCCAGGGCACTACTTATCCACACAGTTTCGTACCCGGGCCGCTGCTGCACTACGATTGGTTATTGACAAATTCAATGGCACTGAGAAATCGGACCAAATGCACCACATTATGAACCAGAAGGTTAGATGATTTTATTTGTTTAAATGCATCGTAAAAGTCTTTTTGGTTGACTGAAGATCTAATTTCGAGATATGGTACTGCTAATAGTTAAAAGTGGCATTCCACGATCTACTTTCAAATACATAAAGAGAGCGGAAAATGTTGGGTAAAGCTCGGTAGCTTGCGAATTTCTGTAGATAGGTTATTTGATACCTACTTAGGCCTACACTTAAAGTAAGATCAATATTTTAACCGATACGATGAAATAGTGCCAAAAAACGTTTTTAAGGTTCATGCATTCGAATTAATCGAATTCAATTGAAATTAATACAAATACCTTATAATCCAGATAGAAACTGACTCCGGAGGTGCAATCCGTGATACTTTTGATGAAGAAGACTTGTCTGGGGGTGTTACCGCAATTCTAATGACTACGTTGTACTTCCGAGGACGCTGGCGTGTCTCACCCACAGTGCTCAATGGCACATGGCCGTTTCAGGACGTCGATAGTTCACCAAATCGCACCGTCCGCATGATAAAACTGAACGATATTATGGGATACGCTGATATCAAGGAATGGAACGCTCAGGTTAGACTTCTAATTACTAAATTAAACTTATTTATTACGAACAAAATACATAGCATAGGTAGGTATATATAGATAGGTTTTATATGCATAAGATGGACAACAACACACGTATGAAAGAAGATTTTGATTAGTTGTCGCGAGGTATATAAACGCAAAATAGAATAAAATAAACCAAAACTGACACAATGAACAGAATACTATTGAGTAGATTTGCGAAATTTATCCAGTCAGAGTGCGCGCATGCTTTCTCTTCATTTGTACTTGAGTTATCTTCGGTCAAGTTCCTGGTATCTAGTGCTTCAATAGATTCGATCTCGATAAAGACCACATATTTCGCCGGCCCACTGCTAATCAATCTATTCAACGACACTATCCATCCCGGTGCCGGTGTAGTTAGTCGTCTTAGATGCATCATTAATAATGTTTCGAAGATACCGATGACCGTTACGATCATAGAGTCACGTAAGAACAGAAGCAGTATGGGTGTCTGCTCGCTGTGCTTAGGAATTTGATAGCCCACTTCAGTGAGAAAGGTAAAATGTCCGTACAGACTGAAGCATATTAATATTAGTCGTATGTTATCTTTAACATTCAAGACCAAGGATATCAAAGTCAGTAGTACAATGATGATTGATGGTACGACGACAATCGCGGCTGGTCCTGCAGCTACTCTTTTTAGCATGAACGTATATTTTAACATTGGATAGGTATTATTAGGACAGCAACCATATTTACCCGGCAGCCGTTCGTGTACAACTTTTATCAATTTCCATCCTGCTCCATCTTGAAAATCGTCAAGTAGAATTGGTTTAGGTCCGGTAAAAGTGTAATTTACCTGTTCCCCGCTGTTCATCCATGAACCAAAATACAATGTACAATTTTGAACATCAAACGGCCATTTTCGTAAAGTTGTCTGACAAATGCCTGAGTGTGCGATATGAGGTACACAAGACACGTTGCCATCATGCAGCACCAAGCACGTCGTATAAATTTGCTCACTTGGGTACGTCGTCGCATCTGCATTTAACAGCGCCATTTTTGGGGTCCAAAATCGATGACTCTCCAGTTGCGTCGATTGAATATCACCATAGTCAGACGGAACCCAATTTAAGAACTCATCTTTCCAATACAATCCTACCCAACTGTGAAGTGTGAACGTTTCCTCTAAGGCGTCGAAGCTAAGGTATTTTAAAGCAAGCCGCACTTTCACGGTCACTGTACTTTTGTGGTCCTTAACTGGTCGGGAGTCGGAATTATAAGCACAAAGTAAATCATTATTTAGTCTGCTTTCATCATGATCCTGTTCTTTGCGGTCGTCGGGACAGTCACAGGATATAAGTTTTACAGTAAAAATTAACAGAACACACAACGTATAAAATGTCTTGTACTCCGCCATAGTTCAAACCGCAATGACAGTCAGGACGCGGGGAGGCCACTCAAACCTTGCCATCAATGAAACTTGATGCTGGATAACGCCCCCAACGATAATTCGATTCGATATTCGATAGGTGCTGGTGCCAATGATTGTATCTAGGTGAAAGGCTGTAAAACGATTGGTGTGTGTGTCATGTCAGCGATTATTAAGTATTTAGTGATGCAAAACGTAAATAGATATGGTGGGTAAGTATCTTTTGCTCATCTTCGATTCATCAAAATTATTACAAAATTGGTAGTTTGTATTTGAGTACAATCAAGTTTATAACTACTATTCTATTGAATACCTTTTATCAAATTTTGTGCAGGCTTTAGAAATACCTTACGCTACACCGGGCCTGAGTCTCGTGATCATATTACCTCGTGAGCCGTCATTGCGAAGACTAGCCGACTACGTGTCCGGCACAAGCATCACTCGTGTCACTGCCAGAATGAGGAAAATGCGGGTAGCAGCCACTTTACCCCTGTATACACTTCGCATGACTTTACTATTACCTAATAAGCTGCAGGCCGTGAGTTATCTAATATATATAAAATTCTCGTGTCCAGGTGTTTGTAGTTAAACTCCTCCGAAACAGTTTGACCGATTCTCATGAAATTTTGTGTGCATATTGGGTAGGTCTGAGAATCGGACAACATCTATTTTTCATCCCCCTAAATGTTAAGGGTAGTCCACGCCTAAGCAAAACAACGTTTGCCGGGTCAGCTAGTATTTTTATATTAGTATAAGGTACTTACCGACAATAATCACTGGGTATTAATATAGGTACTTAGGTATCTATTTACATAGTTCTATACTTTAATTCCGGTAATGTGTTACTGTCAGAATTGGGAAGAGGGAAACTATTTAATTTACAGTTGACAAATACGATTTCACCAATGGATAGAGAGCTGTTCTCGAGGCAGGTATTTTATATAATTTGTCAAGCGAGCGAAGCCGCAGGCGACCGCTAGTAAATTATAAATAAATTTAAACAATGTTTCCATTATCTCGATTGAAACATCAGTTGCGCGCATAACCAATTCACCATGTCAGTTTAAAAATGTTTGTTTCATAATTTATCAACGCATGTAATAAATAGTAACAAATGTGTATTGTGTTATACTATAGATGGGCGTATCACGGTTGTTCGACGTTAGCAATCAGAAACCTGGCGACACATTGAAGCTTTCACACATGGTGCAGCGGCTCATGTTTTGGGCAGAAGCTGGACGAAATGCATACAAAGATGACGGTAACGATTCACATATATACTCGTATTTAGATCTACAAATAACTTTTACTTCGCTTCAATATGTTAATTAGGTAGGTAGATATCTAAGTACCTACTTAAATTTAGGTACTTACCTACTTACTTTACCGATTTCGCCTCGAGACATTTTAATAAAGTTTGTAGGTTTCAACTTAATATTGTGGGAAAGTACCTACCTACAAGATGAGCTTTCTTCATCACTGGCAATACCTACTGATGATTATTGATAACCGCAACCTCCCCCACGTGGAATAGTTTGGAATAGACGATAACTGTTTTCCTGCCATCCGACTTTGATGAAACAAACCTCAGGTGGGTTGCTGACTGAGCCCATGACCCCGACCGCAAGAAAACCCGGACAGTATATTCGAAGATTACCAACTAGTACCTACGTACCTACTTATTTAGGTTAGGTTAGGTACCTACCTAGGTGTAGGTATGTTACGGTAAATGTGATTAACTCCACATTATTCTGGAAGATGGGTAAGACCTGTTTTACACGGCCGCCAGACAACGGACCGTTGTGTTCACGGTGGTGTATAGTTTATGGAATGCTTTTACACGCACCGGACACAGGTCCGGCAACAAATTACGCCGATGCACCGCGACCTCCGCTCGACGGCGAAAAAAACGGCCTCAGGGTACCTACACTACACCTCCTAGATATATTATAAGTACATACCTACACTAGAATCATGATTAATTTTATGTTTTCAGGTCTGGAGTGGGAAGAGAAACCAGATATTCAGTTTATTGCTAATAAACCGTATATTTTCTTTGTTCGGTGGCGGAATATTACACTGATGAACGGCAACTTTGTCCTTTGAAATACTTACCCCCCTTAGAGGGGGTCCTTTACCTATCACCTAATTATCACAGTTGGTAAATAAAACACGAGTAGTAGGAATTCAACTATGTGTTGGTTTTTTTTTAATTCAACTTATCTACTTACTAACTTTTAAGGCTGAATGGCTGCATTTTGGCAGTTTAAACTTAAAAAGTCAACTCGCGTGCTAGCTAATAGTTCGCTACTGAGCAAGTGGTAAGTTTTTGTGTCATCGACACTAGCTTACCTACTTGCTAGCTTTTAAACTCTTGACTGAACGAGTTCCTACTGTCCACTGTCCATCATTACCATTGCAACTTCAACTTCTACTTGACACACTGCAAGGATTGACTGAACGAGTTCCTACTGTCCATTGTCCATCATTACCATTGCAACTTCAACTTCTACTTGACACACTGCAAGGATTGACTGAACGAGTTCCTACTGTCCACTGTCCATCATTACCATTGCAACTTCAACTTCTACTTGACACACTGCAAGGATTGACTGAACGAGTTGACTACCAAGCTCGTAAACGCCAAGTGTCATCAAGCCTTTATTAAACTTTCGATGGGTACCTATCTTGTTTCACAAAACTTTTCGTGAGGTACCTACTTATATATTTTACTAACGATATTATACCTACCTACTAGTACCTACTCGTGTTACGTAATACCTTTACCTATACTCCCTGACGTTTAACCCATCTTCAAACAGCGGTGATCACTGGCTGAATCAGCCAGAAATGTCAGGCAACATGTATAAAGGCATGTAGGTACCTACCTAAATACTTGCACTGAACGAATTTTTAACCTTCTTGACAGCATAACTCTCTCAGTTTTTGACCTACATCGATAATTTTTACAGTTTTGACATCCTCTTGTCGCACCCGTTACTTACATATACTGTTCACCCGGATTCGCTCGTTTTTAAAAATATTTACCTAACCTAACCCTAACTTTTCATATAAAACCGTAAATTTTACAAATAAAACCTCAAATATTAAACAAATCATCTATACCGCTAGATACCTCTCCAGAGGCGCTTTCTGGCGGTACAGACTTCAATAGTAAAAACTCATATTTAGTTGCAGAAATCTTCATTTCGCGGTGCACTTGGTGTACCAAATAGTAGTTTCAGAATTGTTTAATCCAAATTTTGTGCTAGACCTAGACTTTTTATTATCTCATATTAAAGTGCATCTCAATACCTTTCTCTGGACACCCCGTTTGTTGATAAAGGTTGATATTTAGTTGTATTAAATTTCACTTTTGTGGTACACTTGGTGCCTCAAAAACAGTCAAAGTGCTATAATTTCAATTTTTTATACTACACCAAATATTATTATTACGTCACAATATAGCCCGTCTAAATACCTATCTTTAGACGTATCATTTATTTTTCTAGGTCTTATAGTTTCCGAGAAAATCGCAGGAAACTGCGTGTTGCATTATATAAAGCTACCATAGAAATTTCTCAAAATCCACCTTAGAGGAACACTTGTAGCGAAATATCAACGAATTTTTAACCTTCTTGACAGCATAACTCTCTCAGTTTTTGACCTACATCGATAATTTTTACAGTTTTGACATCCTCTTGTCGCACCCGTTACATACATATACTGTTCACCCGGATTCGCTCGTTTTTAAAAATATTTACCTAACCTAACCCTAACTTTTCATATAAAACCGTAAATTTTACAAATAAAACCTCAAATATTAAACAAATCATCTATACCGCTAGATACCTCTCCAGAGGCGCTTTCTGGCGGTACAGACTTCAATAGTAAAAACTCATATTTAGTTGCAGAAATCTTCATTTCGCGGTGCACTTGGTGTACCAAATAGTAGTTTCAGAATTGTTTAATCCAAATTTTGTGCTAGACCTAGACTTTTTATTATCTCATATTAAAGTGCATCTCAATACCTTTCTCTGGACACCCCGTTTGTTGATAAAGGTTGATATTTAGTTGTATTAAATTTCACTTTTGTGGTACACTTGGTGCCTCAAAAACAGTCAAAGTGCTATAATTTCAATTTTTTATACTACACCAAATATTATTATTACGTCACAATATAGCCCGTCTAAATACCTATCTTTAGACGTATCATTTATTTTTCTAGGTCTTATAGTTTCCGAGAAAATCGCAAAAAACTGCGTGCGATCGACCGCCCACCCGCCCTGTTTTCTCGTTCAGGGACCTAGACTCTCAATCCGGAGCACTGGAAGGTCGCCGTAGGTAAAATATACCAAAAGACAGACTAAAATTTTTATTTGGATTACTTTATTTTTCTAAATTGTTTAACTTTTAATCTCCTTGTTTTGACTGCATATATACATATTCCTTTACTTATTTCGAAGTTCATTTTACTATCAGTTTTCTCATTTCAATTTCCTATTGTTGTTAAACCACTATGGCGCTTTTTAAGAGCCCCCAACCTATGAGGAAGGCTCGGCCACCAGCAGTACCGCCGGAAAAAACTAATCTAGACTGTACCTTTACAGTGGCAAGATTAGCACTGTCAGACGATGAGAGCTGTGAAACTAGCACTCAACCTTCATTCCTCACTTGCCCCATACTTTCTCAACCCGTTGCCCCTCCGCTTCTACTTTCTCAGCCCCTCATTCCCTTATCCTCAGACTGTGATGAACTCAATACATCTGTCCCTACCCTTTTAAGACCGCGTTCACCTCCTCCTATTTTCTCTCAATCTCCGTCGCTGTCATCTTTTACCGACTCACCTACTGCTGAATTTCACAATAAGCTGACTCAAAATATTAAAACCGCACGCAATCTACTCACCAGAGGCAAAAGCCTGAAGAAGGAGGACAGGGCGGCGATCCTTCAAATCTTTGACACCATTAGTGACCTACAGAAGTCACACCTTATGGCCTCTCCAGTTAACCCAACTCCTACACCTACCTCCATTCCAAACGATGAATCTTGTGAGGGCTTGAGTAACAATCTCATCTCCACCATCACTTCCGTTATAAAAAATCATCTGGTCACTGAACTCATACCAGTCAAAGAACAACTTAGGGATGTCTGCAGCACGGTGAAACAAATGAGACAAACACCGAATAATGCAGTTAACCCCACCCAACCCCTCTACTCGTCGGTCCTCACCTTCCCCGCGCGCCCTAAAACCCCCAAAATTCCCACCACCAAACCCTCCCTAATCGTCACCTCCACCAGCAACGTGCAAAGTTCTACTGAAACTCTACAACACTTCCGGCAGCGTGTTACCTTCAAGGACACTAACTTTGCACCCTCTAGGACTACCAATGTCAGCAACAATAAGATTCGCGTTGAATTCGACACTACCGAGCAAAGGGACCTTGCTCTCACTAAAATCAACAAAACCACCAACCTTCAGGCCGAAGCTGGCAAAAAATTAAAACCCATGATAATAGTTAAAGGCATCTCCAACTCCATCCCATTAGAACTATTAACAGAAACAATCACAAACCAAAACAATTTTAATTCCGATGAAATCACCCTTAAATTTAAACGAGGAAACAGAAATAGGTCCCTCTACAACGCCGTCTTCATGGTATCTCCGCCACTATGGCGCACCATCGTCAACCTACAGAAACTCAATGTGGACCACCAACGAGTTCATGTAGAAGAGTTCACTCCTCTTTTACAATGCTTTAAATGCCTGAAATTCGGACACACTCGTAACCACTGCACTTCTGAGGAAATTAACTGCTCCCATTGCTCTGACTCTGGTCACGAGTACAAGGACTGCCCAAACAAGAACGACTCTACAAAATCCACATGTTTCAACTGCAAAGTTCATCAAGAAAAAGGCAACAAGGGTAATGATAAATTAGACCACAGCGCAACTTCAAATACCTGTCCAAGGAAAATCTCTATGGCTGCACGCACTCGTTCCAGGACCGATTATGGACCATAATAGTAGTACACTCAATAATACACCCAACACCCTGTTTAACTCACCATCAGTCATAAAACCCAACGCCATTCAAATTAACCTTGGCAAAAGCAGAAATGCTTTACATGAACTTTGCGTCTACCTTGACAATAACAAACCTGACTTTGCTTTCATTACGGAACCCTACACAGGAACAAACGAGCGAATGAAACTCGATAACCAGATGTATACGCTCTATCAATTTCCCACCGCTCGTCCCACCCGTGCATCCATAGCCATCCGCAAAAACATTTCCTCCACACTAGGCATCACCAGTCACTCCAACTCGAATATATGTATTGTACAGTGTAAAGATAGTCTTACAAATCACCAAATTCATCTTGTTTCCGTGTATATCGAACCCCGCATTGATACCTACAACACCCTCAATACCCTTGAGGACTTCATAAACCACAATCGCAACTCCACTTTCCTTATATGCGGTGATTTTAATGGATGGCACCACTGGTGGGGCTCAAATAGATGCAACGACAGAGGAGACTTAATCGCAGATTTTGTCACCAACAACAATTTAATTATCAATAACGAAGGAAACACACCCACATTTCAGACCGTAACCCACAATCAACCACGTGAATCAATTATTGATCTCACACTAGCAAGCAACCGCTCATCCATCAGCATCACCAATTGGATGGTTGACCTCAACTTAATTCCTAGTTCAGACCATAATTCCATAACCTTTTATGTCTCATTTACTAGCACACGCTTCACTAAAACCAAAAAGCTATCTACATACAAATATAACACGACAACTGTATCATGGGATAGAATTATTGATAGGTTCACTGATGCGATCCGCGAGAGACTGCCTTCCATCGAACGTATCAACGAATTTAACACACAAGATCTTGACACCCTTGTAGATGATGTCACAAAAGCCATTCAACACGCCTGCGATAGTATTCTACCTCGAACTCGCGGCGCGCCAAAAAAACCCCCTTTCTGGAATGACCACTTGCAAGAGCTTAAAGCCAACGCACTCCGGACACACCACAAACTCTCCCGATACAAACGACGCGGTCTCCCTCTCAACGAGGTTATTGCTGAGAGACAAATTGCTAGAAAAGCTTACTCCGAAGCCTTCTGCGCCACATCCACCCAACATTTCAAGGAATTTTGCAACCAACAAGTAAAAGAAAACGTCTGGTCAGTCACCAACCGAATCATTAAAACAAAACCACTAACACAACCACCATCCACCCTTCTTCTTAACGACGGCACCTATTCCACCGACGCCTTGGAAACTGCTAATGCCCTAATGGATAACTTCTTCCCTGATGACACCATCGACTTTACCCCTTCACAGCAATCGATTAGATCCTCATTGAACCAACCTCTTCTCACTCCATCTGAACCTCCCTTTACCACAACCGAAATTCTGAATGGCCTAAATCATATGAGCCACAAAAAGGCACCTGGCGTTGACCACTTAACCGCAGATATTTGCCTACAGTTCGCCAATCAATTTCCCGATTATCTAACTAAAATATACAATAGATGCCTTGAACTAACCTACTTCCCCTTGCCATGGAAGCATGCTGTCGTTAAAATCATTCCGAAACCTAACAAAACTAATTATACTAACTTATCCTCATTCCGTCCCATTGGCCTCATTAATGTTTTTGGCAAACTGCTAGAAAGGCTAATAATCGATCGCCTCACTTATCACCTTAACATCAACAACCTCAATAATAATAAACAATTTGGATTTAAACAGCAAGTCTCCACCTCCCAGGCCATTTCAAACGCTGTCCATGCCATTAAATCATATAAATCACACGGTGAACACGTAATTACTATATCACTGGACATAAAGGCAGCCTTTGATAATGCTTGGTGGCCTGCTATATTTATTAGACTGCGTCATTACAATTGCCCCAGCAACTTATATAACATTCTGATTAGCTACATAACTAATAGAACAGTGGGACTTACCTTCTCTGACATCGAAACCACCAAAAACATGACTCGCGGCTGCATCCAGGGCTCCGTATGTGGTCCCACTATGTGGAACCTTATCATGGACGAGCTCCTCGACCTCTCCCTTCCAGATAACTGTCATATACAAGCATTTGCTGACGATGTCCTTCTGACAACACATTCGACCGATCTCACCACTTTAGAAAATACAACTAATCTGGCACTGCACCATATTAATGAATGGGGGAAAAATGTCAAACTTCACTTCGGCCCAGAGAAAACGACCATCATAGGCTTCACCAATAAATCTACTAAATTAAACATACATATGAACAACACAAAGCTAAAATTTACAAAAGAACTCAAATACTTAGGAGTCATAATAGACGACAAATTGAAATTCATAAAACACGCTAACCACATAATTGAAAAAGCCAAACAAATATTCTACAAGCTCCTTATTTACACTAGACCCACTTGGGGCATCCACTCCGATAATATCCGAATAATTTACGACCAAGTCATCACCCCCATCATATCTTACGCTTCATCAGTCTGGTCCAGTGCCCTGGAATACAAAGTTGTAGTCAAACAACTACTCTCTTTCCAAAGGCTATTTGCCATAAAGATAATTCACGGCTTCCGAACCAACAGCACAATAACATCAATAACACTTGCACAATTAACCCCTCTACCAGAAAAAATTAAAAGCAACTCGGACATTGAAACTTCTAAACTCCGTGGCGCCTCATCATTCCTTCCTCTTGACATCCCCGTTGAAAAACCCTCTCTCCCATCCTCTCTTCTTCACCCCTCCCTCCGGGAACCCATAACCTTCCTGGAAATATTCACTACAGAGGAATACATAGACCTCCAAACCGATAACTACTGTAATATCTTTACCGACGGTAGTCGGCATGACGATGTCGTAGGAGCAGCCTTCGTCGCCTTCAGTCCGCATTCCACCTCTCCTACAGTTAAAAAATTCAAGTTACACCCCTCCTGCTCCGTTTTCCAAGCAGAAATGCTTGCCATTGAAAAAGTCTGTCAATTTATAATCAGCAACAAAATTTAATCATACTCCTACTACATCTTCTCTGACTCCAAATCTGCTCTCCTCGAACTTTCCAATCCCTACAGCCATAACACATTCGCAGTCAACATATTCCGTCAATTGCACTTTGCCAAAACCCAAAACATCCAAATACAATTCGCCTGGGTAAAAGCCCATGCCGGAATCCCTGGCAACGAGGCAGCTGACACGGCGGCTAAAGCTGCGGCTTTCCTGCACAAACAACCAGACCACTCTCACACACCTCTTTCATACATAAAACACATACACAAAACAAACCTTCTCACCTCCTCACAACAACTCTACGAAAATTCCGCCGGGTCAATCCACACCAAGCAACTCCTTCCTACCTATCATGACCTCACGAACTTCCTCTCCAAAGTCAAACTCACCTTTCCAATAACCCAATTCCTCACCAACCATGCCTTCCACAAATCATACCTCTTCCGATTTCACATCACTGACAACGACCTCTGTCCTTGCACCAACACAATCTCGCAGACCTTCCAACACCTTATTTATCACTGCCCCAGATTCGCACTTTCACGACTAACATTTACACATATCTGCCAAAACAACAATATCGATCCTCAAGACCCCCTTCTCCTAATTAAATTAACAAACAACACCGAAACACGTAACTCATTCCTCCACCACATTACCTATATCGTAAATCAACTAAAACACTTTAACGGCACATAACATTTAAACAATCAACTTGCAAACGGTTCCAGGAGAGGGCGTACTCCATAAGCGCCACTCCTGAACTAAAAACCAATTGACTCAACAAAAAAAAAAAAAAAAAAAAAAAATACTTGCACTACCTACCTACTTACCGACTGGCACGTTTCTATCTACGCCATGTTCGCGTGTGTAGTTGGTACGTTTACCGTTAACAGTAATAAGTATTTAACAACAAGTACCTATTTAAAAATAACAATTTGAGTAGGTCATATATATGTATAGGTATTAATAAGTAACCACATTTAAGTAGTTGTTCTCACGCACTACGATAACCACCGTCGCCCTTTGTGCCTATGCCCGTTCCATGTGGTCTTAAATCCCAGTCCATACTACAGATGTCCTTGGGTTTACACATAGAGTGCTTCTTACTACTTTGAATTGCAATACCACTGCGATGGAGTATGGCGTTTAATTCATTAAAATTCGGCCAGTAGGGGGCACGAGTAAATGCTGCTGCAGTTTCGCCGGCGCAGTCCCGACAGATCAACAGTTCACTCCCTCGACGACCAAATATGGTCCACTGGTCAGCTGATGCGGACTGCAACTCGTAGTGACCTGAATAATGGTTGGACATTAATCAGTAGGTAGGTACTTAAAGGCTACTACTTGAGTGAGATAGCTACTATTATTATGTTCGGTGATATAGGTAGGTATATTTCTCATCTGAAACTAAGTGGCCCTTTCACCAAATCAACATCTTATACCCACCAATAGATTTGGAGAAAATGTGCACTAATCTATCAGTTCTTTCACTAGCTATTATAGAAGGATTTCAAGAGCTACAGAATACACCTGCATAAATATTAAATTCTTACCTAGTTTTTGCCAAAATATGATAATATTTCTCATAAGGCCCGATAAAGATCCGTTGCCCTGCAAAAAGTGTTTTCCGACAGGTGTTTCCACTTCGAGGAAACATTGACTCCAGTCCACGCTACCATCGAAAGTGCCATATTTCACTACGTTTTGGTCTCGTTCCTGATTAATAAAAAATGTTGGAACACGTATTATTATGCGGGCTAATCAATCACCTGCCGAATGGGCAATCTAGGGTACCTATAATATGACCGTACCTATACCTACATGGCGGTCGTGGCGATATCGGGAGTGTAGACTACTCGTAAATTTCCGACTAGTAGGTAGTACTTGAACTTACATCACAATTGAGGTGGCAATCTAGGGTCTTCCCCACTTCTTTAATACCCTAGATTGCAACTGCGAGAGTGAGTAGAGCTTTACGAGCCGGTATGTACATTGGCCCCGGTAGGTATACCTACATACATAATACCATTGCATCTGACTTTCTTTGCTACCAACTTCTCACTTTGATTGCTTGCGTAACTTAAAAAAGCAACAAAATATTATGTTTATTGCATTTCAAAATACTCTCCTTTACATTTTAAACATTTTTTCATGCGATCGAACCATTTTTTAAAACAGGAGGACCACAGATCTGAAGGCATGTTTTCTACGTGCTGATTGAACGCTATCACTGCCTCTTCGGAGTTGGTAAAAGTGAAACCTCTCATCAAATCTTTGATTTTGGGGAAAATACAGAAATCACAAGGTGCTAGGTCGGGGCTATGCGCAAGATGGGTGACGAGTTGTACTTTTTCGGAAGCTAAAAATTACTTTGTTTTGTTGGCCTTGTGTGAAGAAGCGTTGTCATGATGTAGGAGAACGCGGCTTTTGGGTCGTCTTTCGCGAACTTTTTCTAACACCCTGGGTAAACAAATGGTACAATACCACTCAGCATTAACACTCTTTTGATCTTCAAGTGGAATTGTACAGATGGGACCCGTAGCTGAGAAAAAAACGCAATCATTTTTTTACCAACGTTTCTCGCCTGCCTCACTTTTGTTGGCTTGTTCTCATTTTCAAACACCCATTCACAAGATTGCTGTTTTTTTTCGGGTTCAAAACAATAAATCCACGTTTCGTCTCCTGTGACAATGTCATAAACAGCATTAGAATGTCCGTGGTCGTACTTCAGTAGCATCTGTGAGCACCATTCCACGCGAGCCCGCTTCTGCTCCGCTGTCAGTTCATGAGGGATCCAACGACAACAAAGTTTCCGAACTTTCAATTCTTCGTGTAAAATTTTCTGGATTTGACTCATACCAATCCCCAATAGTCCTCGAATTGTCTCATAGGTAATCCGTGGGTTTTCTTCAATTAACCGCTTAACAGTAGCCACATTATTTTCGTTGAAGGCAATTGAAGAATTGAAATTCGTCATGTAAAGAAACTCGACCTCTCTCAAATTCAGCAAACCATCGCCTCACGGTGCTCAAACAAGGTGCTTCTCTCCCAAAAACATTTTGAAGTGTGATAAAAACAATTGACAAATGATTTACCGCCAATTGTTTTTTTTTTTTACTACGAAGGTTGCAACGTTTAAAAAAATATAACATTCGAAATTCAAATAGTTCCGATTAGCTAGAAGTGCAAAACTTTTAAGTGTGCCCCATGTAGTTTTAGGAGTAGGTACCTACTTACGATACATAGGTATAATATAGCAATAGGTTAGTATCTCGTTATCTATATTATTTACTCTGTAAATCAGACCATCCATGACTCCATGAGATCCTGTCGGAGTTGGGACCGCCGGTCACCGATTTCTCGAGACGCAGGCCTGTGGTCCCGCTCCAGCGCCTCCTTGCGCCATTGGAACAATGACGCAAGGGCTCTCGCTTCCAGGTTCCATGGAGAACAACGTCATCTAGCCTAAACTAAGCTATAACCTATGGGATCTAGACAACTGATAAATATACTTAGATATAGGTATATTTCTAAATACATAGGTCATAACATACATAGAAAACACCCAAACTCCGAAACAAACATTTGTGGATCACACAAATATCAGATTCGAACCGGGAATCGAACCCGAGACTCCGTAGTCGAAAGCCGATGCACTAACGACCACGCCACCGAAGCAGATGTGTAGATATAGGCATAATTAAATCATCACCATTGTACTAAGCAATAATATGTACTATTTAAAGACCAGTCACTCTTATTATTATTTATATTTCCAACGGGGCCGCCCGCAGCCGGAGGTACGATCAACGCAACGCTTGCGGGCCACTTCGTCCATTTCCCCAGTTCTCCCCTTGGGGAGAGTGTGGTTGATCCAGCTCACGGCAACTCCAGAGTCCAAGTATCCAGTGACTCTTAAACGTTCTGGAATTTGTTGCCCATTCAGAGAAAGTAAGCTAAACTGCTTGAAGTAGGTGGTTTATTCAGTAGAGTAGGCATGTACCTTCAACTCGTTTAACCCCATCAAATTACAAATATATTACCAACCACTAGACTAAAGCTTCAAGTTAATTGTAATAGCCTTTACTTACCAAGTCAGTTGTAGCTCTAATATGGAACACAAAGCAGTTGACAGGCGCAGGGTGTATATACACTGACATCCAACTACCAACCAAATCGGCGACATTTATATTTGATGTCTTTTTATAACCCGGACATATTCCATGAACAGATTTCCAAGTTATTTCATTGCCAGCAAATATTTCCATAAATAAAAATATTAAATAAATTGAGTGAACGGACATGTCCACCTTCAACAATAGTAAATTTCGACAATAAATATTGTAAGTAGTGTGCCAACGTTCGTTATGAGATCTCTTTAGTAATATTTTTGTAACGTTATACACTTGAATAACTTATGTTCATAATATTTAATGTTTACTTATTATACCCGACCTAATTACCATAGTCTGAACAATATTTCTCATAAGAATTCACTGTAACAAATTGCCAGTGATGTTGCTACTTCTCACTATTAACACGCTTATATTCACTGCAAATTGCGGTGGTAGATAGGTACTAATAAGATCTCGAACTGTAGCTGTTATTAGAAAATACGTCAGTGTTGTATTTTCTAATATCAGATTTATTCATTTTTTGGGGTTCTGTAGCAAAAGTCTCGAAACCCTTAAGGCCTGGGCAAACCAAAAGCAGGACAGGCGCAGCTCTTTAGCAGGGCAAGTCAGTTGCGTCGCGGTTGATGTCACACCAGAAACATGAGCAGTCAGAAAGCAGTTTGAAGGCGGTCCTGCTTTATAACCGCGTTATGTGTCGTATCGATCGCCACACTCAACACACTTCAAAATGTTAAATGATGTTGTTGAGCTATCTTCCCCCATAGTCCCATCTTGTAAACCCTATTTCTATAATATTTATCCTTTAAATCATATAAACATTTATTTTCTCACCAACTCAATCAATTTTTCATTTGGTTCCATGATAAACTTAAATTACAACCGATTACAACCTGCGCTGCGTCTGTCCCGCTCAACTGCTCTAGTGTGACCACTCAAAATGGCGGAGGTAGTAATACAACGTGTGCTCACTGCGGCCGCCTCGCGCCTGCGCTGCCACCGCCCCGCGTCTGCGCTGCTCCCGTCCAAATGTTTTGTCGAAAAGCAGTGCATGCGCGGCGCAGTGGCGGAGCAAGTAGATTAAGCGGGCCCGCGTTTGTTCAGTGTGTTATCCCTCATATAACTACATTATTTACTAACGTAGACGCACTGCTACCGCACTGCTACTGCGCTGCAACTGCTTTAAGTTTGCCCAAGCCTTTATAGTTTCGTCATGTCCGTCCGACCGCCTGTCCTCGGCTTGTGCTTCAAGCTGTAATCCTCACATTTGAAATCTCAATGAAAACGTATTTTGACAACGCTAAAAAATAGTCATAAATAGTCATACATTTAAAAAAATAGTCGTATTATATAGTTTCGGCGTTATAGCTATAAGTTAGTGAGGATTATAGCTTGAACGTCAAGCTGTAATCCTCATTTCTGATGCAAGCAAACGGTGAAGTCTATCGAATTGGTTTAGGTTCCAAAAAATTGTCATGAAATAGTCGCAACGACATGCCAAATCTCCGAAATAGTCCATAAAAGATTCCAGTGATATAAGGGTAGCTTTTTTATTTATGAACCGATTGAAAACCAAACCTTAAATGTTAAGTTGAATAAACCACAACGCATTACTGAAAACCGCTAATTAAAATCAAAAATTCAAATCGGTTAAGCCGTTTCTGAGATTAGCGAGTTCAAACATTCAGACAAACAGACAAAAGTTCTAAAAACCATTGTTTTGGGTTTTGTTACGTTCATAAAGCCCCCCAGCAGTTTCTCTATTATATCTTCTATTATATTCTCTTTCTTCTTCTATTATGTTATACCATACAAATTCATCTTAAGATACGAAAATATGAAATATTATTTATTATCTTCGTCGTGTATGATAGTCCATTGAATTGTATGGCGAGCGATATTGTACCTATCTTAAGATAAAATATTATAGTATCTTAGCCGTGTGCAGCGCCCCTTAGTGAACTCCACTGCCGGTGACGTAACCTACGACAAACTTATTATTTACAGCGGTTGGTACAGTAATCGGGTCTAGGGATCAAACCGCAAAATTAAGTTCGTTTTTTATTGTATATACTTTTCCGAGATAAACAGTAAGCCAGTGTCGTGCCCAGGATATTAAAGAATAATTATACCAAGTTTCATCGTAATCGAACCGGTAGTTATTGCATGATACCTGAACAAACAGACACAGACAAAAATTTTTTTAATAACATTTTTGGGTTCGGTGTTGTTTTAGTAACACCCCCATTTATTTTTTGAATTTTCACTTCTACAGATTTATTATAAGTATATAGATTAAGCGGAATATGTCATAATAATATCATATGAAGTTACAAATTTTGTACACGACCGTACTCCATAGAAATGTAGAGAAAATAAAAACTTTATTTTCAAATTAAATCAGCCTAAGTTCAATTTCGCTTCATATGACCATTTCAAGACTATTTTTTGGCACAAATTTTAAACCGAAAATCGCAGGCGTTCCGGAGAAGTTTGAAGTTTTCAAATGTTCAAGCCATTATCCTCACCAGGGTACCTTTATATCTCTGGAATATTTTATGGAATATTTCTGAGATTTGGCATGTCGTTGCGACTATTTTTTGGAACCTAAACCAATTCCATAGACTTTTGATTGACGTTTGCTTGTACCAGAAATGAGCAAATAACTTATAGCTATAACGCCGAAACTATAATGCGACTATTTTTTTTACATGTATGAGTATTTATGACTATTTCATGACAATTTTTTAGCGTTGTCAAAATTCGTTTTCATTGAGATTTCAAATTTGGGGATTACAGCTTGAAGCACACCTCGTCTTTCCTCCCAAACGGTTAATGCTAGAAACGTGAAACATTGCAGGAATATGTATATTTGCTACACCAACAAAGTGCTAAAATATTTTTTTTGGTTACATGTAAAGTGCGGATGATATTTTTTCTCGCGTCTACTCCATCGTGTGGACTTGTGGAGTATCGTTAGATAGGTTTTCTAAAAACATGCGAGAGATTGCTTAGAAGATTTTTTGATTAAGTATGCGATTGCGAGATATTTAGCTTTGAAGAGCGTGTTTTGCGAAAACAGAATAAATAATTGAAAACTGGTACTTCCCGCGTGGTCTCATTTCAATTTGGTCCCATTCGGACAATAATTTAGTCCCATTCCGATAGTTTGGATTACTTGTCATATACACCGTGAAGTACCATCGTTTACAAAAAATATATTATGGACTCGGTTTTGATAACAGAAACGACTGGAAGTATATTACTTTGAAAAACAAGCACATATTTTTACAAATATCTTAAAAATTGATGTAGTCTCTAGACATCAAATGGTACTCGTGGTAGCTCACTGCCTTAAAAAATCTTCATTTGTTTAAAGGTTACTTCACGGTGTATAATATAGGAGTGTAAAGCATAAATTCTTTGTCACAGATGCGTGATCATCTAAACAATCCACGAGGTACAAACACAATTCAAACTTCAAAGTATTATGGCGCAAACTGACAGGTGATTTATTAACTCACCATTAATTCTAATTCTAAATTAAATCTCTCTAAAATCTAAACGGCTAGCATGAGGAACCTGAAAAAATTCATGATGGTAATCCATGTAACTTTGAAGGAAAACTATACCCGAAGGTGTAATTCTGTTAGTTCAGGAGTTATAGAGGCTGACCCTATCTTATGCGTGGCTCGACACGCACTTAGACGGTTTTTTTAATAATATGATCACTATACACGACTGTTTACAGTAGGTAGGTACTTTTGATTTGTGTTTTATTTTATACGATCCAGTCCAACGAGTCCCAGTGTATAACCAAAGATGGTGTCACTCAAGTAAATAATGCACGTATTTCTTATAAAGGCCGCAATGCTAAACTCACTAATTAGTAAACAATTATTATGTGGAATATTATATTTTATTTATACAACCAGTATGTATGTAGGTAATATAAACAAAAGTATCATAGATAAACAGTCTCATGAATACTTAATAATTGCCATAAACAATATGCTAAGAATTATTAGGCTCAGAAAGAAATTTAGATTAATTAGATACACATACACTGTATAATTATTACACATCTATAAATGTACATAACATGTCCCAAATAAGAATATGTTAAAACAGTGCGATATTATAAGTTCACCAATTTTCCATTAAATATCTATGAATAGTTATACAATTGTATAAATAGGCAACATTATATAAGAAGGCAAAACGCGTAGCGCTAACTCTGTAGAAATAACATAATATTACATACATACACACAAATATTAGCTATTTCCCAGACAATATTTGAGCGCTTACACGCAATCGTCTACTTCGCAAAATGTTTTTAAAGCTCAAAACAATACGCCCCTTAATCACATCGTCCTTTTCGCAAAATGTCTCATCTCCTTTGCAAGATATCGCAATGTGCCTTTGCAAAAATACGTTATTTAACATTTAGTTTGAGGTCCGAGTCATAACATTATGTCATTGTTGTTGATGCTTTAATTGAGTTTAATGATTTTTAAGATCAAGATTTAAGATGGTTAAGGGACGTTTTGCGCAGTAAAAATTTTGCGACAAGACTATTTTATAGTGCTACCCAATTATGTAGTTTTTTTTAGATTGGGCCACTTTTAAACTGTCATGGAATATAGGTAACAACGTTATGAATCGATAATTAGTAGTTATTTTAATTTGTCCTAGAAATTAAGTTATAATGCATAATACTCGCGTTTGTGTTTGTGAAGTAAATTCTTATTAAGAAAATAATATACACAGATATCAAAACACAACTGAAATAATTGTTAGCCAATATAAACAAAATTGATAATGCAAAAAATAAAATAATAAGGAGCCTGATGAAAATAATAAAAGTATAAAAATGTTATGCTGACTGTACACAAATAAGTGTGTCTTACATTGGTACCTACTTTAAAAGCGCGCTGGTGGTTACAAGTAATACGTTCCTCATTTCACTTACAAATTATGTTAGACTAGATGTAAATACTTCATGTGTATTTTGGAATACTGCTTCCTGGAAATAAGAAAATAACAAAATTATGTAAACAACCTTACTAAACAAACAAAAGGAATGTTCTAGAGGGGTTTAACATTGATGTTTATAGATTCAATGTTTTGCCACTGGAGACTAGTTGACTGCGCAGAGATCTCTATATTATGGTAATATTAATGTGACATGTAAAGTTATTCAATCTGGTTGGTTCTTTGGGACCTTGAGGACGTCAGATACAAAGTGGCTATCAATAGATCAGTTGAATGAAAACCGGTCACAAAATTAGTGCAGCAACGAATAGATTTCATCTTCGGTCCTTTTATATACCGACATAAGGTCACCCGGGGCGAATGCAACTAGGGGGCTAAAGTAACTAATTTGATTTTCTCTTCAACTAAAGGTAGTTATTAAAAGTGCCATCTATTGAAATGTAGAGCAATCATTGTTTCTTTCAATCAAATATAGATGGAGCTCCTAGACTGCTTACTGTTGTACCGATAGAGCATAGTTGCATTCACCCCATAAAAATTTATAAGTGAATTTGAACTGTATTTGTCGGAAATTGAAGCGTATTTTAAGCGAATTGATATCATTTTCGGAAAGCTGTTGCTAGAATCTACATGTTCGTATTGTTGCCATGTCGATATTACTGATAGAAAGAGAGTTATGGCTATATTAGTCACATTTACCCCCTGTGGGGGCTAATGTAACTTTTACTGATCTCATGCAACAATAACGTGAATTACAGAAAAACCTGAGCCTGTTGGTACTGTGTTATATGTCGAAACTGTTCATTAAAATATGCTTTATTAGTTATATGTATTAGCATTACCCTATTATTTATGTATATTATGCTGGAGGGAGTTAAAACTTTATTTTTAATAGTCGCTTTCGCCCCGTGTGACCTTACCTCGTTATTTCATTATTATATAAAAGTTTAAGTAGTAATTTAGTAAAACCGACTTCGCTACCAGTTCGTTCAATAATAGATTTTATTACTTATTATCAGATTTTTATTGAATTGAAAGTTTTAAATGTTACATATATCATTACAACGTTCATCTTACTTGACAATGTCGTTATAAATACTCGTTGACTAGTACCATAACAATATTATACATATTATATATAAATAAGTCCATTAGGTATATCGCACGCGGAGGCGTGAAGCCAGCGGTACAATCGCAGGATAATTTTATACTGGTTACAAAAACCGACTACAATAATTTACACAGTATCACACACAAATCAAACTAATTCCTTAAATATACATAGACATTATATACTTAGTAAATTGTTAACAGTGTAATATTTGAATCGTGTCGCATAATTAGATAAAATATTTGAATCTCCAAGCTTAAAGTGATTTACAATGTGGATCTAAACTAGCTAGTCCGGTCTATTTTGACATCGAAGGTGCATAAAGCCCCAACAAGCTGAAAATCAGAAAAATTGTTCAAAACATAATTATAAATAAAATTTAAAAGTTCCCCATCATTCCCGTGTATGGAAAAAAATTATTCAAGGTCAAAGGTAAAAAAATGAGTTTTTCGCAATTTTCAGCAAAACGGTAAGTTTTATCATAAAAGTACCCCCTATACAAAATTTGTAGATCTTAAAATTATCTATAAAAATGTATCGATACTTTTTTCCTACGAGCCACCGTTTCTGAGATATAACGATTCAAAAAGTTGTAAAAGTTGTTATCGTCATAATATGCACACGTTTCCACGTCATCTATGAGGTGTACTTAGCGCGTTTTACAACTTTTTGAACCGTTACCAGTATGGTGTCTTGGCTGATGCCAAGATTTCGGCCAAGGTATTGGCGTATAACTTTGGACACCTTAGGGCTAGGTCAAATTTTCTACTTTTTGGCTTGCCTCCAGATCGAGGGCTATCCATAGATGAGTCAACCATCATTGTAGCATAAGCCGTTCTCAAGTTACATAATTCATAGGTTTTGCCCTATAACTTTGGACCCCTTAGGGCTAGGTCAAATTTTCTATTTTTTGGCTTGCCTCCAGATCGAGAGCTATCCATAGAGGGGTCAACCATCATTGTAGCATAAGCAGTTCTCGAGAGCTAAGGGGGGGGGGGACAAAAATTACATTCGCCATTTGTATACGGTGGCTCGTAGGAAAAAAGTATTGATACATTTTTATAGATAATTTTAAGATCTACAATTTTTGACTAGGGTACTTTTATGATAAAACTTGCCGTTTTGCTGAAAATTGCGAAGAACTTATTTTTTTACCTTTGACCTCGAATAAAGTTTTTTCCATACACGGGAATGATGGGGAACTTTTAAATTTTATTTATAATTCTGTTTTGAACAATTTTACTGATTTTCAGGTTGTTGGGACTTTATGCACCTTCACTCTCATTTTTTGGTCTAAATTGACCAGACTAAGCTGGAGCAGCTTAGTCTGGTCAATTTAGACCAACTGCAAGTATTAGCTGCTCCTTCAACTATAAGTATTATGAAACATCTATAAACGTTATATTTAACGATTCTTATACAGCATACTTAGTTTTTATAAGCAAGATTATATCTTAAATAGATAATTTAATAATAGTGTCGTGGATATTAAATATTAATTTACATTAACAACGTTGCACTTAATTATAAATAAGAAAATGTCAACGATTTGAAAATCAATTCAGGCGCAGGCAGCTCAACCGCCATATTGAATTATGACATCATTCTCTTTAGGTTTGCTGGCCGTACTTTACGCTGAAAGTTTAAAGAAAATCTAATTTCATTCACTAACTTAATATGCATAACCTATTTGTAAAAAAAAACCTAAATGTAAAACGCTTTAAAAGTAATCATTTGACCTAAGTTAGTTATGAAACTACCCAGACTAAATGTTCATTTTGTATATAATTCCTTCTTACAATTATATCATAAGTTTCGTCTTGGTCAATAACTAGTTAATTTACGCTAAAATAAATGTCAGTAAACATCTAAAAAAAAAAATTACAAGTATACGATATCAAAAGTTTTGGGTTAAATGCCAACCTAGCCGGATACTATTGGTACATCTGCCGGCGTAAGGGAGGCTCTAGCGAAATAACATCTGCCTTACTAGTTCTGAACAGCAGTGGACTCGACTTAAGGAAGATTTCAATATTTAATCTCGATACATATTTTGCTAATCCCGATTATCAAAATATGGATCGATATTGAGATCAGTCGTAAGGCGATCGAATATCATATCGAGGTTATTTTCTGCGATATCATTGGTAAGACGAACGATTAAAGTCGATGCTGCCACGCTGGGTGGGATTCATACCCACAATGAAATTTCATTCGCCAAACAATAATCACAATGACACACATTGAAAAAATCATCGTAATTGTTTGGTAAATTAAATTTTCTTTTTAATTATACGAATTGTCATGACTTTATGAGTCTACAGATTAAAAGAATTCGTCGAACTTCTCAAACTCAATTATTTAAAAGCAATTAATTATTCTGTTATACCTAGAACCCCTTAGATAAATAGGACAGAAAATCGTACGCAATCTTGCATTTCACAACTTTGAAAATGTTCCAAAGTACAACTAGCATCAATTACTCCAATCACATCCTAGCTACTTCACACCTACGAACTACATATTTTATAGCTGTTAGCGTGCTCTCATGAAGTCGATTAGTGGCGTAAGAGCAGTTCGATAAGAAGTCTTCTGAACAGCTCTTTAACCTAGTACCGCCCTCTCCTTTTAGAGCAGAGCAGGTAGAGGTGCGACTGTCATAACTACAACGTCTTTGCCAGAATTAAGTGTTTCAAACATTCCTTCCTCTGCCGAACTATCAGTGGCCTGGAACGCGCCCTGCCTGCACACGTGTTCCCTTTCTCTTAAAACCCCGGGTTCTTTAAGCGGAGCGTGAGGAGGCACATAACTCGGCCGCCAACTTGAGGGCCACTTTCGATAGTACCGTGTGCTATGAAGTGGCCTCCAATCGCCATCGCCTCGGCTTTCCATAAGGCAGGCGGTGTCACTTTAACGACCCAAATATTATTTTTTTGCTGATGATACCTATTCTTCAAGACTGAATGATTGTTCAATATCACAAACTGCCTTGGGCTATTGTATACCAAGGGAAAATATCTTCAGATATCGGCGTAGAATGTTTCCTTCAAGTGTGAACTAAATTATAATAAACAGAAAAGTTGTACAAAGGAAATATTGTCCAATTGATAATATTGATTACACGATAACATAATAAAATTAGCCGATAAATAATGGACTATCATAATTATTAGTAACTACATTTACAAGTTGTACACACGAGTCTTATTATACATAGAATACATAGACCATTAGGTATAAGCCTTTCAGACGAATTTCTACTGTTTCTTTCTATTCTACAGTATAAAACGCTCATGTAAATAATTATATTATGTAAATACCCTCAGTACATACTTGCTGAGTGAATTTAATCTTAAAGGTAACCTATTCGGCAGATTGGAAGTTGACTAAGTAAGTTGGTTCAAACTTAAACCTGTCAGAACAGGCTACGGCTATGGAGTTAATGATTACAATATTATTCATCTATCTACGACCCTCGGTCGGTTAATGAACTCTGAAAAATAAAAGGAGCCTTTATATTAAATTTGTTATTTAGCTATTAAGCATTCGACGATTAATTTAACTTCTATTTAACTTCGTAGGTAACACGAATAAGGTAAAACATCATACTAGGTAACATCAATTAGATAACACGTAATTATACTTATAGTAATATTATAAAGAGGGGTAATCCCCGGTAATAATGATTTTGAAAATTATTTCATAGTTACAATTGTAAGGTATTATGAGCGTCTGAGCGCTATAGGCTTTATATTCAAGAAATGTTTTCCCATAATAAGACCGAAAAAACTTTACCACGCTTACACTTTAACCGTGGGCATAGGAAATAGGGTACATACATAGAATAAATAAATCAAGGAGTAACAGATCAAAGTGTATAAAGTTAGTCATTGAATCATTCTGTTGTATGAAGGTAACAGACTAATTCAACGACACAACCTATCAAAACGTCTATGGAGACATCAAACTGGCTATGTTTCACAACGCTACAAACTATACAAAATTGTGGGGCTGCGTCATATAAAAAGAACGCTGACCTTCAAACTGCGCAGTAGGCGATTTACCGATCTAAATGTTGGTACTAGCGAGTAAGAGCGAGAGTACCGACACGCAAACACACCTCTCACACTCTCGTTCAGCGTTCTTCTTACGCGAATTGAACAAAAAGACACATTTTGTGGCTATAATGTTATTTTTAGAATGCTTACGAATTGAACAAAAAGACACATTTTGTGGCTATAATGTTTTGTTTAAAATGCTTACATAATCGTATCTAAAGATGACGTATAAGTATCCAAGTGAGGAACATTCAGATATTTGAAGGCGGTCACGTAATTTAAATTTTGCACCTGTTTTTATTGGATTAAAGCAATTGATAATTTAATTTAATAAAGTAGTTGCGTGTCTTTATATCATACGGTTTTTTTTTTGTTTGACGACTCGTATTCTATGAAATTTAGTTTGCAAAACAAATACTGTAACATCTAGTGAAACAAGGGCAAATGGTTGCGTTATGTGCGATAGGTATTTAAAAAAATGTTTAATAGACATTTGGACACTACAATCATTAATATTATTTTATGAAAATAAATACATAAATGAACTGATAATTTTATTAAACCGACTAATAAAAAAATATGCAAACAATTGATTCCTCTGTTTTGGAGAATGGTACAATACTCAACAATAAAAAAAGTTGGTAAGTAATGATTTCAAATCAAGACCCATTTCCCCGATGTGTGAATATATGTAAGATTAGAAAAGAATACAATAGAATAGAAAAAAGGAGAGGGGAAAATTAGGCCAATATCTGTATCTTGAAAAGAAAATAGTATTCTAGAAAATAAAAAAAATATTAGATGAAAACACAAAATACTACTTGAAACAAGACTATCCTTTAGAAGTTTTAGAAAAAAGAGCCGAACTTATAATTCAAATGGAAATGGAAATCTAAAAGGAAATACGATAATGTTGCCTCCCCACCCAACCGTCCAACGTCCAAACCGGCTAGTCACCATGGGAGACTGACTACAACCCTCCAATGCAAGCAATACCTACAAAGTAAAACCAAATTATGAACCACCCAGATTATGAAAACAAAAAACAAGAACCAAAAGATTAGCAGAGATCAAAACAGGAAGTATGGAATAGAATCCATGACTGGTGCTTATCAGCTAATACTACATATTAGAAAAACAAAACTAAAGGAGGCCTATACCCACATTGGGGTTCCTAAACAAATAAATAGACAAATAAAAACAATAATTTAGATTAAGAAGTAATAGTAGAATAAAAATAAATAAATAAACAAATTATGCATGCATGCTAATAAAAATAATTTTGTAACTAAGTAATAATTTATTTTATAATTAGGTGTGATTATTGTCCAATCCGATCCAATGTATCTTTTATTGTACATAAATAAACAGAAATATAATAAGAAATAAATAAAATAAATATAATGCATATTAATTACGGTAAAAATAATTTAGCACCTCTAATAATAAATTTTGTAATAAATTTAATTTTAGTCATATTTTATTTATTACGAAAAATGTAAGCATACTGTATATAATTTGAATGGAACAATAAAAAGGCTTTTATCTTTATTTTATCGTACCTTATCCTTAAGCTGAACATTTCAATTAGAGTCAATTGAGTTAAATGGTGATGCCAATCTCACATTAACATGTTTTTTTTTAATTGCGCGTGACCCCAGACGCTCCTACGTCCATTGCTGTGGGCGTCTCTGGTACAGACTAGACGGTATTTCCAGTGGCACACGGACATTAACATGATCAGATAAATATGTAGTTAAACGAAGTGACATAATTTTCCAGACATTATGGTTTATGCCTTTTCCATTGACATAATCTAGAAACAGGATAATATGACTTTGTATACACAAAGGTAACAATTATCACTAAAATTTCCTGTTAATCAGCTGCTATATTAGTAATAATAAACTTAAAATCAGTTATCAGTAAATATCAATCAGACAAGGTTTACAAAGTGACAAAGCAAATGTCCAGACAATTTCAAAAAAGATGTCAGATTCTACCGCAGTTAATTAAACTTTGAAAACAAAGACCTATAGCCACAAAATGTGAACATACAACAACTCAATTAGTATTCACACTGTATTATGTAACAAAGAGCTATTATATCTTACTCTATAGTTGGTTTTTATTCAACAACTGCATTAGCTATGGTATAATGGAAAGAATACTATTTACTCATTCAAGTACATACTACAAGCAATGAAGGAAACAAGATAAGGACAGATTACTCATGGCAGGATGATCTGACACATAGTACCTAAAATTAAAATGTAATTACTTACATATTTATATTTGAATATCATACCATTTTAACTTTTTTATGTGGAGATGCAGTGTTAACTAGATTAATTTGAAATTCCATAATTTACCCCACCTGTGTTGAGACCTGTGTTCTCTGATGCACCGGTAGAAGGGGGAGGCGCCGGCATCGCAATGGCGGGTGCTTGGTCACCCTTTGGCCGACCATCTCCACCTGGTTGCACAGTTACGGCTTGCACACCGTCTGAATCATCCCTCTCCAAAGTGTGATAGTCACCAGATTCTTCTGGAGGACGCGGCTTGCACTTGCCACAGCAGCAATTACAACAACAGCAAAGGCAGCAGCAGAAATAGCATCCAGTCAAAATACCGCACACAACAAACAATGCTTTGCACCAGGTGCTTGTTACTACGAAATAGGCGTTGACATTTTCTTCTCCAAATTGTTCGGAGATATACAGTCCAAGAGAACCGTAATTATCATATATATTCCGTTTAGTAGCATCACTTAGTATTGTATGCGCTCGATTAACTTCTTTGAATTTCTCAGAAGCTTCAGGATTGTTCGGATTTTTATCAGGATGATATTTAAGTGCTAATTTTCGATAGCTTTTCTTGACATCGTCGGCGGTCGCCGTTTTTGGGACTTGAAGTATTTGATACAGGCTATCCCCTGCTGTCGACAGTTTCCTTTTGTCCATTTTCGTGGAGTGTTACACGACGATTTGATAATATGAGTATTAAATTATTAAAACAAGTCACAGAAAAACTATCAATCCCCGAAGAATTTACAATTTACGTTATCTCACTCAATCTAGTCTACATTTTTTACGCGCAGTGTATGTACAGTGTGACCAACTAATAATTTACGCAGATAATATAAAAAAGGTTTGGTTTAAAGCCCGCAGGACGATCAGTATTTTGATTGTCAATTGTACTTTATTGTCACTGTTTTCTTGATGGCGATTGAGGCCATTGTGAATTGGCGTCAAGACTCTGTACCAAGTTGGTAACCCTAACGATTGTCATTTTACGTCAATTTACGTCCTTGTAAACGTTAACGTAGATTTGTTTGACAAACGCTTAAAGCAGCGAGGTAAACGATCAATGTGCCGTCAGTGTACGTTATTGTCAAGTTTTGATTGATCGTGCCCGGCGGCCATGGCTTGGCTATGATACCATATCAAAATACTAGCCCGTAGGTATTCAAAACTTATTTAAAATAATTAACAAAATTTATACTTAATTTATTGTCTAGGGCAGGGGTTCCCAAACTTATTTTGTCTACTGCCCACTTTGAGAATAAATGATTTTTTAGCGGCCCCCTTTTTTTTCACCTTCTTCTTAAAAACTATTATAACTTCAAATGAAGAGTGCGCCCTGGTAAGCGCTGGCGTCCACTAGCGACACTGATGATTTTTATTAATCTTGGTGAATACAAGACATTTTTGAAAAAAATCTCTTTAAGAATACTAGAGACAGAAATTTGCAATTTTTTGAGATGTATGGTTATATTTGGTTACTTCTTCGGTAATAAAATACACAACATTTTTTTCAAAAATGTTAAACAAAAATTGTTAAACTCACGTCTGCCCATATTCTTTTTGTGTAGAAGCAGTTTGGCTGCGAAAGCAGCAACGACGTTTTTTGTTTTAATAAAATTTAGTTCATCGCCTTGCAGTTGAAGATTCATGTCGTTGAACAATTTATACAGGTCTGTCATGTAAGCTATATCATTCTTTGATTTAATGAGCTTGTTGTGCAATTCTGTATCTTTAGTTTCCAAGAACTCTATGACAGAATTAAACAGGTTGTAAAATCGAGTCAGACAATTGCCTCTTGATAGCCAACGAACTTCAGTATGAAACAACAAACGGTTGAAATTCTCGTCATTAGTAACACAAAGCTGATGAAATAATCTATCATTCAAAGAGCTGTTGCGGATTTTATTGACTGCTTTGATATTGCAGTGATTGAAATAGTCATTCACTTAAGTTTCTAGCAACCAAATGTTGTCTATGAATAACGCAATGTACAGCAAGGACATCTGGAATTTTATTTTTTAAGTAGGTACGCTATGAAGCCTTTATGGCACCCATGACTAATAATTTCAAGGGAATCTCTTTCTAATCACAAATTTTTTCCAATGTATTGAATATGGTTTCGCCTTTTGTATCGGTCTCTAAATTTCTAGCAAACAATAGTTCTTCACATATTTTCTCATCTTTAATAAACCTCACGTAAGACAGCAACAATGCTTCATTAGTTGGTAAAGTGGACTCATCGAGCTGAATTGAGAATTGACTTGTCCTCGGGTGATCGCACAATGATCTTTCAATGTTTTCAGCCATTTCATCAATTCGTCTTTGCACAGAATTGTTACTCAAAGGAATTTTTCGGATAATATCTGCGGCCTATTTATGAAGTACAGTAGTTATTACTTCCTTTATTGCTGGCAAAATTAACTCTTCTCCTATGTTATGTGGTTTGCCTTTTTGAGCAATTAACAAAGAGATATTGTACGAAGCTCGAAGTTCGTCGTCATCTTGCTTAGCAGCCGCCGAAAATAGTTTTGCTACACTTGGCTGAGTATTATGATTCTTCTCTAGGTCTTGAAAATATGCTACACTCTTGTTCTTATCTGGATGCATTTTATTTAAATGATCTTGCAGTCTTGAAGGCTTCATTGCTTCATTCGAAAATGTTTTTGGACATAGAAGGCACAAAGGCGACGATGGGTTTATGGGATTTTCAATTATATTATATAAATAAAAATTTAATATATTCCGCACAGTATTGCCGTCTCTTCTTTTATACTTCCGACATTGTTTTGTTTTGAGAAATACGTAAGTAGGTAAGTGTTGAAATTAAGTAACTGCTTATCTATTACGCGCAAAACTGCAAATAAAAATAAAATAAATATTACTTTGTTTATATAGGATTGCATAAGCAGCACGCATCGACAGGAATAAAACAGACATGCATAAACTCGTTTAACTCATTCGACGCTCAATCGTACTCAACAAGTAAGAACTAGTATTCTATGACCCAGCCGATTGATACAGGAATGCACAATTCGGGTTATTTAACAAAAACTTGTTAAACATGATTGCCCGCAGTCTATTATCTACGAAAATTACCTATCTAGGAGTAGTAATAACGATTAAAATGCGAAAGTATGTCTGATGCCTTTTTATTTGTTTGTTTGTGTCTACTTTCATTTCGAAACGGAGCGACCGATTGACATGATTTTTGTTTTGGACAGACATATGAACTACGCGGAGTGAAATATCGAAACGAGTTTGAGCAATGGGCGTTTTCACATTGCACGATAACGATATCGTCACGATATAGGGGAGGTAAGGGTGCATTGTGCATGTGTTGTTAAGCAATTTAAGAAATGTTTAAATTGTCATTATGCATATGGGTACTGCAGTACCTACCTCAACAAGGTCAGGAGCCTAAGTCGCGTAAATGAACGTAAAACGCCATGCTACTGCTATACTACTACGTTGCTACTGTAATTGGTCAAAAAGTCGGTAGTATTTCGCCCTCATTTTTCCGGCACCATAGTACCCTAAGTAAGTATTTGAACCCCATCTTCCCACAAAAGTTTTCTTACCAATTCTCATCCCACTTTCCACAAAACTTGAAGCCCCTATATCCCGGTAATTTATTTATTATTAAAGGAAAACAATACAAGCTTACAGTGGCTACCAAATCGCTTGCATGTTATACTAATTTTAACAATGTCTTACTAACTAGACAAAATTACAATGTCAATTTCATTCGATTCCATACAATTCCATACCATTTACCAATACATTTAGATAATCCAAAACTATTTAGTTACACAATGTCAAAAGATATTTAACTTATATACTATTTCAATAAAATGTCAAGCCTTTTCAACAATAATAATAATAATTTAAGAAATACATAATGTCAATGAATAATAGGTATGTTTATAGATTAATGTCAAAATTCTTATTCATTAGACACAATAAAAAAATAATAATAATAATTATGCTACGAGGTACACTAAATATTATTCGCTTCTACTCTTGCACTGTTGATGGGAAAGTCATGGTTGCATTTAAGAAATGGGTAACATTCATTGCCATCCGCCCCATGCTATCGAAAAATAAGTCCACATCGGAATTTGTGTACAGTAGCCTGTTCAGCAATACGATAGCTTTCGCGGTAGGACTACTGGCCGACTGAGGCAAGCGCCACGATGATGGAGTAGTCAGCAGCCGATGCTGCCTACGTCCAGTAGCACGCACATACCTGTCCGGCACAAAAAAACAGATGCACTCGTTGACAGATGGGTTGTCTACCTTGTTGGATAATAGAAGAAAATAATGCATAATATGCGTGAAATTTCGCCTCAGCTCCAGTCTCCAGACCGACCATCCCAGAGACAAACAGGGAGGGGTAAAGAAAAGGATAATATCCATATTCGCGCTTGTAAAGGTAGCGTGCGAATCTTTTCTGTACTCTCTCCAACATCAGCGTATACAGCTTCTCCTGAGGAGCCCAGACAATAACGTTATACTCCAATTTACTTCTAACATACGCGTTATAGAGGAGCCTAACTACATGAATGTTATCAAATTGAGAAGCTGTTCTAATTACAAATCCTAGTGATTTGGTTGCCGCCTTGCACGTATTTATGATGTGGTCGCGAAAGAGCAGCTCAGTGTCAAGTGTCAGCCCAAGATCACGTATTGAAGTTACCCGTTCCAGCACCTCTCCATCTAGTGTATATGTTTCCACTATTGGCGAATGCGATCTAGTAAAAGTGATTGTTTTGCATTTCGACGTGTTCAACGACAACTTGTTAACAATCAGTTGAATTTCTAGATTATGTTAAAACTTATTCAAAAAAGTTTAAAGCAGATTGTTTAGCAGCTAAATCAAAATATATAAGTGATAAAATTCTCAATAGTGCAGACAAAGTTAAATCTACTTGGAAAATTATAAACGCGGAAAGAGGTCAACAAAAATTAAATGATAATCATTTTAAACTTAATATAAATGGTAAAATAACTACATCAGACTTCGAGGTCGCTAGCGAATTTGAAATTTTTTTCTCCCGAATTCCTGTAGATTTGACAAAAACCCTAGGCTCTTCAACCCCCATTGCAGAATCTTTGTTAAAAGCAAACGTTCCTTGTTGTAACGTTATATTTAAATTCAGTAAAGTTAACATAAACACTATCTTAAAAACTTTTAAATCTTTAAATATCAAGAAAACAGCTGACCTCTGGGGCATCTCTGTGTATTTAGTAAATTCTTTTATTGAAATGGTTGCTCCTGAACTAGTAATAATATTTAATAATTGTGTTGATAGTGGTGTGTTCCCTGATTTAATGAAATCTAGTAAATTAATTCCCCTGTTTAAATCGGGTAGTACTTCAGATCCGTCCAATTTCCGTCCCATTTCTGTACTACCTACATTTAGTAAAATTTTTGAAAAAATTATGCTTAATCAAATGCAAAATCACTTTAACGTTAATAAACTATTACATACAAAACAATTCGGTTTCACTCGTGGTCGGTCCACCACTGATGCCGGAATTAAATTATTAGAGTGTATATACAGGGCCTGGGATGAGTCATATGATGCTTATGGTGTATTCTGTGACTTATCTAAGGCCTTCGATTGCGTTCAGCACCAGACTTTAATTAAGAAACTTGATCATTACGGAATCCGGGGGACGGCATTGAATTTCGTCAATTCTTACTTAAGTGATAGGGTCCAGAAAGTAGTGATCAATGGTAAACAGTCACCTGGTTCTCCTGTAGCAATGGGGGTACCGCAGGGTTCAATTTTGGGACCTTTTCTTTTTCTAGTATATATTAATGATCTCCCTCACCTCATAAGAGACGACCACGAGGTAGTTTTGTTTGCTGATGACACTTCTTTAATATTTAAAGTTAAACGTGGACAGCGCGAACTTGACGATGTAAACATTGCCCTCTCTAGGATAGTCCACTGGTTTTGTGCTAATAATTTATTATTAAATGAAAATAAAACTAAATGTGTAAGATTCACCTTACCTAATGTAAGACTTGTTAAAACCAGTGTTAAGGTTAGGGATGATATAATAGAATTGGTCGATGACACTGTCTTCCTGGGCATAACGTTAGACTCCAAATTGCAATGGGGGCCTCATATCGGGAAAATTTCGGCCAGGCTTAGTTCAGCAGCCTATGCTGTCAAAAAGATCCGACAACTTACAGACATTAAAACGGCGCGTCTTGTCTACTTCAGCTACTTCCACAGTATCATGACATATGGCATACTACTGTGGGGTAACGCTGCCGATATTGAATGCATCTTTGTGTTGCAGAAGAGGGCTATCCGGACTATCTATGGAATGGGGTCTCGGGAGTCATTAAGAGATAAGTTTAAGCATATTAACATCCTTACAGTGTATTCACAGTATATTTATGAAATTTTATTGTATACCCACAAGAACAAAAGTAAATTTGTGAAAAATAGTGATAATCATAATCTAAACTTAAGAAATAAGGATAAACTGGCTGTTCCTAAATTTAGGCTTCATAAAGTGAGTAATTCTTTTGCGGGGAACTTTATTCGAATGTACAATACATTGCCAACCGAAATAGCAAATTTATCTGTCAATAAATTTAAAAAACTAATAAAAAGTAAATTGTGCCATAAAGCTTATTATAGTATTAATGATTTCTTAGATGACAAGGCGGCCTGGTTGTAACAACGTAACGAATTGCTCCTTTCTAAATAACTCTGTATTAGATTTAAGATGAAATATTTTGAAAAAAGCCGAGCTGAGTTTCTTGAGGGCTCTTCTCAGTCTCGTTGCATTTTGGAACCCTCGGTAGAGTCACACCAACTTCTGACGAATCTAAATAATTTTCTGAAAATTTCAAAGATAATAAACGTTATTTTATTTTATTTCAATGCTCCACTCCAGAACTGCATCAATGTCGCTCTGTAGCGCCCTGCAATCATCATCATTCCTCACCGAAGTGAATAGTTTGAGATCATCAGCAAACATGAGACATTTTGAACTAGACACAACTGTTGGTAGGTCATTTACCATGATAAGAAACAGGGTTGGCCCTAGGGTGCTACCCTGACTTATACCGGAACGTGTATAATAATCACGTGACATATAGTTGCCCAGCTTAACATATTGCCTCCGATCTTGAAGGTAATCCGCCATAAGTCTCAAGAGCTGCCGATCAAAACTCAGAAGGACATCGTTATCTACACGATCGAAAGCTTTTGCAAAGTCAAAATATGCCGCATCAACCTGACAACCCGAAGTTACATTAGTTTTTACATAATCTAGAAACCCAATATGGTTAGTCAAAGTGGATCGCGCGGGGCGGAAGCCGTGTTGAGCGTCGTTCAGGAGATGATTAACTTGGTTTAAAATATGGTAATTAAGAATTGACTCGAAAATTTTGCCAAATACCGATAGGATTGCAATTGGTCTATAGTTAGTAATATTCGCTGACGCTCCGCCCTTGGGAACCGGTGTAACCCGTGAAACCTTCCACCTGTTGGGATAGGAACACTGTTGAAGAGAAAGATTGAACAAGTACAGGAGCGGTTCCTCAAGAGCAGACATACAATCCTTAACCAAGTAAGGCGGTATGTTATCCGGTCCATACGCGGATGTGGTTTTCAGCCGTCGCGTTGCATTTTTTAGGTCTGTACATTGTATACAAGGGATGCTAATTTGATGCTCATAAGAAAAAGAGGCATGTCCAGCGTTGTGAGGGTTTAATTGTGGACTGTTTTTGTGGAAGACAGAACCAAAATAGTGAGCAAAAGTGTCAGCAGCTTCCTGTCCACAAATGGCTCTATTCTCGTACGAGAATTCTTTGATTTGCTGTCTATCCGTCCTCTTACTTTTAACATATTCCCAGAATGTTGCAGGGTCACTAGTTATTTTGTTTCCTATAGTCGTCAGATGATTCTGGGAAGCTACAGCTATCAGTTCCTTAACCTTAGTCCTATAATACCTAAAAAGCTCTCTATTAAAATCCTTGCCCTCTTTTTTAAACATCTTAAGGTGAAAATGTTTTTGCTTTATAAAATATATAATTTCTCCAGTGTACCATGTTGGATATAAATATTTGTTTTGGAAATGTGCAATACTTTTTATTGGAACGTGGCAATTGATGGCACTATTCAGTTTTTTGTATAGACTATCTACAGCTGTATCAACATCAGTCTCTAACAGAAGATCGCTCCAATCAATATCTGCGACTTCCGAATACAGGGCATGGAAATCAGCCTTTCGAAAATTCCACTCAGGGTTAAGGTAAGCGGTGCCATTGTTTCGCGAAGGAGGAAGAACAGTCGATTTTGAGCTGTTTTCAATCACAGTCAAATATATTTCAAGAGCTGGGTGATCGGCTGTTGTGTCCAATGGCACGAGGGGTTCCGTATCGTATATTACGTGAAATTTTTTGGGATCATCGGTCGTCAGCATCAGGTCTAGGTGGTAACTACTTGCAACATCATCATAGATATTATAACAAGGTCGTAGTTTACAGAATTCCAGAAACAAGTCAAATCGCGTTTTCGTAGTTTTAGTACATGAGTTAAGATTAAAATCACCTATAACTACAAACTTATAATCGGAGTATGCATTGATGGCATTCTCCATACAGGTGAGAACATCAAGATATCGGTTTACAGTATAGCTAGGAGGTAGGTACACAATGCACACAAACAACCTAACACTCCTCCCTGATACAATCGCGAATAGTAATTCCTTATCCTCTGTTAGTCCATCTACTTCTGTTATACGTTTTACCACGTAACATTCTCTAACAGCTAACAATAAACCACCATATCCGGTATCACCGGCTCTGTCTTTCCGAAACACCATATAGCCCGGCGGAAAAAGTTCAGCATTATGTATTGAACTATTTAGAAATGTTTCCGTGAGGGTTACAATATCTTAAGAATTAGCGAGCACATTATTGTAGAAAACGGTGGTTTTAGAACGTAAACCTCGCACGTTTTGGTAGAAAAATATACATTTCTTTGCAGTGACTTTATTTCGCGGATTAGGCATTTCCAAATTTTTAACATTATTTACGGATCTCTGACCACTATTGATTCTACCCAAGAAAAAACTGCGAAGAGTTAAGACTTTGTGTTACCTGAAAAGTTGAATATTTACATTTATCAATTTTTATATTGTTCACAATTACTTTATATATCGTTCTCAATCCATTTCTATTTATTATGCCTGTATTGTAAGAGAACATGTCATAAGATAAGTAACTGTTTGAATCGAAATAATATGCATAGGTTGAGTTTCGTAGCTCTGCATGTAGGTTACAACTAAATAATTCAACTTTGTAATTGTAAATAGGCATCCCACATACATAAGTTGGAGAACATACCACTAACACAACCTCCCCACTGTCCGCATATTTAATTATATTACCACCTAACATAATTATGCAGTAGTCGTTCATGTTGAAGTGTTTTATCTTGCTGTCAATATCTTTCAGGACTTGCTTTACGGTACAATTCGTTAGTACATAACGACAGTAGTCAAAATGACATCCGAAAGCATCTTCAATCATTCTCTGCGTGCCATAAGAACTAACATTAGTTAGGATACATACTTTAGTTTTGACCTGGTTTGGTAGAGGTGTCGCCCTGTTTTCCGCTATGTTGCCCGACGACTGACAATTTTTGTCGTATGCGTTGGTTACTGTAATTGATTTTTGCAGCGTAGGTACTGATTTGCTGGTTTAGGCTATCTATCTCCTTCTTGGCTTTGTTGAGCTGTTGTTCCAGGTCCATAATAGACTCCTGCATTAATGTTACCCTCTCACCGGGGTCTGCCTCAACAGGGTTCAAGGTATAGCGCCTGGAAGGTTTGCAGACGGCACCCACCTTAGCTTGTTGCAGGGAACATCTACGCGTCTTTGTTGCGCTAGTGCTCGCCGTTTCTGTTAACAATTTTTTCAGGGTTTTATTATCCTTATGTAACCTATCAACCTGTACCCGGAGTTCATTGTTTTCCATGATAATAGTTTCCAGTTCATTCTGTGAACTACTTAGCTCTAGTCGAAGCTGGTCCAGTGATACCTGCATTTCCTGTATTGACAATAAATCTGTTATTGTATAGTCCATACTTCTCGAAAGCGGTTGATCCATATTACCAGGACTGGCCAATGAAGCGTCACTTGCAGATATAATGTCCGACTGATTATTTGTGACTCTTATGGGAAAGTGAACCTACATGGGGGCTATTTGACGATAGTGGAGATTGTTCCTGTGTAGACAATAAATGTTGTTTTCTCCTCTGTGTTACAAAGGACTGTTCCATATCGGGCATACTTTTTACCTTTGTCTTTAGATTGCACCGATTACATTGCCAGGTAGTAGTTTTGGAGTCCTTTATAATATGTTGAGCTCCATCACCAATGCATTCGTAGTGGAAGACACCCTTGCATTGTGTACAGGACACCGCTTTTGTACGACCAATTTGTTTTTTGCATTTTTTACAAGTTACTAGCGGTGACATCTTGTGGCGTCTGTTAATCAAAGTTTTAGTTTTTGATGACATCACATTGATCGCACAATGTTGGAATATTGTACGACTACACAACAAATTCTAGAAATAATATTTTAGTGATTACAAAAAGTCAGCTTTTTTGTACCATCGACCAGCCGTTGCGTGTCACTTCGTAATCCGACACTAACTCCACTAGACCAAGTTAGATATTATTCGTTAAGTTGAAATTGGTAACCACTATTATCTCCAACAAGTATTTGAGTTCCAAAACACCAGTAAGTATGACTCATTCAATTGGAATTTTTTGCACATTCCTATTGAAATCGGGAGTAAATTTGTTCAATTATTTAGCTATATTTATTATTCACACTTCACATAGGTATTCCACGTTTTGCTCGTATTGCGTATATTTTACTGATTATAATGTTTAGCAATTTAATACACTATTATTTCAAAGCTTTTATTAAAGTTTTCTTCACATTAGCACTCACGTATTTATTTATGTAGATAGGATTCATTGGACTAAGAAAACACTTTCACCGTGAAATGGATGATGAGAACACCAATTAAACACATAATTACTTATATTTAAAGGCAGAAAATAATTATTGTGATTAAAATATTACGGAGCACAATTTTCGATGTATTGTCTGTACAGCGCCATCTAGCGAACAACTCATGTAATGGAGTTTCCCAGCTCAATTCTGAGAAAATTTTTGTTCCCCTGCACCCCGACCGAGACTTATTCTATTAGCCTGCAAAAAAAATCCCGGGAAAAGTCACGATATTTTTTTATTTTTTATTTATTTATTTATTTCAGGCAAAACAGAAAAGTTACAGTTGGTATAAACTTATTCTACGGCCCATAGATAAATACCTAAAACTAAGAATACATATAGATATTACAAAATGTATATTAGTGATAGAATCTTAAGACTATTGTTAGTACACACTTCGGTATTTTTGCGTACCGGTGGTAACGATCCGTGGAAGCGACGGAACACCACGCTCTGTGGTCAGAAGGTTTCCTCCATGACGAGGCTCAGTCTAGTGTTGGGCACTCGCACCACGAATGACAGGAAACTGACGTTGCGGCTCGCCTCCAATAGCTGCACGGCGTGAAGTTGGCCTTCTTGCGCACGTACTGTCCGATGTCATCCGCCTTAGTGGTGTAGTGTAGGCGGGAGACATACAATGCTGTACTCGGTACTGTGGCATGCAGCGCTGGGCTGGACTGCGCTGCATCTGTGCCGCAACGGTTCACTTTGGTTCGTGATCGGCACTTCCTTTGCACTGTCACGAAACCATCAGTAGCCACATCCGGTACCTTCTGTGGTAGTGGCTTCGGTAGAGCGGTCGTTGCGCTGATGGTGACGAAACTTTGTCGTTTTATGGGGGCTGTAGGTACGGGCAGCGGAGCGGGGCGCGGGTTTGCGCGGCCTTACAGGTTGGGGCGGCGGGGGCGGGTGCAGTGCGGAACATTGCGCGCTCAGCACTCGATGACGGCGACGGCGACATGACAGGCATATGACTAGAATAGCTAGTGTATGACCGATTAACAACCTACGCCACGGAATATACCTCATCTAAATTACTTCTCTGCATACGAGTTACATGCAGATACAAGGAAGACCCAGCTGATTCCATTCAATGGGAATCAACCGATACTTTCATTTCAGATGGTGAATTTATGCTGTATGTCTTCGGTTATCTACGCGTCGTGTACCTCGATCTGTGATGAATGGCAGATGTTTGAATAAGCTGGTTACCGGGCAATATGAGAAACTATAAACATCAAGTATGTAAACAACCCCCCATCTCTCTTTTCCCGACATGGTGGAGATGCTGGTCCTTGTACACTGGTTCAAGGCCTACTAAAATTCGATATAAACAGCCATGCAAACACGCCACCGTCATTTTTATTTGACATTTAAAAATTATTTTAATATTTTGACGTCATCTTACGCGTACAAATATCAAAAATAAAAATAAAATAACGATAAAATTTTAATATTAATAACGATTTTTCTTAAAATAGTTTATTTCTAACACGAAAGAATCGAATAAAATCCTTTCAAATACGAATTGTCTGTTTCAAACAAAAAAAAAAAAATATTTTGACACTTGTCAATTTGCTTGTCAATAAAAAAGTAAAATTTTTCAAATGAAAATTGGATTAAATTTGAAAATAAATTATGATTAAACAACATAAACGTAAGGAAAATTTCAAAAAAGGTATGTTTAAGTAATATTAAGCAAATTTTTGCCTTCGGGAGAGGCAGTTTCACTGTTCTTCTGGTTTGTTATGAGTTTACGTATAAGAGAAATTTTCCTTTTAATCAATGTTATATTCACTCTTTTACAGACTTATGCCACCCAAGAAAATAAATATAAAGAGAATGGATAGTATCATTCTACAAAGATTATCAAAATTCATTGAGGAAATAAAGAAATTAACCTCTGAATGTCATAACAGATTATCGGATGATTTAGATCAAAATATTGATAAAGCTAAAATAACGTTGGCTAAACTTAAATCATTATTATCGCTTTTTACGTCGGAATTAAACAATTATTTTAAAGTGAGTGATAACCCGGATAGTGATGAAATAAGTGATTTTACCACATATCCATAGAAACGAAAATAAACATAAAGGATTTAAAACCTCACCGCCAAGAAGTGGTAGAAGAAAGGACTGGGTATAGCAAATTACCAGATTTAAAATTACCGGAATTTGATGGCAATGTCTTAAATTGGTTTCAATTTTGGGACCAGTTTACATCTAACATTAACAGAAGAAGACTTAGTGATGTTGATAAGTTACTATATTTAAAGAGTTCTTTAACTGGTGATGCTGCAAGACTAATTGATGGGTAACCCACATCAAGTGCAAATTATAAGATTGTTGTAGAAACTTTGAAATCCAGATATGGTAAAGAAACTGAAATCATACATGCTCATCACATGGCATTAAATAAATTGGAAAGGGCCGAGAATACAGAAGATTGTCGTAAAGTATTGGACGAGATTGAGAGACATTTAAGAGTACTCGAGTCCATGAGAGATAACATCAACTGCAGTCAGATTTATTTCCTTATCATGAAGAAATTCCCTACAGATATTGTATGTGAGGCTAAACTAATATGTTTAAGAACTGAAGAATCGGTTCTGGATACAGTAAAACAATTATCTATCATAATAGATACCAAAGAAGAGGCACGTAGACTTACTACAGAATGCTCACAAGAGAGTAAATTAGAAACGCCTCAATACACAATTGAAATTACACATTAAAGGAAACTCTAATCATAACAGAGTATTTCATGAAAATAGACATTTTAACAATAGAAATATCATAAATAAGAATAGAGGAACATACAAGAGGCAATACGATGAAAATCAGATAACAAATTATAATGATGGAGTAAAGAGAATAAAATATAGTCCATGTGAATTTTGTGGTTATAAGAATCATACAGCGAATGATTGTCATAGATATTCAACCTATGAAGAGAAAAAGGCTCAATTACAGTTACACAATAAGTGCTATAAATGTTTCCAATCAGGCCATACCTTTAGGAGTTGTAAGAAAGATATACAATGCTCTATTTGTAAATCTAACAGTCATAAATCTGCAATGTGCTTCAAGACAATGAAGAATTATTGAAATAAATATCAACAGAAACAGTCTACTAACGCTATGCACAATAATACAGAATGCACTACATTGTTACAAACAGCAACTATTAAGATAACAGGACAATACAACATCATGAAGAATTGCAGAATTTTATTAGGCTGTGGTAGTCAACGGAGTTATATAACTCAAGGAATTGCAAAGGAGTTGAAACTTTCTACCGAAGAACATCAACATCTTACAATTTTTACTTTCGGATCCGAAACTCCGAAGACAGTTGAAAGTCCATTGGTAAAATTAGATGCATTGACTAGAGATAAAGTGATGAAAACATTATATGCTAACATCGTCCCATCAATATCTAAAGGAGTTCCGTGTTTCAAACAAGAATTAATCAACTGGAAGATCAAGGAAAATTACACTCTGGCTGATGACGGTTCCTTGTCTGACAGAGTGGACATACTTCTAGGAAATGATTACTATCATTCTATTGTTTTAATGAAGAAAATATGCATAGCAAAGGACTTATACTTAATCGAATCTGAATTTGGCTGGATCACTTCTGGTGTTATACCAAACAAACCTATAGAACAAATGTCTATGGTGACATATTGTCAATGCTCTTGCAAGATAGGATTGAACCAACCTGATCTGCCATTGGATAACGGAAACTTAAAATTATTATGGGACCTAGAATCTATTGGAATTACAGATTCACCAAAATTAAATAGAGATGAAGCCGCCATTAAAAATTTTAATGAAACAACAGAATTTAGAAACAACAGATATTATGTAAGTTGGCCCTGGATCAATTATCCTCCAAACCTTTCATCAAACTTTGGATTAGCTTATGGACGCCTAGTGGGTCTATTTAAAAGATTGGACCAAAAAACAATTATTACATATGATCAAACTTTGAAACAACAATTGGAAAAAGGAGTAATAGAACTAGTGACATCAAAACAAAAGGAAAGTAATCATCCCATACATTATATATCTCATCATGGAGTTCTGGCACCTGGTAAAACATTAAGAATCGTATATGATGCATCTGCGAAGACCAAAGACAGCAAGAGTCTGAATGAAAGTTTATATTGTGGACCAATGCTACTGGAAGATTTAACTGGACTGATTATAAGATTCAGAAGTCACAAAGTTGGTCTAACAGCCGATGTAGAAAAGGCTTTCCTACAAATTGGACTTAAGGAACCAGACAGAGATGTCACAAGATTCTTATGGTTAAAAGATACGAACAAACCAATACAAGAAAACAATCTTGAACATTATAGATTTACCCGAGTTCCATTTGGAGTAATCTCAAGTCCGTTTTTATTGAACGCTACAATTAAACATCATTTACTTCAGAACAAGAATGTTGACATTAGACAAATAGCATCGGATATCTATGTTGATAATGTAGTAACAGGAACTGATACTGATGAAGATGCTCTAACGTTATATAAAACTGCGAGGGAAACTTTTCAACAAATCTCTATGAACCTAAGAGAATGGAATTCAAATTCAAAGAAGTTCAAGAGCCTAGTACCAGATATTGTTCCTGATAAGATAATTAAACTATTAGGTTTAAATTGGAATTTAGAGGAAGATACACTACAACTTAGAATCAAAACAAAGGAAGATATTAACACCAAGAGAGGAATCCAGGAAATATATTGCATCAATCTTCGATCCTTGTGGATTCACTGTACCATTACTATTATCAGGAAAAATCATACTTCAAGACTTATGGAAAAGAAAAATAAAATGGGATGCTCCAATTCCTGAAGACTTAGCAGATAGGAAGGAAGTTCGTCTATCTTTGGAAGAGACCAAACAAATCAATTTAAAAAGATGTTACAAGAGTAGTTCAAAGGATAACGAATATCAGATTCACTGCTTTACAGATTCGTCGACAAGAGCATATGCAGCAGTAGTTCATATAGTAGGTAAAAATACATACAATTCCTAAATTTAGGCTTCATAAAGTGAGTAATTCTTTTGCGGGGAACTTTATTCGAATGTACAATACATTGCCAACCGAAATAGCAAATTTATCTGTCAATAAATTTAAAAAACTAATAAAAAGTAAATTGTGCCATAAAGCTTATTATAGTATTAATGATTTCTTAGATGACAAGGCGGCCTGGTTGTAACAACGTAACGAATTGCTCCTTTCTAAATAACTCTGTATTAGATTTAAGATGAAATATTTTGAAAAAAGCCGAGCTGAGTTTCTTGAGGGCTCTTCTCAGTCTCGTTGCATTTTGGAACCCTCGGTAGAGTCACACCAACTTCTGACGAATCTAAATAATTTTCTGAAAATTTCAAAGATAATAAACGTTATTTTATTTTATTTTATTTTATTTTACAAAAAGTTTTGTCATTGGAAAATCACGCTTAGTTCCAATAAAGGATCAAGAAAAATTAAAAATACCAAGACTGGAACTACTTGGAGTATTAATCGGAAGCAGGTTAATACAATATGTTCACAAATTTATTAATTTAAAAATAACTAAGTCCATTTGTATCTAGAAGAATTGAAGAAATCAAGAGAAATAAAGATTTATCTTTCCGTTATGTTCCATCAGAACTTAATCCAGCTGATGTAGCAACAAGACCCAATAAAACAAAAGATGATAATAAAAGATGGTTAGATGGACCTAAATTTCTACTAAAAGACCCAGACAGTTGGCCTATCAATACATGTAACCAAAACATTATTTTTACCGGAGAAGATTTAAGAGATCCATCCACAGTTAATGGAGACAAACAACAATGTAGAAGATAACTATCCAATGGAAAGATCCGAAGAAAAGGATTCCACAAATGATAATACACTACATGAAATCAAATCAATACAATCAAAGTATTTTATCAATGAAGTAAACAACAGACAAACTAATCTCAGTCGAAACTTGGGATTATTTAGAGATATAGATGGAATCCTACGATGTAAAGGGAGATTCAAATACGCTGAATGGTCGTTTGACAAAAGATATCCAATATTAATCCCTAAAGACTGTGATTTTACTAATAAACTTATTAAAGATATACATGAAAGAAATTATCATGTTGGTGCTAATCATGCACTAAGCATAACACGCCAAACCTATTGGATACCTCAAGGCAAGCGTCAGGTACAAAAGGTTTTGAAAGGATGTCCAAGCTGTGTAAAATATAATGGCGCTCCATTCAAGCTACCCGTCACACCTCCATTACCACATGAGAGAGCGAACTATAGTAAACCATTTACTTTTACTGGAGTTGACTATCTAGGTCCTGTGACTGTAAATACAAAGGAAGGAACTAGTAAGAGATGGATATGCCTATTCACATGCTTAGCTATTCGTGCAGTACACTTGGAAGTCGTTGAAGATTTGTCTGCCTTAAGAAGGTTTACTGGCTCTAAGACGGATGATTTCAACTAGGAATATACCCAATCTCATTACTTCAGATAATGCTACACATTTCAAACTGATAGCTGATATCGTGTCCAACAAATACTGTGTTGAGAACAAAATAAGATGGAAATTTATAATACAACTAGCACCACAGCACAACTAGCCATAGTAAAACAATGTATGCGAAAAACTCTTCAAAAACACCTTTTGAAAGATAGCCAATTAATTACTGTTGTTAAAGAAATTGAAGCTGTCATCAATACACGACCATTATTATATGTCGATACTGAACTGGAACATATTTTGACTCCATCGGATTTTCTAACATTAGGAAGATGTTTAACATTGAAGTCTATCCACCATCTCTCAACACCAACTGGTACTTCAACCAAAAATAACCTGACTATGAGTTGGAGAAGAGCTCGTATAATTTTAGAAGAATTTATTGATATGTTTCAGATTTACCAAGCCTACGTGAAAGATATAATCATTCACTTAAAGAACCACGGATAACTTCAAAAATAATTCCATGTGTAGGTCAAATAGTTCAAATCAAGGGTGATAAACAACGTGTAAGTTGGAAAGTTGGAAAGATTGTCTCGTTAATAAAAAGTAAGGATGGTTTATGTAGAGCTGCTCAAGTCAAAGTCTGCGACACTATTTTCACGCGTTCTATAGCTCATTTATATCCCTTGGAAATTGAAGAAGATGAAGAACAGAATTCAAGATTAACATCAAAATTACGTGAAGAAATTATCACTATGCCTCAAATTCCAAAAGAATCAGATGCTATACCAGTCAGAATAATTGATCCGGTGAGAACTGTCAAAGAAGTATTGATAAACTCAATGACACAAATAAGATAACAAATAAGAATAATAACGATGATATAGTCATGATCGATAATAATGATGATACTGCAAACATTACCTCGGAAAATGGAGACATAGTGGATATAGAAGAACAACCAAATGATATCAGATGCGAACGAACAGCCAAGGTCCGTGCTCTTGAAAAGATAAAAGAATGGACACAAAACCTGATGATATTACATTGACTTTTTTTTTGTGGCCGGTGTGTCCATTTCTATGAAATGTATATATGGAAATACACAACTTTGTATGCTGTAATTAATTTTTTCACTCGACGTCGCTCAATTCCTTTGACGCGGGAGTGTCGCGTATTTTCCCAACGCGAGATATAAACTCAATGTTGAAGACTTTGGTAAGATCTTTGACCACAAATAAATTCTTAATTCTTAAGGTAAATTCAAATCTTATCTCGGTTCCTAATGTCATGTGGGAAATGTCAGTCTCGCATGGGAATATTACCTACTAAATATCTTACAATTCAGGAATTCTCTAATACGAAAAGTTCGTATCTAGTGCGTACGTATATAACAGTTTAGTATTAGCACAAGCTAATAAAATAAGTACAATAGTTGCACGTGTGTTAAGAAGCTTGATTCCACGGAGTAGTTGATGCCGTATGAGCGGCTAGTCCTGAGTTGCTGCTGTTACTTGCCGTTGTTAACGGCTGATCTAGAAAAAGCTGAGTCTTACTTGTATTAATACTAGTCTAAATCTGAACCTGTTATGATTTGTGTGTAAACGCCTTTCACGATTCTCTAAGGCCTGAGTCTGTGTGAAAGGGTAATTATAGCACATGCCAAAGGGGACCGCTGGCGAAAGAGTCCAGTAAAGCGGTTGGCTTGCTTCTAATAGTGTGAAGCGTGCATCACGGCTCAACTAGTACGTAGAGCCTGGTATTTTCTGTCGTTCTATGGTCCTGGTGAATCATAGAATATATGTTGGTCGTAATTCCCTTGGGTTGCAACAAGCAATGAGATGCACATTATAGTAGGACCGGCATATGACTAGAATAGCTAGTGTATGACCGATTAACAACCTACGCCACGGAATATACCTCATCTAAATTACTTCTCTGCATACGAGTTACATGCAGATACAAGGAAGACCCAGCTGATTCCATTCAATTGGAATCAACGGATACTTTCATTTCAGATGGTGAATTTATGCTGTATGTCTTCGGTTATCTACGCGTCGTGTACCTCGATCTGTGATGAATGGCAGATGTTTGAATAAGCTGGTTACCGGGCAATATGAGAAACTATAAATATCAAGTATGTAAACAACCCCCCATCTCTCTTTTCCCGACAAAAACTGCTGACGCGAAACTCGCATTGAGGTCAGCTTCACGACGCATGTTTATGTTGGCGATATCGTCACTTACGTGTAGTCGACGAACTATCGTCATTGACGCGACTTAGGCCCCTGACCTGATGAAGTAGGTACTGCAGTACCCATCTGCATAATGACAATTTAAACATTTCTTAAATTTCTTAACAACACATGCCCAATGCACTTTTACCTCCCCTACATCGTCCACGATATCGCCACGAAAAAGTGGACGATATCGTCACGATATAGTGGCAATGTGAAAACGCCCAATCTCTTATTAATATTAGTTGATGTTCACAAGTTGTAGTTGAGAGTCGAGAACTCATGTAGTCGCTGTCTAAGAGGCCTCCTAGCTAAATGAAATTATAAATCACCCCCCAAGCCTCTAAGCAGCGCCCCCGTTTTTTCTGGGTCTCTTACCGCCCCCCTTTAGACCTGCAGCGCCCACAAGGGGGCGTTATCGCCACTTTGGGAAACGGTGGTCTAGGGTCTAGTCTATGCATACTAATATTCTGTGGGAAGATTAAATTATTTGTTGGCACGCTCCGAACAGCTCCAAAATCACTGGATCGAAAAAAATGAGAGCTAAATTGTTAGCGAGAGGCTTACTCCATGAGATCATTGAAGCACTAGATTTCATATAAGAATAAGCATATTTTTGATGGACCCTTGACGCACTAACTAAATCAACAAGATTCTTGGTAGGACCCAAAAAAAACGCAAGGAGAGGTTACTAATGCTAAAGTGCTTTATACCCCCCAAACCCGACCATCGTTCAATTCGGCCACTTTACTTTATGCTTGTTTTGTAGCTATGTTCACATCACTACCTATATGGTAAATACCACCAACCAAAGTTAACCAACCACTGTCAGTCAAGTGTCACCATATCATGAATAAATTAAATATTATAAATCTATGAAAGTGCGGCTCGTCAATCCGACGTTCTTTTCTTGTCTTTTAAGTTGTTCGAATGAATGAAGGAACAATCTGAATAGATAGATAGGTAAAGTGCTTATCTCACTGTGATTACGTAGGTATGTACCGGTATTGAATCAACAAACAAGAATGCTATTCTTCTACCGAGTACCTAGTCTGTGAATTTTCATAATATCACAGTCCGGTCCTCTGGTACCTATCCATGCAACTTGCCTCATACTTCCAAAATAGATACCAAGATTATAATTGTAGTATCGTAATAAAATTAGCCACTTTAAAATTAGCAATGAGATTGTTTCCAGGTCATAGAAAAGAATAAAATGAAGTTTCGCATTTTAAAATTATACCAACAAGCTCTGAACAGGAACCCATACCTAGTACAAGCGGTGCAAACAGGTGTATTAATGGGTGCAGGTGATATGATTGCTCAGACACTTATTGAAAAAAACAATTATCAATCTCTGGACATCAAAAGAACATTAAAGTTTTCTTCAATAGGCTTTTTTGTGGGGGTGAGAGTTCCAAACTTATTTTTTATGAATTTAACAACCTGTTAGGAGCTAAGAATGCTCTATAAAACTAGACTTGTTCCATTTAAATGCCATTAAGATCAACATAATCTAAGCTAATTAATATTTGTATATACTTTTAATACAAATGCAAATTTTGTGGCTAAAATTTAAGGCTTTATTTCTGAACCCAGAGCATTATTCTAGATTACATTTGCTTTAATTATTTCATATTTAAATTTACAATGTTTTGTACTTTCTAACAAAATATTTTTTTACAGGGTCCAGCTTTGAGAATGTGGTATGGCGTTTTAAATAAATACATAGGTTCAGGAGGCAAAGTTGTAACCATAAAAAAAGTTCTACTTGATCAAACAGTATTTGCTCCATCATTTTTATGCATACTCCTTACCACTGTAGGTGCTATGCAGGGCAAAGACTGGGCCCATATTAAAAGTGATTTGAAAGTCAATTATTTAGATGTACTTGCCGCTAATTATTATATCTGGCCATGGGTACAACTCGTAAACTTTTATTATATACCTCTTCAGTATCAGGTATTGGTTGTACAAGCTGTTGCATTATTGTGGAATACCTATTTGGCTTGGAAAACAAATAAAAATATACCATTGGACAGTGGCACCTAGTGTTCAATGCTATTTTTTTGGAGGAAACCCAGATTATTTTTAAGTGCCTGTGATATATTAGTTTATAAAAGCTTCTAATAGAAAATATTACATAATGGTTGAAAACATTTCTCTTATTCAGATGTAAATTTATAATTTTAGTTCTTAATAGGTTCGCTGTCCCGAAGCAAGTTGCGATCTTCTTTGTACATGTCCATGTAATAAATAAAGACAGCTAACGCTCATGAAGTTTCGTATTAAGTTACGTCATTCTCTTCACGTATTTTATGATACTTTATGTGTCATAGTGATTGAAATTAATTATGTTGATAACTGCTAATGTAAAGAAATTAATTGAGAAAGAAAAGAAACTCAACGGGTGACTCAAATTATTTTTGTTACGATTTATGTTAAATTGTTTCTCGGCGAATACTCGGCCGATTTCGGATTTTCTTGCACTCATCGAAAGCTTACAGAATTACCCAGGTTTTTACGATGCCAGAATTTTGAATTTAAACTCGCTTCGCTCAAATATATGCTGCAGCGTAACGGTACGTTTCGCGACTGCGGCGACCTAGTTATTTACGTCGATAAAAGGTACCTTTATGTATATATTTAGTCATTTTTTGTCTACTATGCCACGACAGCGTAATAATAAAATAAAAAGAAAACGTTGCAGTGGATGTTACGCAAAGAAACGCAATGATTTGGTGTCCGTCAGAATGGTTGGTTGCCTGCCTCATTTAGCATCGAGACAGTTATTAAAAATTGCTACCTAATTGCTACTGTCTGCTACCTACAATTAAATAATTGCTACCTCATTAATTTTGAAAATATAAGGAATAACAATGTCACCAGCCATTCTGACGTCAGAATGGCTGGTCAGAGCTTAGTTACATTAAACTAAACAGAGTTGAGTTATTGTTTTAGCTTCAATAATTGCTACCTAATTGCTACCTACTCACCTATCAATTTCAGCCTTATAACTATATCAGTTGAAAAGTTATGATTATTTATTTGCAACTTACGTGTGGTTTGCTAAAACTCAATGTACCTACCTACAGTTGTCCAAAAAAATTACTTATTTATTTACTTATTAATTTGTGACAGAACTTTATTACCTACTTAAAAGCAAGTTAATCATAACGACAACAGTTAAATATTGGCTCAAAACATTTGCACAGAGCTTTATGTGCACCAAATAAAAAGTTTAACCCTTAGGTGCATGATTTTTTGATTTGCGTGCAAAAAAATATATATGGTAGAAAATTAACTCAATAAACAAGGAAAAATAATCAAAAAAATCTAATAGGTATTTTATATATTTATTTTTATCAAAATACGTTATTATCATTTTTGATAATTTATGCAGTAAGTAGATGCGTTTTTATGAAAAATAAAACTTGATATAGAGGGTACAGGAACAGTTTATTATAATACAATATATTTATTATTGTGGTATATGTAGGTGTAACAGAATAAATAACTGTTAGCAGGCTTTAGCTACATGTGAAAAAGCTGAAAACAGTTATTTTTCCTATTATCACAAAGGGATATTATGTCCAATGCCATCACAACGTACGTCTGAAGGGGGTATCACTTGTGCACCACGTCTCTCCTTCTTTTGCACCACTGTCACAGTTTGGGTGAGACTAGGACGTCCTCTTTTATTCTCCGGTACGCTCCCATATTTACATAATGTTTCGGCGAGATCGGTTCTAAAATCCACTAATTTCATTATACTTTTTGGGTCCTTACCGTTTTTTAGGCTTACTTTCTTGTAAAGAACCCAGCTATTTATAATAACCATATCGAGCATGTGATGAAACAGTTCGGTTTGTCCACTTTTTCGATTTCATGCGAATTCGGTATCTGCCTAAGTAACTATCCATAGTATCCACTCCACCCATGTTAGCGTTATATTCGCAGATTGCTTAGGGACACGGTATAGTGATGTTAGTTTTTAATTTTTTATCGTACCTATTTATAGTGTCGACAGGCTCTGTACCTACATATTTAGAAAGTAGTAAAACCTGTTTGTTATCTTTCCAGCTAGTAGCTGAGAATTCAACTCCTTCATATGTGGTTACGTTCTCCTCATAAGACCCTCGTTTTACTGTTGCCTTGAGCACATCCTTCTTATCTGGTAGCTTGCAAGTTTTGCCCAGTCTGTTCCTTTGGACGGTCCCGAGACAATATATTCCTTCTTTGAACATACAGTGAAAAAGCGATAAATTGGTATAGAAATTATCAAAAAATATGATGTGGTTAACTTGTCTGGGTACTGGTCGAAGCAATAAGAATACAGCGCCTAGTTCAGGCTCATTTGGTAGCTTTTCTATATTACGTGCGTACAACTCGAGAGCTTGGGTAACCATAGGCATATTTCTTTTTCTCCAAACTAAATTACGAGTACCAATATTCATGTAGTTGAAAGACGAAATTTCGGTTAAATTATTTTCTTCTGGTTCTTCCTGTTCCTCCTGTTCCTCGTCTTCAACATCTGCAGCCAACGCACCAACGTCCTCGAGGTACTCAATGTTGTCTTCGTCGATGTCCAATTCGTCCTCGGAAAACTCGCCATTTTCTAACTGCAGTAGCAGTTGCTCTATTCTGGTGTCTTCCATCACCACAATCTATAAAGCATATAAAAACCCATGCAAAACCACAACCAGCACATAAAAAGACAACACAAATTGCTTCCAGAACCAAGAAGAGGCCTAAAATATCATAGCACAAATTACGATTTTTTTTATACCGGGAATGCATGCATTATCATTTTTGATAATAAAGTTCAAACGCAAAATTGGTGCATTGCGAAGTAAGTTTGTTTGAAAATAAATAGTTTTTTGTCATTTATATATCCTTACCCTTCAAAATATTTTTTTTTGTGGGAAATACACGCTGTTTATATATTAATTCAATCGGATGAAAAGTTTGAATAATATGTAATGTCGACACTACGACCCGCCAATTCTAATTGTCAAAATTCAACCAATCATATCCAAGGATTTGTTTGGTTGATAGACGTATTCGAAAGAAGACAGATGAAAAAACGTTCAGAAACTTAGTTTGTAAATAAAAAGAATACGGTTCAGAAGTTACAACTGTATAAATTGTTATCAATTTTGATAATCTATGCACCTAAGGGTTAAGTATGAAAGTCAACAAAATATACAAAATGCAATTAATTAAGACGGAGCGCAGCGGAGTCTACCCTAAGATGGTCCCAATCGAAAATGTATGTAAAACGATACCGGTAGCATTTTTAATAATATGGACTTGAAATTTGACATGCAGATAGAACACGTGCTTTGCTGTATAGTTTTTGGTGTATGTGGCTCTTATAGTTTTTGAGTTATTAAGAATTAAAGAAAATTGCCTTTGACAGTATGTACTAAAAAAAATTTTATTGTCGCCTCGCTCGCGCAGGAAATTTAAATTTTTAAATGCATCTTTTAAGTGTTGATGGAAGTGGCTCGCGTCATTGTTGAAAATTGTTTTATTTTTTATTTTTTAAAGGATAGGTAGGGTTCTCCGTCTTAATTATTTTGATGTAACCGCCCGCGTTAAAGCGAATACCTAGTATTAGTTTCGCTTATTAGCGTATATTAAACAAAGCAAAATTTTTATGTGTATATGTTGCAGTCAAAACTTTTAACCAGTCAATAATACTTTTGACTAAAAAATCGTGGAAATCTTTGGCAGTGTTACGACGACATGCGTAATAAGGTTACAAAAAATGTCACTAAGATTATTCCGCATTGTTTAATATACGCTAATAAGCGAAACTAATATTAATTGTATTTTGTATTTTTTGTTGACTTTCATACTTAAACTTTTTATTTGGTGCACATATAGGCAAGCGGCAAACCCCCGAAAAAGTGCTTAGAAATGAAAATTACTGACCAATCAGTGAAAATGTGATTGCCCCTATACAAATTTGTACTTTTTGTAAACCTTGGACCAAAAGGCGTCGATTGGTAAGAAAACAAAATTTGTGTGGTTGGGCTATTAATAAATTGTTATAAACAAATTAATTTGTTAACTGATAAAAAGTTGGTTTTTATATTGGAAAATGATTTCTAAGGGTAAAACGGGCAAAATAGAACACTTTTTACGTTGTGATCTTTTCGAAAAAATGCGTTTTAAAGAAGTTACAACCATTTTAAAGCGCAAAAATGGTCACATTCAACATTTTTTTTATATCGCCGAGGTTTGATCGAAATCAAAAAAATATAATAGATTTTACGATGTGAAAAATGTATATTTTCTCATTTTGAAAAATAGTCAGTTGAAGCTTAAGATCTGATAAGTATTCCGCCGCAGGATTTTTTTGAATTCGATTCGATTGGTCAGTCATTTTAGTTTTTCAGGGATTTTCGCTTGCCTAATAAAGCTCTGTGCAAATGTTTTGAGCCAATATTTAAGTGTTGACGTTATGATTATCTTTATAAACTTAAGACGGGTCTTTTACGCGATTATTGAGATATATACATACCTCTTTATTACCCGACGTCGATGATTATCTTGCTTTTAAGTAGGTAATAAAGTTCTATAATAAATTAATAAGTGTTTGTAATTTTTTTTTTGACTACCATAGATTGAGTTTTAGCAAACCACACGTAAGTTGCAAATAAATAGTAATCATAACTTTTCAAATGATATAGTTATAACGCTGAAATTGATAGGTGAGTAGGTAGCAATTAGGTAGCAATTATTGAAGCTAAAACAATAACTCAACTCTATTTAGTTTACTCAAACTAAGCGCTGACCAGCCATTCTGACGTCAAAATGGCTGGTGACATTGTTATTCCTTATATTTTCAAAATTAATGAGGTAGCAATTATTTAATTGTAGGTAGCAGACAGTAGCAATTAGGTAGCAATTTTTAATCACTGTCTCGATGCTAAATGAGACAGGCAACCAGCCATTCTAACGGACACAATGATTTGTCATCCAAAGAAGCTGGAAAAAAGGCTAAAATGGTATCAACTGAGTGTACAATAGGTATGTAAAATTTCATATTGGATGCAATGTTTTAAAGAAAAACATAGATGAGGGAATATTATCGCAGGTCTACAATGGAACTGAAATTTATTTTATGTTTGAATAAGATGACGTTAATCCTTAAGTGAAATTTATTTTTTGTTTAAGTTCAATAATAAATTTTATTGATTGGTTAAATGTGGTTGTAGTATTATTTACTAATGCTAAAAATAATATAATAATTATTAAAAAAAAACATCGAAAGATCGATTGCATTATCTATATCACTGGCCATGAGACACTCATTATGCCTCATGGATGTACCTATACCAGTGAAACCACCCATGAGGCACATGTGACTCATCGGACAGCGAACCCGTTAAGCAGCCCACACACTGACAGATGGCCTACGGGCTCAGGTTCAGACAACCTTTTTTGCTTCATTTTCTATAACGTTTATAGCCAACTTCAACTTTATCAACTGAACGGTTTGAGACTAGGCGGACTGTTGGTATGTGGGGTCCCTTTACATCTAGCCATAATCTAACAGTTGTGATTGTATGTAATGTTACACCAGCTCTACTATATAGTTACAGAGTTACATACATTAGTATGACCAAATTTCGCTATGAACTTTTTAGTATGATGTATCAAGTAATAGGGGCGAGCCTATTTCTGTTTCTTTCATACTGCTAGGAATATTATTATCCTCAATGAAGTCTGAAGAGCATGACCATATATTAATTCCCAACCCACCTAAGTAGTGACCTTTCACAAATTGCTTTGTCCATTCTCGAGTTGACTGGTTTTCTAGAGCGCAGAACATTTTAAACAAAACCTAGCCTTGTCCTCGGCAGATACGCAGTAAGGGCGATTGCGAGAATCGAATTCCGTCCGCAAAAGTCGTTAGGTATGCGTGTATCTGCTGTTTGGATTCATAAAACCCGAAGGAAGGATTGTACCTACATCACTGAACTGAAGAATATTTAATTAAGTACTTACATATCTATAAGTTTCAGGCAAATCCAAAATAAACGGACTTCAATATCAGAACATCAGAAATTACTAAAGGAATTATGTAAGGTTAATTAAAAGGAATTAGAACTAGTGGTTTTGTGAACAGTAGACCTCGCGTTATTTTCGCATTTTCCCCCCCATTTCTCACCCAATTTCCCCGCAATCGAAAAATCCCTCCGACAAAAGTTGCGCCTTGCAACAAAGAACCCTTGTGCCAAATTTCATGAAAATCGACTGAAAAATGCGGCCTGTAGACCGGAACTGACACACATACCAACAACGCCAAATCGGCCAGTCCTCGAGTTAAAACTGAGACGCTTCGCTCGCTCGGTCAACTATAGCTAGATATTATAATTCTAATTTAGTTAACGACTATAACGACTTTTTACACAGGGTACCTGTACAATATAAAATATCTATCTCGATGGGGTATACCAGTGCCATTCACCACAAATTGGGCAACCGAGGGGGTCTTATCAGAGGCCTATAGAAGGGGCCTCGGATTTTTCGAGGGCCATCTTAGGGCCAAACACCCTGATATGACTTACGATTTGAGTCGTACCTGCAATGGGGAGCACGGCAGTGTCTCGAAATGAGGGTCCTCGCGCGGGTACTAAGGTCGCACACTATAACTATTAATTATTAAAGTAATGAAATTGTGGTTTTGACAAAGATATACAAGTTTTAGGAGTTTATAAAAAAATGGTGGCGCTGAAAAATAACTGACCTGATAGGGGGCGGCAAAAGAATAGTTAAATAGTAATAACATTTCGATAATAGCTGCTCTAACTAGTCAGCTAGTCGTGTTCATCAAAACCGTCTCTCATATCCCTCTCTGACAACTTGAATGAAACCCTCTAAAACAAAATTCTCTAAAAAAAATCGTAGAACGACTGAACTTGATAATAATATGAGAACGAGCCTAGTCTAACATTATTTTTCGTCATGCTTTACGGAGATGTTTTTATAAATAAGTTTTTCATATGCATTTCAAATTGCGAAATTTTTAGTTGTGATAAAAAATAAATGCGAAAATGAGATTTTTTATTTGCGAAAATTCTGTACCTCTAATAATAGTGATTTGGTGCTAGATAAATGATTCAAGGAAATTGATGATTAGGCGGTATGGTAAAAGACTAGACTGCCCATAACGAATGAACAGCAGGGCGAGCATGGAAGAGTTCTTATGCTTTAGACATTCGTCTCGTGGTTCGCCTCGGGTCTCGTCGAACGTTTCGACGTGACGTTCGTACACGAGTGTGGCCACGAACTGCCTTTTACACGTTCGACGATTCGTGAACATTCAGTGCCATTTAATTTTTAGTGTTCCGTACCCAAACGGTAAAACGGGAACCCTTTTACTAAGACTCCGCTTTCCGTTCGGTCCGTCTGTCACCAGGCTCAAGGCTGTATCTTATGAGCCGAGATAGTTAGAAAGTTCGTCTTAGTTCGCATAAGTTCGCACGAATGAGTAAACGCGCTATAAGATTTTCTGTCAAGTGTCATTGCCATGTCAAGAATAAGGTTCTTACGTAGTATTGTATTCTCTTTGGATAAGGTTATCAAACGTCAATCGTCACATTCGGCCGGTTCGGTTGTGGTGGAATATTTTATTTCAGTTTGGTTGGTAGGTTTTTGTTTTTGTCTCCCAAAAAACCATTCTGATTTCTGAATTTAAGGTGAGTAGTAGGCTAAGGAATTCAAGTCATAACCGTAAGTGGGAGTAAATAAAAAGTAAACTAAGTGTGTAAATAATAGCAAACTAAACACTTATCACTAAGGTGAATAGTCGTGGTTTATTGCATGCCTTATCGCAAGTGGTGGCTGGAATGCGTGCCAATGATCTCACACTCGAAGAATACCTTAGAATCTGGAGGAATTAATTTTAATACGTTTCTACTTATATATTTTTTCATAGTAAACTGGGTCCAAGAAGTCTTCGACACTAACGAAGCAGCTAAAGTTCTTACGTCGAGTTCTCGAAATTTTAATATTATTATCAGACTCATAGGTATCAAAAATCTGTACGTAATTTTACGCTATATAAAAGAACTTACGTACATACTACAGCGAAACGTTCTGGTTTAATTATTTAAGTTAATCATAATAAAACCCAATGAAAGTTTAATTATTATTTAGCAGAAATAATGATGTTTCAGAAACCCACCATGGAAGGCTTAGAACTTGTTTCATCCAATAAGAGTTTTGGGGGTTATCAATATGTATATTCCCATCAATCATCAGAGCTAAAATGCAAGATGAACTTCTCAATATATCTACCTCCTCAAGCCGAAGGTGGAGATACCAAGTTACCTGTTCTATTCTACTTATCAGGACTGACATGCAATGAACAAAATTTTATTGGCAAATCAGGTTTCCAGAGGTAATGGGTAGAAGTTTAGCAAATAATTTGGAGATTGTATTTTCTATTACAACTATTCTTTTAAAGAAAAAGAAAACGTGACTCATACAGATGACATTCTTTTGTTTGATATAACTAACTCGAAATTATTTAACTTACATAGCTTAGATAGTCGCCAAGTCATAAAGCTACTTTACACCATTAAAGCATTAGGTAAACATTCGTCGTAGCGGTCCACCGCTAGAGGGCGATACTATACGTAGGTCACACTATAAGTTTTGCGTAACTTAAAAAAAACAACATGTTAAAACCAAAATATTATGTTTATTGCTTTTCAAAATACTCTCCTTTACATTTTAAACATTTTTTCATGCAATCGAACAATTTTTTAAAACAGGAGGCCCACAGATCTGAAGGCATATTTTCTATGTGCTGATTGAACGCTATAACTGCCTCTTCGGAGTTGGTAAAAGTAAAACCTCTCATCAAATCTTTGATTTTGGGGAAAATACAGAAATCACAGGGTGCTAGGTTGGGGCTATGCGCAGGATGGGTGACGAGTTGTACTTTTTCGGAAGCTATAAATGACTTTGTTTTGTTGGCCGTGTGTGAAGAAGCGTTGTCATAATGTACGAGAACGCCTCCGACTCCTGATTACCCACCGTTTGTTTTTGATCAATTCACTGATTGTGGTGTTAAGCAGAGCGTTATGTCCATTACATCTAACGCGGTTGGTGGTGACTGTGTCAGCCGGAACATGATCATTCCTATTCTTACCCAAATTCTTCCTATCATTACTCACATCTTAAACTTCTCTATCTCCTCCGGCTTCTTTCCTGCAGTTTGGAAGAAAGCACAAGTTATACCACTTCCTAAAAACCGAAATCCTACCACATACTCCCACTTTAGCCCTATTTCTTTAAAACCTTTTCTCTCTAAAGTACTTGAGCGCCTAATTCACACCCAGCTTACTTCCTTCCTCTCCAAAATTCACTATTTAATTCCTTCCAATCTGGCTTCCGTCCCAGCCACAGTACCGCTACCGCCTTAGTTAATGTCACTGAGGACATAAGATTTGGTATGGACCAAGGAAAAGTCACATTACTGATTTTAGCAACGCTTTTAATACTGTTGACTTTCAAATTCTTCTTGGAACTCTTCGCTCTATTAACATATCTCCAACGGTGATTGATTGGTTTCGCAGTTACCTGTATGGCCGCCTGCAACTCGCCGAGTAAAGTCGATTGGCATGACCTTCAAGGTACGCCAAGGTCAAATAAAAAAAAACCTAACCTAACCGTTTTTAAACCGTTTTTCAGCAACTTTTTATTTGACCTTGGCGGACCTTGAAGGTCATCATGTGGATCGACTCAGAATCGAAAATGAAGTCGAATGACATTAAGGTCTGCCCTCTAGCGGTGGACCGTTAAACCGAATGTTAGTCCAACTTTTTTATTTGACCTTTTTTATTTGACCGTTAAACCGAATGTAAGCCAAACATTATATTTTAATCTACCTAAAACAACTCGGTAGCCGTCTATTTATTAAAAAAAGATTTACATATTTTTAAAAGTTATCTTGATCGTAAATTTGTTTTTATGCTTTGGCACTGAACTTTTAAATGATTGTAACATGTGGCATCCTTCCTTATGTAACATTAATTTGTTATCAGACAACTTTATCAGCATTAAATAGTATTAACATAATAAATCTCTTGAATGTGAACGTGTCATACTCATACATAACGCCTATAGCCCGGATGAGGTAGGCAGAGATGCATTACACACCCACCCAATTTGCCAAATGTAGACGCTTCACTTGCTTGGTCAATTATATAGGTACTATGTTTATTATTTCTCAAACACAAAGCTCTCCAACTTGCTGATAGCATTTACTCTATGTAGTCTCTCCTTCTAATAATGCCTTGACTTGTTTTATATTTGTTTTTTCATAGATTTGCTGCAGAACATGGCATAATAGTTGTTGGACCTGATACTTCTCCTCGGGGAGTGAAAATTGAGGGTGATGATGAGTCATGGGATTTCGGAGTAGCAGCTGGCTTCTACTTAGATGCCACTAAAGAACCATGGTCTAAAAATTATAGAATGGGCAGCTATGTGAATACTGAGTTATATGACTTAATTATTATAGCGTTTAGCAAAGTAGTTGATAGTGACAGAATCGGAATAATGGGACACAGGTGAGAAAAAAATTATGAAAGCAATTTAATAAAACTAACCAAAATAAAACTAAATTCTAAATAACTTTTATTGTTTTAGTATGGGAGGTCATGGAGCTCTGGTATCTGCTCTCAGGAATCCTTGTCTTTACAAGTCAGTCAGTGCCTTTGCCCCTATCTGTAACCCCACAGCATGTCCGTGGGGAGTTAAAGCATTTAGTGGGTATTTGGGTGCTGATAAAAGTAAATGGGTTGACTGGGATGCGACAGAGCTGGTCAAGAAATATGATGGGCCTCCATTAACCTTTTTGGTGGATCAGGTAACATATCTTTTTTACTCATTAAAATTTATGACTAATGACTACATTCTACTCCAATTATTGACTTACTTATTTGCATTTCATTGAGCTATTACGACAGCGTTCGGGTGGGGAGTATTAGTTGGAGGGTGTGGCTATCGGAATGGTAGGTATATAGACAAGATGTAAACCCTGATAATAGGTACTTAAAAATATAATAGCAATATACAAATTTAGTCAAATATTTGTACACTAGCCAATTGCCATATTTATGACAGTACCTATAATCATAAATAATTTAGTGCCCCCAAGCAGGTTTTTGTTTAGCTGAAACTTTGCTAGTTTTAGACTAGATGACGGGTTAGAAGCTTTAGGACTACTTCTCAATAAGACTAGATAGTAAATATGACTAGTTCGCTATAGGGCTAAATCTCGGTTTGACTACATCGTGTATGGACTAGATCTCATTTGGATTAAATGGGTGCGCCAAAGTTCACCTAAATTTTCAACTCCGATAATTGGAAATCCGAAAATGTTCTTCCTAACATTTTTCATCCTAACAATCACAATTCCTAAATAATCTGTCTCTAATATTCATAATTTCGAAGCATTCAACTTCATAATGTCAGTAGCAATAAACATATATTATACTTTTATTTGTTTTCCTATATTTTTTCAATATAACCCTAAATCTTTTACTCTAAATCTTTTACACTATTATTCAAAGTCATATCTTTTTTGTTTAGATTTTTTTGGTTTAGGTTAGGTTAGAACTGTGACCACAACGCACAAGCCGAGGGAGCGAAGCGAGCGTGCCGCGGCAGCGGCCGGCGAAGTGCCAGAACCGAATCGGTCCTAATTATGTTTAGGGATAAAAGCGTTATGATAAGAAACAGTAGGTGTTTAAATATATTTACATTAATGATATTATTAATTACAATGTTCGGAAACATGAGTGTTATGAACATCGCCGGTACCTACCACTACAAATAGTATGAATGAAAACTTTAGGTTGAAAAATTGTAGGAAGAGTGATCATTCGGATTACAAATCATTAGGAAGAACAATTTCGGGTAAAGAACTTTAAGTGAGCCAATATGGACCCGGATTAAATAGCAATTGGCCCAGATAGTGTATAGACAATATTGTAGTTTGTTTTCAAAAGTACAATTATCACCAAAATTTAATGACAGACGTTTGCAGTATGTTTTGTTTAGAATACCAGATAAATACATAAAATTTGATTATGTAATAAATAAAAGTTAATAATGATTTAGTCATAAATAAAAGTATATTTTTAATAATAGTTTTTATTATATGTATAAGAAAGCTTGTGACCAACACTAGGGAACTTTCTCCTACTATAAAACAACAGAAACTGTAAGAAAAACAAACTTAACACTTACATACTTTACTTATATTTAGGTTTTAAATAACTTATGTTTTTCAAAAATGCAATGGGCGTAAGTTCTAACATCTCAAGTTTAAATAATTCTTCTTTGTAATTTCGATTAAACAAAACATCGTTTCTTTTTTTGCGGCGTAGGTACTTCAAACAAGGCATTTTGTCTTCTCTTGTCTAGCAAACGTGCTTCTTTTTTTAAATTAAACAAGAATAATAGTAGTGTGGTATTATTAACTATTGCCTGGAAAAATAGTTAATAAAAATATCCATTTCTGTTGATTTTGCAGAGATCTCCACAATAGCTGACCATCCATCTAGTATATAAGATGAAGGCAATAAAGGCAAATTAGCAGTCATCCTTGTTATGTTCTCGCCTTCTTTTGATTTCGTCAGACCCACAGAATTTGCTTTTTTCCATACAGCCTTGTTGAAATGATAATAGCATCCTGTTATTTTTGAATTTGGAAACACCATTCAAAATGCAAAAAAATAATTTGCACTCTAAGCACATCACGTATGTATAACAGTAAATAAAGCTATATACGTATTTTCAGTTTTATTGGGTAACAGGGCGTAAAGTACGGCCTGTTCGTCCTTTCTTTCGTACTGTCAACATCTAAGTGAATAGAAAATTGATAAAAAGGTTATTATGTTAAGTGTAAGGTTGAAGAGCTACTTTTCGATGCCATTGTACGTCATTTTGATATTAAGTCAATCTGATAACAAGATATGGATATATGGTCGTATAGCTATCTAGTCCAAATGCGATGTATATTGAGATTTAGTCCTATAGTGAACTAGTCATATTGATACCTTGTCTTATCGAGAAGTAGTCCTAAAGCTTCTATCCCCAAATATCCTGCAATGTTAGGTCTTTAGGTGTTTTTTTCTGCCAATCTGGATTTTAAAATTAATATTACAGGGTGCTGGCGATAAATTCTACATTGAAAAGCAATTACTACCTGAAAACCTGGTGGAAGCATGTCGCTCAGCCGGAGTACCAATAATCCTCAACTTGCGGGAAGATTATGACCACTCATACTACTATATTGCCACATACATCGGGGAGCACTTCGATTTTCATGCGAAAATATTAAAGGCCTAAGTTCTGTTTAATATATAATATTTTTGTTACTTTTTCAATAAATCTGTTATTTTGTTAGTAAAATTGTTATTTTTCTGTTACCGATCGTCTTGTCAAAGTCCACTGCTGAATGTTTTCTGTGCAAACACTGAACACGTGAAAGGTGCATTTATTTTCAACTCTATTTAGATGAGTTTTTTTACTTTTTCAATAATTTTTTATTTTGTTAGTAAAATTGTTATTCTTCTGTTACCTGTTATTCTCGTTGGGGTAGGGTTTTATACCGCGTCAATGAGTGAATCTGGTTGCGTGCTATGGGGCAAAGGCCCCGCAGCACGCAACCCTTCTAGCCTGCTGCTGTAAGGACGACGGGTGGCGATCCCGCCGTCCTCAGGCCCCGATCATGGAGGTCGATGGTCTTGGGCGTAGATGAGTCTGCAGCGCCCTCGCCGCTGACTACGGAACTCGGCGGGGAGGGTACGCTCCCTCTCCCTCTCGGCCGCCTCCTTCGCGAGCACGACTTGCTCGCAGAAGGACACAGCCGCGTTCCACCTACTCCCGCTGGAGACCATGGCTTGAAGCATGGTCTCCAGCGAGAGGGTATCCACGCCCAGACCCACTACGACGAGGTCCCGGCGCTGACTCGCCCACGCTGAGCACTCCACCAACGTGTGGAGTGCGGTTTCGTCGTCGGAAACCAGTGTTATCCGTGCAATACTAAGTTAAGTAATCAGCATAGGAACAACAAAAGTGTCCAATATTCCCTGTCCTAACTATATTTTCATGAGTACCTATATGTAAGGTAGTTGGAGCTTCCCAATTATGTCTGCCGAGTTTCCTGATCTAAGTAAAGAGGTAGTTCCTTGAAACAAAAAAGAGGTTAAGTTTTGTTGTATGTTAACATAGTCGTACAAAACAAAGCCGCTTCTGTCTGTTCGCCAAAAACTGTCCCGATTTTCATGCTTTCACTAATGGATAGAGTGGTTCTCAAGGAAGGTTTTAGTATATAATTTGTCACTGGCGAAGCCGTTGGCGTCTTCTAGTTATAAATAAGAGTCACTGATATAATGAACAACAATATAATAGTCAGATTATATTATAATAATATATTTTCTCTACAATTCTGTTTCAATATACTCCGTCCTCCATACATTCATATAGGTATTATATAATTAGACTATCTGTTTGAATCGCCTGCCCTAAGGAAATGATAATACTGTACGAGTTTGTCTCTATTGCCCCATATACTCTCACTTCCCCATCGACACCAATACCTGAAATAATATAATTATGTAAATCATAAGCCTAAAATACATTACATAGACTGCCTCTGTGGGGCAGTGTTATGAGTATGCGACTACCGTCTCTGAGGTCCCAGGTTCGATTCCGGGTCGAATCAAATTATCTGTGTGATCCACAAATGTTTGTTTTCGAGTTTGGGTATTTTCTATGTATAATATGAATGTACCTATTTAGAAATATATGTATGTTAATCAGTTGTCTAGATCTTATAGCACAAGCTTATATTAGCTTTATTTGGGCTAGACTAGATGACGTCGTGTGAAAATGTTCAAAAATATTAATTTTATATTTTTACACAATAGGGTCGCGTAGCTGAGGTATAATTAAACGCCCATCTTGACATAAATATCCATCTAATTCTTTGTCACTGTGTGTTTATCACCTAACTCCTAAACGTATGGACCGATTTGGACGTAATTATGTGGGTATATTCCAATAGTTTCCTGAATAGTTGGAAAACACAATTGGACCTTTTTGGATTCAAATCTCATATGAACCGCCAGTGAGTGAATGAGACTAGGTTGTGAGAGAGATCGTCAATATATCGAGGAATAACGAAAATATGGCGCTACGAAAGCGATTGCTAATAACCCAGGCAAGGAGCAAAAATCAGCGGAAATAATATCTGTAGTATTAACGGTACGCGGTATGTAGATGAACACGATGGACTTTTAGTATGTTCATCTACATCCCTTAAGGTATAATTGTACCACTTCAAAAAAACTACTGGAATTATTTCCTTTGATTAATAATTTTCGTCATTTTTTGCTCGGTCTATAAGAGAACCTTACTATTAGATGTCGGCAACTGAAATGTTAAGATCAGTGTAATTAATATGATAACACAAAATAATCACGACAAAATTGTTAAAATGGTGATGATTTATTATTCCTATATATTATTCCTTACGTTTAGAATAAATACTCATAAGTGGGTAACCAGGAAAAAGATCTTGTTACTCCTAGTTGAACTATGGCCACTGCTACTTGTCTGTAGTCCTATTGATAGAACTACGGACAAGTAAAAATGTCCGTAGTACTACTAGTAGCACTACGGGTAATGTTAGGTGCCCATGGTCCTACTGATAGAACTAGGGGCAAAGAGAATGGCCCGTGGTCCTACTAGTAGGTAGGACAACAAATGGTAATTTTTAAGTAAGTGAATGATTGTTGGTAGGTGCAGTATGATCTAAAACGCAAGTAAATTAAGTAAACTTACATTCCAAACAGGGCACCACCGAGATGGGCAGCGTGGTCGAAGAACTTCCATCCAAATACTACACCAGCCAGATCTATGCTCATTATAACCTTGATAGCCTGAAACACACATTGGTAACCAATGAAAATAACCACCGAAAATATATCACAAGAAAATAAAAACAATAAGTTAGAGTTACCGTTCCAGCGGCAAATGTGTACATTGGCAAGAATATGATGCTCAATCTGGTATCAGGGTACTGTAGGCAAACATACGCAAGAACTGCCATTATGGCGCCAGACTGAAACAAATACCATTTATATTAAATCTTCATTTAAACTCAAGTACATTTGGATTTTTTAGTCCGAGACGGCCAGGACTTTAATTGGCTGTGCCATAGCTGCACATAAGATTTTGTTGCCTTTCATCAATGTTTCATCGCAAGCAAAGGGGTTTCATTTTCTTTTCGAAGTGGCTACTTTTATTAAAATATTAAGAAAGAAATTATAAATAGATCACAAAAACTGATGTCATCGGCGGGATTCGAACCCACGGCCTTTCCCTAACAGGGGGACTGCTCTGCCAACTGAGCTACGATGACCACTACCGACAACATCGAATTTTTGCTTCATATCATATTCATAATTTCTACATCGCGCTATTAAGGTTAGCGTTGGATCCACCTACCGCAGTTCTATCGAGCTGACGGTACCAGTGTATCGTGTTACAACGATATTTAGACACTGAATTTTTAGATGAATCCTTACCAAATCCATATATTTTTGTATTTCAAAGCAATGAGTTTGCTTAAACTATTCTTAAAATATTAAGAAAGAAATTATAAATAGATCACAAAAACTGGCTAACCTTAATAGCGCGATGTAGAAATTATGAATATGATATGAAGCAAAAATTCGATGTTGTCGGTAGTGGTCATCGTAGCTCAGTTGGCAGAGCAGTCCCCCTGTTAGGGAAAGGCCGTGGGTTCGAATCCCGCCGATGACATCAGTTTTTGTGATCTATTTATAATTTCTTTCTTAATATTTTAAGAATAGTTTGAGCAAACTCATTGCTTTGAAATACAAAAATATATGGATTTGGTAAGGATTCATCTAAAAATTCAGTGTCTAAATATTGTTGTAACACGATACACTGGTACCGTCAGTTCGATAGAACTGCGGTAGGTGGATCCAACGCTAACCTTAATAGCGCGATGTAGAAATTATGAATATGATATGAAGCAAAAATTCGATGTTGTCGGTAGTGGTCATCGTAGCTCAGTTGGCAGAGCAGTCCCCCTGTTAGGGAAAGGCCGTGGGTTCGAATCCCGCCGATGACATCAGTTTTTGTGATCTATTTATAATTTCTTTCTTAATATTTTAAGAATAGTTTAAGCAAACTCATTGCTTTGAAATACAAAAATATACTTTTATTAAATTCATTGGGCCATTTTGGACATTGAGCATTTGTTAACTGTTAGGGAAAGGCCGTGAATTCGAGTCCTGCCGATGACGTTTTTGTACTGGCTATTTAAATACTAACTGGTTTGAAATATAGATTTAGAAATGATATTAAAAAAAAAAATTTTGGACATAGCCAAATCGGGGGCCTATTGTCGTTTTCAGACACTGGTGTGTTTGCCATAGCCACAAGTCTATTAGACTGGACCAGTAGGTACAGATCTCAGATCTGTAATATAGATAACCCAAATAGATTGAAATAAAAGGTCATTGACACCGAGGAACATTTTGTATTGGTTGGTTTTGGTGTCTATGAACTTTTATTATTACAATCTATTGGGATGTATAGTATAGTATTATTTTACCTGTGCCCACACTAGCTAAAGTACTTTAAGTGGCTCAATATAATATCTACTATAATGATAAGTAAGAAGGTACATGCTCACCGCTCCGAGACTAAGGCCAGGTTGGTTGAGTAGGACCTTGTATAGGAAACTTGTGAAACTGCTCACAACACCAGCGCTTAGATACATTGCAGTGAATTGTTCCTTACCTAGAGATGCTACTGCAGCTGGAAATAATATAATTTATTTATTAAAAAGTATTATGAAATATGATTATTAAATATATATATATTAACTTTGATTTATCCGTACTGAATTGCCGTTCGTTTGTCGTGCTGAACCTGAAAAGGACTGGTCCGATCTGAGTTTAAAAGGTTATTTTTTATTTCAGATGGTACAAAGTTAGCCGGGACAGCTAGTCTATACTAATATTATAAAGAAGAAAGATTTAATTGTTTGTTTGAAGCGAATAGGCTCCGTAACTAATGATCCGATTTTGAATATTCTTTCACTGATATGTAGCTACATTATCCCCGAGTAACATAGGCTACTACTGCATAGGAACCGGGAACGAGAAAACTATATAACGCGACGGAGGCTCGGCGATCTTCTAGTAAATAATAATTCTGTGACTTGCAATTGCATAAGTTGTCTTTCAAGGATTAGACTAATTTCTGTGACAAATATCCGAAGTTCTCGAAAGCGAAAGCTCCCAAAGGAGCAGATAGAGTTGAAGGACAGCAGAAATAGCAAAAAAAAAATTTAAAAGATTCAAATGTTCAATTTTGTGGCTGACTATTCAGTGTAAATTGAGCTTAATGAGTGACTAGTATATGTGTATAAGTTTGTGTTTAGCACATACCTGGCATGAAGCTATAAAGGACATACATATTTGCAGCTAAATGCATAGCTGAGTAGTGACTGAATGTTGACAGCAACATTGGGATGCATTTTGAAACTGTGAACAAAACACATTTTATAACAGAATATAGTGCAAACCTTAAAGTAATGTGCTCAGAAGCAATAGCACTATCCAATGGACTGTATTTCAAACTACATTAAATTTTTACCCAAAATTTTCTCAAAAATAATAAGAGTTGGACACTAACTATGTAAAGTAAACATGTCATCAAACAATTCCCCACATCATGGAAAATGACGCCTTTTTACGTCACAAACATTTTAACGTCTATTACTGGGCATCCCAGGTATGGCCTCTTATGCTTAAACCCCAGGGCACCGGCGGAAGCCATTAGGTTTTTAATATAGATAATATATTATGTTCATATTAAGTCAAGTACTTACTACCAGAGGGATTGGAACAGAAGTACTTAATCATGAAGGGTTGTAGCTGTTTCACGCGCCATGCTCCAAACACTAGGATGTTCGCAGCTAAAATTGGATAGAATACTTTTTCACTATCCTTCAGAGAGTTCCACCATTTTCGTATAGGACCTGGTTCAGATCTCTGCTAACCCAAACATTAGACATGATTAAATCCTGTGTAATAATTTATACTTATGGTACATTTATATGTACGGTATAACTTACGGTTTTAACCTTTCTTTGCTGCACACTCAGCCAAGCTCCAGATTTTCTAATAAAGGAAGTTGCATGACGGCGAACTGCTTCATATTCCCAGATCATACAAGCCCCAAGGCTCACTGTAGAAACCTTAGAACAACAAGCAATCGTAGTTTTTAGGTAGGTAGTACAAACCATTAATCTTCAATATGATTATGCCAAAAAGGTCTATCTGATTGTCGGCGAGTATAAGGCATTACTTACCCCCACAGTGAAAAAGAAGGGTCGTACCAAAACATTCGGTTTCAACGGCCTAGGGTCAATTTTAAGGTGTTCTAAAGGATTTGGATCTATGTTATGCCGCGCACTACGCCTGGCATTGTGAAGACTATTGCGGTTATGTATTCGCACATTTTGGGCTATACTTCGAAATCGTAGAAGCCCAGATCTGCTAAAATACAAAATAAAAACATGAGTACGGCTTGTTGTCACTAATATAACCTCAATTCTGTCATTCAGCGTACTAAGTATTTGTCAGCTCTGCCGCACACCAAACATTTCTGAAAAACATTCTATACTTTTCTAATTCTATTGTTACATTATTATTAAAACGGGTTCAGTATGTAATGGAAACGTAATAAAAATTAATTTGTTGTAGAATCTAGAATCTGTTGACTTGACAAATGATTTAAAAATTGTGACTTGTGTGAATATTGTGACCAAAGAGTATATCTATACTCACTGACAGTGATAATAATGGAAATAATGCAATCTGACAGTGACAATGACGGGAACCGATCACTTTATCGAAATGTTAACCCCAAATGATTGACCGACTTCTTTTTTGTATGCCATATGGCAAAAACTTACTTTTAGCTTTTTTGAACTTTTTTTTCTCGGACGGACGGACATGACGAAACTATAAGAGTTCCGAGATTTTTACTACGGAACCCTAAAAACGAAACGTTTAAAGTTGAAATAATTTAGGTCAAATAAAATGCGGTTAAATACTTTTCGATATTTTATTAGCTACCCGAGATGGGGGTACACTACATAAATACGAATAACTTTATTCCGTCAGTCACAAATACGAATTTCAAAATACCGATTTTCATAATTCCGAATGGTTCAAAACTCCGAATATAACAAGTCCGATTGATCATTATTCCTATTTTTATAATTCCTAAATTTAAATATTCCTAACGTTTATAATTACTACTCTCAAAATACCGAGCTTCAATAGATCGAATAACAAAAAGTCCGACTTAATGATATTTCGAAACATTAACAATACGAATTGTTTCGAATAAAATATTTTGTTTCATTGGTCACATGCCAATTCCGGCGCTTCGCCGGCCGCTGCCGCGGCACGCTCGTTTCGCTCGCTCGGCTCGCGCTCTGTTGTGGTCACAGTTCTAACCTAACCTAACCCACTTCTACCCATTCCAGATACCCAGACCAGACTGCGTGAAGTTGGTTCTGCAGCTATTTCTTTCTGTCACTAAATTCTGTAGAACAAAGATCAATAAAAAGAAAATCGGAATGTCGTGTTTCGAGCATTTGAGTCTTCGAACTTATGAAAATCGGAAAACTAACAAATCGCATTAATGACTTTCGGTAAAATAAGTTTCGTGATTTTTAATAATAGACATTACAATTCTTCGGTATTATGAAATTCGGACTTTTGAAAATCGGAACATCGAAATTCGGAATAAAGTTTTTCGGAGTATTTGGGTGTTCCCCCGAGATGGACAGTGACAGCACCCTCACTTGCTATACCTGCTCGATTTTAAATTTCTATTTTTCATTTCAGGTGTGATAAAAAATAAAAAATTAAAATCGAGATCACAGAAGTTCAGCACTCTTTACTTGTGAAGATAGTCTGTTTTTATGGTTCCGTACCCAAAGGGTAAAACGGGACCCTATTACTAAGGCTCCGCTATCTGTCCCTCCGTCCGTCTGTCACCAAACTGTACTTATATCAGGAACCTAAGTAGTTAGACAGTTCACAGATGATGTATTTCTTTTGCCGATGTACCAACAAATACTAAAAAACAGAATAAAATAAATATTTATGGGGGCTCCCATAGAACAAACGTGATTTTTTCGCCGTTTTTATAGATAATGCGCGAGTCCACCTCGCTCTTGGCCGTTTTTTTGTCTATTTACAAGTACAGTAATACTTTACTTAACACAATTCCGTCAATATCATTGGTTATCGTCAATCTCTTCCGAACTTCCAGAAATCACTTTTTCGACTAAGGGGAGCTCAGGGATCATGGGAAACTCAAAATCCCTAAATCTGTTTTTACACAATAACAATAGTAAGTACCTACTTCCGAGGTGGAATGCATTTACGCTCTACACCTCCCCGAATTCGTGTGAGACTCCCCCCTCTGAGCACCGCAGGGTAGGCTCCTACCGAACTTCCCACTAAACCACTACTGTGTTTCTCCTGCGCCACTCTCCGTCAGAGACGCGAGCTTACGCTACGCTCAACCGGACTGGCCCCGGCGGCGGCGAGGCGAGAGCATGCGGGTGCTCACAACCCCGCTCTCGCCGCCATCACCTCACCAGCGTCTCATCTTCACCAGCGGTCCAACATTACCCGCGCCGTCGCCCATGGCAGAGACGACGCGCGGTCCATGCCATGACCGAGTGGACCACCTCCACTCTCCACTGTCCCCTCTGCTAGTCAGTTCCGGGATGCTACCACCTCACTCACTTCGCTCACTCACTCCAAGAGCGAGTGAGCGGACCGCGGGTCTATAAGGCCTGCATCAAACGACCCCCTCGTGCAATGGGGTCAACTGTGTCGGGTGTTAGCCGCAACAGTAGGTTACATCTCCCCTTGTTATATGTATATCTCTCTCTCTTGGGAGCATGGGAGATGCACCCACCCCTCGGCTACCGTCTACAGAAAGGAGCACACGAGTGCACACGCAACCAGATTCACTCACCGACGCGGGATAAAACCCTACCCCAACGATGCGGGATTCTCATCCCGAACAAACCCCCGAAGAGGCCACACAGGTGGTCAAGGTCCGCCGGGAGCCACTGGAAATACTTTCTGCGTGCGAGCCAGAGATGCCCAGCAACGGACGTGAGAGCGGCAGCGGCCTAGGGCCGTGGAATTAAAAAAAATGCTACTTTGCAACTGTTGGTCGTAGCGTGATGTTATAATATAGCCTATATTACTCGCTAATAATGTAGTTTGAATTATATTACAAGTACCTACCTACCTACAACTACACATACGTACAACTGGTGAACAGAACCTTGTTGCTTCTCGACCAGGGATCTAACCCAATACCTCTGTAGGAGTGCAGGAAGGAACTTTACTCTGTGATAGATAATGCTAAGGAAATACTTACCCAGGCAACATAATCTAAAACGTAAGCGTAATTTTCGTGATTTCGAGATTTTCGAGTAGGTACCGAAATTTAATACGATTTAATACGCGATTTAATACGATCCCTAACAAATTATGCGAATGGACTACATACTTAATCTCCATTGGACAACACTTACTTACTATTTTTATTATGCCAATAACCTAGTTATGTGCCTACATTTAGGGTCGTTATGGACTGCTTTGCTAAAGAACAAACAATTTTATTGTATTTGGCTCAGGGGTTTGTCGGAGTGGGGTGGCGGGAGCCCTACGCGCATGCTCCATTCAGTCAGCGGCCCGGTGCGACCCTTGTCAACTTCAGTGCACAGCTGAGGAATCCAAGGTGAAACCTCATAATTTTTGGGCACAATTCATCCTAGGACCATAAAATCCTATAATCAAAAGTAAGTGGTAATTTTATATCTATTTAAAAACGTTTATTAGTCATTGCTTATGATAATATTCGAATTATGTCCCATGACGTATTGTATTACGATGTACCTATATAATTAATATTTCAACACGTGTTAGGAGGCAGCCGTGATATAGCAACCGTGATATTTTATAAATAAGCATACACCGATGATGGATTTCAAAGGTCTATGACGCAACTTGTCCGTGCTTAGCTAATTTCGATTTCTTTTGAGTCTGATTTTTCCTACGGGAATGCAGTACCTACCCTTGTTTTTCTCTTAGCATGCTTTCCTTATATTTTCTTCGCCACGTACCGTAACTACGCGACTGAAATCGTTTTTAATTAGATTCTCAATCTAATTTCAAATACCAGTAAGTTTATGAATACCTAGGTACCTAATTTAATAAGTAGATAAATACTTTTTAGTGGTGTTAATTCTCTGAAAATTCACATGAAGTAACGATCATAACCTTGTTATTAATTTACTTTGTACAAATCTACTAATATCTAATAATATCTACAAATCTACAGATGAAAGTTACTTCGATAGCAGACTTTTACGTTTTATATTGATTCGATCAGCGACCACAGGTTGCTGCAATCTAATCGAAACGTCGCGTCGCCGTCGGGGAACCGGTACCTTTAAAAATTATAACCTACCTATAGTTGTCCCATAACTTGTATAACGTAACTAGACAGATAAAGTTAGTGTAAGATTTTAATTTTCTTTACAGAAATGATGAAGCGAAAACAATTCAATCATGATCATCTATGCAAACGGCTAGATAAACAACAGGCATTGTGACGCACAATTATTACAATCACACCTGAAATTACATAATAATTATAACAAATATTTTAAATGTATTTTTAACTTATTAATTGATGGCTTAGGCATTGTAATTTAAGCATAGTTACGGTTAATATTTATAGTTACTTACTAGTTTATTTTTATATAAATATTTTAAGGAATTCAACTGTTCGAAGTTAAACGGATTGTTTTCGGGAAGTGTTAAAAATAATATAAATTATAGAGCAAAGCTTATTGTTACTTAAATTTTTGCGTTTAGTAGATTATTAGTTGTCTTGTAAAAAAATGTATTTGTGAGTCCAAATATCTGAAAATTAAAGATGGAACCTTTTGCTGATGATTTACTATGGTTGGTTGTAAGCGGTTTTGTGGTGGCGTTTGTCTTGGCTTTCGGAATCGGGGCAAACGACGTCGCTAATTCATTTGGAACAAGCGTTGGCTCAAAGGTCCTCACACTGACACAAGCTTGCATATTGGCAACAATTTTTGAGATTGCTGGTGCAGTGCTTATTGGTAAGTAAACGACCACCTTAGCTGTAACCTATCTATAATGTAAAGTACAATTTACTTGATCCCCTACCCACAAGACCCACATCTACCGAGGTTTGTTCGACGTACGATATCGTCATGAGTGTAACTTAACTTCAAGACATTGCATTGTAATAATGGCCATTGTCTTTTGAGCCTCGACTTTACATATACTAGTGCTCTACATGGGTGTACAGAGCTTTATTAATAAATTACAGGTTATAAGGTGTCGGATACTATGCGAAAGGGCATCCTGGACGTGACCCTATACGCTGACGGTGGTGAGAAGCTTCTTGCAGCTGGATGTCTGTCAGCATTGATATCAGGCGCCATCTGGCTGATTGCCGCAACAGCGTTACGACTACCCGTCTCCGGAACACATTCCATGGTTGGAGCAACTGTTGGGTTTACTCTAACTGCTAAGGGTCCCATTGGAGTACGATGGTCAACTCTCGGAGCTATTGGTCAGTAAGAATTTGCAAATCTTTCATTTGTCTACACGTGTGTCCTGTCCTATCGTAGGTAGGTAGGTACGTTGTCCCCATTTTATTTAGAACTCCAGTAACTAAAATTTATGTGTGTTTGGTTAGCTTGCCATTATAGTAGGTAATCAACCTTGAGCTCATGGATTTCTCGGGTTGATCAAATGTTCGTGAAGTCAAAGAATATCTTTCGTTTTTGAGTGGAGCGTTACAAGCAATTTTCAAGTTGATATTAAATTGCGGCATTAATAATGTAGGTAGGTGTGTCAATTTTATAGCCTATAGCCGCTTACTTTCGGTTATGTTAGTGGATTATGATTTCGATATCCTAATCGAATGGAATACCCAGTTGTTTGCCAAATCCACCAAGTTCGAGCTTACAGTGAAATATGTTTTGAGACTGGGATAAAACTAGATAAGTAAACGCAGTATAATTCATCTTCTTACATACAAATATCTTGCCGGTCTCAGTGAGTGAATTCAACATAATTGAACGAAAACTTATTTTATTTTATTTGGGGAGCTTACGGCTATAGTTGGTACACATTAGTTAAGAAAATTATGCCAACAAATGCCAACACCACATATGGTTTATAAACAATGTAGGTAAAGTTAAATAGTCGTCCACTCAGCATGCCGCAGTGTGAGACACATAATTTACACACAGTTAATCGTACCTCTCGCGCCCTTTTAAATCTTCCCTGAACCTCCACGAATGTTTCAAAACCAAAATCTGCCAAATCAAAAAAAAAAAACTGCCAGAAATTGAATAACATATATCTCTAAGTATGTTTACCTCGTGAATTCACTGCTTCTGTAAGAATTGATGCATAATAATAATCTTAAGTTAAAATTCCCAAACCTAGAAAAAATGAGATAAAAATCAATAACGAACGCTTCTCTCTGCAACAGTGTTGTCATGGTTCATTTCCCCGGTACTGAGCGGCACAGCATCAGCTCTTTTATTTTGGTTGGTGAGGCGGTTTATCCTGAGGTCGCCTCAACCAGTCAATGCGGGTCTAACGGCGCTGCCATTCTTCTACGGAGCGACCATTGCTGTTAATGTGCTAAGCGTGGTGCATGACGGTCCTAAGTGTAAGTAATCTATTTATCAAAGAACTTGTTTTTGCTTAAGTAAGTGCACAGACTCTAGATAGTTTTATTCTTTTAATAAAACTCTAATTCAGTAGATACTTTTCTATATACAATAGAAGGAAACACTTTTAAATATTTCAGTGTTGGGAATGGATAACATTCCTCTTTGGCTGGCACTAGTTGCTTCCATGGTATTTGGTGCCTTCATCGCACTGTGTGTTCGTGGGTTCCTAGTGCCCTATTACCGCCGACGATTGATTGCACCACCCGTTAATTTTTCCCTTGGATTATCAAATGGTAAGTTGATTCATTTACGTTTACTATTGGAATCATGTTTTCTCGAGCAACCGTTATTACTTAAATTATTGTTTTAGAAACAACTCCAGCGAATACACCAACACATTCCAACAAAAGCAGCGTACCTCCACGTCCCACCTCTCTCTTATCCGAAGACGGTAAAGTCCTAGAAGCTATCGAGGAATGTGCCGAGATGGTTACACTCAGTGACGCAGACAAATACTCTAATGGAGTAAAAGAGATGAACCTGAGAAATCGGGCGTTACTTGCCACTATGGATGATTGCAGCATCTTATCTAGGAGTCTGAGTCCACCAAACAAATCGCGATTACAATTGATAGACGCCGATCCTCAGATTAACACTTTGAAATATATAGATGAGACATTGAGCTGTTGTAAAAGTTTGGACTCTACTCAAATGGCCGGTATGGGAGAGAGCTATGATTCGAAGAACGGATTTTTAGGAGATTCTTGTGATACTATAGCGCGCTACGAATTTGATAGGTTTGCTGCTACGAGGGCTGTAACTCAATGCGTGGAATTTGACACACCACCGCCACGTGTCGATAAGGTAAATTAGTTATATTCTACAGTACCTACCACAGTTAAAAGAATACTATGTAATACTAGTACGTACAGATGTCCCATCCCATCCCATATTATGTAATGGGGCAGTTCTACATTACCTGCAATTTTCCCACCCACTGTTATTACGTAAAACTCCCTATATATGTAATGTAGAGTAGCGGTCTTTCGACACAACGTCTATGTACGGGAAAGGTTCAAAGTGCATTCCCTTTTTTACAATGCATAAATTGACTGTAAGCCTGTAAGCTGATGCTTAAACTGCAGAGATTCTATTAGTGGGATGTTACATCTCTGCCAGGGCAGATGTCAAATGCATTTTTTAACCTTGATTGTAGGGTTAGGTACATAATGGAGTGTTTGTGTCTCTCAGCGTGGACTTAGCTTTATATTGTGATATAATCATCTAGGCTCCTGATGGAGGCAATGCCTGGAGTATAGAACGTTGTGGAGGCGGCGACTTGCTCAGTAACGCGAGAGTGCCGGCTATAACGCCCAACTCCAGCGCCGCTCCACTCCTGCGCTCTGTAACGCCACCGGCCGCACCTGTGCCACCTCCCCCACCTGATGCACTGCGACTGTTCTCTTTCTTGCAAGTGCTCACGGCCACTTTTGGAGCATTCGCCCATGGCGGTAATGACGTCAGGTGAGTTCTGATATCTACTGAAAACTAATACTAATACTACGACGGACTTGCGAGCGTCATGATGGGGGCCTGAGGACAGCGGGTTGAGAACACCGCATCCTGACAGAAACAGGCCAGAAGGGTGGCGTACTGTGGGGTTTTGTCCCACGCGCGCCTTTCAATACGCAACGCGGGATAAAACCTGACCACTAAGGTATATAACACCCATCCCGACTCCTGATCGAGCTGGCTATGCTTAAATGTTTTACTTACTTTACTAAATTATTGTCCTTACTTTACAGTAACGCGATAGGTCCCCTAGTGGCTCTTTGGCTACTGTACTCCGAAGGTGGCGCCCAGTCCCGAGCAGAAACTCCTCTGGGAATCTTGGTATTCGGCGGTGTGGGCATTGCACTGGGTCTCTGGCTTTGGGGTCGACGGGTAATACAGACCGTTGGAGAAGACCTTACAAGCATTACCCCTGATACGTAAGTAGCTTGTGGTAGTATTACTTAATATGCACACCGGGATCATCAAATTCGGATCAGGATAGACTTTGATCTCTTTTTACATACATTGAGGTTAGGTTTAGTTCCATAGACCAACACATTACCGCAGCGCAGCTCCGAAATTCGGTTGCTTTGTGCTTAGTTCAAACTTTCTTCTATTCCAAAGTTTGGTAGCTGAGTAACATATTTATGTATAATAACTATCTTTTGTCTCTACCATTTTAACACTAGATATGCTTGAGCTGCAATATACCTATATAAAGTAGATATTATGGGGAAGACAAGCCCAAATAATGTTTAATGACGATGATACCCCATTGTGCTCGCAAGGTCTACTTTCGACCAGTCCTATGTCATCTACATTCGAATACGTATTGTCTGGTTTACTACAATTTGTTCTTGACATTCTACAGGGGTTTCACAATAGAACTGGGAGCGGCACTCACTGTGTTGGTGGCAAGCAAGGCTGGTCTGCCAGTCTCCACGACCCATTGCAAGGTGGGGTCCGTCGTTTGCATAGGCTACTTTTCCGATAAGGCTGTCGATTGGAGTCTCTTTCGGTAAGAGTTTCGTTACATTCACTAAATGATCGGTATTTATAGTTTTTACACATATTATTACGCATCCTCCTTAAAGTGTTACCTTAGCAGAGAAATATACTCGTAACACGCCTGCTTTTCACCAGCAATTTCGTTGATATACCAACGTAATAGGGAGCGAACTCCATTGCCTAAGCGGGTATTTTTTTCGAAAGGAAGTTTCATCTTTTAATTGTCAGAAAAGCCGGTGTTGCTGAGATAAGCTTGGACTTCTTTCCTTTTTCTTGGGATCCTTAAACATCCTCATCCTGCTCCATTACATAAGTAAATGTCATAGTGTGCAACTCAGAGCAACTCAACCGGCTCAATGATGCACTTTCGTGATGGACGATGCATTGGATTTTTTTTTTTAATAAATATTTTTAGACATTCTTATACAACATCATCTTCCCCAAATTAAGCTAATATGAGCTTGTGCTATGGGATCTAGACGACTGATAAACATGCTTATATATTTCTAAATATATGCATTTTATACATAGAAAACCAGCCAAACTCCGAAACAAACATTTTGTGGATCATACAAATATTAGATTTGGCCCGGAATCGAAACTGGGACCTCAAGGACGGCAGTCGCATACACATACCACTGTGCCATCGAGGCAGTCCAACCCCCGGTTACCAGGAATAGGTTCTACCCCACGCGGGACCAGCACCGTTGCTGGCGAGAAGTGGACAACTACCTAATATGCATGCCTCTGTTTACCCCTTTGTAGAAACAGGCGTTATTGCATGTATAGCATAAGTAAATCCTAAATTTGTCTGTTACAGAAATATAATATTTGCGTGGGTGGTGACGGTTCCTGTGGTAGCTGCCATTGCTGCGATAGCCATGTCAGCTCTGGAAGCTTTCGTTGTATAACTATTATTTAAGACACTTGTAATATTAGTGTGTGCTTCTATAATACGTAGGTCACACTATAAGTTTTGCGTAACTTAAAAAAACATCATGTTAAAACCAAAATATTATGTTTATTGCTTTTCAAAATACTCTCCTTTACATTTTAAACATTTTTTCATGCGATCGAACCATTTTTTAAAACAGTAGGACCACGGATCTGAAGGCATATTTTCTACGTGCTGATTGAACGCTATCACTACCTCTTCGGAGTTGGTAAAAGTGAAACCTCTCATCAAATCTTTGATTTTGGGGAAAATACAGACATCACAGGGTGCTAGGTCGGGGCTATGCGCAGGATGGGTGAAGAGTTGTACTTTTTCGGAAGCTAAAAATGACTTTGTTTGTTAGCCGTGTGTGAAGAAGCGTGGTCATGATGTAGGAGAACGTGGCTTTTGGGTCGTCTTTCGAACTTCGGCGGGGAGGGTACGCTCCCTCTCCTTCTCGGCCGCCTTCATCGCGAGCATGACTTGCTCGCAGAAGGACATGGCCGCGTTCCACCTACTCCCGCTGGAGACCATGGCTTGAAGCATGGTCTCCGTCTCCAGTGAGAGGGTATCCACGCCCAGATCCACTACGAGGTCCCGGCGCTAACTCGCCCATGCTGAGCACTCCACCAACGTGTGGAGTGCGGTGTCGTCGTCGGAAACCTCGCAGTGTTGACACCGGGGTGTGACCTCATGATGCATGCGAAACAGATAGCTACCGAAGCATCCATGCCCGGCAACGATCTGCGTCGCACGGTACGTGAGGTCACCATGCTGCCTCTGCAGCCAATCGTCCATGATCGGTCTCACCGCCGCGATGATGGTGGTACCCCACTTGGGTTGCTCAAGTCGCACCCTCCATTACTTCATGAGATCCTGGCGGAGTTGGGACCGCTGGTCCTCGATTTCTCGAGGCGCAGGCCTGTGGTCCCGCTCCAGCGCCTCCTTACGCCATTGGAACAATGACGCAAGGGCTCTCGCTAGAGACGACACTCTCTTTTTAAGTAGAAATCTGATTTCAATGAGTACCGAATCAAAAAATACTTACCTTGAGTTCTCCTATGTAGATTAAAAGCTAGAAAGAGAGTCACCTTCATTTCAATTAACAGGAGGTACACATAGCTGAGAGATCAGAAAACTACCTACTAAAAGTTTATTTTTATTGTAAGTAGGTATGTGTTGAATAGTCGGTAGATACCGCGGTAAGTACTTACTGTGACCAATGACGTATATAACACTCGTAGATGCATCTAAATACTCTAAATATTAAGTGATGATCGCAATGTTTAGGTAAGATAGAATCGATAGTAGGTTTTCCTTACTTATACTATGCAATTTTGGGATTCACTAAGCAGAAAGAGTTTTGTTCTTGATATAAATGTGGTCGTAGCATTTGGTTCTGATCTAAGGACTTGTGATTTTCCCAGTGTGCTTTTGATCACATTCTAATTGTTAGTAAATCAATGTACTTAAGAGGTAAAAACTAAATTAGATATTTACAGAATTTTAAACACTCGATTTTTATAAACGCGCAAACGAAGGGTTCCGTACCATTATTAGGTATAAAAACTTTGAGGGGTCCTTCAAGGAGGTATAATGGGGCCAAAAAACGGCAAAAAAATCATGTCTGTTGTTTAGGAGAACCCCTTAAACATTTATTTTATTCTGTAAAAAATCAACTGTCTAACCATCACGGCTCATGCATGACATACAGTCTGGTGACAGATGGACGGACAGACGGACGATCAGCGTAGTCGTAATTCGGAACCCTAAAAATTATTCTCATTTCGCTTTTTGACAAACAGCAATGGTCGTTTTAACACGATTGTGATAAGTTGTTACTCTGATATTTGTCTGAATCCATTGAGTCTTAATCCTGTGTTTTTACTTTTAGATCCTACCTATCGGTAGGAGAACCTATGACCTAGGTAGGTACCTAAAGGTACATATTATTTATTTTCCTTTATCATACCTACCTACTGGACGCCACACACACAAATACCTACTTGATTGGTGAACTGTCAGTAAAAGAGTTAGAAGTTTAAATAAATTTTGATGTATGACAAGTCTACCCAGAAATGCAGACATCTTCGTTTATGCGGATGACACTGCCGTCCTTGTTTATGGCCACCTGGGCTAATGTCAAAGCCAAATCGGAACTGGTCCTGGGCGAGGTGATGAGGTGGCTAAATAAGAACCTTTTAAGCATTAATGTAGAGAAAACTGCATACATACCCTTCGCTATTCGACGTAATGCTGCCCCTCCAAGTAGAGTAACGAGGGGGAATGGCGTTCACTTAAGGAAAACATGGTGTATCTTTCAAAATATTTATGAAAAATCAAAATTAAGATAAATAACAAACTCTTTAACTATCGAGTAATCAACAATTTAATAACAAAAACATATATCTTTGACCAATTCGTAGAAAAAAAATATTAAAAAAAAACATGTTTGAGCGTCATTACCCCTGCCTTCGGGTAATGCCGCTCAGGGTCAGGGGTAATGACGCTCTAACATGTTTTTATTGGAATATAACAATTAAGATGCATTTGAATTAATCACAGATGTCCGTTTAGATTGAGGAGCCACATTTTGTATCTTAATGAAATTTATATAGGTATTTAGTAGTAAGTTTAAAAATTTTGTAGCCTCAATCCTAGAATTTGTAGTATAATACTTTAAAAGTTATAAGAACATAAAGGTGGCTCCTCAATCTAAATGTTTAGATTGAGGAGCCTCGTCAGAACTAGGAAAATCATGGATGAATATTTACCAAAATTAGGTATGATTTAGTAGCATTCGCGAGAATTTAGTAGATAAAATCTGAGTTTTGTAGTATTAAAATTAAAAAAGTTATCATACATTATATGTGGCTCCTCAGACCATTACTTACAAGTCGTCATTTTTCATAGGAGTCGTACAATTAATGCGCAATTTCTTGGTCATTTAGTAGTAAGTATTTTAGTTTTGTAGGATAAGATTCAGTAATTAATTATGAGTGGATTAGGAGATATGGCACATTTTAACTGGCTCCTCAATCCAGACGTTATACATAATGAATAATTGACTGTACCTACCTGAGATCACAACAGAATCAAAAACTAGATACACTAACATTTAGTATAAATGTCTACTAAATACACATGTACACAACAACATTGTATCACTTGGTATTTACTTACTTTCAAATTACTTTTAGATATTCCTTAAGAATTTGCTATTAAGGTTGACCATATTATATGAATGAAAACAGGATGAATGATTTTAGAAATTTATTTTATCTAATCTCAGGTCGAAAAGTACGAATTATGATTTCAAAATTTAATGATATAAAGCCTATGGTTATGAGACAGTAATATAAAAAACTAAAAAGTAAAAATATCAACTAAGTTTACCTGACTTTGTTAAACAATATTAAATAATCAACAATTAATTACAGTAGTACTTATATTATTAATTATTACACACATATATATTTATAGGCAGCATGTATTTTTAATTCCGTGGCCCAAGGCCGCGGCCGCTCTTACGTCCGTTGCCGAGCGTCTCTGGTGCACACGCAGAAAATATTTCCAGTGGCGCCAGGCGTAGGCAGGATGTGAAGAATATTACCTATATATTTCCAGGCATCTCTGTCATCAATATAATCTTTATTAGAATAATACGCTTTCATTAGATACTTTTTAATAGTTGTTTTTATAAATATAAATATATTAGGACAATTCACACAACGCCATCTAGCCTCGAACTAAACAGAGCTTGTGATATGAGTACTAGATAAACTGATATAAATACTTGTATACATTTTTTTTGTAAATACATATATAGGAGGTGAACGGTGGTAAATAAGCGATTATTATACATAGGAAACACCTAGACTTCGGTACAAACGTGTACCGAATACAAAGTTTGTCCCGACCGGGAATCGAACCCGAGACTCCGGCGTCGAGGGCGGATGCACTACCGACCACACCACCGTAGTAGTCTGTCAGTTTTAAATTTGTATGTTTGTATTTATGTATGGATGATCATAAAATATCATGTATTGTCGATCGAAAACCTACGTACGAACCGCTGCTGGCAACACCGACGAGTTCAGTGTCGCGGTAGGCTTGCATCAGGGCTCGGCGCTAAGCCCATATCTCTTCCTGTTAATAATGGATGCTTTGACATCGGAGATACAGGAAGAGACCCCCTGGTGTATGCTATTTGCCGATGACATTGTACTCGTCGGTGAAGACGGGCCTGAGGTACAGAGTAGATTGGAAAAATGGCAATGTAAACTGGAGAGTGTAGGCTTGAAAATCAGTAGAACCAAAACTGAGTACATGTTCTCTGATTTCGGCGGTCTCTCCAGTCCTACACCCATGGTGTTAGACGGCACACCAATACCAGTTTGCTCCAGTTTCCGGTACCTCGGCTCTCTTATCCAGGATGATGGGGAAATCGATCGTACAGTGAAGCACAGAATTGACGCAGGTTGGATGAAATGGCGGCAGGTCAAAGCCACTATATGCGACCCCCAATTTCCTCCGAAACTTAAGGGGAAAATTTACAAGACTGTCGTCAGACCTGCCGTCCTGTATGGACTTTCATGTTTGGCCGTAAAAGCGACGGATGAAAGACAATTGCATGCAGCGGAAATGCGAATGTTAAGATGGATGTGTGGTGTGACATGAATGGATAGGGTAAGGAACGAGTATATTAGAGGAAGTTTGAAAGTTGCACCAGTGAATGAAAAATTGAGAAGCGAGCGGCTGTCATGGTATGGACATGTTATGAGAAGAGAGGAAAGCAATGTCGTTAGAAAGGTGCAAAGTATGACTGTAGAGGCTTTAAGAAGTAGAGGTAGGCCAAAGAAAAGATGGATGGAATGTGTGAAAGAGGATATGACAAGGAGAGGAGTGAATGAAGAGATGACTTCTGACAGAGGTGTGTGGAGGAGAAAGACTTGTTGCGCCGACCCCAAATAATTGGGATAAGGGCAGGTAGATGATCATAAAATATCATCTAAGCCCATCGAATTGAAAATCACAGGAACTGAAATCGTCGCAATACATTTCCTTATACACGGTGTTTTATGGTCGTTTTGAACCCAGTATCGGAGTTACTCTGAATAATATTACGGAACCCCTTTTTGAATGTCAAAATTGTTGTACTGGTAATAAATAGCTCGATCTAGAAATCTAAAGATTTGATGAAGTTGGTATTGCTCATTTTAGCTAAGTGGTCAGAGCATTCCCCTTGTTAAGCCACGGGTTCGAGTCCTGGCGCCTGATTTAAGTTGTTGTGATTTAAGTATACTTGCCTAAATACTTAAAAGTAGTAGAAGAACTTATTGCTTTCAAATACAGAAATATAATAATAAAAAAGTTGCCTATTTCCGTTAACCTTCTAACTCGTTTGAGTTGATTATTAGTATCGTACCGATACTACCGAAAAATTCCGTCTAATGCACAAACGCCCTATGACTTCACTGTCCGTCCGTCTGTCTTGGGCTGTATCTCATGAAACGTGATAGTTAGAAAGTTTAAATTTTAATAGACTCACACTTGGCCTTATTTTTATATATAAATATTAATAATATTTCTGGACTAATATATTCATGGACACCCTACGAAATAATTTGTAGGGAAATTATAGAATAGCTAATAAGTTCGTAAATATGTACTTTTTTATGGCAGAATTATAACGGGCATTTAGTATAAATTTATACTAAATATTGATGTGGTTGTTACAAATTTCGTTACAAGTATAAGTAGATTAGAGGCAAATATATTTTTTTAAGCGTCTTAATTGAGGAGCCAGTTAAAATGTGCAATATCTCCTAATCCACTCATAATTAATTACTGAATCTTATCCTACAAAACTAAAATACTTACTACTAAATGACCAAGAAATTGCGCATTAATTGTACGACTCCTTCTATGAAAAATGACGACTTGTAAGTAATGGTCTGAGGAGCCACATATAATGTATGATAACTTTTTTAATTTTAATACTACAAAACTCAGATTTTGTCTACTAACTAATCTCGAATGCTACTAAATCATACCTAATTTTGGTAAATATTCATCCATGATTTTCCTAGTTATGACGAGGCTCCTCAATCTAAACATTTAGATTGAGGAGCCACCTCTATGTTCTTATAACTTTTGAAGTATTATACTACAAATTCGAGGATTGAGGCTACAAAATTTTTAAACTTACTACTAAATACCTATATAAATTTCATTAAGATACGAAATGTGGCTCCTCAATCTAAACGGACATAATCACAGATGTATGCGTTCGGCGAATCCCAGCTTGAACATATAGCATGAACCCACAGTCCGCAGATGGTGCAGCGATACCACAAATCGTTATTTTTTCCAAATTCCTCGCAAATAATACATTTGTTTTAGCAAACAAAAGGTTTTCTTCGGTCCAAGCCGCTTTAGCGGTGGTCCTTTGACGAGTTCTTGGCATATCTACAACAATAAAAAAAATAAGTCACTACAGGGTAATGGAATTCAGCTGAGCGGTATAACCCCAAACGGACGTTTTGTGATTAATTCAAAAAAAAAAAAAAAATCGTGCACACTTGTTGAGACTTGACGTCATTATCATAAAATTGAATACTTATTTGTCAGAAAAGTAATAGTAAAAACTAAATAACAACCAAAATTCTTAACTTACCTAAAAAAAACACGTCACCAAAAATTAGATCAGCGCGGCCGCAAACAAAGAAACGCACTTCACGGTCGTACGACGCGCGCTGACTGGCGGGTCGCATCGCTGTCTGTTAGAGGCCCCCTCCCCTCGCGTCTCATGCGGTGTTTCGTGTTGCTACGTTGAATTTTGACAGAGATACAGAGGTGAGCGCCATTACCCAGTGAGCGTCATTCCCCCTCGTTACCCTACCTTTGAGATCACCGCCCACGCGTGCCAAAACCACTCATCTTCCTGTCAATGCCCAATTGTTAGTCGAACAGACTGTGTCAAGTACCTTGGTGTACTGATAGATTCTGGGATGAAATGGGTGAATCATATAGACCTAGTAACAACTAGAACCATGCGCCTCATGCATGTCTTCAAAACACTTAGGAAATGTGCTACGTCTGAGACTATTAAATTGGTGTATTTGGCGTTGTGCCAGTCGGTGGTAGGATATTGCATATCGGTATGGGGCAGAGCTTCTAAAACACATCTTCTGAAGACAGAGCGGGCGCAGCGGGCCGTCCTGAAAGTAATGACAAGGAAACATTTTAGGCATCCTACGAAGCAATTGTACTCTGACTGCAAGGTACTCACTGTTCGTCAGCTCTTTGTTCTCCGTTCCGTGGTCAGGTACCATAAAACCCTGCCTCCACCAGATCCTGGTAAGCGTAGAAATTATGCCAGAAGTGTCGGTCACAATACAACATTTGCTGAACATCAATATTACACGTTAAGCCCTTACATTTACAATAAAATTTGCAAACAGTTAAATATTACCAATCTAAATAGGTTCCACCTTAAACGTCAGTTAACAGACTGGCTGTTGGGAATTGATTATGACGCAACAGAGTCCCTGTTGCAATTCATAAAGTGAGAGCATAATACACACACACATACACACACACACACACACACACACACACACACACACACACACAAACACAAACACTTGCATGGTATACATAACACTATACAATTATGTATTAATTACTTTCTGTTAAGTAGATTTTTAGATTTTTGATAACACGTCACACGAAGACAACAAAATGCACAACCCGTGGCTGACAACTGCTCCTTAAGATACAGGCGTAGCCTAGTTTAAGGGGCAGACTTCAAAAACATAAAGGTTAAGAATAGATAAGTCTTCCTGTCATTCCAAAATTGTCATTTACATAATATCTTGTAATAATGAGAACATGTATTCTTTTGATGTCAATAAAGTTATTATTATTATTAATTAGAAAAACCGGCCAAGCGCGTGTCGATCCACGCATAATATAGGATTCCGTCGTTACCCATTATAGGCTCTATAACTCCTAAACTAACAAAGTTATCTGGTCCGTTATAGTTTTCCGTCGAAGTTCATCATAATTATGGACTACCGTCATGAATTTGTTCATGCGCTTTGTTTAAAAAGAAATGCGCTTTGTAGTTAAATATCTCGCTAACGGACAACTTAATCAAAAAATTGTCTCAGCAACCTCCCAATGTTTTAAAAATACCTATCTAATGATACTCCACACAATGGGGTAATTTTTAATTTAGCACTTTGTCGGATAAATACACGTATCCGTACAAAATGTTATCTTTCTAGTCTGTCCTCGGCTTTCCTCCCAAACGGTTAGTGCTAGAAACATGAAACTTTGCATGGATATTTATATTTACTACGCCAACAAAGTGCCAAAAAAAGAATTATTTCTTTTTGGGGTACCACCCTACACGTAAAGTGGGGCTGATTTTTTTTCGCGTCTCCTTCATCGTGTGGGGTATCATTGAATAGTTCTTTTAAAAACATTGAGGAGTTTCTATGATTTTTTGATTTAAGTATCCGTTTGTGAGTTATTTAGCTTTGAAGAGAATGTTTTTGCAAAAACAGGGCGTCCCGCCCCTCTAAAATCTAAACGGCTGGCGTGAAGAACCTGGAAATATTCATGATGGTATTCCATAAACTTTGAAGGAAACTATAACCGATGATATAACTCTGTTAGTTCAGGAGTTATAGAGGTTTTTATGATTAACTACGGAACCCTATCTTTTGCGTGGCTCGAAACGCACTTGGCCGGTTTTTTTTCATCACTTCTCCCGATATGATTTGAGCATTCTATTAGCTATGATGTAATATTTAAAATATTTTTTACTGTTAAATACTTACCTTATCAAAAAGTGAAACAAATAAATGCAAACGCTATCTCTCCTACGCCCTAACCTACGCTATGCAATATGCCTACGCATTTTTATAAACGTTCTAATCGCTTCTAAGAAGTTAGTGGATGATGTCATCATTCTCATAAAGTCAAAGCTTTCGATTGTTTAGATTCCTTGATGTAAACTTTGAACCACCGAAGTAGGTAAGTACTTTAACTCTTGAACAGTTTATGTTACATGAAGATAAGTAGGATAAGGCCGAACGCTAAAACACGGGCGGATGCGGACGCGGGTGCACGCGTCACAAATCCGCCGCGGGCCACGAATCCGCGAGCGGGCACCCGTCGCGTGCGCCCGTCTCATTTAGCGCTGCTAGTATAATTTTGATCTCGAGCGTGTACAGTGGTGTCGAGTAGATTAGCATGCATTATTTGTTAATTTATTATTTGGCAAAAAGACGTCTACGAAAACAACGTCGACTGCCTAACCTTAACGTAAGAAACTCATAATAAGCCTGTTCGTGACAAGCAGGCTACTCAGCGGAGAATTCGTAGCCAAATTTTCGAAGTTGCGTGACAATGAAAACGAATTTTACAAATATTTTAATATCTTTATATAATTCATTCGCCATGTCCCATAATACTGGCCGAAATTACACCTCAATTATTACACGCTCTGTATCGATGTTCATGGTTGTACCTAGCCTCCGACGCGTGTGACCGTAGCATCTAGCGGCGCTCGACTGATTTGTAGAAACAAACCCACGGGTGGACGGCCGTCGCGTGCGCCCGCGCCGTGTGTCCACCGCCCACCGCGCGTGTTACAATCCGTCGCCCGCGTCCGCGCTCCGTCGCACGCGCCTCCGCTGCTCTAACTATTTTTCATTGACCGTGCGCCCGCGCGAGTTTTAGCGTTCGCCCAAAAGACTATAATTTTAAACAAAATAACCGACTTTAACCGTAAACTAAAAAGTTTGGATACGAAAAGTTCTCTTCAATACAAATTAATCAAACCCAACCACAACGTAACTGCTGTAAATCGTTGATGAGTTCTCTCGACTGGCTTTCGGCTCATCAAATCGACTCCAAACCTTAATTAAATGGTACCTATAATATTCATTTATAGTACCTAATTAAAAAAACGACAAACGCACTAGTCGCCCTTACAATTTTTGAAGGTTCCCCTCAATTTCTCTGTGATCCGATCATCAGATCCTGGTTTCCTTATAATGCTATTAATATCGGTTCATCATAAACGACGAAGTTATCCGCGAACAAACATAAAACAAAATATATACATCGATTTGAGAAACCTCTTTTTTTAAAGTCGGTTAAAAAGGTAGTTAGGTACGGTAAGTAGCTACCTACCTAGGTACCTATAGGTATGAATTATTTGATAAAGTTTAAGTATGTTTACTTACATAATAATATACCAAGAATATACCTATGGTAAGTGGTTGTTGTGTGACTATTTGTGTTGTAAATCAACTAAAGGTTTTCCTTTTTTCCACCCTTCGTCCATGCCAGGCGTCCCGGGTACGCCCTCGAAAACAAACCCCCAGGGCAGCGGCGGAGTTGCAGGGCGGTAGGTAAGCTGATTAAATAATAATAGATCTGAGAGAAATATTGACACGATTATTGTTAAAAAATACACGTCAAAAATTTACACAACAACCGACTTCAAATTACCGAAATGGGACCAAATAATTGTCTGAATGGGACCAAATTGAAATGGGACCACATGGGGAATAGTGACTTTAAAAAAAAAAATTATCAAAATCGGTTCCCCAGTCCAAAGATATAAGGTAACAAATATAAAAAAACATACGGTCGAAGTCGGTTGAAGAGATTTAAGATGAGACATTGCGTGAGCTTCGATAAGCCGATAAATCGTCCGTTGTTCGCTATAACCACTGCCCCTACCCACTCGGCCTGGTAATTAAGCAAGCTCTCAATTTTGTTTAGTTAGTTGACTATTGCCACAAGTCCCGCGCGGTTCAGTCGAGTGTCTCAGTCGATAAAAAGTTATCACTGATTCTGAGAGTCACCTTTACTCCTTATTGTGCCGGTGTATTGTGAATATAAGTAGTTAAATACTTGCAAGAAAAACAGGTTTCGGAGCTCTAACCTACAGGAACAGTGAGTGTAATTATTTTGGTAATTTCTTGATTAGTAAAGCAGGTTTAAATATGCGTCTTTTGACTTAGGAATGCCGAAGTTTGTTTACCGCGTTAAGATTATGCATGCAAGAAGATCGCTCACCGATTTGTTTTGATAAATATTAATAGGAACTAAAACAGATACCTACGATACGTTAGCTTACGTACGTAAATTTTTACCTATTTGGTTATTTACGTCGTTACCTACCTACTTCACCTTGATTTCAAGAATTTTCGATGTTAAGTTTAAAGGTGATTGATTTTACTTATAACTTTGTAAACATACATACATACATACATAGCATCACGCCTTTTTCCCCGAAGGGGTAGGCAGAGGTGTGCAAACACACCCACATCTCGCCAGCTATGTTAGGTCCCATGTAATAGGGGGCGAGCCTATTGCCATTTACCGGGCACAAGTTCCAGACTCTGGGATAATTATCTGGGTAAAATTCTAAAGAGAATTATACATTATCCACCAGACCCGGGAATCGAACCCGAGACCTCGAGTGTGGCAGTCCGTAACTTTGTAAACACGTACAGAAAATTTAGTTTTTTTTTTTTATATATTTATATATCTTTTTATTTTTTTTAATTCCCACGGCCGCGGCCGCTCTAACGTAACGGACGTTACTGGCCGGGCGTCTCTGGTTCAAACGCAGCAGGTATTTCCAGTGGCGCCCGGCGGGCTTCGACCACCTGTGTGGTCACTGCGGGGGATTGGTCGGGATGAGAATCCCGCGTCGTTGGGTTAGGGTTTTATCCCGCGTCAGTGAATGAATGTGGTTGCGTGCTACGGGTTAAAGGCCCGCAACCCTTCTAGCCTGCTTCTGTAAGGACGGCGAGTGGCGATCCCGCCGTCCTCATGCCCCGATCATGGAGGTCGATGGTCTTGGGCGTAGATGAGTCTGCAGCGTCCTCGCCGCTGACTACGGAACTCGGCGGGGAGGGTATGCTCCCTCTCCCTCTCGGCCGCCTCCTTCGCGAGCATGACTTGCTCGCAGAAGGACACGGCCGCGTTCCACCAACTCCCGCTGGAGATCATGGCTTGAAGCTGGATTGTGTCAAGCATTTACATATAGTTTAAGTAACCAAATGTGTAACGTGTGTGTAATTATGTATACTTAGTAGAATAATAGAGTAGGTATAGGGATTTGGCAACTTTTATTACAGACTAGCTGTCCCGGCGAACTTCGTTTCGCATTAATTTTTCTAATGTTCCGCATAATTTTTATTTTTCTTCCTAAAGATCCTTCTGATAATAACGAACACAACAAATAAAAATAGCGAAATCCGTCCAGTCGTTCACGCGTGATGGCGTGACCAAGAGAAATAGGGATTCATTTTTATACAGATAGGTATAATAATAATAACAACATAGATCTAGTAGTAGACTATACTAAGGATAAATGATTTCAAAAAAAAGGTAGGTACCTACTTAATACATTCACTTTTATAATAAGTACAGTCACGAGCATAAATATGTTACTATGGACACATCGCCAATTATATCTACCAAGAAACGAGTTCAAACCAAGGTACCAAGGTATCTAATTAATGATCTCTAAACTCTAACTAATAGATGGATTTGGCTAAAATGTGGAAGGATAATCTAGAAGTAGAAAGGGGCCAGTTTCCCAAACTGTGGAGGACGGGGAAACTGGTCCTGATCCGCAAAGCGGGACAGGCCGGTGGACTAACCGTGCGGAAACCGGCCGATCGTGTCCCTCGACGAGCTTACACTCTTTGAGCGGTTTATCGCGGAACGCCTTGTCGAGCATCTCACGAGCGTGAGGCCAGACCTGGCGGACAACCAGTACGGTTTTCGTCGGGTACGCTCCACCGTGAATGCGATCATTCGCGTAAAGGTGAACGCACACTTATTCGAGCCGAACGAATCGAAGTTAAAGAGGCGTCGCACACATATCCGCACCGGAACCACCCCGAAAGAATCGACCGCGTCGAAGAAATTATTTATATTTCCTTTACGCCTGTCGCACTGTTATTACATATTATTATACATGTTATTCGCACGTTGCTCTGTCGTAGTGTCGTACCCGTATGCAACTGATAGAATGCAAGCGCATCGGTCGAATCGACCGCATAAGGCGCGCCGAAGCTGATGACGTCATCCGAATTCATCTAGGATTTCTGGGGTTCTTCCAGATTCGGACGATTCGACGCGCGAAAGTGTGCGAGGTTTCATGAGATTTCATATACAGAATTCTAAAATTCGTTTTATTCGACTCGTTCGAGGAAGCAGTCTCGCAGGGTGAGGTGATGGTGGCGGTGTCTCTTCACACGCCAACGCTTTCAACACCTTGCCAAGGAGCTGTGTTGGGGAGGCGCTTGTGTATCACGAAACGCCTCTCTACCTCTGTCGTATTGTCGGGGCTTACCTCTCAAATAGGGCCATAGCTTACCCCAGCTGGCTCGGGTCGGCTGTGTCCGAATGTGTCGTACGGTGTTCCACAAGGGTCGATACTTCTATACTTCAGTGGAACGTCGGATACAACTGGGTAATGTGAGGTGCGTTGCCTCAGTGGGTCGGCGTAACGTGCTACGTGCTGCCGGGCCTCAGCCAGGCAGTACGCAACCAGTTTCACTCACCGACGCGGGATAAAACCCGACCAAACCCCAGACAGAGGCTACACAGGTGGTCACAGTCCGCCAGGCGCCACTGGAAAATCCGTTTCGTAGTTTTAAAGATCTTAGCATACTAGCGTACAAAGGGAACGGAAGCGACTATAAAAATAGAAATAGTATAAAATACTATGTACCTATCTTATGATTATGAAGTAACTAGCTGTTGCCCGCAGCTCCGCCTGCGTGTCATTTTAGATCTAGATAACTTTTGTATTTATGAACCGATTGAAAACCAAACCTTAAATATTAAGTTGAACTTACACAACGCATTACTGAAAACCGCAAATTCAAATCGGTTAAGCCGTTTCTGAGATTAGCCTGTTCAAACATTCACACAAACAGATAAAAGTTCTAAAAACCATTGTTTTGGGTTTTATTGCGTTCATAAAGCCCCCCTACAACAGTTTCTCTATTATATCTTCTATTATATTCTCTATTATACCATACAAATTCATCGTAAGATACGAAAATATGAAATATTATTTATTATCTTTGTCGTGTGTGATAGTCCATTGAATTGTATGACGAGCAATATTGTATCTTAAGATAAAATATTATAGTATCTTAGCCGTGTGCAGCGAGCCTTAGTGAACTCCACTGCCGGTGACGTTACCTACGACAAACTTATTATTTGCGGTTGGTACAGTAATCGGGTCTAGGGATCAAACCGCAAAATTAAGTTGGTATACTTTTCCGGGATAAAAGTACCCAGTAGGTGCCCAGGATATTAAAGAATAATTATACCAAGTTTCATCGTAATCGAACCAGTAGTTATTGCGTGATGCCTGAACAAACAGACAGACAGACAAATTTTTTTTTAATCAAATTTTTGGGTCGGTGTCGGTCTGCCCCCTGCAATTTATTTTTTTGATATTTTCAATGTACAGAATTTTCACTTCTACAGATTTATTATACGTATAGAATAGAATAGATAGGAGCATACTAAATTTTTATTCTTACTGAAAACTATACACACTATTCTAATGTTAATTTTCTTTATTGTGTAGGTAGGTACCTATTTACAAAATTAAAGACTCTTTAAATTATTAAACATTTTTATTTAGATTTCAAAACGTTCAAATATCTACTTCCAACACCTCTTTTTACTTTTGTTTCAGATAAAAATTCATTTACAATGGCCACAGGACTTCTATATAACACTGGGTGCGTTATTATTATTATTATCACACATAATATACCAATAAGCAGGTAATTAACAGTTATTGTAGAATAGAATAGAATAGAATAAAAAAATATAATAAAATATCCAAGTTTAAATATGTACTATATGTACACTAAAAAGTGATTTCTTACAGGCAATCTTTGGATGGACAAGTAGAAAGAATAGAATTTAAAATAACCATAAGGGTTGTATTGTATTACTTAGGTCCTACTTCACCGCCGGGCGCCACTGGAAATTCCCTGGGAGCTCACCAGAGGCGCTCGGCAATGAACGTAGTAGAGACCGCGGCCATAGGCCGCGGAATCTATAAATAACGTCCTACTTCAAGTTAATTCGTTTGCTAGGAAAAATCAAAATTCAGCTACAAAATAAGTACCCCTATATCAGTAATGTGCCTAATACGTAGGCAATGTAGTTCAATAAGCCAAAATTTGCCAATTTATATGATCGACTGCCTCGGTGGCGCAGTGGTATGAGTATGCGACTGCCGTCCTTGAGGTCCCAGGTTCGATTCCGGGCCGAATCAAATTATTTGTGTGATCCACAAATGTTTGTTTCGGGGTATGGGTGTTTTCTATGTATAATATGTATGTATTTAGAAATATATAAGTATGTTTATCAGTCGTCTAGATCGCATAACACAAGCTTATACTCGTATTAGCTTAATTTGGGCTATTAGATGACATTGTGTTACAATGTCCAAAAAAAAAAATGATAAGTATACTTAGGTACCTACTATCAACAAATTTGAAACATGAGGCATGACCAGTTTTGAAACGTTTTCCTTTGCATGCAATCATCTTAACCCGACCCACCTATTTTACGATTGACCAATGAGACGTACTTTTTTTGAAACAAAAGTCCTTTTTTTAACGAATCGTTTCTCTAACCATTTCTTTTGACGCAGTACTATTATCGTTTTAGCCTCTGAAGGCGACACAAGTTTGCAATTGATTATTAATAGTCATGAGTTCCCGTAGAAATATTAGCATTTTAGAACGCTCCAACATAATCTACCTGCGCGATGAAGGAGCTAATATATCTCAAATAGCCGAGGAGCTGAATATGTCGGTGAGTAATAAAGCATTTTTTCTTACCTTGTAAAATAATTGACGATTTAATTTGTACACACGTACTTACACCACTTACTACACGTAACCAGAATTTGTTTTTTTTCTTGCGTCCACCCCGAAGTGTGGTGTATTATTAGATTTAAAATCATTGAGAGGCTTTTAAGACGATTTTTTTATTTAAGTATTCCTTTGCGAGATATTCAACTATATAGTCTATTCTATTCTTGGTAAAACAGAACGTCCCCCCTCTAAAATCTAAACGGCTGTTCGAAAAATATGAAAATATTTATGATGGTACTCCATGTAATGAACTTTGAAGGAAAACTATAACGGATTAGACAACATTGTTTTTTTCAGGAGTTATACATAGATGCTATATGGGTGACTACGGAACACTATTCTATGTGCGGCCCGACACGCCCTTGGCCGGTTGTTTTATTTAATGTGAAAGATTATTCGTTCTCAGGCGGAACTCTAAATAACTATGTCTAATTTTGTGAGACAGTACCTATCTTAGATCAAATAAACCCAGTATAGTTAACTATGGTTAATTGGATAAGTAATAGAAAGGGATTTAAATGTTATTTTTGGTTTTTGTTTAATTTTTTTTTTTTTTTTAATTCCGCGGCCCAAGGCCGCGGCCGCTCTAACGTCCGTTGCCGGGCGTCTCTGGTTACTAGCAGAGGGTATGTCCAGTGGCGCCCGGCGGACTTTGACCACCTCTGTGGTCTCTTCGGGTGTTGGGTCGGGACGAGAATCCCGCGTCGTTGGGGGAAGGGTTTTATCCCGCGTCAGTGAGTGAATCTGGTTGCGTGCTATGGGGCAAAGGCCCCGCAGCACGCAACCCTTCTAGCCTGCTTCTGTAAGGACGGCGGATGGCGATCCCGCCGTCCTCAGGCCCCGATCATGGAGGTCGATAGTCTTGGGCGTACGCTGCCTCCTTCGCGAGCATGACTTGCTCGCAGAAGGGTTTTTGTTTACTGTAAATATCTTTCGTTGTTTCTACTTCCCATTTTTTTTTACAGAGAAACACCGTGCGGTTGTGGATTAACCGCTTTGACAGCGATCACAAAGCAGCAAGAGTCCGTTTTGCTCGCGATTACAGGGATTTCCATTTTTCATGCACCATATTTTCTGACGAAAAATGTTTTAAATCTACTCAAGTAGGTCGTCGGCATTTATGGCGTGTGAATAATACGCGTTACGAACAAAGAAATGTTACCCCTTACAGTGAATCTGGCGAAGTTGTGGTTAACATGTGGGCCTGGATGAGTGCCGCTGGACCAGGGGAGCTGGTCTATATCCCTGAACGAGCTAACGGTGCAAATTATATGGAGTTGCTGGAGAATACCATGTTACCGACAGTAAGGTCAGTTTACCCGGAGGAAGAACTTCCTGTAATAAATTTTATTCAGGATAATTGTCCTATACACCGGTGTCACTTAGTTCGGAATTGGATTCAACAGCAACCTAATTTGCACGTTATTCCATGGCCATCTCGGTCTCCGGACCTAAACCCCATTGAAAATTTATGGGCTATAATGGTTAAGAGATGGGACACAAGAGCTGAACGGACAAAATCAGCTCTTTGTACACATGTCGACCAAGTTTGGGATTCATTACGGGGCTCAAATCTTTGCGATGTCCTTGTAAATTCCATGCGCAGCAGATGTGACGCTGTTATTGACGCAGGCGGTGCACTCACAAAGTATTAATGGCTTTATTACAATGGCATACCTACATAATAACGCTTTTGTATCGTCTTAAAAAAAATACATGTTCATAATAGTGAATGGGAATATTATCAGGTTGTAAAATTTTTCTGAAAAATTGTAGGTAACTTCATCGGTCTTCTTATTTTTTTTTTAAAAACGTGTCTCCATCGATATTCATCGATGATTTCGCCAATGTCAAGGTAGTGCTTGATTTTTCTCGCACAGAAGAGCAAGTTACTCTGAACTAGTTCGCGGTGCGGGACAAGGAAAAGTTGTTCGGTATTGCAATTGAGTGTTTGGGCCTGGATTTTTGCCCAGCGCCAGAGGTAACCTAAAAGGTCACCAGCCACGCGCTCCGCAATAACTCAAGTCCAACTTAATGGGTCAAATACTAGTGAGTGCAGATGTCTTTGTGCCGTGCCACAGATTACTAAATAGTTACTACGTGACGCATTGCAGCATAAACTTTTTTTGTTACTTGGGATTGTGCTGAGCTTAGCTTCTAAGACCAATTCAATAGTTTATGTTTTAGAAAGAGATTTCTATATTATACTTACCATAGATATACTAGTTAAAAACTTAAAATACGTTAATAAATAGTATTTTATCGATATCTATGATACTTACCTAAGTACTATAATCGAAAGAAACCAAAAACAAATCGAGCGTCGTCATTGTGACCGCAATTCAAAATTATTTATCTCGTTGAGTTATCGATATTCGTTACCTACTCTTGATTACTACGATTTTCCCAACATGGTTGATAAGTATTTAAATAATTAGAAGTTTCTTTCGTTTTTAATGTATATTTATTGTTCTTTATTATATTTAAAAAACATCTTCATTTGAGGTGCTACATCGATATTATTTAATTTATTTCAATATTATTGGGAAGGTTTTATAATATTTACTAGTTTTCTTCGCTTTTTCGCGTAGTCCCTTTTATCAGTTAATAAATAGCAATATTAATTAATACTAGTTATCCCAGCGAACTTTGTATCGCCTCAAATATAAAAAAAAAAGAAAATATTTTAATATTTCATGCAAATGTAATTATGTATTATTAATTATAATTGAAAAACGCGTCGGACGGACAGACAAATTGTCGTATTAAATATATATATTTATAAAATATATTTATTGTTAAAAGCGTCTAATTGAGTGAACAAGGTAACCCAAGGGCTGGGATTTCCGCCGGGCGCCACTGGAAATACCTTCTGGTGCGTACCAGAGACGCCCGGCAACGGACGTAGGAGCGACCGCAGGCTTAAAACCAGGTTTAAAATCGCGGAATTAAAAAAAGGGCTCTTTTTCAACGAATACGAAGGTATGTATCGTTATTCTAAGGGAAAATACTGCCAGTCTTCTGGGAAGGTGCTCAATTCCACAGAGGCCTTATTTAGATTTAGTTTAGTTTAGATCGTTATTAATATTGTGAATAATTATTAACTTTATTGTAAAAAAACATCTTAATTGTTTCATTCTGTTATGATTGATCTAAACTACGCGGATAAAACCGCAATACACCCTCTAGATAACTAGAGGGTGTATTGCGGTTTTATTACTTGTTTAAATTTTATACTATATAATAATTACTTGTTTAAATTTTATACTATATAATAATTACTTGTTTAAATTTTATACTATATAATAATTACTTGTTTAAATTTTATACTATATAATAATTACTTGTTTAAATTTTATAGTATAAACTATAAAATTTAAACAAGTATGTACCTATAAGTTTATTATTTATATAATTAATTTGACAGAGTTTTATCCGCGATTGGATTTATTTTGTAAATAGATTTAATTCAGTTTTTTGGTTTGTTGCTTTTTTTCATACTTATTAAATTTTCCAATCAAATAATAATGTGTATTATTGAGTGAGAGTAAGTTAAATTATACGCCTGGGTTTTCTGAACTGAGTAGGAAACCTTGGAATAAGAAACAATGTAATGTATTAAACATATCAAACGACACTCACCGTTACAAAGTGTATTTTCCTGGTCTCAGAGTACCGTTTAGCTGTTACTGAGTAGGTATGAAGCATTCTTAGTATGCCGTACGTGTATACTAAGGTAAAGTACCACATTTATTAATTATCTCGCCGCAATTAACATGGAAGTCGAAATAGACGATTTTATGTTCCGGGAGGTTTTTATTTTTATTATACAAATAATTTAATATGGCCATGGCAGTTGACCCACTATGTGTGCGTCCCGGCGGCCTAGCAGAAAAAAAGTAAGTGCCTAAATATGTATTCTTAACAATGTAAAGTAGTATTAATAAAATTGTGTGATGCCCTCCGATATTTAATTACGTTTACCTAATTTCATTTAAATACGAAAGTACGATAAGTACACTGTGCATAGAGTGTCTACCCTCAAGGTCCATAGTCCATAATTTGTTCTTGATCTCACTACTCCATACTCCACCATCGACTATAGGTTACTTTAGCTTGCTTTCGTGGAATGAAACCGGAGACACCGGAGACGTAGGTATTGCTGAGTCGATGCTGGGGGAAGGCTCGTTGTATGTACGAGTTATTTATGGTTCTCATAACAACATGCCTAACAACGCATAATGTCGTGGCGTGGAATAACTTAAGTAGGTAGGTACTACTCGTGCGTTTTAAGTTGAGACTTGTGCTCGAATTTCTTGTAATCGTTAGGTACATAATAGGTACCTGTAAAGTTGCGCTGTGTGCTAATGTTTAGAAATATTTTGATTGCTTCGGTGACGTGGTCGTTAGTGGGTCCGCTTTCGAGTCTCGGGTTCGATTCCCGGTCGGGACAAACTTTGTGTGAAGACAGATCCGTTTGTACCGAAGTATGTATAATATGTATGTATTTACAAAAAAAATGTCTATAAGTATTTATATCAGTTTATATATCAGTTTATATATTCATATCACAAGCTCTGCTTAGTTTGAGACTAGATAGCGTTGTGTGAATTGTCCTAACATATTTATATTATATTTACCTATATATTTAGGAAATATGTACTTAAATAAATACCTTGGTATGTATGTAACTACTTAACTAGGCATACCTAGGTAAAAACGCTATTTGTTTAATTAGGTGCCTGGTGTTGGTAGAGGCTTTATACTTATGTCATGATATTCACTAGGAATTCAATTCATTTGGTTCGTTTAATATAGGTATAAATCGATGGTTACGGTTGACTGCGGAACAAAAAACAAAGGTCACAAGTTTATTACGGGATGGTGTTTTTTGGCGGAATGTGACTGTAGTATAACTTACGCTGAGATGCTGAGATTAGAATCCTAGTAAACGGCAGCAGCAACCTTCTCGCGGGTCATTCGTCAACTCGCAGGTGAGAAACTGATGCGCACCCGCGAGGTAGCACCGTCTGATTTTACCTACTTTTCTTGTCATCAACTCGTGCGCCTGTTTATAGTAGTCACATACAGAATACTTTACACCAAAAGCACTAAAGACTGTTTGTATTTTGATGGCTGTGTTAAGTAATCATGTAGATACTTACTTACTTATACATAGAGTAGGTACATAGTTATATTATAAGTATGTACCTACACTTTTATTTATAATGAAAACCCTCCTACATTATATTTAAAAGTAATATAGTATGATTTTAGGTGATGTATGCTTGTTAGACTTCAAAGAATCATGAGTTGTTTTTATTGGAATAATCTTATAGATACGAGTAAGTACACCAAACATTTTTCTAGATTTTTTGATAACCCTTGTAATGAATCTTGAAGGCTCTTATGTTGTTATGTATTCCTGGTACATTTGAGGTTTGTGTCTTTTATAATGGACAATCATTTTCGTCTGTACTCGGTGCACATTCATTTATTTTTCATCGGGACAAAAAAAATGTATCATGCACTCAGTAGGGCAGTATAGATATAGATATCTTACCAGAGCCGCTTGGGTCCCTTAACTCTCTATAATTTTTGTTTTTTTTTGGTTTATTTAAAATGTGTTCGAAGAAGTTTTGTTCAGAAACCGTTCAACTTTGATCGTACTTAAAAAATGTCATATAGATTCTTCTGTTTTATGCTTTGATGAGGTAGACAGAGCTGTTTATTGTACCCATATTTCGTTAGTCACATTGGTGGTGAGGCCATCTTTTATTATAAATGGCACGAACCTCGACTAAAATACTAGGACTACAGAATAAGCACTCTCGAAATCTCATTCGAATCTCGATCCGTTTAGTATATTGAGCGGAGCGAAGCGTAGCGTATCTTAGACGACAAGTGTAAATCGTTTGTGTGCCAACTCCTCCGAAACGGCTCTACCGATTTTGACCAAATTTGGCATGCTGGTCGACTTCATACAAGTTCTTCATATAAATCATGAAAATAGAGAATAAAAAAATTAAGAAAATTTGCTCCGCTCAACATTTGCAATTAGTAGCATGCATTGCATACCTAGTTTAAATGTGTCAACAGGTGCACCGAGTACAGATGAAAATTATTGTCTATTATAAAAGACACAAACCTCAAATGTACCAGGAAAACATAAGAGCCTTCAAGATTAGAGAGACTGACCATAATATAGTCATAAAATAATAATAAAATAATAGAGTTACATTTCTAAAGACTGCTGTTGCATTTTTAAAATAGATATATAAAGAATTTAATTTCTGAACTTCGTAGTTGTTGGCTGCACAATTTGATCTAAAATGGGCGTGGTAGTGTCGTTAATTGTAAATGACACTACTGGTAGTATCGTTGGTAGTGTCCTTGCCATAGAATGGGTATATTTTGTATATAATAGCAATATACCACATTCATTAATTTTTGTAATATTGTTGATTATTTTTAGGAATATACAGTTTATACTTTTGACGTGTTGTTTTATTTATTACTAAGACTACAATACTTATTACATAATAAGAGAAAGCCTCTCTTTCTTTTATTCTAATCTCTAACTATATTAAATATTTAACAAATATAGGTAGGCATATAATACGTCATACAATTGGGGTAAGCAGAGAAGAATCCAATACATTTAAACTAAGTAGGTAAAATATATAATACGTTTTAAAATTTTTGTAGCCAACTGTACTTATTTTAATCTAATATCACGTGCGCACGAGTTGATGACAAGAAAAGTAGGTAAAATCAGAAGGTGCTAACTCGCGGGTGCGTACCAGTTTCTCACCTGCGAGTTGATGAACAACCCCTTCTCGCTAACCACTTGGCATACCTACCTATACCTACCACCCATTGCCCTATGTATGAGCATGGCAGTGCCGACTTTAGTCGATAACCTTAACCAATGATATCGCACAAAATATCGGTCACATGAACAAATTAACGCATTTTTTTTAAATTTCCTTCCATATCATTGGTTATTGACGAACTCTTCTGAGCACTGTGGTTGTTGGTGTCTTCAAGTCTCAAGTTAAGATACGGGCGCTTAAATATATTTTTTTTAGTTTCTTAATTAGTTACCTTAATTACTTATTTTATATCCATCGGGAAAATTAAAAATTATTAAGTAGATAGGTAGGTACCTAAGTCTAAGTACCTAATCATCTATACATACTTAACAATTTTTTTTTGTCTACGACTCGACACAAACAAAACAAATAAAAAGTTTGCTACTAAGCCGTTTCCCACAGTTCCCCTCTTATAACCTTTACAAAGTCACTACAAGTCCGTTTAGAGTTAGATCTTTGAAATTATAGTTTTTGTAAAAAGATACTTAAGTATAACCTTATCGAAAATGAATATTTATATCTACGAATCAAAAATTTAATATTGTGTTAATTAAATTGTACCCGTGCGAAGCCATATGCGATAACTTCATCAGATTGATTATTATAAGATATTCTTTCATTTTCAGTTTCAACGTGGAGCACGACGGCGTCAAGCTGGTCTCGCAAGATACTGACATGGCTTGTCAGGTCAGTGATGATCATATTTCTCTGCCTTAACCACAGGAGTCTATAGATCTATTTATTTATTTCTGTGAATAACTATATAACCTGGTAATAATCGGTACACCTACGAGTATAATGATATAGTATAATAGTCACGTCTGTTTTCCTGAAAGGGCCCGTACTCGGTAGATAATTGAAACCCACTTCGCTAGAAAATTTCTTGGCACCACGTGCATTTCTTGGAACTCAGATCCAAGATCCGATCAGACTCAGATCTTTATAGGACCTATGCACGGACTAAAAAATATGAATTTGCACTCAAGCCTTTTACTATTTAATTATTTGTAGTTATATTATATGTATATCTTTTGTTCCAGGTTCAAAAGCAGCAACCCACGCAAACCTCACCTGCCAACGATGGTAAGCTGGTCCACGTTCAATTTGAGAGGGTACGTATGACCCACTAGTTTTAATATGTATATGTAACGATCAGCACTTTCATATGCCTTATAAAGGATCAATAGCACATCAGTAGCGAAGATAGGGTCGAAACGTCGGGTAATAAAGAGGTATATAGATAGGTAATAAAGAGGTACATATATCTCAATAATCCCCCTTGTCTTAAGTTTATAATGTGTACAAATCGCGAAAGTTTAAAATAGTATTTAGCGAAGATTAGTTAAGCAATGTAATTTGTAGTAAATATATAATTTCCGGCCGTACGTGAACCAAATGGTTTAGCACGAAGCGATGGAAAGAGGCCGGACGGTATGTCGTTGCTACCGTGGAAGATGGGAAGGCCTTTGGTGTGGGACGCTACATGCGTTGACACTTTAGCACCTTCACACCTTCCAAGCACATCCGGATGTGCCGGCGCTGCTGCTGCATCGGCTGAAGGCTTTAAACGGCGTAAATATGCTAACCTAGCAGGTGATTACATATTTGAGCCGTTTGGAGTTGAGACACTGGGGTCATGGGGTCCGAGTGCTCGCCGCCTTTATAGAGACATTGCTAAACGCCTAATCGATGCTTCTCAGGACCAGAAGGCTGGCTATTTTCTGGCCCAAAGAATAAGTATCGCCATCCAACGTGGCAACACAGCCAGCATTCTGGGAACCTTCCCAGTCGGCAATGACGCGGAGGATTTTTTAAACGATATTTTGTAATGTAAATATTTTTAGTCTATAATTATGTTTATTTTGTATATTGTAATTCTTATTGTAAATAAATCTTATAATTATATAATATATTTTTCGTCCGTAGCCAATCCTAAAGTAAACATGTGGCACAGAATAATACAACAGTGACAAAGGGATTTTTTAAATAGACTAAAGAATTGTAATTGCGATTTATGATTGTAAAAGACAGTGAATGACCTTGCTGTTCACCATAACTTTTGTATTATCTTTCAATGCTACGCAGGTTTAGGGGTCGCCAGATGTTTAAGGGCCCATTTAGCTCGTCCGAATGGTTTATGGTACTGCCTTGTCTTTGTTCTGACTACTCTTCACTTAATGAATCATTTCATAGATATAGGAACCGGGTATAACTAGTTGAATATTGAATACTATTGAAATATAAATATAAAGGTCCGGTGGCAGTTCGCAACACCTAGGTGTAGTGTAACCGGCTAAACCGGGTGTACCCACATTTCAGTCTTTAGCCGTGACACACCTACATGCCCCTATCATTTCTAGTAAGTAATATTCATTCCATCTTATATCATATTAGTTGGCTTTTTTTTAATTCCGCGGACGCTCTCACGTCCGTTGCCGGGCGTCTCTGGTAAGTCTGGTACGTACGCAGAAGGTATTTCTAGTGGCGCCCGGGGAAATATTAGGTTGCCTGGAAGAGATTGTATTTTATAAGCGATAAGGTCGCCTGTTGTCGGTAGGCACATACATTATTTTTAAGGCATGTGTAAACTTTTTTGTGTCAGTAGATACAATTAAGAGTATAGGTAGGTACCTAATACCTAAGTATTTTCCTAGTATTTGATTGATTTGAAATACAGACACACATTTCGTCAGACACTTCGGTAACCGTTAATAGGTGGAGAGCCTGTTGCCATTTTCAAGGCCCGAGTATATTTTCCAGAGCCTCGTTCGTCCTAGTGTTAGCAGGTGCACCGCGTTCAAATGAGTATGACTTGGGCGCTGGAGACATTCGTACAATCAATGAATCAATATATAATCGTATATTCAGTTTAGGCACATATGAATTTCAAAATTTTACAATTTTATGTCAAGCAATATTATAAAAATACTAAATTAAGTAGGTACATAAATAACCATTTGAAATTGATTCTTTCACTGGTTCGGTAAGTTGGTTCTCCTGAGAAGATAGGTACCAGCAAGAAACTCGTAGGGCCCGTTAGCTCCCGTTGTTCTTGTTTGATATAAGTAAGTACAAAGACGTTTTATTTTCCACCGTGTTCCAAAAAAGGAAGAGGTTCTCAATTCGACTGTTTTTTTTTTCTTCTTTTTTTTTAAATTTGTTACCTCAATCTTTGGACTGGGTGAAACGATATAATTTTTTTTTAAATTAAAAGCTACTACTTCCCAAGTCCCATTTTAATTTGGCCCCATTCCGACAATTATTTAGTCCCATTTCGGTAATTTGATGTCGGTTGTGTCAATTTTTGACGTGTATTTTTGTTCACAGTGCCTATTAGGTCCCGAGAACACGGTCACCACGTGTCAGTTTTGTCGAGCATCCATCAAGACCGCTGTCAAGTACACAACCACTTCACGGACACATATGGCAGCGGCATTGTGGGGAATGATTTGGTATGGTTTTTTGTTATAATACGAGTAGATAGCTTATTCTGAAGAAAAAGGGCCACTTGAGATTTAGAAATTATTCTTAAAATATTGTAGAAAAGTTTAATAAAAAAACTATGTCACAATAAATTACCTCATTATCGGAGCATAACATGTCTTTGTATTCATGAAGGTACAGTTGTAAGAATTCGAATTCGTCGAATTAGTCGTGTGCGTTCGCGCAGCGGAATGTTGTTGAATTTAAAGATTTTAATTATGAAGATATTTAGTCAAGTTTTTCACGTTTATACAAACCTTGTATCTGCAATATCTTGCCAAGCACGATAAATTGTCCTATAACTTCTACTAACTGAACATCATTGATAATTGGCAAGATATTGCAGACACTTACAAGGTTTGTATAAACGTGAAAAACTAGACCCCAAAGTGCATACTTTACGAACTAAGACCTAATAAGCGTATTTTACGTTTATGTTTTTATCTTTTAAAAAAAAATCGTAGTTTTTTTTAAATCTGTTTTTTAAACAAATATTAACAAATTCAAAACAACGTATGTAAAACTTTTAGAAAACTCCCAGAACGCGATAAGGTTCCTCAACCTTTTTAAATCTTTTAACTTACAAAATCTTTTTTGTGAACCAACTCGCACCACAGCCACATCAGCTACCTGCTTAGACAATATTTTTTCTAACAGCGATGTAGATGAGAAATCAATAATACATTTTATTAATTCAGATCATGCAGGTCAGTTAGTTAGCTAGATTTAAGTACCAACATGTTCCATCATCAAAAAATATTGTATGTAGACCAATCACAAAATATCGATTAGAAAAATTTAAAGTAAACATTAATAATAAAGTATGAATGATCTTTACGGAGATTTGTTCGGAGTAATCAAATACGAATGCAATAACATATTCACAAAAAAAAACAATAAATGTAAATCAATTCAAAATTAAATTTAGTGATTGGGCTACGCCTGGAATCTATAAAAGTAGAAAGAAATTGTATGAATTATACGAGACAAAGGCATCTACTAATGAGCCACAAGTAATTGAACGGATTAAAAAGTACTCCAAACTGTTCAAAAAAGTTTGTTCCATAGCCAAATCTAATTATATACGGGCTAAAATAGAAAAATCCGATAATAAAACTAAGGCAACATGGAATATTATTAACAAAGAAACCTGTAAAGCAAAGTCACGTGATCGATCCTTCGAGTTAAAAATAGATGATAAACATATTAAAACTGATTCTGCAGTGGGCAATGAATTTGAATCTTTTTTCACAAATGTTCCAATTATAACGACAAATAAGTTAAATTCTTCAAAAAACGTAGCCAATTCTCTTCCAAATCTAGTGTTGATAAATGTAGAGTTAACTTTGATTTTCAGTAAATTGACTCTGTCACTATACTTAAAACTTTTAAACAACTGAATATAAAAAATACTGAGGATCTTTGGGGCATTTCAACCAATATAATAAAATCAATAATTCCCATTGCGCCTTACCTTGCATTCATATTCAATAAATGTATAGATGAAAATCAGTTTCTTAATCTTATGAAGTACAGTAAAATCATTCCTTTATTCAAAGCAGGAGACAAAAGTGATCCTTCATATTTTCGACCTATCTCCATACTCCCAACACTGAGTAAAATTTTTCAAAAAATAATATTTAATCAATTGCTTTCACATTTTACAGAAAATAAGGTACTTCATAGCAAACAATTTGGTTTCACTAAAGGCAGATACACAACGGATGCAGGAGTTGCACTTGTGAAACATATATTTGATGCATGGGAGGAAAAGCAGGATGCGATATTAGGACCCCTTTTATTCTTAATATACGTAAATGATCTACCTTACTTCACTAAAAATCTTTGTGAAATAGTATTATTTGCTGCTGACACATCATTAATTTTTAAAAGTGATAGACGAAAAGTAGTACTTGACGATGTAAATAATACCCTTTCGGAAATACTGCATTGGTTCACAAGTAACAACTTGCTGCTCAATGCGAAGAAAACAAAATGTGTAAAATTTACTATGCCCAATGTTAGACAGGTGGATACTCATATTACTATGAATAATGAATTAGTTCAAATACCACAGTTTTTCTTGGAATAACTTTAGATAGTAAACTGCAATGGGGTTCTGATATCACAGCCTTGGCAGGAAGACTTAGTTCGGCTGCCTATGCGGTTAGAAAGATAAAGTCACTGACTGATGAAAAAACGGCACGATTAGTTTATTTTGGCTACTTTCATAGCGTTATGTCATATGGTCTGCTGCTATGGGGCTCAGCTGCTGATATTGAGACAATATTCATATTACAGAAACGAGCTATACGAGCAATCTATAGACTCGGACTCCGTGACTCGCTGAAGGAACTATTTAAAGAAATTAATATTTTAACCGTTGCTTCTTAATATGTTTAAGACAACATCGTGTATGTACGGAAGAACATAGAACTCTTCAAAAAAAGATCCGACAACCATCATTATAATACAAGAAATAAAAATAAACTAGGCAATGACAAAAATTAGACTTCATAAAGTTGGTAATTCGTTTGTAGGCAAATGTATAAAATATTTAATAAAATTCCGCAGGATCTGGTTGACATGCCTCTTAATAAGTTTAAAATAGTAGTGAAAAAACGTTTGATGAAGAAAGGCTATTATAATGTAGACGAATATCTTAATGATAAAAATGCATGGTCACCCTAATCTGCTGTTGTTAGCCACTCGTACAATACAAATTGTAACACAATGTAAACAAAACATTATTAAAAAGAAAATGGATAGAGTTTCTTGCTGGTATCTTCTCAGGAGAACCAACTTACCGAACCAGCGAAAGAATCATTTTCAAATGGTTATTTATGTAATTAATTTAGTATTTTTATAATAGTGCTTGACATAAAATTGTAAAATTTTGACATTCATATGTGCTCTTTATGTGCCTAAACTGAATAAATGAAACTGATTCTTTGATTCATCCTGTTTTAAAAAATGGTTCGATCGCATGACAAAATGTTTAAAATGTAAAGGAGAGTATTTTGAAAAGCAATAAACATAATATTTTGGTTTTAACATGTTGTTTTTTTAAGTTACGCAAAACTTATAGTGTGACCTACGTACACTAAATATCTGCATAATTAAAATCTTTAAATTCAACAACATTCCGCTGCGCGAACGCACACGAATAAGTCATGTAGGCATTTGAAATCACTGCGGACTGCTTGTTTTGGTATTGTTGGGAGTCGGAGCAGGTCCTAATTGTTACATCTGTTCTAGTAGGTACTACTTACCGACTTAGTATTTTGCGATGTAGGTGCTTAGGTAGTATCTATCTATTCTTTAAAAAGTAGGAATAGTAATAATAATATAATAATAAATTTATTTAATCAGACAAAATCCATACAATAAATACAATCAGAATACAAAATAAAATAAAATAACAATAAAAACAATTAACGAGTATCCACACACTCATCAAATCCTAGGTGGCAATGCTCAGCCATTTTTTTTTATATATGTATACATAATTTATGGTTCAGTATTTTTCTATTTCAGTTGTCTTTGCTGTGTTCCGTATGGTGCTGAATCTGCGAAGAACAGTGATCATTACTGCCCAGCCTGCCAAAGATACCTCGGCACTTACGTCAAGTAAAAGAAAATTGTATTTACCTACTTATTCTTTGTTCCTTTTTCATATTATATTTTTATTAAGATTTTACCTTTGTGTTAAGAATTTTAAACGTGGAACCTTATATTACCTAAGTCTCTTGTTTCAAGAGCTAAACGCCACGAGGACTCAAATAGGAGTAAAATAGCGCAGTAATCAGCCAGTTGTGTGTATTAAAACCATAAAAAATATACCCCAAATTCCATAACTTAGGTAGCTCTTGCTACGGGAATCCTGTGATGTACTGAGCCAATCATTTTTATATTATTAAGTACGATTTTATTATACCTATAAATCTTAAGAACTGATTTCATAAAATAAATGCTCGCTATAAACCAATTTGCAATAACAGCTACGTGTAACTGTTATAATTATTATAAGGAACCGGTACCTTCAGTTTATAAAAAAAACTTGTATTTAAGTTCGATAAACTAATTCCCCTTATGCTCAATAAATCATATTCTAATCAACATCATAAGTCGATAAAACCTTACGACGATAGGAGGAATGACTTCTGTGTTGTGAACAGTGCCAGAGGCCCGCCTGAGTTTTACTTTAGATTAATACAAGTCGACTAATGATGCTGTTGGAAGATGTTACGGCTAAAGCCCGAAAGCGATTTTTTTAACTACCCTAAAATTGAGAAATCTAGTGTAGAGCTAGCTATTGTTCTAAACCGGGTGTTAAATTTAATCAAATAATGAAAATTTTAAGACACATCTAGCTGGACTTCGAGCTTTACCGTAACATAGAGTTATACTTACCTACCTATCTACTGTCAAAAGTTCATTCCAATTAAATAATCAGATTTTCTTTTTTGTGGGCATTGTTTTAGATTATAAGATAAGACCGTGGTCGAAGTAACTATTAAGTTTTGTATTCATTTTATATTATGATACTTGATTAATAAAGTAAGTAAATAAACCTATAAGCTGTTTTTTTTGAGTTATTCCGTTAGATTTTGGGATTACAGAGCTGCGGAATCATTGGGTCAACATTAATTAGTGTTGGTCCAATGATTATATTACATTGTTTTTGCTGTGGCAATGTCATTCCCCTTGCAATGGACCCCGTCGCCGTCGTGCAGAACAGCCCATACAGCATAAGGTATTTAATTTATAACTACACGATGGAGCAACAAAAATTCAAATTTCCACATTTATTATAATTGAAAAATTATGACAAGAAAACTTCCATGGATAAAGATTCTGTTGTCTACCTGTATGAAACATCTAAATCTAAAGGATTAGAAAAAAGCACAAAATTGTCAATAATATTATATTTACATTGAAGATTGACAACAGGCTAGCATTTATTATTTAAAATAAAACATTTACAGATACACAGACGGCAATTGAATGAGGAGCCGTAAAAGCCCAACAATTAGAGCAAGTTACACGCACACGTGACCTGATTTACAAATGGACGATTGATTATTGATCTTATTTATATCGGGTGTCGTAAAATTAAAAAAAAAATAGAATTTTCCGGTATTTGTGCAGTGAAAGTTTGCCACGTCAAGAATTGACAACAATCGTCTTCAAATTACCGAAAAGGGACCAAATTGAAATGTCCACATCAAAAAAAATCAAAATCGGTTCCACCCAGTACAAAGATATGAGGTAAAAACACAGTCGAATTGGGTATCTCCTCCATTTTTGGAAGTCTGTTGAAAAATACAGTATTTTTTTGCAAATCTTGTGTGTGTTTGGGGACACCCATGATATCACGTTCACGCTACATATTGCTTGGTAAGTGCACGGAGAATTCTCGATCGTCGTACAGCAGCCAGCTCACGTTGTATATCTTCGCTGTTGTTCGCGTTGAGCTCGAGCGTCGTGGCGGCTCGCGCGGCTCGAGCTCTACGACCTCCCTCCCCGCGTCTCGAGTGTAACGCGACACCTACCTCGAGCAACGTGCCGTCCCAGATGCAGCCGTAGTAAGCGTCCATAGCGTCTGTTGCGTTACCCGGCTGTAGACAATACAAGGTTTGAACGATTGCAACTTATGGATGACTCCATTAGGTTACTCACGCCACGTGGTTCAAGTCTTATAAAGGACGAGATGCATGCATATACTCTTAATCTTACCTATTTTTAACTTTCTCTATTTTAATAAGACACTTGCAAATATATATTTTTGAGCTATAGTTTTTAGTTTTAATTGTGTTGTTCATGACTTTTAGTGATACTCCCACCCCCGCCTTTAATAATGCCGTAAGATGGCCGTATTAAAGTCAGTGAGATGAGATGTTATTCTAAGCAATTCACCTTGCGGGAGCCTGGGTCCATAGTGTGATAAAGTGGTGAACACATCGCAGGCCACTGAGACTTGCGACTCAGTTTTTAGGTTTAGGGGCCACCTTGTGACTAGTCAGTGCTCACCTTCTTTATGTATAAAAATATTCATTCACACAAAATCACGTCTTCATTTCCAAAGGAATAGACAGAGGCGTTTAATACTACCACATTTCGCCAATCACTTCATTGGTCCCATTGGTACGTGGGTTAATAATAATAATAAACTTTATTGTACACCAATACAAATATACAATGTGTGTGTGTGTTAGCAGATATACCGCGTGCAGGTGAGGATTCGGCCTTGGAGATGTTGCCCTAAACACCCAAATAAATCGCAAATATAAAAAAAGGTAGTAAACTTACCTTTTCAGCTAAACACTTGAAAGCTGTAGTATAATCAGGTTCCTCAGTCAGTTGACACAACGCCGCGGCCTGTGTGTACGAGCCTAGCGCCTGACAACAGCGAGCCGCTCGCCTCACCACCGCGGTCTCGTCTACCGAACGGTTCTCGAACATTCCCGACCCAACTGCCAACCCGCACATGTAGCGGCGGAGCCCTGCTGCCCATCTACCTACGACCATCTCTACGTCGCCGTATAGACGTAACCTACAATAATACCATTTAATTAATATATACGTTAAGACATTTACACAAGACAACATCTTTCGATGGCACTTAAGTAGTAGTAGGTATATTATAAATGCATGCATAATACGAGTAGTAGTTTATGAACATAAGTTATAGTTGCATAAACAAAAGTATTAAAACATGAGCAGGTTTTAAAGAAACGAGCCTTGGCGAGTGTTCTATCGCTTAGTTATGGGTCGTTTCATACAATACTTGAATTAATTTCATACGATTAGGCATTTTGTCAAACACAAACTTGAAGAATTTATCGAAAATATAGCGGCAAAACTTAACAAGTTGTATAATCGAAAGACTTTAGCCTGTTATTGCAAGTAGAATTTTATAATAATGTAATAAGATTCTATCCAACTGTGTTATAAGGATTTAAAAAGTTACTTTATGATACAGATTTGCAGTAAATCTCATACAAAATCTGTATCATAAAATTACGTCATAATCACAGGCTTAAAATCTAATGGGCATTTATTCAGACTCAGATAACAGAAGTCTGTTTTATAAAAAATAACATCCATCCGTCCATTGGCCCGCGCCGGATTAAACTGATTTCCCGATGGCATGCGTCCACTGTATCTGAATTTTTTGTTTAGTTTTGAGTGTTTTCTTGTCGTGAGTTGACGTATTTTGCCATGGAGATTGACAAAGATATTATTATTATTAGTTGCTTGTTGGAAGATGAAGAAAAACGTAAAACTAAATGTAGAATGTGGGTTCATAATATCAACTTAATCCTATCTCCTCCCAAATATTATCTCTTCTTTGCACATTAGAATAATGTGGATGTTTTAGATTGTATAGTTCTTCATACCTTTCTACTATTATTATCAATAATTAGTCATCCATTTTGTTTTTTTTTGTTAACACGTGCGCAGTGGGTGATGCCAGTGGCGAACTGATTTGTGTGACGTGGCCGTCACGCAAAGCATTTTTTGTTTATAAATGCCGGCTTTCGATGCGGCCAGTGCGGATAGTGGACGCAGTGCTGTGTAAAATCATACAAAGCAAACGAAAATCTATTGCGTGCCGTGCGTATGGTGCGTCCGGCGCGGGCCAATGGACGCGCACCTTAACAGTCCGCTGGCGAATATCGGCCTGTCAGTAAGTTTCTGTGGGTTCCTTTAAAAATAAAATATTTACCATGAAGTATTGTAAGGATGTATTCTCAAACTCATTTCGAGTAAATCAGTTAACGATTCGAGCACGTACATCCGATTACAGTGGCTCATATTCGATATATTCGATGGCCAGAGATTTGTGTACTCCGCAGTAAGTTCTAGAGAACTATCGTCTAGGAGATGATTGTATATTCGAGCGTGTAACGAGAGCATTACACTTATGGCCAATGGTGCTCGTAATGTGGATAAGAAATTGTTAAACGCGTTTCTTGCTTCGTTTGAAAACTTCTCAGTATCTCTTGAATGTGCTGGATTACCTCCAGCTGATCTTTTGGTTGGGCCTGTAGTGTTGTTCATGTATACTGATAAAGCTGTAAGAGATATGACTGGATTTAATATTAGTGAGGCGATGAATCGAAGTCTCACGGTGTTTGTGGCTGGTTGTCGCTATCCGAAAATGGCTCCACCAATTTTTATGATGTTATTTCTATAATATTTTATAGACTAGCGACCGCGTGGAATAGTTTTCTAATTACTGAATGGAATCAGGCGTTACCTGGCGAAAGTCCATGATAAAACAATGGAAAATTGATGTTGAAATTTAGATAATTGCAATGATTTCGCTAACTAGAAGACATGTTAAAACGTCGACATATGTTTCGCCTACTCACGAGGCATTATCAAGACTATCTCAAAGAGACAGCAAAATCCGAAGAATGAACGTTGCTGTTTATAAGATGTGAGTGTGTAAATCTCGATAGCGCGATGTAGGAAGTTTTCTGTGTCAGTACTTCCATGTTGAATATACTGTTAGCGAGATTCAGACATGCCAAAACTAAAAACGGGGGTATAACGATTAACTGTGGGTCTATTAGTGCTAATTAGGTTTTTTTAATGAGAACACTTTGTATTCCAAAAATTACGGTGCGACATGTGTCATCATTCACCGAGCCTTTTCCCAACTAAAGTTGGGGTCGGCTTTCCAGTCTAACTGCGATTCGACTGAACTTCGATATTTTCCGTGAAGCGACTGCCATCTGACCTCCACAACCCATGGGCGACATCGAAGTTCTGTAGTTAGACCGGTCGGATTTTTGATTTAGGGCTCCAACTACCCCTAACGACTGCCATAGATGTTAGTATGACAACCGGGACCGACGGCTTAACGTGCTCTCCGAGGCACGGAGGGGTCTCAGTGTCTTAAGAAATGGTCACCCATCCTAAAACCGGCCTGACTCGATGTTGCTTAACCTTTGCAATGTGTTAACATTGTCGGTTACCACTAGACCACGAGCCCCTCGGCGGTGCAACATGTGTATCATACGAATACAAACTACTGTGCCTGCCTGTCTGCAAACAGCTTCAGCAGGGGGGATGTCTGGAAATCTGTCTGTTCATTCAGTAGAGTGATAACATCACGTTTCGTTTCATCACACTATTTCTAAGCGTTCCCAGACACACAGTTTAAACCCCTTTTTGCCTAATTTCAATATCTCAAAGGTGTTATTATTGTTTAGAGTGTGTCCAGTATCTAAAAGTTTTCTAATTTCTAATTCTCACTTGAACACACTTCTCCATAAAACATAATTTCTGTCAGTGAAAGTCCCGTTGAAATCGATCCACCCGTTTCGAAGATTAGCCACAACAAACAGACAGACATTTTTTAAAATGTATCTAGCATAAATACTTTGATAATAATGCATTTAGTTAAGTATGGATGGACAAAACTACTAATCAGAGAGTGAGTGCGTACCATAATCCCACAGCGGCCTGGGGAACTTCTTAGTAGGTTTGTCCTGCAGTTCATAGCAGGCGGCGTAGAGTGCGGCCGCTATCTCACCAGGACTGGTCGCCACTCCAGCTCCCTTCCACTCCAGGGCGTGACCTATTGCCATCTCCCCTGGACCTGTACTCACTTTGCCATCACACGCATTCACTAAAAATATCCAGCATGCCTCGATCACCTGTACAGAAATATTATAGAGATTATTCTGCTAATTATTAAGCTGAGAGGGGGCCTAATTTGTGCCTACCTTGTATTGTGTCATTCTGTGTCCAAATTAAACGTTTTTCTTTCTGTCATTTCTTTCTATTCACTAGGCATGAAAAATTATTATACCGTCATGGGACAGTAGTACTTAGAAAATTGCATGCAAATCGCTGCATCGCATAAGCTTGAAGTAAGCTTTTGACTACAATTGATGAAAAATTTAAGAAAATCGTTGAGCCGTTTTTGAGAAAAGAAAAAAAATTAAACACTATTTTTTGGCGGTTTTTCATTTCTTAATCCGGCCTCATTTTGACCTTTTTTTTTTTAGTTCCGCGGCCCAAGGCCGTGGCCGCTCTAACGTCCGTTGCCGGGCGTCTCTGGTTACAAGCAAAACGTATTTCCAGTGGCGCCCGGCCTCATTTTGACCTAAATTATAACCTTCATCTTCATAACTGACTGACTTTTAAAAGTGCTACCACAGAATAGGGAATAGTACTTACATACAGAGCTTGCACTCAGATGTTAATTAAAGCACATTCTTTTGTTTACAGAACATCATTCGAACGTTAGGGTTGTCAGTAAAGTAAAATATATACCATAATTTGACCAATAATTATGACGTTAACGCCTCAATATCAACTCTATGGTCAATGCCGTATCACAAACAAGAGACAACCCTTACTGATTTACAACTTCAAGTTGTCGCTAAAGTCACGTATTTTTTGCGGTTGTTAGGCGTGTGACATAGGCCTGGTACTACCTTGTATAACCTAATTGTTTATTTCTTAATTTTAATTTTCAGTAAGAAAAAAGTATGTGTACCTGTGGTCTAGGAAGGACGCCATCAGCTGCATTAATATCGCCTATACACGCCTTGGATTTGTTAATAATGTTGGTTACGTCCAGGCCATGGTTGGACCATTCATTCTGCACCACAGTTATTTGCAACAACAGTTCCTCCCAACCCAAATGTCGACACAACCGATATAAGTGTGGATCGTTACCGCCACCCAGCTGACTGCGGACTTCTGTAGTCAACGAAGATATAAGTGATAATGCAGTACGAGTACATCCTGCTTCTACTCTAGAACGTGCCACACCAGACACTATATAACCAAAGTCTTGTAAAAATCCTCTCGGTAAAGAAACCAATGCGTTACAAAGCTCTCCGGCTGGCTTCCAAGAAGGACTCAGTTTCCAAAGCGTAGATTGCGGCGCTTCTCTCGCCACTTCCACTAAACATTTTCGAATATCATCAGACGAAGAAGCCTCAATGAGCCGCTTTCTAAAATTCCCAATTTTCAGCTCGGGAACAGTTTGCAGTTCGTTTTCAAACTCTGGAATATCCCAACTGTCGGTGAGTAACTCTCTAGGTATCTGCATTGTTTTGTCGTCAACGTTAACTGAGTCATTAATTAAAGTACTTAAGTTTTCATCTGATATCAATACACTTCTGTCACCGATACGATCCTTTAAATATTTTAAAATTTTTGAAATTGGAAATCTGTATTGAGATGTAGCTAAAAGCGTGTGGAGAATAAATGTTCTTAAATAATACCAGTCGATTTCCGTTAAATCGTCTAACAATATCGGCGATAACGCCTTGAATAGGTGATCGAAAAATTTTATACCGACAGTTTTAAATTTGTTCAGAAATTCAGGATGAGTAGAAGGTAGACCTCCTTCTAGTGCGTATCTAACAGCATTAAGAGCTGATACTTCAGTTAACAGATCACTATCTATAGTATACGCCCCACTGGATGCGGCTCCATGCATATCTAACTCCAGAACCTGTCTATGTACAAAGTCGATTTCTCTGGCTAGATTATCAGTTTGTAAAACTTCTACAATCCCATTGTAATGATTTTCTACACTGTCGTGAAGTCTTTGCAGCAATGACGGTTTTTCGTTTAGTACCTCATAGCCTAAATTTAATGCTCTTATGTACCCCAAAATATCATCTTTCGTCATAGTAGCATAGTGTAATTCTCCCCACGACTTTTGTTTTTGAGAATCATAACCATATTTCTGTATTTCATTTTCTAGTAACATTGAATGTTCCCTGCAGCCTAAGATATGTTTCTTCGCTAAGTTGTGCTGGCAGTAGAAGAAATAGCTGTAGCAGACATCGAAATGTATTTGCATCGCCATCTCATGTTGGCTTATAAGAATGTCACCAGCATTCCAATTGTGCTGCATGTCACGTGAGTTTTCAGATAAATGAACAAACGTCTCCGTGATCGGTATTTTTATCTTTTTAGATTCCCTGCGTCCACTACTTGACGTAGGTTCATAGTGAGACAACATTTCCTCCAAAAACATGAGACTCTGCATTCGCAAGGAGTCACACATCCGTAAAATCTTCTCAAAGTTTTGGTTTAAAGGGCTGTAGCCAGTTTCAACTTGAATACCAGGTCTGTGACAAGAAAGTAAGAAATCTAAAAACCTAACACAAAAATAGATAACCCCCCCCGTGACAAATTATATAGGTACTTAAACCTTGCTCGAGAACGACTCTATCCATTGGTAAAAACAGCATGAAAATCGGTGCAGTAGTTATTTAATTTATCACGAACAGACGCGGCGAAGGACTTTGTTTTATAATTATGTAGCGATAAAAATATATAGTTAATGCGTTATCTTGAAAAGTTCCAGAAATCATTTTCTCGTACCCAATTGCTACACATACAAAATCCCGTTTATGTTCCCGAAAAGGGAGTCAGTTACTCTGTTGGTCGAGAGTCGAGACGTAAGAGCGACCGTATTGTCGTTTCCGGGCACTTTGGGAAACTTGTCAGAGCCTAGAACTATAGTCAGGTCAATTCAGAGTATAGTCTATCTATGTGCTTATTTTCATTCAAATCTGTTCAACGCGTTACGCGTGATTAAGTAAGAAACAACCTTCCCGAACTTTATTAATGCTTAGGTTGCAATCTAACGCACTGTGAACATAATAAATTAATAAAAACTTGGAATCTTGTAAGTATCATAATGTTATGATTAAATTATTATTGAGCTTACATGTGCATATATGACATTTTGCCGAATTTAGCGTGGATTGCAGCTTTAACAGGGAACCTCACAACCCATCTGTGATACAGAATTAATGCAAATTGCACTTGTGGTTGCTGCAGTAACTCTGCAGGTATTTCCTGGAAACATAGATATAATAATTGTAGGTTGTACAGTCAAGGTTCAAAAGTGCATTCCCATTAATTACAATACAATAATTGCTAATGCTTAGATTGAAATTAGTACTCTAACGACCGAATACCTGAAACGTAACTACACGTAATATTTAGGAGCTGTTTAAATGTTCTTCTTTTTTTAAAAACGTGGGTCCATCGATGTTCATCGATGATTTCGTCAATGCTAGTTACTCTGAACAAGTTCGCGGTGCGGGACAAGGAAACGTTGTTCGGTATTGGTTTGGGCCTGGATTTTTTCCCAGCGCCAGAGGTAACCTAAAAGGCAACCAGCCACGCGCAACGCAAAAACCCAAGTCCGTTTAAATGTTTGAGCAACCCTTAAACTTAATTTTTTCAAACCTAAACGTCGCATTGGAGTATTAGTAATATCAGTATATTTGAGTGAGGTTTCAGTATACATAAAAAACGTACACGTAAAAAATTGACACAATAACAGACTTCAAATTTGGGACCAAATAATTGTCGGAATGGGACCACTCAGGAAGTATTATCTTTTAATAAAAATATTTTTTTTAACATCAGTTTATCCAGTCACAATATATGAGGTAACAAACATACAGTGGAAATGACAACCTCCTCCTTTTTTGAATTCGGTTAAAAAAAGCAGCCTACACTTTGAGGTGTTATACGCCCAAATGTCACGATTTGTTTAACCCCAATACCTGTACAAGTATCATCCCTATAATCCAGCTACCCTACCTGAAAACAACACTGCAGTCTCACCATACATTTATTTCAAGACCATAATTTATACTCCACTCAGAGATACGTTCCAGGTCCTTATTCATTGCACAAAAGGCAATAGGCGTCCATGATACGTCGACGTTACGATTACGGTGATCGGATTCGGCAAATGATCAGTCAAATGCCTTCTCTTATATAGTAGAACTCAACCTACTCGCTATTTTATCAATACGTGGACCGCATTTAGAACATGGGTGTATCGCTTTTTAGTCAAACCGTCTCCTTTAAACTACATGAACAGTATGAATTCATTGTAATTGGAAGATTTGTTCCAAATAGAAATTAAATGTCTCACCTGTGGCGGTACAGCAAAAGCTGCATCTGTAGCCATATACACTAGATCCTGCATCAACTGTTGTTGTATTTGTGGCGGCAAATTACTTTCAAATACATCTGAAATTATAAACAACTTAATTATTTTTGATGTTAAATCTATTATGGGTACTGGGTACGCTTGACGCCACAGTGAACTGTATGGGGGAACAATGAATATAATTATATTGATTCAATCAAGTAACGTGATTGAGTCAAGTGACTTGATCATCTCTGGGTTGTTTAAAACTAGTTGCTTTGTTACTTTGAGCAATATTGATTTGACAGTGTACCAATATTGTTGAAATTTAATACTGTATCAATATACAGTATCAAATTTCAATAGGTAGTCTCAATAGACCCTGGGCAGTTATGAGGCACATCCTAATACTAGGAGGCCATTGAGTTTTCATAAAATGTGTAAATATATAGCCCTAGTTAATTTTGATAAATTCCACTCAAATATATCAACATTGTTTGCAATTTTACTTAATAAAAAATACAGCATATGACATGATGTGGCTCCAAAAAGGTTATTGTAGGAAGCAGATATCATAGTGACGGATAGATTGAATCTATATATAAACATTTATAATATCGACCATACCTAGGTTCCAATTAAGAGTGGCTGCAACTTTTAAAGCAAGTATTTTTAGAGCTAATTGTTTCCTTGTGTACTGTACAGGTGGTGTATTGTGCACAGATGGGGGTGTTGGTGGACCTTCAAGATCAACCACTCGCTCACTGGTAGGTTTTGAGTTAACATTCTTTGATGCCACTGATACAAATTCAGCTATAAGCTCACAAGCTGTAGGTTCTGAAAAGAAGAGCACTCGGTTCAAATATCAATTTAAGAAACACCACCTTCAATTCAACCGTCACAGATCTTTAGGGCAGACATCTTCTGCATGGGACATCCCTGTTAACTGAACTATGAGAATTTGCCCTAAGCGTGTGGCTATGTAAACTAATATCTATCAACATATTCTATTATATTCATGATATGAATCAGATCAACCATCTATAAATAGATGGCAAATGTCACCATTTTCTTTGTGGCGATATCTAAGTAGCTCTGATATAGGTTGCCCAGTATATGTTTGCGTTCCACTAAGGGCGTGGCATTACATTGAAACACATCAAAACACGATTTCAGTTTTTGCCACACATCAAGTCATCAACTGGGAAGTTGTAGTGACATTACGTCACCGGCAACTGTTTGACTGTTCAGACATGGAGAGTGGTTCAGGTCAGTTATCAGCGCTTTATATATACATATTTCACTAAAATTATTTCACTAAAAATCTTTGTGAGATAGTATTATTTGCTGATGACACATCATTAATTTTTAAAAGTGATAGACAAAAAGTAGCACTTGACGATGTAAATAATACCCTTTCGGAAATATTGCATTGGTTCACAAGTAACAACTTGCTGCTCAATGCGAAGAAAACAAAATGTGTAAAATTTACTATGCCCAATGTTAGACAGGTGGATACTCATATTACTATGAATAATGAATTAGTTCAAATAGTCAATACCACAGTTTTTCTTGGGATAACTCTAGATAGTAAACTACAATGGGGTCTTCATATCACAGCCTTGGCAGGAAGACTTAGCTCAGCTGCCTATGCGGTTAGAAAGATAAGGTCTCTGACTGACGAAAAAACGGCACGATTAGTTTATTTTAGCTACTTTCATAGCGTTATGTCATATGGTCTGCTGCTGTGGGGCTCAGCTGCCGATATTGAGACAATATTCATATTACAGAAACGAGCTATACGAGCAATCTATAGACTCGGACCCCGTGACTCGCTGAAAGAATTATTTAAAGAAATTAATATTTTAACAGTTGCTTCTCAATATGTTTACGACAACATCTTATATGTACGGAAGAACATAGATCTATTCAAAAAAAATTCCGATAACCATAATTTTAATACAAGAAATAAAAATAAATTGGCAATGACAAAAATTAGACTTCATAAAGTTGGTAATTCGTTTGTTGGCAAATGTATAAAAATTTATAATAAAATTCCTCAGGATTTGGTTGACATGCCTCTTAATAAGTTTAAAATAGTAGTTAAAAAATGTTTGATGATGAAAGGCTACTATAATGTAGACGAATATCTTAATGATAAAAATGCATGGTCACCCTAATCTTCTGTTGTTGGCCACTCGTATAATACAATAGAAACTAATTGTAACAATGTAAACAAAACAATATTAAAAAAGAAAATGGATAATCTACCTGAGTTTCTTGCTGGTCTCTTCTCAGGAGAACCAAATTACCGAACCAGCGAAAGAATCATTTTCTAATGGTTATTTATGTACTTACTTAATTTAGTATTTTTATAATATTACTTGACAAAATTGTAAAATTTTGACATTCATATGTGCTCTTTATGTGCCTAAACTGAATAAATGAAATTGATTCTTTGATTCTTTGATTCATAGTATAGAGATAGTTGCTCTGAGATTATTAAAGAGAATTTCAGTTACAATCAAAGTAACACATTTTTGATATGTTCCACAATATCATTTGTTTGAGTTGATTTACTAAAGTCAACACTGGCTGTGCTAAGATTTTAATAGGGTTACCATCTTTAATGTGAGAGGTGGAAACTCGTTGTAGTATCAGTCATATATATTTATACAATAATTATTAATTAAAAAATATTTGTGAAAATATGTTACATAGTTTTTCTTACCTGGATTAGGTTTTCTCAAATGTTGTTTAAGTAGATTTGGATCTAGAAGGAATTCAAACCACAAAATTGTGTCTGGCGGTATAGGGACAGCGCCAGGTCGTAGCAAGTCTACATCCATTTTGAAATTACAATCGTGGATTTTCTTTTGAACTACAGATAAATGTTATAAGGTTCTCAATTGAGTTGTAAGTTCCTAGTAGTAGACTCAATAAAATTATTAGCTCTGAATTTCACCATAGCACATTATCCTTTTTGTTTTGTTAGTTAAAAATTTCTGTTTCATAAATTATGATTGTTGAAAATTCCTGGAATGTTTGCTGAAACATAAAAGGCTATCAAGATTAAAAAGCATCAAAAACAATATTAAAAAAAAATGTTTTAACTAGTAACTGGCTGAGGGGGCCAGTAAATGAAACCTCGGGATCGTCTGGTAATCTTTATGATAATACTGAATATGAATAATACATCTTTCAACTTGTATAATATGTATAATATAAGAACATACTTAATATCTGTTATGTATGGAGGCAAAAAATAAAGATAGATTCAAGTTTGAAATTTAGTCTACTGTATTTAAACACTTACATCTTTGCGAGAGCTATTGAAATAAACTGAACACCAGAGCTAAAACTCACAGTGATGTAGTTAGTACCTATGTAGTTAAATTGGCGTGAATAGCAAATTAGTGGGTTTTGTAGACCAGCATCTTGCGTATCAATCCTGATAATATAGGCGGCGTTAGTTTATTATGCCGAATGTCACCATCATATTAAATAATATACTTAGACAGTAAATACTCAATAAACAGAACAGCAATGTCTGCATTAAAGTAAACGAAACGACAGCATCAACATCTTAACCTAGAAAAAATACAACACCAACAAAATTCAACAAATTATCCGAACGAAATTCCGAAATTATCAAACAAACAAGTACCTACATACAAGTAGGTACTAACTCCGCCCGATTCCGATTCGAAGTGACACTGACACTACTGACAGTTGTGACATATATATGAGTCCGGACTCCGGAGTAGGCTTTAACTTTTTACTGGCCTAGCTTCGGCAGCTTCTATGCCATTCTTTTTATTAGACTGTTGGCCAGGGTAAAGGGATAAATACACGATTGCAAACGCGGGCGGTGGTAAAAGTGATATTAAAACCAGCGTTTTGCTGTCTATACGGATTAAAACCAACAGTGTTGAATAGAACACAGTTGGTTTCAAACAGCCGTTTTAAACTGTGTATTTCTCCCTAAATTGCTTGATAAATTCCAAGTGTTCAAACTATAAATGTGATCACAAAATTAGATGTCTGGGGCTAGTGGTGTCTTGGGCAGTTGATAGAACGTTCCTGCTGGAAAGGGATCAGTCGTTGGGTCGAGTCCAGCCCAAGATTATAGTTTTTGTTAATCATTGATTTTCGCCGGGCCACTGGAAATACCTTCTGCGTGTGCAACAGACGTAAGACCGGCCGCGGCCTTTTAAAAAAAAACAAAAATCATAAATTTTTGATTCTTTTAACCAAAATATAGGTACCTATAAGTAGTACACGGGCCGTAGAACATTGAAAAATATTGATTAACAGCAAGCTAATTTTTCGTAAGTAGCTTTATTTTACCGAATCTCCCAAATATATCTCAAAAAGAAATCTCAAATCAGGTAGCTAACAGAGTTATCCAGTTAAAATATTCGGAACAAAATTGTAAGGTTGCATTAATTTGTATAGAGCTGCAAAGTGGTGCAGGTATTAAGTACATCATTATAAATCAAATATCAAAAGTTCCCATCGATCCGACTTGTGCTAAAAAAGTTATTCAAGGTTGAAAAGTTAAAAAGTTGAAAATTTTCGGTTTTTGGAATTTTTCTCGTAAACAGTGAATTATATCAAAAATTGGTTTTTGAAGATGAGAACAAGCCAACAAAAGTGAGGCAGGCGAGAAACGTTGGTAAAAAAATGATCGCGTTTTTTTCTCTCAGCTACGGGTCCCATCTGTACAATTCCACTTGAAGATCAAAAGAGTGTTAATGCCGAGTGGTATTCTACCATTTGTTTACCCAGGGTGTTAGAACAGGTTCGCGAAAGACGACCCAAAAGCCGCGTTTTCCTACATTAAGACAACGCTTCTTCACACACGGCCAACAAAACAAAGTCATTTTTAGCTTCCGAAAAAGTACAACTCGTCACCCATCCTGCGCATAGCCCCGACCTAGCACCCTGTGATTTCTGTATTTTCCCCAAAATCAAAGATTTTATGAGAGGTTTCACTTTTACCAACTCCGAAGAGGCAATGATAGCGTTCAATCAGCACGTAGAAAACATGCCTTCAGATCTGTGACAGTAGTCCTCCTGTTTTAAAAAATGGTTCGATCGCATGAAAAAATATTTAAAATGTAAAGGAGAGTATTTTGAAAAGCAATAAACATAATATTTTGGTTTTAACATGTTGTTTTTTTAATACATGCTAACAAAAAACACTTATACACCGTTTCACTTTTATTTAATTTACAGGATTCAACCTGACCGGTTTCGCTTTATAGCATTATCAAAGGTTGTTGTTCACTTTACATATTTATTAAACAAGTATTTTACTACACTGTCTAACATATCTTCAAGCCATTGTTCGATATCAACTCTATGGTCCATGCCGTGTCACAAACAAGAGACAACCCTTGCTTACAACTTCAAGTTGTAGCTGACGTCACGTATTTTTTGCGATTGTTAGGCGAGAGACATAACCTGCCTAAACTATACTCGTATATGATAGGTAGCTATATGAATGTTAACCAAAGAGGTGGTTAATCAGACTATTCTATTTATGCTCGGCCTGCAGAGTCTTAACATCTGCCCTAGGTGTGGAAATTTTGGCCTGACTTACAGGATGGTTGTGAATATTAAGTGCCCGGTTACGGCAATTATTATAGGCCTGCCCACTATTACGTGGGACCGATAAGATTACTGGCAAAGTGTGGTCTGTAATGTACCTCTGCCTACTCCTTCGGGGATATAGGCGTGATATAATTATGTCTGTCTGTAAATTTAAAGTTGCGACTTTGATTACCTCCATAGTAATATTAGAGTATTAAATCATGTTGATATTTCTAAAAAAAAAAGGATAAACAAATTTACTGGTATTTTCGGTAAAATGTAAAATTTACTTCAATATATAGGCACTACTTGGCCCGCAGAAATACGACCTGTCTTCACCAAGAGTCCACAAGTAACTGAGTGAAGGTAGGTTAGCACGCGCTATTCTGTGTTATCACAATTATATTTTATTTCCTGGCAATATAATCAGTATCACCGTAATGCTGCTGGTTCTTTTTAAATTAGTTAATTTCCTTAGAGCACAGGTTTTCGGCAAAGTTTGTAGCTGTAGTGTTTCACGGTACCTGTTATGTCATCGAAACATGCCCAGCTGTTTCCAGCATTACCAATGCAGCTGCACATAGACCAACGGGGTTGTCGTATACGCTGTCGCCGTATCAGCTGCATGACCAGTGGGTACTGTGGGTACATACCTATCTATAGATATTCGTACTATAAAGAGAAAAGGTTTATTTGTTTGTATGCGTTAAACTCTCTAACTAATGAACACACACACGTATCACGCCTATATCCCGAAGGGGTAGGCTGATTTGCATTACACACCCACAATTTGCCAGTATTTTTAGTAATAGGGAGCAAGCCTATTGCCGTCACCGGGCACATTTACAATGGGTTATGTCCAAAATGGCCGAAAGAATTTAATAAAAAGTAGCAGCTATATTATAATTTTGCAAAAAATTGATACCCGTTGCCTTGCGATGAAATGTTGATGAAAGGCAACAAAATCTTACGTGCCAGCCGCTACGGCACAGGCAATTAAAGTCCTGGGCGTCTCGGACTAACTAATGAACTGATTTTAAAAAGTCTTTCACCATTACAAAAATGATTTTAGTAAGGTGTAACTCCTTACGCGGATGGACCCGTGGACATTACCTACTTAGCCAAAAAAAGATACGACCTACAGTAGTATAGTGCGTTATGGACGGAGCGAGCGAAGTGTCTACATCATTTGAACACACACACATATCACGCCTATATCCCCGAAGGGGTAGGCAGACGTGCATTACACACCCACAATTTGCCAGTATTTGTAGTCCTACGTAATAGGGGGCAAGCCTATTGCCGTCACCGGACACACATATAATGGGTTATGTCCAAAATGACCGAAGGAAATTTAATAAAAAGTGGCATATTGTAAATTTGAAAAAAAAATTGAAACCCGTTGCCTTGCGATAAAATGTTGATTAAAGGCAATAAAATCTTACGTGCCAGCCGCTACGGCACAGCCAATTAAAGTCCTAGGCGTCTCAGACTGGGGGGTAAGAAATCCACATGAACGTCGTCGTCACGGGCGTCCTCTAATCATAACTTATAACTAGGTTCCTACTTTTGTTGTAGAGTTTTGTTTGTGTGATAATGTCGATTATAGTTTCAGGTACATATCATTCACCGAGCCTTTTCCGAACTCTGTTGGGGTCGGCTTTTAAGTCTAACTGTGATTCGGCTGAACTTCGATATTTTCCGTGAAGCGACTGCCACCTGACCTCCACAACGCATGGGCGCTATCGAAGTTCTGTAGTTAGACCGGTCGGATTTTTGATTTAAGGCTCCAACTTACCCCTAACGACTGCCATAGATGTTCGTATGATAACCGGGACCGACGGCTTAACGTGCTCTCCGAGACACGGAGTTTCAGGTACATGGTTTTATTAAATTTATTATCTAGAAGATATATAACCAATAGATAATACCAATATTATCTATTCAGCGTTATCATAGCTACGAGTACATGCTACCTGTGTCGATAGCTTGTACCTGCCGTTGAGAAACTCGCCGCGTTTAAACCATCAAATATATTGTTACATACACCATACCTATACATTGAGGTCCTTTGAGCATTTTTTTATTAGTTCATCTATTGTGTCTTGTTATTTATAAGTTTAAAGTAAGTAGATAAATCCTACGTTATCAACTCACAGTGAAACTGTGACGTTATCGGACTGTGTCGGTCGTGTCCAACGAATTTAGTAAACAAGTGAGTAATTCTTTCAATGTTTATTAAAATAGTTTGAGTAAATCGTGGATCAAGTATCCGTTAATGTAAGATACCAACAAACATTTATACTTCTAAATAATTTATTTTCAGGTATATTCGATGGCGAAGCACGACCAAAAGTTGATAGGTACGTAATCGATAAATAGTTGTGACCTATTTCTATATTATTTACAAAAATAATTAAATAAGGTTGAGGTTGTAAAGCACTAGTGTATCCAGATGCATTAAATTCACACAAGTGCAATAACTTCATTTCTAACAAAAATGTTAGGTGCAATCTTTGCAATCTTGCTTTTAGTGGGGTTAACTCTATCTTTTACCGTAGCCTATGTCACTCGCCTAACAATCGCAAAAAATACGTGACGTCAGCGACAACTTGAAGTTGTAAGTCAGTAAGGGTTGTCTCTTGTTTGTGATACGGCATTAACCATTATAGTTGATATTGAGACATTAACGTCATAATTATTGGTCAAATTATGCTGACAATTTCCTGACAACCCTAACGTTCGAATGATGTTCTCTGTAAACAAAAAAATGTGCATTAATTAACGTCGGAGTTCTGTATGTAAGTACTATTCCCTATTCTGCACCGTAGTACTATTCCCTATTCTGTGCTACTTATTACTGTCAATTTGAAGCGGTAACGTTTCGTAAAATAGTATGTTAGATTTAGTGCCGTACGCATAATTATGTAGTGTAGTGAGTCAGGGAGCTATGGTAAACAGATCTAGAGACAAGGCTGCGTCTACGCCGAATCGAGCCAACATAGAGCTCCCACACATCCGTTATATTTTTTCTTGAATCATTTAAGAGCGAATTTAAACACCTATTAATTTCGTTGTGGATGCAGCTCGAAGTCTGAATTTTAATCAGCAGTAATAACGTAAACTTTACTTGTAGTCCGTTGACCCAACCAAGAATCACGTGTTTCTGTCGGTACCTAGGTATTAGGCATTGATTACTCATAGCATATTATTCTAGATCTCCCAGTTTTTACAATGACCGAACAGAGTTGCGACATCGAAACAGGTGCATATAACTACATTATAGTATAATATTTTTAAAGAAATTAAATAATTTATTATGATAGCGTACATAAATAAATAGATATGAAGTATGTAGTAAATAAATAAATATGAAGGTATTATGATACGCTTCACTGATGACAATCTGATGACTTATGTTTTGTTATTAACTTACTTGGTGCACATTAACGTACCTAGGTAAGAAGTTCGATTTTTGCTTAGCGCGTGGCAGGTGGCTTTTTAGGTTACCTCTGGCGCTCCGCAAAAATCGGGTTTCCAGACTCTCTCATACCGAACAACGTTTCTTGTCCTGCATCTGAAGCTAGTTAGGAATAACTAGTTCTTCTGTGCGGGACTATCAACTAATCAAGCATTACCTTGACATTGGCGAAATCATCGATAAATATCGATGGTGCCACGTTTTTAAAGAAAGAAAAAGTAGGTAACCAACTTAAATATAAAGTGAAATATTAATTATTTTGTAATTGTTTTTCTTATTGTAAATAAAGCACCCTATTATTTCAATTGTATTAAAATCAATGAATTTATACGAGAGTGGGAGTAACCGCACAATTTATAGATACATATTAGTGATATTCTACACTGTGATATTCAAATTTCCTTAAACGTTTTTAACAAATAGTTTGTAATTAAAGCATAACATAATTCATTGGTGTTATTTGTTTGTTATTATTAAACATCCATAGGTTTATGCAGGTAAACATGTATGCCATTACTCAATTCTTTAAATAAAACACTGAAATAGTATCAAAACTGTATTAATTACTTCTAGCTCATTTTCGGTCACTCTCGCCATGACACATAATCTCGATCATCGAGAATGTTAAAGGGATGTGACACACAGCTAGTGTTGTCGTTACACCTGACAATATTCAATGATACTAACAGTAGGTACCTATATTTAGCTGAAGGTTTTAATATACATGTGATAAAATCGAATAGACGCGACTTCACGAAAGGGAAGTACATATTTACTATTTAGTCTAAATGTGACCACGATCGGTGCAAGTATATTGCAACGCCACGATAATCAAAAAGTACATTTTGATATAACTCAGTGTTTTATACAATAAAAGGTTTGTTCATAGTTTGTTTGGTCTATTTGCAAAAATCTAATACTTTTAAACAAATTTACTTTATTACATAATAGGGAATAGTACCTACGTATCTTTATGTTCAAATGCATTAATGTTTCAAATTGCAGCAAAAGCGTGAAGTACCTATTAGATATTATTGGGTATCACTTGATGTGCTAGATAACATAATTTGTTACATATTTGTGTTTTAGTGGAAGCTCCGGCCTACCATCAGATAGGACAAAGCACCGAAAATGCTGTGTGTATTGAGATGGACCTTCTCCAGGTTGGATCAGAACCTGTTGGGATGCGGTGTCCTTACTGCCATGAAGATGTTATGACTAAAGCACACTACAGAAACACTACTATTACACACACTGTGGCACTTATTCTAGGCATATTGTTCTGGTAAGTAGGTACAGTTAGCGAGGGATAAGCGGAGCTTTGCATTTGTGTGAGGGACCACGAAAAGTAGAGTAAAAACTCTTTTTGTAGCTATGTGTACAACACATGTGTGTAAAAGAGGTCACATATACGTTCACGTACACTGAACTCACACAAATACAAAGCTTAGCTTATCCCTCTCAAACTGTACCTTTATACACAGATCATATATAATTTATGCGTTTGATTGTCGGCACTTGGTGGACCTTATAGTAATACATTTTTGAAAAAACTCACTTTTTTTTCAAAAATGTATTACAGATCACATGGATACAAACTCACACAAAATCACGTCTTTATGCTGGAAAGGAATGACAGTGGACCCGCCAGCCACTGTTGATCCTACGTAAAACGCTTGAAGTCACTGGCGTTTCTGGGCACTTTGAGTTTGTAAGTACCAACTTCCAGTCTGTCCATCGGTAGTGGTACCGCGTGCAGGTGAGAGCGACCTGGGCTGGGTACCGGAGAGTTTGATAGGACCCTTAGCATCCTTATCAGTGAGCCAAGGACTCAATTATGGACCCCTTGTTAATACTTTAGTCCGATGTTCCCAAGGCCTTTTGCTCCAGGTGATAGGTTTATTGTGTAAGTGCTTTTTGGTTCAGATCCAGTTTTATTATCCAATCATATACATGAATTGGTCTATCGTAGACACATTGATAAAAATACGATTTAGCACATAGGCTCGAAAAACCCATGGCAAGGAATTTTCATGCAGTTGTTAATGTTAACATGTTACAGATAATTTGATTCATTACCATAGCTAAGAACAATCTCGACCACATTTGCTTTAAAAAAAATCCTCATCAAAACTGGCCCATCCATTTGCCTCGTTTTAATGCCACAGACAGACAGCAGATGGACAGGTTAAACTTATACTTAGGTACATCGTTCGTTTTTAAATAAGAGTTTAAAACTACAATCAATTACACTGGTAATATTTCAAACACTCGGTAGATATAGTTTTTGTTAACTTGCCTTAGCTGATGTTTCGACCTCGCAATTTGTGTTAATTAATTCCCGAATTAAAATATAGATATCGTTCGTATTTGAAAGCGGCGAATCCGCTTAAAACGAACGGCTAAGAACGCGTTAGTTAGAAATCAGTAACATCGGTGCAGAAATTCTTCAGTTATTGACTGATCCCCTGTAGCTGAATTGGTAAATCGTTCTCCTTGTAAAAGAGGTCCTGGTGACTGATCATGTTTATGTTTTCACACGATACATTAGCACCCACTTGTTCGTTCCGTTCGGGTGGGATCGTTGTTAGACGATGTCTTTAATACGACTGAACTTCATAAAGTCTTACAGTATCATCATCCACTGAACCTTTTTCCCAACGCGGTTGGGGTCGGCTTTCCAGTCTTACATTATATGCGTACTTAATACTACCACAATACAAAATCTTTACGATATCGTTTTCAGGTGGCTGTGTTGCTGTATAATCCCTTACATCACCAAGAGATGGAGGAACGTAGAACACTACTGTCCTAATTGTCGACGATATTTGGGCATGTACTCCAGGTCCACTGTGTTTTAAGTCAATAATAATAAATAATATTGTGAAAATAATTAATAGTTCATACACTAATGTAGTTGTAATAGATGTTACTTTATTATCTTCTTAATCTTAACACAGTTTAAAATAAAGTTGCCTGCTGCCTGTCTGTCCCTATGTATGCTAAGATTTTTAAAACTACGCAACGGTTTTATAATAGATAGAGTGGTTCTCGAGGAAGGTTTTACTATGATTTTGTCAAGCGGGCGAAGCCGCGCTAATACTAGGAGCTGCGGTCGCTGCCGTGGTACTGCGCTGCAGCATGCAATTGAGCGAAGCGACTACTTATTGTCATATTTTTGGTCAATAACTTTTTTTGAGGTGCTAAATCAAAATTCCACATCGAATTGCATTTGAGTCACCTGATAAGGGTCAACCTCAATTATTATGTAAGTATCTACTATTCCCTATTCTGTGGTATTTTATAAGATATATTTGTAAGCAGTTATGTATTCACTAAGTATTTCTTATTTTAAGACGTTTGTTAACGTTTATGTTGATCAACGTTTCCAAGTCTTACTTAGCAACATCCGACAGCAATAAGTTACCTATTTATTGTGAATGTATGTTATCGTTTTAGTATAATATCTTACGCAACATCGCTGTTACAATCGATAACAATGTTAAAGAATGTTGAAATCTGTTGTCGAATGTAGGTACCTCAAGATGAAGAACATAATGTCATGCTTCTAGATTGCATTTTTTTGTTACTTTATTTTATTGGCGGTATGGACGCGATGAGTAACAAATAATATATGTATAATCAACAAATAGTAGCAATGAGCCACAAAAGTTACAAATTGTTATCGCATGTTTCCGTGTTGCATTGTGTTGCTCCACAAATGTTGACTGCGGTGGGATGCACAGTAAGACACAGTAATCAATACCTCTATGCATTATTTTTGTGTGGCGATAGCGGTATCATAACATACATAAAAATGATTATTCTATGCTTATTATACTTTTAAGGAAAATAAACTATCTACATAATTTCTTATTGCTCTACTTGTATTTTTGAGTGGGATACGAACCTTCCAATAGGGTAAATTTTTAAAACATACATATGGGTACGTACAATGCTGAATATGTATAAATAAGTACATATTCTGTATCACACGAATATCCATGTTTTTTTTTGTAAATTTTTAATCGTTATACACATCAGGAACAATAAAGTCTGATTATTAAACAGACAATGAAAACTTCCGCTGTATTGTTTACTCTGTGATCGCTGTAATGATAAGACTATCAGTGTTGCCATATGAATCTATTGTACTGCTTATGAAGCATCCAAAGGCGGCTCCAAAAATATGCGGGCTCTTTAAATATACTTGACAATTTTTAGCGTGCCGATCGACTGAAAATGTTAGAGAAACTATTCTATAGATTAAATTTTGTCCCGAGGCATATGGGTGTATGATTCCATAACAAGCCGAGGGCGCCTAGATCTCATAGTAGGACATGAAAGGAAATTCTGAGGATCTGTTTCAAAGGGAATATCCGGATTTTAGAGCTAGCTATAGGTACTTTAGACAGATGAGAAGAAATCTTTGTTTCGTCGGTAAGAGTACGAAACCTATAGGTACCTTGGAAGGAATAAACTCCAACTAAATGAGTATTAGGTAAGTACATGGATTGGATTATTTGGTAGGTACATTGTTTCTTGTTTCCTTACATCTATCTATCTATATAAAAATGAATCCGTATTTGTGAAGAAATGACTTACCAATTTACCGATTTCGCCATTTTTTTTGGGTGTGTTCGTTATTGTCAGAAAAAGGATCTTTGAAAGAAAAATAAAGACACTTGATGGAGAACATAAGAAAATTTAAGGACCAAACCAAATGTACTATTAAAATTAAACTTTCTTTCTTTTTCTGTGGCAAATTGAATGAATAACCTTTCGGAGAAAAGTTATTCATAGTATTTCATATTTAAGATATAAATTAATCGAATTACTCACTAAAAGGCTGACTATTGGGTAAGTTACCCTACCTACCTTTAATTTTGTTTCTGCACCCTCGTAACTACATATGCTCGCGATATGAATGCAGGTAGTAAATATCTGTATGAAAAAAAGAGAAGAAAACAATTGATAAGAACGTCAACGAACTTTAAAAAATATACCTGCTAAATACCTTTTAAATATTAAGGAGTTACAGAGGCTTATAAAATAGATAATACCATGGAAAAACCCACGTATTTTCATTTGTTATTTTTTTGTCTAACTCTCGTAGTTAAAAATGTAGTCAAAATCTAGTGGCAACTAGAATAGGTAAATATATATTCACATTTAAATCTGAAATTAATGGAGTTATTAATGCTTATTATGTAGCAAATTGTGTGACCAATTCCAATACATCGGTAAATGGATAGAACACTAATAAAACATTTTTGTAATTTTTACTTTAATATTTATTATATAAAATACCCTTGAAAAGTCTATCACAGAAGTTTATATTTATTAATATATAATATAATAATTATATAATAATATATATAATATATAAATGATTTTGCATGTCTGTGTTATTTACATACCTGTTTAGAAGGTAGGTATTGCAAGTATTTCTTATTGTTATAAAATACTAGTACCTAACGAAATTCTAATGTTATACAATTCTAGCCTTATTTAAGCGAGGCAGTAGGCCATATTAAATTCGATGAACTTGGTTGGGATTTAAAAACTGTGAAATTGAAACTGTTTTCCTTGCTGGAAACAAGAAATCACTACATATTATAAAACAAAGTAGCCCGTTCTCTATGTAGGTATGCGTAGATCTTTAAAACTATAACGCAACGGATTTTGATGCGGTTTTTACCAATGGATATAGTGGTTATCGAGGAAGGTTTATACTCGTATTATATAATTTGACAATCGGGCGAAGTCGCGGACAACCGCTAGTATATTAATAAAAATAAATTTTGAATATTTTATCTATTTACATAAAGTTTTCTCTTTTCGTTCAAAAGTTGCCTGGAAGGGTTTCCAATGGGACCCCTTGTACAATAATTTTAAGGTAATTGTGACATATATTTCAGATAATTTATTAATTGAGTAGTACAGAATTAAATTACATAATCTGTGGAAGTACCTACAGAGCATAATATACAAATTATCATTTTATTACGTTGGTTCCGGTCACAGATTGTCATCGCCGGCTCCATGCAACTCCATCCATTATTTTTATAACCGAAATAAAAATATATTCTTAAATTACATTAAAACATGATAGATACCAAAATTAGATGCTTTCGGAGAAATGTTGAAGTGTGTGAGTGTATGATGATATTTAACATTGGATACAATAGCAATGACACACTAATAGGTATATAATAATTGCAAAATGTAATTGTAAACTATTAGATTTTATATTAGATAGATAGAAAACTCTTTATTGTACACCAAAATTACAAAAATAAGAATAAATAATAGATATATTATCTTGATACAGAATTTTATGAATTTACTGAGTGGTCATAAGTAAATGTAGCTTCATATAGGTAAGTAATTAGATCGGTAGCTTTACAAAAACATTCCACAAAATATTTTGAAATTGTATCTAACTATCTACTGTAAGGTCAACTCCATAGCCATGGTTTACAGAAACACAAGCACAATTTAGTTTAGGAGAACAATTTGATTCAGATCTCTCTTAGATCTATAATAAACAACAAGAAAGAAAGAGATTAAGTTTCCAAAAATTGTAGAAACTTTTTAATAGCACAATTAGTACATTTCTAACAATAGAAGATGCGTGAAGGACGTTTAATATTATGATATAGTTTGAAATGATGTAGATTTTACTTAAAATATAGTCTTGTACTTAAGATATAGTGTCCTATGACGTACTTTAAATCAAGATGGTGTGTAACTTCCAATAAATGCCTTGCATTGAGGGCAGTAGTGGTTGGCAGTCTTGCAAGATCTCATGCAGTACGGAACAAAGCAGCCGCAACAACATCTGTAAAGAGTTTGCATAAGTTAAATTTCAGAACATTACCTATATCTGGTTATAAACGAAGTAAGTAGATATCTCTACAAAATCATTTCGTGTATGCAGCGTTTCCCAAAGTGGGTGATAACGCCCCTTGTGGGCGCTGCAGGCCTAAAGGGGGGCGGTAAGACCCTGAAAAACTTTGAAGTATTGTCAAAAGTCGCCATTTTAGACAATAATCCAAAGTTTGGTTACTTCTTGGTAATAAAATACACAACATACATCTCAAAAAATTGCAAATTCCTGTGTTTAGTAAAGAGATTTTTTTCAAAAATGTCTGGTATTCACCAAGATTAATAAAAATCGTCGGTGTCGCTAGTGGACGCCAGCGCTTACCAGGACGCACTCTTCATTTGAAGTTATAGTGGTTTTTAAGTAGGTTAAATAAATGGGGGCGCTAAAAAATAATTTATTATCAAAGTGGGCAGTAGACAAAATAAGTTTGGGAACCCCTGGTGTAAAGTAACACGAAGACGTGTAAATAGGTACGTCAGTGTTGAGGTTTTGTTAAAAAATATGAGAACTAGAAAATACAGGTCCATAGATCATATCCATTGTCTTAGGTAGATTTCTTGTAATGTCAATGAACTGCGGTTAAAGTTTACGTCTAAACCAAGGCCACGGTAACTGTACCTACGTTTCTAAATTTAATTAGGTACAGGTATGTATTTTTAAATAGGCGATGGACACGCATACGCATACATTGGTTGTCCCAAGAGCAACTATCAAAAGGAGAGCAATAATAATATTTTTCATTTATACTCGTATCATATTTCTAATTTTATCTAACCCTTCGGGGATGAAGATGTGATATTGTGTGTGTTTGCGTGTGTGTGTGTGTGTGTGTGTGTTGCATGTACAATGTATGTATGTGGTTTTTCATATGATGGATGATTTTCTACGTGGTGTAGGCCGAAATCAACAGACATAGTTTCTTTGAAAACCTTTATTTGTCAAATTGTTAATTAACTGTCAAAATAGGGTTGTATGATGTCTTAGACCAGAGACTTGGGATGCCGCTTCGCTCCCTTAATAGACCATCAGAGCGTGGGAAAGAGAAGTCCAGAGAAGTCATCATCATTCGAGCATTGCCTATGAGTAATAATGATAGACTATTACGTACTTTTATATATATGTGTCAGTGTCAGTGGACAAGAATTTTCCGTAGTTTTCCAAATTGCAAAAATAGGGTTTACAGCTTTCTAATATGTCTTAGACTACCATTAATTTAAATAATATAAGTACTATATCGTCGGTCCCGGTTGTCAGACGAACATCTATGGAAGTCGTTAGGGGTAGTTGGAGCCCTAAATCAAAAATCCGACCGGTCTAACTACAGAACTTCGATATCGCCCATGGGTTGTGGAGGTCAGATGGCAGTCGCTTCACGTAAAATATCGAAGTTCAGCCGAATCGCAGTTAGACTGGAAAGCCGACCCCAACTGAGTTGGGAAAAGGCTCGGTAAACGATGATGAAGTACTATATCGGTAACTGTTTTAGGTGCAAAGGGGCTCTACCAACATCTTTAGGGCCCCAGCGACCTCACCTGCTAGTGGCGCACCTGCTGATAAACAGACGAGGCTCGTTAATTTACGGTACCTATGGAGTGGCTTCGGCCCCTACGTGGGTACCAGGTGGTACAACAGTGTTGGTCCGGGGGGGTACCACCGTGCAGCTGTGCTAAAGCCCCCCAAGTAACCCAGCCCAGGCTGGGTTGCGTTAGGGGTTCAGCAGCTGCACCGCCGGGCCCGGGGCGATGTATGGTGCAGCAGGCATGGGACCAGTGGGGGCGAAACGGAGTCTAGTGTGGGTGGTGTGGGTCGATTCGCCGGCCAGGGAGACCCTTAGCAACGGCGTTGCCGCAGCCGCCCGCAACACAGTCATGGGGCCCGCCTGGGGCCAACCACCCCAGGAGGCTGCCCCACATGTTGCGCATAATCCTGATGTGGGATCGCCGCTCCGGGTGGTAACCGGTGTGGGGCAGCGGCGGCCTTGCATCAGGGGGGTTTGGGAGCCCTTCCGTCCGGCGAGTCGGCTCCGACCTAACCACACGGTTCTAGACAAAGCTAGCCCCTGCGCTTTGTCACTTACTGCTGCACCAAATGTCGCCCTGTCTTCACGCTTCTTCTTCAAAATCTACAATGGCAGTGCAACAAAAAAGAAATAAACGTTACACAGCGGCCCTAGGAAACCCCACAACTTCACATTTCGAGGTGGAGTTCCCTAACGTCCGTGGACTCCATGCGAACCTCGATACCGTCCACCACCACCTTAAGACGGCACGGCCCGCTGTGATGTTCCTCACGGAGACACAAATACGCCGCCCTGACGACACGTCTTACCTGTGTTACCCCGGCTATGTCATCGAGGAACAATTTCGAGACAAAGCCGGAGTGTGCGTGTTCGTTAGGGCGGATGTTTGCTGCCGCCGGTTGCGCTGCCTAGAGAACCCCTCCAATTCCGTCCTTTGGCTGCACGTAGACCATGGCTCTATGAGCCAGATCTACGTGTGCGTCTACCGATCCCACACAGGGGATTCTGAGACAACAAAGCTCTTCCAGTACCTCAGCGAGACGGCTGATGAAGCGCAGGTGCGGTTCCCGAACGCTGACCTAGTATTTCTGGGGGACTTCAATGGCCATCACATTGAATGGCTGGGGTCCCACAAGACTGATCATGCGGGTAAAGCTGTTCGACAAAAACAGTCGGCATATCGCGCCTGGATCAGAGCCCGGGCTGTGCGCGACCCAAACGTAGGCCACCTCAAAGCAGCGTACAACCGGGCCACAAAGTCGAGTAAGAGGGCCTTTAAGAGAGCGGATGCCCAGCGCGTCGCGCGGCTTGGTCAGGAGCTCACTTCCCATCCCACGGGCAGCCGTGGATTCTGGCAACTGGCCAAAGCCGTGCAATCTAACTTTTGTAAGCCCTCGCTGCCACCGCTGCGTTACCCAGATGGAACACTGGCTCACAAAGCCCAAGAGAAAGTGGATATGCTCGCAGACCTCTTTGCGGCTAATTCCCGGGTCGACGACCGTGACCTGCAGCCCCCCGCCATCGCCAACTGTGGCCACACAATGCCTCAGGCAATGTGATGTACGGGCAGTGCTGCGGTCACTCGACACGCGGAAAGCCAGTGGCCCTGACGGCATTCCGGCGGTGGTGCTACGAAAATGTGCAGCTGAGTTGTCTCCAGTATTAACGCGTCTGTACCGCCTGTCATACTCTTCAGGGCTCGTGCCGGAGGTCTGGAAGGAGGCGAACGTACAACCGATCCCCAAGAAAGGGGATCGGTCCGATCCAGGCAACTATCGACCCATAGCTGTCACCTCAGTCATTTGCAAGGTGCTTGAGCTCCTTATACATAAGCAGCTCATGCAATTCCTAGAGGATCACACGCTAATCAATGATCGACAATACGGCTTCAGGCCAAAGCGATCAACGGATGATCTTCTGGCATTCGTAACGCATGTCTGGGGTGGGGCTATGGAAAGGCACGGCGAGTCCTTGGCTATTAGCCTGGACATCGCCAAAGCCTTCGATAGGGTCTGGCATGCTTCGCTCCTTTCCAAGCTTCCGGCATATGGTCTACCTCCTCAACTGTGCAGCTGGATTGCCAGCTTTTTAAACGAGCGCCGAGTGTGGTCCTCTGCGATAGCCAGGCTTCTCGCTTCTTGCAAGTGAATGCCGGGGTACCGCAGGGGTCCGTACTATCACCAACTCTCTATCTTCTGCATATCAATGATATGCTATCCCTCGGGAACATTCATTGCTATGCAGATGACAGCACACTGCACGGGAGTTACTCGGTTCGTCCGACGGCGGGGCGATCTGAGATTGAGGAGGAGAGACGACGACTCGTGGCTGATCTCGACCGTAACCTCGACAGTATCTCTCAATGGGGTACCGAGAACCTGGTCGAGTTCAATGCCCGCAAAACACAGGCGTGTGCATTTACTGCGAAGAAATCCCCTTTCCTTCCCCTACCCTCTCTTCAGAATGCATTATTACCAATGAAGGACAACCTTGATATCCTTGGCATAGACGTTCGTCGAGAGCTCAATAATAAAAACTACATCGAAAGATGTATAGGGCTAGCTTCGCGGAAACTAGGAATACTGAATAAGGTAAAGAGATTCTTTACACCGGACCAGAGGTGTCTGCTGTACAAGACGCAGATTAGACCCTGCGTCGAATACTGCTCTCACCTCTGGGACGGCTCCGCGAAGTATCTGCTGGACGCTCTCGACGCTACGCAGCGACGGGCTATCCGTATTATAGATTGTCCGGAGGTAACGGGAAGCCTTGAGCCGCTAGTTCAGCGCCGAACAATAGCTTCCTTGGCCGCATTCTACCGTATTTACCACGGCGAGTGTTCTGAAGAGCTCTTCAATCTGATCCCACCCTCTTCCTTCCGATCCCGAACGACTCGTGCCGGGCAGAGATGCCACCCCCACACAGTGGATAACATGTTCGCGAGAACCGAACGTTTTAAACGTTCGTTTCTCTGCCGAACGATAGTGGCCTGGAACGCCCTGCCTGTGCACGTGTTTCCTCCCACATATAATCCTGGGTTCTTTAAGCGGAGCGTGAAGAGGCACATCAGTAGGTCGTCAAGTTGAGGGCCACTCTCAATAGTAATGTGTGCTGTGAGAGTGGCCCACAATCGCTAGACGTCGTCACGACTTACCACCAGGCGGGCGGCGTCAATTTTGCGAACCAAATATAAAAAAAAAAAACAAAAAAAAAAACTGAAGAATATGTACCGTTTTTCGAAACAGTTATTCCTTGTAAGACTTATATACGAGTATTACCTACTAGTGGTCGCCCGCGAATTCGTCCGTGTGATTACTGTTCCCGTCGCCGTATCTTTATAAATTGTAGCCTATGTGTTATTCTGATGTATAAGCTATATTATTGTAAAGTTTTATCAAAATCCGTTTAGTAGTTTTTACGTGAAAGAGTAACAAACATCCATACTTACAAACTTTCGCATTTATAATATTAGTAGGATTGACTAAAGACTTATTTAATTTAGTGACAATATTTATCACATGACATCACCGAGTAAAATAAACAACACCCATAAACAACAACAATTCGTAGTATAAATTATAATATTTAATCTATGACAGTTTTACTAAGTACATAATTATGTTGGTAGGTTAATTAATAGCTACACTATTAGGTATTTAAACTACCATGGTCACTTATATTAATATAGCTATCGGGATATTTACCAAAGTATTGGAAACTCCCGACAACAATACATGGTAAATAGTATATATTCAAGCATATAGATGGTAAAGTAGTACGTTTTACAAATTTTACCGTGAAAAAGTAGCAGAAAAGTAGGATCTACACATTCACGGTTAAATTTTGAAACTTTTCTGACAAATAATGCAAAGCTGAATTAAAACTAAACAGCACAAAGGGGCTCGTGGTCTAGTGGTAACCGACAATATTAACACATTGCAAAGGTTAAGCAACATCTAGTCAGGCCGGTCTTAGGAGGGGTGACCATTTCTTACGACACTGAGACCCCTCCCTACCTCGGAGAGCACGTTAAGCCGTCGGTCCCGGTTGTCATACGAACATCTATGGCAGTCGTTAGGGGTAGTTGGAGCCTTTAATCAAAAATCTGACCGGTCTTACTACAGAACTTCGATATCGCCCATGGGTTGTGGAGGTCAGATGGCAGTCGCTTCACGGAAAATATCGAAGTTCAGCCGAATCGCAGTTAGACTGGAAAGCCGACCCCGACTGAGTTGGGAAAAGGCTCGGTGAATGAGAGTAAATATAACATTTAAGTTTTAGTAAATAAACTGACTAAAACTTACCCCGCTAAAATACAAAGCGCTGCAGATACTATATGTGTGCGGTTATTGGGTACATATTCCACATTAGTTACAACAGTTTTGTTACATGTCAGACACGTGGTCCCAGTGGGCCCAGGTCCCATCTTCCCTTGATTACTTCTTCCTATTCCTGCTGAAGGTGTTGTAATGACTGTCGTCCGTTGTGTCGCAGGCGGGACTGCTGTGAACCCGGGCGGTGGTGGAGGGTTATCGCCGAAGTATGACGGCGGCGGGGCAGGGTTAGGTCTGGTTTGTTCGTATGGTGGTGGCAACCCCATTTTGTTTTCCACTGAAAGAACAAGATTTTATATGAAATAAAACATACCCTGGGTAATATGTCCAAGCTGCTAAATTCGGGTTTACTGATGTGTGTACAGATGTCTCACCATGATCTTAGAGGTCCAAATCATCAAAAATAAAAGTTCTCTTTAATGTTGGGACCAACAACAATTTAATAGAAAATATGCCTTTATAAATTATAGTACCCTGATATGTGCTATACTATGTATGGGGTGTGAATTGAAATGATAGCTAGGTACTCTTCCTGGGTAAACCTTGGACTAAAAAGTGAAGGACCTGAATACCAGTAAACAGAGAATTAAGAACGTTCCTATTTTTATGTGATGGCGTTTTAGATTGAGGGACTCGGGGTCTAGTGGTAACCGACAATGTTAACACATTGCAAAGGTTAAGCAACATCTAGTCAGGCCGGTCTTAGGATGGGTGACCATTTCTTAAGACACTGAGACCCCTCCGTGCCTCGGAGAGCACGTTAAGCCGTCGGTCCCGGTTGTCATACCCTTTTTTTGTTGAGTCCTAAATCAAAAATCCGACCGGTCTAACTACAGAACTTCGATATCGCCCATCATGGGTTGTGGAGATCAGATGGCAGTCGCTTCACGGAAAATATCGAAGTTCAGTCGAATCGCAGTTAGACTGGAAAGTCAACCCCAACTGAACTGGGAAAAGGCTCGGTGAATGATGATGGCGTTTTAGATTATTCTTTCTTATTTTAACGTTATATGTATTTGCATCTCTACGTAAAAAAACATTAATAGATAAAAAGGTAGGTATATACCTACCTTTTTATCTATTAATGTTTTTTTACCTATATAGGTAGATGTGTAAAAAGGCGTAAGTTGAGCTTTGCATTTGTGCGAGTGAACATATAATGTGACTTGTTTTACACACACATGTGTTGCACACACAGCCCTTTTGCTCTACTTTTCTTGATCAGTCACACAAATGCAAAGCTCAGCTTACTTCTTTTTACTTATACCTACTACGGCCAAGTGCGAGTCGGCCTCGTTCGCTTGTCAGAGTTACATTTTAGGGTGGTTCGAAAACAGTAGTTTTGTAAATCATCTGGAAAAACCATGTTTTGTTGCAAAGTTTTTTTTTGTGTATAATATTACATATTTCTTCGTTCCAACCCAATGAGGTTTTACTACCATTAAAGTACTGGAAGGTATGATTGCAATCTACCAAAGCTGTCACGAGCCAATTATATCACGATTTATGAACTGTATTTTACGTTTATAATAAGCAAAGAGATAAAATTAGTTTGTTTGTAGGTATGGTGTAATCTGTGATATTCAGAAAATTAATTCACTAATATTTAGCTGCATTATCCTACAAAGTTGTAGGATACTTTTTATCCGGGTAGTAATTTCCTGGTAATACTATGATCTCGTGCGTATTGTATCAAGCAAGTAGGGTCAAAAAGTCCTCGAGTAGAGACACTACCTACTGGAAGACGCAGCTTGGTTAGGGGTAGGCAAATAGTTTGCCTATGCCTAGATAATAACCGTGGGTAGGGTTGTTGGTTGGCCACAAGGTTGACTGACTACATCGTAAAGGTCGGGGGAGGCCACTGAATACGGCCAGCACTAGACCGAATATTGTGGTGGAATTTAGGGGAGGCTTATATACCTATGCTATGCCCAGCAGTGGACGTCATTTGATAGTGATGAAGAATGCTAACCTATTATGATAATTAATGTAGGTTTCTGACTATTCTATATTTAGTTTTAGAACACAACTCAAAAACTTCGCTATCATCGAAGAAAACATTGTAATCGGCATTTGGTAAACATTGACGGTCTTCAGATAAGAAGTATGAAATATTATTTGTTTTTGGATTGTACTAATTGTCGTAATTTATTAATGGCATTATTACTAAATGCGTTCATTGTTATTATTGTGTATGATGACTACTTTTGCCTACGTGACTGAATAATTATTAGTTATTCTAATTTTATTGATCGAGTGGTGGACTTTTCTAACCGTGTGAAATAGTTTTCCTGCTTCTGATCCCGATGGGAACCTATTATCGCGGTGAATAGGATCTTAGTCTGTCACCGTAGGTATCTACCCGGACAGGGAATTCTCTCGAGTCCTGGGGCGCCTGGCAACAGACGATGGGGCGGACTAAAAAAAACCGTAGGTAGGTATCTAATTGTGTCAAGATCTGACCAGATGATTCGTGATTTGATGGATGATAACACAAACAAACACAAAAAATACAATCTATAACTTCTACCTAAAATTATACAAATATTATAAAGCTGAAGAGTTATTTAAGAGCCATTTCACAAAATGATTGCGCTTGAGTTTAGGTAAAATACTGTATAATTGTTTATGTGTGCGTAACTACTCACTCAAACGTAACATAAACAGTGTAACGCGAGAGACGAGACGGACGAAGCAATCTTGAGCCGTAATGTGATTTTATATGAGATTTATGAAAGTTATATATTTAAATCGATTTAAATTTAAAAAAGTTGAATTGGTCTAGGCGGGAACGATATTTTATTTAGTCTAATGAAATTTTCAGGTTAGGTAAATAGAAAAACAAGAAGTTAGGTATGTAAAATAATATAATAACAATTAGGATAAAAACAATCACATATTATTGTCGATTAACAATAAAATACTCATTAATGCTTAATGAATAATTGGCGTAAAGGCATTGAATTTGCCTTTCTTGGGTCTATGATTTCCGGTAATATGCAGTCTTGGTAAAATCGAGTCAATTTGGGTAGCATTTTCTCCTGCCAAAAAACGTCGTCTTTTTGTACTCTTACTACTTTCAAGGAAAAATCAGGCCCAGTCCATACAGCAAATACACATATGTTGATGTCTGTGATGTTCCTTACGGAGACACAGATACGCCGCCCTGACTACACGTCTTACCTCAGTTACCCGGGTTATGTCATTGAGGAACAATTCCGCGACAAAGCCGGAGTGTGCGTGTTCGTTAGGGCGGATGTCTGCTTCCGCCGGTTGCGCTGTCTAGAGAACCCCTCCTACTCCGTACTTTGGCTGCACGTGGATCATGGCTCTATGAGCCAGATCTACGTGTGCGTCTACCGCTCCCACACAGGGGACACTGGGACAACAAGGCTTTTCGAATACCTCAGCGAAATGGCTGACGATGCGCAGGTGCGGTTCCCGAACGCTGACCTGGTTTTCCTGGGGGACTTTAACGGTCATCACGTTGAGTGGCTGGGGTCCCTTAGGACCGATCATGCGGGACGATCCGCCCATGCATTCGCTCTCTCCCACGGACGACCCAGATGGTACAGGGGATCACCCGGATACCTGACAGGTCAGACCACACGCCCGCCTTGCTGGATCTACTGCTGACGAGTCGCCCAGCCGAGTACAGTTGTCGGTACGCGCCCCACTGGGCACTTCCGACCACTGTGTGGTGCACGCCAGCTTCCAAGTGCCACCGCCTGCTCGTGCTGAGCAAATGACTCGACGACTATGGCACTACTCGTCGGCAGACTGGGACGGTCTCCGCGATTACTTTGCGTCCGTCCCGTGGAGCCAACGCTGCTTTGTAGGGAAGGCGCCTTCGGATAGCGCTGCTGCCGTTGCTGGCGAGATCAGTCTAGGGATAGAATATTATATCCCTTTCACTGATGTCGCCAGCATCCGCAAAGCTCGCCCCTGGTTCGGGCGTGAATGTGCCGAGGCTGTCCAGAAAAAACAGTCGGCGTATCGCGCCTGGGTCAGAGCTCGGGCGGCACGTGACGCGAATGTGAACCGCCTCAAAGCAGCGTACAATAGGGCCACTAGGTGCAGCAAGAGGGCCTTCAAGAGAGCGGATGCCCAGCGCGTCGCGCGGCTTGGTCAGGAGCTCACATTCCACCCCACGGGTAGCCGTGGATACTGGCAACTGGCCAAAGCCGTACAGTCTAATTTTTGCCAACCCTCGCTGCCACCACAGCGTTTTCCTGATGGATCACTGGCTCACAAAACCCACGAGAAGGCGGACATGCTCGCAGACCTCTTTGCGGCTAATTCCCGCGTCGATGACCGTGGCCTGCAGCCCCCTGCCATCGCCAACTGTGGCCACACTATGCCTGATATTGTTATCAGGCAATGTGATGTACGGGCAGTGCTGCGGTCGCTCGACACGCGGAAAGCCAGTGGCCCTGACGGCATTCCGGCGGTGGTGTTACGAAAATGTGCTGCTGAGTTGTCTCCAGTATTAACGCGTCTGTACCACCTGTCATACTCTACAGGGCTCGTGCCGGAGGTCTGAAAAGAGGCGAACGTACAACCGATCCCCAAGAAAGGGGATCGCTCCGATCCAGGCAACTATCGACCCATAGCTGTCACCTCAGTCATTTGCAAGGTGCTTGAGCTCCTTATCAATAAGCAGCTCATGCGATACCTGGAGGATCGCATGAGGAGGCAATATGGCTTCAGGCCAAAACGATCAACGGGTGACCTCCTGGCATTCGTCACGCATGTATGGGGTGGGGCTATGGAAAAGTAAGGCGAGTCCTTGGCTATTAGCCTGGACATCGCCAAAGCTTTCGATAGGGTCTGGCATGCTTCGCTCCTTTCCAAGCTTCCGGCATATGGTCTACCTCCTCAACTGTGCAGCTGGATTGCCAGCTTTTTAAACGAGCGCCGAGTGCGGGTCCTCTGCGATGGCCAGGCTTCTCGCTTCTTGCAAGTGAATGCCGGGGTACCGCAGGGGTCCGTACTATCACCAACTCTCTTTCTTCTGCATATTAATAATATGCTATCCCTCGGGAACATTCATTGCTATGCAGATGACAGCACACTGCACGGTAGTTACTCGGTTCGTCCGACGGCGGCGGCGGGGACGATCAGAGATTGAGGAGGAGAGATGATGACTCGTGGCTGATCTCGACCGTAACCTCGACAGTATCTCCCAATGGGGTGCCGAGAACTTGGTCGAGTTCAATGCCCGCAAAACACAGGCGTGTGCATTTACAGCGAAAAAATCCCTTTCCTTCCCCTACCCACTCTTCAGAATGCAACATTACCAATGAAGGATAATCTAGACATCCTTGGCATAGACGTACGTCGAGAGCTCAATAACACTAAATACATTGAGAGATGTATTGGGCTAGCTTCGCGGAAACTAGGAATACTGAACAAGGTAAAGCGATTCTTTACACCGCACCAGAGGTGTCTGCTGTACAAAACGCAGATTAGACCCTGCGTCGAATACTGCTCTCACCTCTGGAACGGCTCCGCGAAGTATTTGCTGGACGCACTCGACGCTATGAAGCGACGCGCTGTTCGCATTATAGATTGTCCGGAGGTAACGGGAAGCCTTGAGCCGCTAGCCCAGCGCCGAACAATTGCTTCCTTGGCCGCGTTCTACCGTATTTACCACGGTGAGTGTTATGAAGAGCTCTTCAATCTGATCCCACCCTCTCCCTTCCGATCCCGAACAACGCGTGCCGGGCAGAGATGTCACTCTCGTACCGTGGAAACCGTCTTCGCGAGGAGTGAGCGTTTTAAACGTTCGTTTCTATGCCGAACGATGGTGGCTTGGAACGCCCTGCCCGCGCACGTGTTTCCTACAACATATAACCCTAGGTTCTTTAAGCGAAGCGTGAAGAGGCACATTACTGGGTCGTCAAGTTGAAGGTCACTCTCTATAGTATTCCTGTGTACTGTGAGAGTTGCCCACAATCGCCAGACGTCGCCACAGCTTACCATCAGGCGGGTGGCGTAAATTTGTCGAACTAAATATAAAAAAAAAATTTTGTATGTTTAATCAATAAATAATCAGTTACTATGTAAATAAATATTGTAAATAAAAATAAATAGATATTTACCTCACTTCTGTTGCTTTCTCTAAGGCTGCAGAATTATCACGTTTCCTTTTTTTAACACAACGGTATACACAATCCTTGCGCCCCATTGCTAAAACTAATAAAACAAAAATATATATTTTTTCTACAAACAATGAAAATCATACAGTATACTTGATAATAAACCAAAATTTACCTTGTGAAAAAATACAAAGCAGATCAAAGCTATGTGGTCGCAGTACAATAATGGTTTCACTCTACGAATGCTCGATAATCGGGACGCGGGAAAAAATGACACAGATCCTTCTCCAATGGGCGCTCGCGCCGTACTAAGCGGTGCCCACTTGTGTATCGTAATTTATTGTAATTTCGATTGAAGTTATATCAATATTTTGACAAAGTATATGCAAGAATTTCCTATATTACTGCAGAAATCGGTTCTCTAATGAATGTAGTTTATTTTGGAATAATTTTATTTTTGTAATTACTGTGTATTTAAGCCAAAAATCACGATCAAATTGCGATGTTAAACTCAAAAATTGGCCGTATGGTTTATTTTTTTACTAAATATTTGTAATATAATTCAATCATCTGTTACATTAAATGACGATTAAAATATATATCCAATGCTTTATGTATTTTTTTAAACTCAATTTATAAGTATTTTTGATTGAAATACGACTCTGAAATCAACTCTGCGCCCGTTTTTCAATAAAATGCTTGTGGGAAATTGATTACTATAGATCAAATAAGTTATTTTTAGTAAATGTGTTACATTAAACGTCATCACGAAAGCTTGGCTCATTTTTTGCGCATATTCAATAACTTCTAGTTATTACAGACTATGGTAATTTAGGAGCTCAAAATATTAGTAATTCGTGCGAAAACGTGAAATGGCTCTTAAGTTGAACGCGCTAATCTCAGGAATTACTAACACGAATTGGAAACTTTTTGATTATGATGTTATATACATCAAGCTATGACCAATAGGAGCTGAGCTGCAATGAAAAACGTTGCAAAAACGTGGGCGTGATAAGGAGTGGAGTGCGTCCGTTAGTTTTATAATAATGTAGAGATGATTCATCATAGTCGACGCCATTCGCTAATAGTAGGTACAATCTTGCTGGCAAAATATTTAAGAGTATTACTATTTTAAATCAAAAAGTAAGAAACCTGTATGAATATCGTCTCATTAGATGTGGTTTAAAAATGCTCAAGTTATATTTTAGGTACTCGTATATTATATATCGAAGTTACAAAAACATAGTACTTTTATAAAAAACCGACACGAACGGTTCCGTACCATTGTCTATAAGCATGACAAAACAAATTACGTTTGTTGTACCCCCATAAATATTGATTTTATTCTGTTTTTTTTTGTATTTGTTGTTATAGAGGTAACAGAAATACATCATCTGTGAAAATTTCAACTTTCTAACTATCACGGTTAATGAGATTCAGCATGGAGACAGATTGACTGACGGACGGACTGCGAAGTTTCCCGTTTTACCCTTTACGTACAGAACCCTAAAAACAAATAGTAGCAGGTAAATGTACTGTAGCCTTGATTATAGAGCCTTGGCAGGATGTAGCGTTAAAATACCTACAATATACGTAAATAGCGATGTTATTTTGTAAAAAGAGACTTTGTTCCCAGTTATTTAGTCGATTTATGTATAAAATGTACATAAGTATTATTCGAGTTGCGAACTATGATGTTGAAATTTTAATTTGTCGTATTCAGAGCGTGACTTTAAAGGCTTTATAGGAACTGAAAGTCATAGTCGCAATTGCCACGATAAAAAAAAAGATAGTCCGTTGTTCCAGTGGAACATTTTACTTTTGAAGTTTTCGTCGAAGCGTGTCCGTTTAATATGTGCGTTCGTTCTTTCTGAATATTTTTACGTACATTTCATAATAATTTTATTATAATTTTGTTATACTATTAAGAGGAGTTATTTAATTTACCTAATAATTGTGTAAAGATTGCATATAAATATGGTTATCAAGAATGTACGTAGGTACATTATGATAAGGCATGTTTTAACGTTAGTTTAAGGCAACGACATTTGCTGACAATATGCAATATCTACCAGATTGCCTCTTAATTTGAAAAATGCTACGTCGATAACTTTCATATTTTTTAGACAAACCTTCTTCCTTGTGTTTTTTTAATTAATGTTCACTAAAACGTTTTTATGTTATAGATTCTATAACCTGTTTACTACTTACTTGTGGCATCCATCGTCGAGTGATGAAATCAACCTTCGGTCGGTTTCTAAATCCCTTGTTTGATAACTGTTGTTTTTGTGTAAATTGCACTGCACTATAATAAAAACTAATAGTAAATTCGTATTTCGTATTTGGTGAACCTGCGTTTTTGAACAAATTAACAAACTTCTTAAATGAATATTACACAATACTGCGAACGTTTAGAGATAAGTTTATTAGGGATACGCTACGTTGTGATCTTGCGATGTTAACTCGGCGAGTGAATGCACTTCGAGAGCGCGCGGGCGCATTACGTCATGACTGTGAAATAGCAACAACGGGTAAATGACAACCAAGGAAGGAGACGGCAGATTTGACGTCACTTAACTTGATGTTTACGCAGTTCAACTTACTCATAAGTCGCCTAATTATAATTCTTATTATTAATGCGCATTTATATCGTGGCTAGGCAATAGTACCTACTTACTTATTATTTAGAAGCGTAGCTTATAAGATTATACCGTTAGGTATTATATTTTTTTATTTACCATAAAACTATATCTACATAATATAACATTGTACACGAGAAACCGTCTAACTATTACCATAAGATACCTTATAGTTAGACTGTTTCTTAGACGTGTTCATCATTCACCGAGCCTTTTCCCAACTCAGTTGGGATCGGCTTTCCAGTCTAACTGCGATTCGGCTGAACTTCGATATTTTCTGTGAAGGGCCTCCACAACCCATGAGCGATATCGAAGTTCTGTAGTTAGACCGGTCGGATTTATGATTTACTGCTCCAAATACCTCTAAAGACTGCCATAGATGTTCGTATGACAACCGGGACCGATGGCTTAACGTACTCTCCGAGGCACGGAGAGGTCTTGGTGTCATAAGAAATGGTCACCCATCCTAAGACCGGCCTGACTAGATGTTGCCTAACCTTTTCAATGTGTTAACATTGTCGGTTACCACTAGACCACGAGCCCCACAATAGTTAGACATGTTCTAAGTAATTAATTACTCATTATAGTCTAAATTATTAAAAGGTACCTACCCAATAGATTTGTACATAACAATGTAATGCATTACACTACATTAAATAACTAACTAACTAAAAACTAACTAACTAAAACTTGTACAAAGTAAAATAAACCAACAAATATTTTTACTTATACAAGTGTGATATAAAATCAATAAAAAGACTTCAACGCGTGCGGAACAGAGGGAGTCATCTTCATTAAAAGTCACTCAGGTATTTTGCGTAACAGATGATAAATAAATATGTTAGGACAATTCACACAACGCCATCTAGTCTCAAAGCAAGCAGAGCTTCTGATATGAGTACTAGATCAACTGATATAAATACTGGCATAAATATTTTTTTGTAAATACTTACATATTATATAGGAAACATACAGACTTCGGTACAAACGTATATGTCATCACACAAAGTTTGTCCCGACTGGGAATCGAACCCGAGACTCCGGCGTCGAAAGCGGGTGCACTACCGAATACGCCACCGAAGCAGTCAAAAAATAGAAGTATACTCGTGTTATGAGAAGTAGGTAATTATAAACATATTTTAATTACCATGAAGTTCTAATTACATTGTAACTAATATTACTATTAGTCCCGTCCCTAGACTCTGTTTATACCTGACATAGTATTGCACTCAAAAAATCGTATAAATTAAACCTGCAGTAGGTAACTATGAGTATGACATGATTATAATAATAATAAATAAATAATTCGGACATTTTCATACAACGTCATCTAGCCCTAACTGAGCTATAAGCCTGTGCTATGGAATCTAGACAACTGATAAACATACTTATACATGGGGCACACTAAAAGTTTTGCACTTCTAGCTAATCGGAACTATTTGAATTTCGAATGTTATATTTTTTTAAACGTTGCAACCTTCGTAGTAGTATAAAAACAATTGGCGGGAAATCATTTGTCAACTGTTTTTTATCACACATCAAAGTTCTACGTATGCAACGAAAATGGAATTAAGTCGAAAAGATTTTAGAGCGATGATTTTTTATGATTTTAAAAGTTCTCTCTCTCCGCAAGACTGTGCCGCTCGTCTTCAAAATGCTTTTGGGAGAGAAGCACCTTGTTTGAGCACCGTGAGGCGATGGTTTGCTGAATTTGAGAGAGGACTAGTTTCTTTACATGAAGAATTTCTTGAAGGGCGCCCTTCAACTGCCGTCAACGAAAATAATGTGGCTACTGTTAAGCGGTTAATTGAAGAAAACCCGCGGATTACCTATGAGACAATTCGAGGACTATTGGGGATTGGTATGAGTCAAATCCAGAAAATTTTACACGAAGAATTGAAAGTTCGGAAACTTTGTTGTCGTTGGATCCCTCATGAACTGACAGCGAAGCAGAAGCGGGCTCGCGTGGAATGGTGCTCACATATACTACTGGAGTACGACCACGGACATTCTAATGCTGTTTATGACATTGTCACAGGAGACGAAACGTGGATTTATTGTTTTGAACCCGAAAAAAAACAGCAATCTTGTGAATGGTTTGAAAATGAGAACAAGCCAACAAAAGTGAGGCAGGCGAGAAATGTGGTTAAAAAAATGATCGCGTTTTTTTCTCAGCTACGGGTCCCATCTGTACAATTCCACTTGAAGATCAAAAGAGTGTTAATGCCGAGTGGTATTCTACCATTTGTTTACCCAGGGTGTTAGAAAAAGTTCGCGAAAGACGACCCAAAAGTTCTCCTACATCATGACAACGCTTCGTCACATACGGCCAACAAAACAAAGTCATTTTTAGCTTCATAGATTTGATGAGAGGTTTCACTTTTACCAACTCCGAAGAGGCAGTGATAGCGTTCAATCAGCACGTAGAAAACATGCCTTCAGATCTGTGGTCCTCCTGTTTTATAAAATGATTCGATCGCATGAAAAAAATTTTAAAATGTAACGGAGAGTATTTTGAAAAGCAATAAACATAATATTTTGGTTTTAGCTATAAAACCGTCATTGGTTTTAACATGTTGTTTTTTTAAGTTACGCAAGACTTATAGTGTGACCTAATTGTAATTACATACATATTATACATAGAAATCACTCAAACTCCGAAACAAACATGTGGATCACACAAATATTTGTTTCGGGAACCGAACCCGAGACTCCGTATTCGAAAGCCGATGCACTACGGACCACGCCACCGAAGCAGTCAATATAATAATAAGTAAGAGTATGTATGTACTGCATACTTACCATTGAAGAATACATACCACCGACATTGTCTATGCGAGGCGAATGGGTCGTTAAACTTATATGGTGTGTGCATGTACATAATGGATGCAATCATAAGACCACCCAGGGACAACTGAGTAGGGATACATTTTGCTTTGCATTTAATGCTTGGAAATGGTTCTAGAGCTCAAGACAGATCTCCAAAGTTTATGTGATCCTGGTTTGCGTATGGTTCATTCAGTGAAAGACTGACGAGTCTTTGACAAATATACTTAGGTACCCATAGTGGCCAGAAACGGAAATTCTCTGGTCTCCTATAACGTAGAACTAATAAAAAAATTCGAATAAATGTGTTTACCTAATTTTTAGGGTTCCGTAACCAAAGGGCAACACGGGAACTCTATTACTGAGACTTCGCTGTCCGTCCATCCGTCCGTCTGTCGTGGGCTGTATCTCATCAACGGTTTTGATCATAAAAGATGCAGTGAAATGACACTCTTTCTCACACTTTCACATTTATGACCACTGGCTTTCCTATTATTTTTAATGCGAAGTCTGATGACTGTCGGCGATAGTTGATTCATTGGATACTGACTTGCAGACTTTCCCGAATGGAAAGGTAATTAGGGTAACTGCCAATCAACTATTTATTTATCGTAAAATACCAACTTGATGTTAAAGTTGGTATCAGACCACGTGTATTATATCAGTCAGCAGTCTTCTCGAAAGAGGTGGCGTAGTAAACCGAGCGAGCGAAGCGTCTATATTTCAAGATTGGACAATTTTGCTTTCGTCCGTCTGTCTATCTGTATGTGTGTTCCGGGCTAGCAGCCACAGTTTTTATCCGATCTTCACTAAACTTGGCACCAGTGTTCCTTGACTTAGTACATTTTGTTCGTCGTAAGCTTTTTTGGATTGAGGATATGGATATGCCCAAATAACGTTTAAATGTTTTTCAGGGCTAGCCTTATTAGTTTTGGTTTACAGTAGTCCTTTACTAGAAACAATATTTGTGGAATTTTTTTATTGGGGAGAGGGGAGTGGGAGGGGGGGGGGGGGATTTCCCGAAAAAATATTTTAATGTTCGCGATGTCTACTGTTCGACCATAGTTTATATGTTATTTCCAATGAAAGTAGGTTCTATTTTAATTAAACACAAATACCAATTTAGTATCGATACTGTTAGTACAATCAAAAAGGATTGAAATGCGCATAAAACCTCGTAAATCTGGCAGGTATCCAATTTATTCTTGCCAAGTAACAACGATTAACACATACCCTTTGATCAGCCATGGGCATTGTCACTGGTTGGAATTTGGCACAATCTCATAATTTTGTGAGGTAGTGTGTGTGGCCAGTCGTATATTACCTATGTAGATGTAACATAGATGAAGCATAGATATACAATAATTTCAACATAACTGTTGCTTAACGATATTTATGGGTTTCTTATCATTATTATTACCCCAGTTGGGATCGGTATTTAGTGTATCTGCGATACGAATAATCTTCGATATTTTTTATAATGAATACCTCTGTCTACCCCTCCAGCGATAAGTCCTTGATTATATATTCGATCGAATAAATCGAAGTGAATAATTCATCAGTGATTGCCTGATTTCAGGTCACCCGGTGGCTGCGTTCTTCTTGTAGAACGCTTTACCAGCCGAGAAAGATTCAAACCCGGTCCTGGTGACTGATGAATTTTGAAATACCAACTATTTAAATAACTTTAGTGAGCTATATTTAGGAATTTTTTATAGCCCAGAATGAACATGGACTTCATCCCGCCAACAGCTATTTCTGAGGTAGGTAGGGATTTCGAGTTCGTACTGACGAAACTACACGCTTTTTCCTAATCTGCCTTAATATTCTATGACCCAGGTACTAACGAGTTTCAAACATAGACCAATGCGGTCGGCGTATACGCTGTCGACGTATGGTTTCAAATAACGTCAAAAAGAGAAATTTTAATACATAATTTTCAATTTATATTTATGCACTTAGAACCTACTTATACGGACATGTATTACCTAGATAGCATATCCGCTTTTGGTTTTATTGAAGGACATTTAATTATTTGTTCCTAGTAAGAATGAGACTCTGCGAAAGTTATTTCTAAATTACTTGGATAAAAATTTATGATAACGTGCTACCTACATCCAAGTCCGTTCAACTATAAGTATAACCTGTGATTGAATAATAAACACCCTTCTCGTATCTCATTGTTATCATTTACTTAATTATTTATACAAGCTTTGACCAAATATTTGGATTACACTAGAATTCATATTTTCTAGGCGTCATACATGACATAGGGTCAGTACAGTAACTTTGTTGGTCCCATGTCATCATGGTGCAACTGGCACCGTGCAAGTCTATTACTGTTTCGGGATAACCTAACCTATCAGCCAAAACCCAAAACATCCAAATACAATTCGCCTGGGTAAAATCCCATGCCGGAATCCCTGGCAACGAGGCAGCTGACACGGCGGCTAAAGCTGCGGCTTTCCTGCACAAACAACCAGACCACTCTCACACACCTCTTTCAGACATAAAACACATACACAAAACAAACCTTCTCACCTCCTCACAACAACTCTACGAAAATGCCGCCGGGTCAATCCACACCAAGCAACTCCTTCCTACCTATCATGACCTCACGAACTTCCTCTCCAAAGTCAAACTCACCTTTCCAATAACCCAATTTCTCACCAACCATACCTTCCATAAATCAGCGCGTATTCCATAAGCGCCACTCCTGAACTAAAAACCAATTGACTCACCAAAAAAAAACCTATCCTAACCTAACCTAACCTGCAGAGTAGGTTCGCTGCCGGCCGTCATTCAATCCATGGCCGGCAGCGAAGAATGTTGGGCCGCCGTCGCTTCCTTCGCTCGGGAGGTGATGGCGGCGAAGAGAGAGGCCCTGCGTAAGCGGGAGCGTGCGCCGTACGCTCCCGCCCCGGCGGGCACCAGTCAGGGGGCGACGGCGCATTGCCTACGCCCAAGCCCCCGACTGATAGGGCCGTGGGCGGTGGGTCGGAGGGCCCACCGCTCACGAGAATGGCCCTGAGGAGTCCGACGCCCCTTATGTGTTTCGGGGGCGTCGCTTCTGTGTTGATCAGGGGGGGTTCAGGCACCCCCGAGTAGAGCTCGAAAGAGCGCCCCTTTGCCGGGCCGCTGTTGCTTAACAGTTCCTGCGTATCCGGCGGCCCGGCTAAGGCGAAGGAGAAACACCGTGGATAGGTTTTAGTGGGTAGTCCGGCCCGTTTTAATCCTAGGGTCGGGAGTCCCACACGAAGCCGTCTCGCTCCCCCCCCCAGCGAGACGGTGAAGTGAGTAAATGCATCACCGACCACGTAAAAAAAAAAACCTAACCTAACCTTCCACCGTGTGGTGGCCGGCAGAATAGAATAGCCCCAACCCATATCCTCAGTTGGCTGTCGTACGAGGCGACTAAGGGAGTGTGTGGAAAGTACTGACCCCTGTAACTTTTCCACACACAAAAGCGGATGTCCCACCTAACCTAACCTAATCAACCAAACCTAAACAACGACCTCTGTCCTTGCACCAACACAATCTCGCAAACCTTTAACCTAACCAAGAAACTCCTTCCTACTTATCATGACCCCACGAACTTCCCACCAACATAATCTCGCAAACCCTCAACCACCTTATTTACAACTGCCCCAGATACACTTAACTCACTCCTCCACCACATTACCTATATCGTAAATCAACTAAAACTCTCTACCGGCACAGAACATCTAAACACTTCACTAACTAAACAATCAACTTGCAAACGGTTCCAGGAGAAGGCGTATACCATAAGCGCCACTCCTGAAACTAAAACCCAATTGACTCACCACAAAGGAAAAAAAAACCTATCAAGTAGGCATTAGGTTTACTTGCCTGAGCGTCTCTTTATGACCTACGGGACTGAGACGTGGCCACTAACAGTGAACTGGTCCACAAACTGCATGTCACACAGCAAGCAATGGAAAGGGCTATGCTTGGAGTATATCTGAGGGATTACATTCGTAACGGGGTTATCCGTCAGAACTGGTGTCACCGACATACCCAGCTCATAGGTATGCAAGCTAAAGTGGCAATGCACCGGTCATATCTGTCGCAGAACCGACAACCCATAGTTTCTGGACTGGAGACCGCCAGTAATTAATAAATAAAAATAAATTTAATCGGCCAGTGTAGCATGGGACGCGCCTAGGCTTGATTGATGAAGTGAAGACATTCGTTGGATAGCGGGCATTGGGTGGATGAAATAGTCCTAAGATCGGAAGGAGTGGAGCATCATTGGAGAGGCCTATGTGCAGCAGTGGACTGATGTGGGTTGGCGATGATAAGCGTCTCGTTCGACTTTTATAAAGGTAAGTACGCAGATAGTGTGAAATTCGTGGGAAATTTCAACGTGGCTATTAGATAAAATTAAAATACTTCTCATAATTCCCGCACTGGAGCATCTAGATGGCGCCACTTCTGTGTCAGGATATTCTACAACAACTGAGTATTTATTGGGCAGAGAGATGTCAGTATTGTAGTAAAGTTCAATTTACTTACTCAGAGCTTTCAGCTAAAGCTAATAGAGCTACAATGCCATCTATGATTATTTCACTTAATCAATTCCTCTAAAAGCGCCTGCAATAAGGTAAGGCGTGCGGAAAATACATTCATGTCACGAGAGGGCGGGCAACTCACCGGGCGGGCGAGATGTTGCGCGCGCAATGTTACATAATGGTGATGGAGGCTTGTATGGCGCGCGCAGCGGTGGGCGCGGGGCGCGGGGCGATCGATGCGCGCCCGGGGCCCGGGGGGAGTCAGTCGAGCGGCGAGCGAGCGACATGGCGGCGCGCCCAACCCGCGCGGCGGCCCCGCGGCCCGGGCCGCGCGAGTAGGTCGCCATGCGCGATGCGGTATGAGGCAGCGCCGCGCCCGGCGGGCCGGCCCCCGCTAGCGGCGCCGCCCCCGCCATGCGAGCGCCGCTGCTGCTGCTGCTGCTGATGGCGGGCGCGGGCTTGGCCGTGAGTCCACTCGCGCGCCTCAACCCCTGGCTGAGCGCGTGCGACCTGGAGGAGGAGGGAGCGGAGGGCGTGCGCGAGTGCAGGCGGACGGCGTGCGGCGACGGCGGGGGCGGCCAGCAGGTCCTGGAGGCACGCGACGTGCCAGCGCTGTGCGCGCTGGACCCGGGGGACCGCCGGAGCCACCTGGCCGACCTACGGCTCCGCGCGTGCTGCGAGCGCTCGCCCGCCACCGCACTAGATCACGTCGCGCGCGCGCACGTGATCGCCGGCGGGGAGCGCTGCGAAAGAGTATTGCACGACCTCCTCGGGCTCGACGCTATGGTAGCGCGCGTGCACTGCGACTTCGTGGATATCCTCGAGCGCTACGACTGTGACCAGCCATACTCCGTACACACGTGTCACGAGTGCCAGGTGAGTGCCACCAATGGACGACATAACTGTTAAGACCTAATTTGAGTTTCCCCACCTACATAAACGTAATATCAACATAGGAATTCTTTATCCCTGGAGAATACCAGTTTTGTTTACTTTACGGCATGATAAAAGACAAATCACGACTACAAACTGTAAGACTGTAGATATATATAACCTACAGTTCTACAGTACAATACACGCGTGTATTGATCCACTTGGGCAAGCAAGACTCGTTTCTTAACCTAAGTAAAATGAGTCAGAACTACTGAGGTGGTGTGGTAGTAGGCGAGGTGTCAGTGTGGGTGAGGCCCCGTTACCGTTAGCTGGCCATTTATCAGTATTTATACTGTAGGTGAGTGACAGGCGCCCACTGACATGCCTCTAGCTCACTTTGTCTAAGGATGTGCGCTCCCTAGCCAATGGCAGGGTATGCTAGTCGTAAAGAACGTCGATACATTGCTAGAAAGATTTGTTTTTAAATAAATACACGTTTAAAACTGACGATACGTTTTAAACCGTTCAGTCCGAAATATTTAGAACTTAGTCATTTACTAGTCTATAAGATAAACACTTTCAGAAGGATTAAATAAACCAGGAATGTTCATAAGTTACACTGGGCACATACCACATATCCTACATAACCTAATCAGTATAAAAAGAAGGTAGGGTCCCTTATTTCAGTTGCTGGTATTGCAGGCTTAATGCGGATAGCAACTCCCCACGCCCCTGTCTCTGTAGCAAACCAGAAACAGCTCATGTTGATAAGAAAACTCTAATCCGTTTTTAGATATAAGAGATCGGTAGACGAGATAGTGTCTAACGAAATATAACAATTAATTTTCGTCACACACGTTTCTGAGAATGTATTGAAAATTTTAAAATGTATTGAACCGATTCGGAAACCCTTTTTGAATTATAATACGAGTATACATGTAGCTGCCTTATTCCTGTGTGTTATACGCTTCTTTTTATTGCGGTTATGTGTTTCATGGGCATTGGGAACAAGAAAACTCTTCTACGCAGACAAAGCTGCAATCATTCACTAGTGATCTTATATTTATTTCTACAACATGCTTTCACGTGTTTCATCTATACTTCTATTTCTATACTATATTATAAAGAGGACAGATTTGTATGTTTGTAATGAATAAACTCAAAAACTACAGTGCTGATTTCACAAATTCATTCACCATTGGATAGCTACATTCACTCTAAGTAACATAGGCTACTTTTTATCCCGGTAATTTGTTCCCACGGACATGAACCGGGAACGAGTAAACTAAATCACGCGGGCGGAGCTGCGGCGATCAGCTAGATGTTTATATTTTCATAGTTAATATTAACCCAGCGAAAATGTAAACATGTAGATAATGCGTAAAATGGGCCATGCATAGAATAGGGTTCCGTAGTCACGCATAACAACCTCTAGAACTCCTGAACTGTTGATCTAACTTTTCTGAATGTAAAAGAACATCTTAATCTATGACAGTTATGCTCGAATATTTATATAAAACTGCTTAATCTAGTGACTACTCCTTTTTATGGTGAAGATTAGGTGCCTCATTTTATTCCTCAAGAAGGGATTGGTAGGTAGTTACTACTTTTTATGTTATGAATTACTAATTTTGTGGGCGGATTTGGTTCCGGATAATCTCTGAGACGGCTACACCGATTTCAACGGGAATTACAGTGGCAGATAGTTGATGATTGATGATATAAGTAGTAACTTAGGCTAGTAAAACCACGATGTAAATTTAATATTATATTTTACGGGTACCTACATACAATCACGCCTGTTTGTATGTACACTGTTTCCCCGAAGGGGTAATTTTAGAGAGCAGAGATAATTTTATTGCTGCTTCCATATGATAAGGAGCGAGTTACAACCGGCCACCGCTTACCGGGATTTTTATGTTTGCTGTATGTATATTATGTAGACCTGTATATATAGATTCTGCTACACATTTGAGTTATGAAGTATTGAGAACCTCCTCCCTAGTCTAAATCTGGTACAATTTAAATAACTAGTTAACTAGGGCCTACTAGGGGCCGAAGCCCATACTAGCGTCGCCCGCTTCAGCGCACTTCTCCCTGGCCTCAGTGAACTGACACCTACCACTTTTAACCTTCTGGGCTCTCCCATTTTCCTGGAGGCGGTTGCTGAGGCCCTTATTTCTCGTAAATCCCTTCTTATTGTCGCTCGAGAACGTTTACGGGATCTCTCTCCTCACGTGGCATTGTTGCTGCTGCGCGTGTGTTTTGCGATTCCAAAAATAATGTACCTGCTGCGGACTACTCCAACGTGGTTGTGTCCGGAAGCTGTTTCCTCGTTTGACGACGCTTTAAGGGACACAGCTGCGGCGATTCTTAACGTCTCGTTCGACGAGCGGCAGTGGCTTCAGGCCTCTCTGCCTATAAGGCATGGGGGCTTTGGATTGCGCTGTATACGGGATGTTGGCTTGCCAGCTTTCTTGGCGTCGGCTCATGGGGTTGCGTACCTGGTTGCTGTCATTCTTTCTCTTAACGGTGACGAGGCAAACATACCCTATGTGCCGGGGGCACTGTTGGCATGGTCTGCTCTTGGCGAGGATGTGGCGGTTCCGGGGACCCCACACGTCCAGCGGGCATGGGATGATGTTGGTGCTAGGCGGATTTTAAAGAAAGTTTTGGATGCGGCATCTGACGTGGAGCTGGCAAGACTCCGGGCTGTATCGCAACCGGAATCAGGGGCATGGCTGCAGGCGCTCCCTTCACCGCACCTGGGAACCTTACTAGATGGCGACTCTTTGCGTGTGGCGGTGGCTCTTCGCTTGGGCTGCAGAGTGTGCGAACCTCATAGGTGCATCTGCGGTTTTATGGTGGAAGCCGATGGTCATCACGCACTTAGCTGCCACCGTTCAACAGGTAGGTTTCCGCGGCACCATGCTCTTAACGATATTGTCCGGCGGGCCCTGATATCGGCCAATGTGCCCTGCGTCCTGGAGCCTACTGGTCTGAGCAGGACTGACGGCAAGCGTCCGGACGGTTTGACCTTGATTCCTTGGAAGAACGGCAAATGCCTAGTGTGGGACGCTACGTGCGTCAACACTGTCGCCGCGTCTCACCTTGGTCGAACCGTCCACGCTCCGGCTGCCGCAGCTGAGGACGCGGCGGATAGGAAACGAGTGAAATACGCTGCATTGGAGTCACATTATTTATTTGTGCCCTTAGCGGTGGAGACCTTGGGCAGTTGGGGCTCCGAAGCTAAGAGCTTTGTCACGGATTTGGGACATCGAATTAGGGAGAGGTCCGGTGACGCTCGCTCTGGGTCTTTCCTGGTGCAAAGGTTGTCCATTGCCATTCAGCGGGGCAATGCTGCCAGCATCGTGGGCACCTTTGCACCATGAACGATGCAGGACGTATATTTGTGACTTTTTAATTTTTTTATTTTCAGACTAATTAATTGTTTATTTACTTAGTATTTTTATAATATTGCTTGACATGAAATTGTAGTTAACTAGTTGAGGTATAAATACATTATACTCAGTATCACCGAAGTCGTCGCGGGCCTGATTGACTGAAATTGACTGTCGGCACGTGTATTAAGCCCCCGCACCCCGACCGGTACACGTGTACTGTTCTATCTGTCTAGACAAAATAAGGACTATACAATTATTATGTTTCGTGCATATATTCAAACATTGTTATATTAACATTTATTTATTTATTAAGCACAAATTGTTATTACAGGTTATATACCTAATACAGCAATGTAGCAACAGGAAAAGAGAAAACAATAAACTATAAGCAACTAAGGCAATCTAGTGTCACCCTCTCAATCTTCGCCAATGAACAGATATAAATGTCCAGACGTTGGGAAACTTCATTTTAAATACTTAATGCGCTGACGGACCGTTGGAGAAAATTTATGCAGATTAGTGCTGGAAGCAGGAACCTCGAGCACCTTGGTTCTAGGGGCCTGCCGCAGTCGTGTGTTTGGTAGAAGCAACTGTTATGATTCCAACATCTCAGGGTCAGGGTTACTCAATTTACCACGGAACGGCAGTAATACATACTTAGCCAAAGCCAAGTTTCGTTTTACCACCAATTTATATAGTATCCAACCATCCCTAAAACGAAGAGCGTTGGGTACATAAGTGGGTAGAAGGGATACACTCCATATAGCTTTAAGTATAGGTACCGGGTAAATGTATTTTGCATTTTCTCCACCATCAAACTATATTTAGTCTCATGGGGGTTCCAGATGAAAGCACTAGTTTCTAATCTACTCCTAACCAATGCGTTATACAAAATCTTGACGCCATTTATGTTATGAAAGTTCCTCGCTCTCGCATTATAAACCCTATGTTCTGATAGGCCTTCTTATATATTAACAGTAGTCAATATGCTGTCTAAACAAGAGATCTGTAGTTAGTAAGACCCCGAGATCTCACACCGTTGTGACTCGCGGAATAATTTGTCTCTCCATGGTGCATTTATAGTGCAGTGGTTCCGTAGCGCGCGTGAAAGACATAATCACAGAGTACATTACACTATATTGAAATAGAGGCCCATCTTCCGGCGTAGAGGGGGGTAGATTTTGTGGCAAAGAAGGTAACGCCATCTGTTATGGGACGTTGGCAACTTTTCAACCGACTTCCAAAAATTAGGCCTCAAAATATATATAGCTCTACAAGCTCGTTGTGTCTGCCAACGCTTAGAAGAGGGTACAACTACACGTTGGCAGACACATCCGCAAATGCCGTCTACTGACGTGTGGAACTACCTTTACAGAAAAGCAGACTCATTTCATGGGTTGGTGAATGAAATAACTTTCACTATTTTGCATAAGTATATTTATTACGAAAAAAAACCCATCTCGATGAGTGCAGGACACAAAACCACACTCGACAAAACACAAATTTTCATCTATCTATCAGAAGACATTTTTAGAAAAAATTCAAACTGATTAGTCACACAGACACTACTTTTTGTGCACTAAGGCTTGTTTGGGAGAATTTTCGCTTCTTTAGAACACAAATAAACACTATATTATTATATCACTAAAATTTAGCCAGCTTAATTGTTAACAAGTTCAGACATTTTGCTTATTTTTTTTATTTTTGGCATGGTTCACAGAAATTTGTATCAGGGTGGCTAGTATATTAATATGAAAAACAACCACAGGTTTCTACTGTTTTATTTAACAGTTTTGATAAATAAACGTCCCTTACGTTTAGTACTTAATGGTCAAATAAATACCATTTTAGTAGAAATATTTCTGTACAATTTAACTTTGATTAAAATAAAATAAATATTTATAAATATTTTTGGAGATTCTCGGACAACGTCATCTAGTCCAAACTAAGCTTTAAACTTGTGCTATGGGATCTAGGCAACTGATAAACATACTTATGTATAAAATAAATACCTTAAACGTCATCTGTATTTCAGCGTAGAAGTTATTAAATCTCTAAGAAATTATGTACCTACTATTTTCTTCTAAGATTATCGCCTCTGGACATAATGTTGCAGTTTGAAACATTGAAGGATTCTCAATGCTCTCTGAAGTCGTTCGCAGTCGCGCACGTTATCAACTCGGAACGATAACAGAAGGCAGTTCGCATACTTAACAACCTCTGGTAGATTATTGATCATTATAAGGAACTCCAGAGGCTCCAAATTGCTACCATGAATGACTCCTGTAAGGGTGGAATATGGGTTTGAAGTGTACCCCGCGTACCCCACCGGTTTCTCAGATAGTAAAAAAAGCTAAAAGATCAGGCGTAAATCGTTGCAAACTTCTTTAATAAGAAGTCATTATCGACACTATCGAAGGCCTCTTATAAAAAATAAATTAACTACATCCAGCTGTGCTCCAGCTTCAGAATCGAGGACCGGGACAGCTACAAGCTAAAACATAATAAATTAGAGTTCGTTTTTTTTTAATTCCGCGCCCAAGGCCGTGGCCGCTCCCACGTCTCTGGCTCACACGAAAAAGGTATTTCCAGTGGCGCCCGGCGGACGTTGACCACCTTCTAGCCTGCTTCTGTCCTCAGGCCCCGATCATGGAGGTCGATGATCTTGGGCGTAGATGAGTCTGCGGCACCCTCGCCGCTGACTTCAGAACTGGCCGGGGAGGGTACGCTCCCGGTCCATATCGGCCGCCTCCTTCGCGAGCATGACCTGCTCGCAGAAGGACACGGTCGCGTTCAACCCACTCCCAGAGAGAGGGCATCCACGCCCAGACCCGCTACGAGGTCCCGGCGCTGACTCGCCCAAATTAGAGTTAGTACTGTAGCCTGCCCGTAACCCATTGCCATTTATCTGTGAGGTTATAATAGAGCACAGTGGTCATCTCAAAGACCTTCGCGAATGTCGACAATGCCCCAACAGGCATCTAATAACAGACAGACGAGGCGGAAACGACAGTAGGCACGCCACCTATTGGCGAAATCTTATGCGTCTCAGTTTGGCATTTTTTGAGGATAAATAATTGTTAAAACAATTGTTTTTGTAAAATATTTTTACTTAGTTTAGCATGGTAGGTGTTCAGAATATAAAAATACAACTCTGTTTTTTAAAACAGAATTATTGATATTTTTATCTGGAAGATGGCGTGTCGGTGGCCATTTCCTACTAGTAACGATATTACCTGGACATGAATGAAGTATCTCTGAAAGCTTTTAACCGTTTACCAGACTGTTAAACACTACGCTTTTTATTTCTACCGCAGTAAAACTTATCGAGAGCATACTTAAATACCTAAGCTCTATTCTTTATAATTGAAATGGAATAAACACACATACACAAAATTAAATGTAATAACAAACGGATATCAAGCATAATATTAAATGCAATGCATTTAATCAAGCAAGCAAATGTGCTTTGCACACTCACATTTTGCTCCCTCAGACTGCAGAGATTCTATTTAGTGGTATATAACTTCTGTCCTGGCTATTGGTTATTTGGTTTGAATTTCAGAGATGGTTATGACTTTTCTATAGTGCTAAGCAATAGTTCTGCCCCCTATTACGTGGGTCCAACAAAATACGGGCAAAATATGGGTTTGTTATGCACCTTTGCCTACCCCTTCGAGATATATGCGTGATTTATGTCTGTCTGATGTTTTGCCAGTAGTAAGAACAGTAAACCCCGCTAGCACAGGGGTAGGTATCGCTATCGTGAAGGGCATCATTACACTTTATTTAACCACTAAACTGATTCAGGAACTTCTTTCACTAATCTGTAGATGAATTATTTCAGGCTACTTTTTATCTTTGGAAATGAGAACGAGAAAAGACCACGAGCTAGTAAAATAAATAGGAATGATGTAATTTCTAAACAAACGTTTTAAGAATACCGTCTTCTGTTTTTCTTAATAATCAATGACTAGATCTATAGGTGATCTGTTTACCTCTAGAATACACGGCGTCGTTAATGTATGTAAATATTTTCTGATATCACATTCGCCTGTCATGCAGGTATATTTAGTAACATCAACCAGCTTTCCACTATGACCTTATGACGACAACTCGAATAATAATGTAGGTACTTACAGAGATTTTAGACAAATGTTCGATTCGGTCATGACATGAGATTTTGTTCATTGGGTTGTATTCTATCGTGCATGTGATTCGGTTTTAAAATATATTATTGTTAGCCCCCATAAGGTACTGTCCCACTGCTGGGCAAAGGCCTCCTTCCACTTCTTCCATATCCAAATCCTAGATATTTCGTTATGCGTTGACTTTCCGGTTGGGTCAGTATCTATTGAGTGATTAGCCGGGTATACTCTACCTATATTTGCTAAGCTTTCGCTGCCACGTGCAAAATAAACTCCCAAGAACCCCTTCGTGACTGATCTCTTTATTTCATGAGATACTTACAGTTGGATACAGATGTAAGTTTATCAGACGGAACGTTTTCTTCTAGCTGTATGTTTCCTGCATTATGATCAGAATGTACACTGAATTAGTAGTGGTAATAAGAAACATACCTCAACTCGGGCACAAATTATTTTTTATTGTGAATTAATACCCTAAAATACCTTCAAGATGAAATCGTTCGTGTCAATTGAAGTACTTACTATACTCTAGCAGCTAGAGTCTAGCTAGATCTTCATTGACTTAGGATATTGATAATATTAGAATAACCTATGATAGGTGCTATAACGAATTTCATGAATCCCAGAAAGGCATCGACCTAATGAATGAACATTACCGACAACCTAGAAGAAATTTGGTTGTTTGCCAATTTCGGATGAGTACTTTCTTTTTCTAGATGTGTCTTTAGCCCACTAAGTATCCTTATCACACTTACGTGCTCTTCCAGATAAATGTACCTATATGAGTTGAAGTACAGCTGGTGCGAATTAATATAATATGTTGGAGCGGAATGTCAATGCCTATTTCTTGGACCCTCTATTGTTTTGACAGTCGTGATTTACTGTAGGCTTGAAGTTTGTTATCTTACATTTTGTTGGGTACTTTTACTGAGATATTAGTACACAGCACATACCTATATCTGTTTTTGTTTTTAATTTGTTGGTATTTTCGTATTTAACTGTTTAGTCTTATAAGAAAACGAAAATGTCTGGATTGACTATTTTCGTTAATGGGTGTCTTTGCCCTGGGGTTATCCTTTTGAGGACTTACAAGAAACGCCCGGCAAAAAAAACGTTCCACTCTAATCAACGTGAACTAACCCTTCGTTGATTGATATTACCGCATTGGAATTTTTAATAAAAATTCATAAAAAAAGTTTTTACTTAGGTCACTACTACTACTTACCATTTCACTCGCCGACGCGGGGTAAAACACTACCCCAACGACGCGGGATTTTCATTCTGACCAAACCCCCGAAGAGGCCACACAGGTGGCCGCCGGGGGCCACTGGAAATACCTTCTGTTGCGTACCAGAGACGCCCGGCAATGGACGTGGGAGCTGCCGCGGCCTGGGAACGTTGAATTAAAAAAAAAACATACTATAGAATACAAATTTTACATATTTTGCGTAACCATCCGTACAAGTAAAATTTTATACATAGTTAAATTATTTAATAATACACAATAGGTACTCGTATTAGTTACGCTGGGTTACGCATACTGTAATTATTTAGTTTAACCACAAAATAAAGATAGTTACTAATTTGTGGCTTAACGAAATATGAATTTAGGTACTAAGTAGGTTTATATCATTGGCACAGTTTTGCAATATACCTACAACTTGAATTTAAATAATTTAATGAAATAAAGATTACTGAATAGTTTAATTTTAAGTTTTGATATTAGGTAGGTACATTTAATTTTGATTAACTCAGATTGCTAAATATTGTTTGCTAAATACAGTTATTTCAGTTCTCATGCAAAGTGGATCATGATAATAATTGTCACCTGTTGGCATTATACTTTCTAAATAATTAAATTAGCTGTTCAACTAACCATATAGGCTCAGAATTGTTGAAAGCAGTGTCAATATATTCTTGTACTTTAATTTCAGAGTGTTTGGAATTTCCTTCCCTGTTATATTCGGAAATACCTTGTTGAGCGAAGCGAGCGTAGCGAGCGGAGCTCCTTATCAGGTGACTCAAATGCAACTCGATGTGAAATTGTTTCTCGACAACTACTCAACCGATTTTCATGATTTTTTCACTCAAACATCAAGCATTCTCAGGAGCAGGTTTTGTTCGAGACCGAATTTTGATTTAGGACCCTCAAAAAAGTTATTGACATATTTTGGTCAATAACCTTTTTTGAACACAATTTTTTTTTTAATTCCGCGAGTCCCATTCCATTGTTGCGGTTGTCTCTGGTGACACTGACGGCATTTCCAGTGGCACCCGGCGGACTTTGGCCACCCGTGTGGCCTCTTCGGGGGTTTGGTCGGAATGATAATTCCGCGTCGTTGGGGTTGGGTTTTATCCCGCGTCGGTGAGTGAATCTGGTAGCGTGCTGTGAGGAAAAGGTTCCGCCCGCAGCACGCAACCCTTCTAGCCTGCTTCTGTAAGGACGGCGGGTAGCTACCCCGCCGTCCTCAGGCCCCGATCATGGAGGTCGATGGTCCTGTGCGCAGATGAGTCTGCGGCGCCCTGGCCGCTGACTGCGTAACTCAGCGGGGAGGGTACGCTCCCTCTGGCTCTCGGCCGCCTCCTTCGCGAGCATGACTTGCTCGCAGAAGAACACGGCCGCGTTCCACCTACTCGCGCTGGAGACCATGGCTTGGAGCATGGTTTCCAGCGAGAGGATATCCACACCCAGACCCACTACGAGGTCCCGGCGCTGACTCGCCCACGCTGAGCACTCCACTAAAGTGTGGAGTGCGGTGTCGTCGTCCGACACCTCGCAGTGTTGACATCGAGGTGTGACCTCACGATGGATGCGAAACAGATAGCTACCGACGCATCCATGCCCGGTAACGATCTGGGTCCCACGATACGTGAGGTCACCATACTGCCTCTGCAGCCACTCGTCCATGATCGGTCTCACCGCCGCGATGACTGTTGTTCCCCACATTGGTTGCTCAAGTCGCACCCTCCAAGTCGCCATGAGATCCTGGTGGAGTTAGGACCGCCGGTCCTTGATTTCTCTAGTCGCAGGCCTGTGGTCCCTCTCCAGCGCCTCCTTGTGCCATTAAACATTTTGCCAACAAACAATGACGCAAGGGCTCTCGCTTTCAGGTCCCATGGAGGGGTTTTTTTTTCTTTTTGAAAACCTGCTCCTTATAGATTAATAAATGCCTTAATAGAAATAGTCGCTTCGCTGAATTGCATGCTGCAGCGCAGTACCACGGCAGCGACCGCAGCTCCTAGTTATCTTATCATCAGGGTTAGGTTAGGTTAGGTTAGGATTGCCTGTCCCCCATACAGGCGCAGAGTACGGCACACCGCAGGGGTTTTAGTGCGTGCGAACCATATATCACCGCGCGGTGTCCTCGCATCGTGCGGTATTCGTAAGAAATCTCCCCTGCGTGAACAAAAACAAAAGGTTAGGTTGCATAAAAAGCCCCTACACAATATTTCACCATATGTAAGTACTTACATACTATTTCCTATTCTGTGACCATACCTCCTTCCTATCTCTTTCTTTCAACAGTTAACATCTGCTGTTCAAAGTTCAGCCGTTTCAAAGATTAGCCGGAACAAACAGACAGCCAGATAAGAATGTTAAAATCGCGTTTTTATGTACCGTATATAGGTACTTTATACTTTAATATGCATAGTGAAGAGCTTAATTTGAAATTACGAAGTGGCACTTCAATTAATTTTATTTGTCTGTAAGTATAGATGAAAATTTAATATGGACGTGTAGTCTGCAATCAAAATGAAGTCTAAAAAGTCGTGGTCGCTGGTTGTCAAAAGTACTATTGGATTCCAATAGTACTTTTAACGACTGGTGGGATTGGCATTGAGACTTGAATGATTGTTGCCAATACTTACATTTTTTAGATCCGCGTCAGGACTTTTTAGACAGGGTACCTATATAATATACCCTTACCATTTTATTTTTTTAAATCGGGGGCCTAGGATCGGAACATATTGTCTTGAGACTCGAGACTTTAAAAGGTGTATTAATAACTGAAACGTAGAAGAATGTAGTCTTTATTTGAGTACGTGTTTTATTACAGACACGTGTCAAAATACTTCTGTAATATGACTGTAGGAACAGCTGGACACACAAACTAATAAAAATAGTTACATTATGTACACGACAATGTAAGTAAAAGCTTGTGAGCACTTGTGAGTAGCAATAACTGTAACATCTAACTTGATTGCTCTGGCTGTTTGTGAGGTCATTCCACATTTCATACCACGTACGAAAGCTATGAATCTATTATAACATGTACAACAAAACAGTAGAAATAAGAAAGTGCCTGAGCATTTAATAAAATCAACAAAAATAACTAATATAAAAGGATTATTAAAAACCAAAACAGGCATATCATATTATAGCTAGTTACGTTCGAGGGTCCGCCCGCATGCAATAAGGTGTTCTTGTTCCCGATCGTCACAAGAACCGTCCAACAACGTAGCAGTCTTCGTATCAAATTACATTACACAAAATAGAAATTGATCATCCAGACATTTTTTAAATTTCTATTTGTGGCGATTATTTCACATTAATTGTGGAAATTCCATATTCATTTGATTATTTGGATTCACAACTTTATATAAGTAGGTATCTGGTGCTTTGTGGAACTGGACATTCATCATTATTTCACTCATAATTCATGTGATAATAAGATAAATAAACCCGTATTAATACAGTCAGCTTCATAAAGGTTTTAGGTGATAGTATGGTCCAAATAAAGTATAAGACATAAATTCAATTTAATATAGGTACGGTCTTAGAATAACTATAATGTCGTAATAACCCAAAATGGTCAGTATCATGTTAGTACACGTTTTCCAATGTTAGGTAAGGCGTTATGGTGTCCATTAATATGTTCCTGTAAGTAGTACTTACCAAAACAACTGAAAGAAAACACAACGCGGCCGTGGGCCGGCTCCGAATGAAGTTTCATTCAAAAACATGTCTTGGATTGAGGTTAAGTGGTACTGCGCAGGCGTGAGATTCACGCATGCGCCACACACACGCTGTATCGCAATGATTTAGCCTACCTTCTCAAGCAATTCGAATTTTACATACGTTCAGTTTTATCATAAATATCATCAATTTGTTCTTATTATTATTGTAGGATTGGTGCTAGCGTAATTTATAAAAGTACCCAAATTTTAACTACTGAGGTCCATTTTTTTACACGATTTGGAGAGAGTATTTATGTAATACCATTGATTTTGACAGCTTTTACCTTTTAATTGCAGAGTAATACAAATATCATCTATCTATAATATTTAGATACCCGTACATCTAAAGAAGAAATGATTTTTTTCTGTATACATTTTACAAATGAAATCATTCCAAATAAAGGTATATCTAATTCGAATTTGATAGATTTAGGGCAGACGAGATTATTAAGGCTAGAAGGGTTGCGTGCTGCGTGGCCTTTGCCCCATAGCACGCAACCAGATTCACTCACTGACGCGGGATAAAACCCAACCCCAACGACGCGGGATTCTCATCCCGACCCAACCCCCGCAGAGACCACAGAGGTGGTCAAAGTCCGCCGAGCGCCACTGGAAATAGTTCTGCTTGTAACCAGAGACAACAGGCAACAGACGTTAGAGCGGCAGCGGCCTTAGGCGGCGGAACTAAAAAAAAAAAAAAAGACGAGATTATTATAACTAGGCTACTAGTCGACAGGAAGCGTAGCCTAAAGATTCGAGTGGTAGGTAGGTATTGTTTGAGACAAAGAGAACAAAAGGTAGCGACGTTACGGTTTCACGGCTCTTTTGAGGAGCCTTCATTGTAATCTGCTCTTAGGTCGGTAATTAGATACACATACCCAACGAATCTACAGACATTTTTTTGGCGCATAGAATAATGCCTGCGATTGTCTGTATCTCACGGATTACTAATGTTTGACCAAAAAAATATTGACAAAAGTATCATCTTACAAAAACTCACTTAGCAAATGATCCATTAGCAAACACTGTACTTGTCAAATGTTTTAAATATTAAAATGTCAATTGACCTTTTTTAATTTCACCAAATAATATGTTTTGCAAATTAAGCATTTGTCCAAATGTCATTTAACAAATTGTTATTTTATAAAATTGCACTTCTTTTTTGCAATGGACGCAGTATGGCCACGTCAAGGCGCGGCAACTTAAAATAAAGGGCTAAGATTATGACAAATGATTGTGGCACTTCGCCGGCCGCTGCCGCGGCACGCTCGCTTCGCTCGCTCGGCTCGTGCGTTGTCTTTCATGTTCTAACCTAACCTAAACCTCACTGATGTTTTCCAAATATTGTGTATTAATTTGACCCATACCATATCTATTACGAGTATAAGATTGATTAATAAACGAAGCATTTGTCAAATAATACATTTTATCAAACGTTTTTAGACCAATAGTAGTTTTTTCTGATAACTCAGTTGTTAAATGTTCATTAAGTAATATAATAATTTATAAAATGTAAATTTAAGTGTTGATCACTTGGAAAAGTAAGTCATTTGTAAAATAATTAGTATTAAAATGATTAATTGGCGAAACCATTTTTTCAAGTGTAATTTTGCCAAATGACTTTTGGTCAAACAGCAGGACCCCGCATCTCACACTGTTTAAAGTACCTATTTATTATTATTCAGAATTTTAATATTATTCACTCGGGCTACTGGGATTGTATTTAGTGGCATGTAAAATCAGTCCTAACTGTTTGATTTTTGTTTTTAATTATTATTAGTATTGACGTTATAAGTTGATAGTTAAAGTTTTAAAGTTAAAGTTTATTTTGATATTTTTAGCGCATTTAAATAAAAGATTTTTTACTTTTAATTTATGTCTATCGTGCCCGGTAACGGCAATAGGCTTGTTCTTTATTACTTGGGACCTACGAAATTACTGGCAAAGTGTGGGTGTGAATGCGCTTATTATTATTTATATATTATTATTTATATATTATTATTTATTATTATTATTTATTTTATTATTTTTATATTTATTATTTTATATTATATTATTATTTTTTATTAAAACAAAATTTATGTAAATTGCGGAAGTGTCATGGGATAAAAGAATTGGTGACATTCTATATCGATACGAGCAATGACGCTTTGGTTTCCTGTAATAGCGTAATGTTTAATCTAGAAAACCAATACTTTAGAGAGAAGTAGAATACAGTATTGTTTTAGGTAGATGCGCTTACAATTGGTTATGTAGCGGTACAGTTTTTATTTAATCATCACTATTAATATTTAATAAGCGTTGTTGCAAGCGCCACGATCGTAGATGAACTGAAGCTTTGGCCGTTGACATATCGGAGACTCGATTATACGTTACATGGTAAATATCCCGAATATACTATTAGTAAAATATACATCAGTTTACAGTTAAGTACAAACTTAACTTTCGAATATCGATTGATGACAGTGATACAGAACAATTAAGTATGTAGTGCTAACCGTAGGCTCAATTGACTGTAAAACCCCTAACAGACAGTAGGTATACCTGATTAAAAAGGAAAACAGCCAAAAGGGAAAGTTCCTGGTAACAATTCTGTAGGGCGATAAAGTTGTGTTCCTTGGTTCATCGCGCAGCGCTCTGACCTACTTGCATATTATATACGAGCATATACGATCTACTTACCGAGTATGGTACTCGTAGGTACTTCTACATTCGGGAATGTTAATATGACTTGTCGCCATACAACGTGACGAATTACTTCTTAACATGTATTGTAAGGAGGAATAAAGTGTGACTACTGGTCAGTTGTGTGATTTACGTAGGTTATGGTACGAGTATATGTATTAAAGTCTAGGTGGGTTTGGATTACCCATAAAATTGGGTCCAAGTCACTATTTCGAAATTATTAGCTCGAAGAATCATAGTTCGTCGATGAACCGTGTATCGAAATTAAATCTTTCGAACAAAACTTTTTCGAAATAAAAAATGTTCTACGTATGATCACATGATTTATAAAACTAAGAATTTCGAAATAGTGACCTGTGATACCAGACCAAATAAAGTTATGTCTTGTTTCTACGTATGGAAGTGTACGTAATATTACGTACGTTATAGCTACATATTTTTGAACTGATTATAAACCGATACAGAGAGCTAGAAGCCCATGTGAAATTTGGCAGCGTTTTGCTATAATCTTGAATGCAGCTGAGCCCAAACTGTCTGTGCGATTTTTACGCTTCAACTCACAAAAATCTTCAGAAATTTCAAGATTCTTACAGCGGAAATGCGGAGTGGCTTTTCCACGTCGATTTAAATCACGTTCGTACTCGATAATGTCAAATTATTAACTTTTAGTTGTGTAATCTTTACTTCAATACTACGAGTACTAGATTTGATTGTTTGTTTGTATTGAATATGCACCGAAACTACTGGACCGATTTGAAAAAGTCTTTCTAAGCTCTACTATACTGCTTACTAGCACAAACATACTTACTACTCTTTCACATACACAAAGCTCTACTATACTGCTTACTAGCACAAACAAACTTTCTACTCTTTCACATACATAAAGCTCTACTATACTGCTTACTAGCACAAACATACTTACTACTATTTCACATTTTTTTTTTTTTTTTTATATTTAGGTCGACAAATTGACGCCACCCGCCTGATGGTAAGCTGTGGCGACGTCTGGCGATTGACTGACTATAGAGAGTGACCCTCAACTTGACGATCCAGTAACGTGCCTCTTCACGCTTCGCTTAAAGAACCCAGGGTTATATGTTGGAGGAAACACGTGCGCGGGCAGGGCGTTCCAAGCCACCATTGTTCGGCAGAGAAACGAACGTTTAAAACGCTCAGTTCTCGCGAAGACGGTTTCCACGGTACGAGAGTGACATCATCGAGCGTGCCCGGCACGCGTTGCTCGGGATCGGAAGGGAGAGGGTGGGATCAGATTGAAGAGCTCTTCAGAACACTCACCGTGGTAAATACGGTAGAACGCGGCCAAGGAAGCAATTATTCGGCACTGGGCTAGCGGCTCAAGGCTTCCCGTTACCTCCGGACAATCTATAATGCGAACAGCGCGTCGCTGCATAGCGTCGTGTGCGTCCAGCAAATACTTCGCGGAGCCGTCCCAGAGGTCAGAGCAGTATTCGACGCAGGGTCTAATCTGCGTTTTGTACAGCAGACACCTCTGGTGCGATGTAAAGAATCGTTTACCTTGTTCAGTAAAAATTAAAAAATAAATATACTTATAATATATAATATATAATATACTAATAAAAATACTTATGATGTTAAGAGCATCTTCTAAACTGTTTTGGAACTAGTTTGATATGTCAGACAATGGTTTTGGCAACACAAATCTGAATGCCCCAAGGAACTGATGCTGCTGGGACTGACGATGGGTCAGCTCCCAGCAGTGTGAAGAAGAAGGGCAGCTCTTCTGCGACGAAGAAGAGGACCCTCGAGGAGAAGGGGGGGCCGCCGCGCGACCGTAGCACCAGCTGCTCCGGGTGGGGGTCCCTCCTCGCCAGCGATTCGGAGGAGGAGGTGCCGGTCAAGACGGTGCTTACGCGTCTCGACGCGTACAGAAGGCGGCCGCCAACTCCTCCTCCGTCCTCGGTCCAACTGTCCCAGCGAAGTCGCCGGGAAATCGGTGGGCCGCCCGCGCGGGAGCTGATGAGCGTTTTTGCCCGCATGAACGCGGCCATACGGGGCAACAGGAACGTGGCGGGGAGGAAGAAGATCGTGGCTTCACTGGTGGATGAAGCCCAATCTGCCCTCAACAAGCTCCTCGCGCGGAGCGTCACCAAGGAGGAGGCGAGGCTCCGGAAGCAGGTGACGAGCCTGGAGGTGGAGCTCGCTGCTTCCAGGAAGCAGATGGATGACCTGTGGCGGGAGGTCGCTGACTTGACCAAGGTGGTCAAGGCGCCTCCCGGTCCCATGCTGCCGCCTCCTCCTCCGACGGCTGGACCAGCGCCGAAGACGGCGCCACCCACGGCGCCCACCAAGGCGCCCACCACGGCGCCAACCACGGCGCCCACCACGGCACCCACCATGGCGCCCACCACGGCGCCCAACACGGCGCCCGGATCGCCGCCACAGCCTGTGCCGACTATGGTACAGGTCCTAACGGCGATCGAGAGGCGCCTCGCGGTCCTGGAGGACCGGGCGTACCGCCCTCCGCTAGCACGTCCCGCGTTCTCATACGCGGCGGCTGTTGGCGGTTCTCCCGCTCCAGGACCAAGTGGCACACCCACTGTCCGCCGCCCCGCTCCGCCCCAGTCTGCTCCAGCGTACTGGTTGCCGGCCGAGACGGCGGCCCAGGCGCGGAAGGCGAAGGGGCGCGGCAAGAAGAGCGGCACCCCTGCCGCCTCCTCTTCCTCTAACGCTCCCGCTGCTTCTTTACATCCCTCCGGACGGGAGGGATGGGAGGTAGTGGGGGCCAAGAAGAGGAAGACGAAGGCCGCCAAGAAAGCGGCCAAGAAAGTGGCCAAAGCCACCGCGGCGAAGGCGCCGAAGAGGCCCCGCGCTCCTCGCTCCACAGCCGTCGTCCTTACGGTGACAACGGAGGGTGTGGAGAGGGGTGTGGGGTACGCTGATGTCCTGAGGACTGTGAAGTCCTCAGTCAACCTCTCAGCCCTCGATATCCAGGGGGGTCTCCGGTGCAAGACGACACGCACCGGGGCTCGCCTCCTCGAGGTCTCCGGCGCCTCCAGCGGCCCTAAAGCTGACGCCCTAGCAGCGCAGCTTAGGGACGCGCTGGACGCAGAAGCCGTCCGCGTCACCAGACCCACCAAATGCGCTGCATTGCGCATCACGGGTCTGGATGACGCGGCCACGTCGGAGGAAGTAATCTCCGCCGTCGTGGAGGCGGGCGGCTGCCCCCGTGACCAGGGGAAGGCTGGAGACATCTCCTTCGGCTCCACTGGTCATGGGATGACAGTCGTCCAGTGCCCCGTCGCGGCGGCACTGAAAGTGACGGACGGACGAAGCCTTCTCGTAGGGGGCGTCCTAAAGGCGCAGGTGCACTTCCTTCGTGCCCCGGAAACCAGATGTTTCCGGTGCATGGTGGTGGGGCACGTCGGAGTGCAGTGCACAGCGGAATTCACCGTGGACGATCGGTGCTTCCGCTGCAGCCGGCCCGGTCACAAGGCAAGTGCCTGTGATGCCCCGCCTCGCTGCTTTAGATGCGAGGCGGAAGGCAAAACTGCGGACCACGGGTTCGGCAGCACAACCTGCGCCGCCTCGAGGCCAAAGCCTCGTCCGTCCGCTGAGAGTGGTGGGGGTGCCGCTACTGCACGGCCAGATGTTTCTCGGCAGGATGCTGATATGGCGTCCATTAATGTCTGACGCCCATATCCGCATCCTGCAAGTGAATTTGAACCGCTGCCGCGCTGCCCAGGATCTTCTGTACCAGAGCATACGGCAGTGGTCCATAAACTTGGCCGTGGTCGCCGAGCCGTACTACGTCCACCCGGGAAGCCCGGTGGACGAGGACGGCTCGGCCTGTTTTATCTTCGGGGGATCCGCCGCAGACAACTCGCGCCTTGCTATCATTGCAAGGGGCCGCGGGTGTGTTGCGGCGGAATATGATGGGTTGGCAGTAGTGGCCACCTACATCTCGCCGATACTGGACGAGACTCAGTTTGAGCTATGGCTCACTGAGCTCGACGTCGTCTACGCTGCGTGCCGTCCTCGCCCTGTCCTGCTCCTGGGAGACTTCAACGCCTGGAGTGAGGCGTGGGGCTCCCGGGAAACCAGGGACAAGGGGAGGCTTCTTGAGGACTGGACCAGAACACGTGGTCTGGAGGTCCTCAACCGGGGGAATGTTGCCACCTTCTGGCGGCGGGGGACCAGCTCGGTCGTGGACGTATCGTTCGCGACCTCTGCCCTCGCCGCCCGTATTACTGGCTGGCACGTGGAGGAGGGTGAGGAGACGCACTCGGAGCATCGGTACATCCGATTCGATGTCGTCCCCCCACCTGACCTTCCACATCAGGTAGAAAATCCCCCGGATCCGCGTTGGGCACTTCACCATCTGGATCGGGAGGCTCTCCTGGAGGCTTCCATCGTGCAGGCCTGGATTCCGGCACCGGACCGGCCTGCCGATGTGGATGCCGAGGCGGAGTGGTTCAGGAGAGCCATGTCGCAAATCTGTGATGCGGCGATGCCTAGGGTTACACCCAGACCGGCAAGGAAGCAGGTGTACTGGTGGTCGCCGGAGATTGCACAGCTGCGCGCAGCATGCATCTCCGCCCGCCGCCAGTACACCAGGTTTCGCCGCAGGCATCGCCGCCCAGACGACGCGGCAACCCGAGAGGCGGAGCTTTATCAGGCTTACAGGGAGGCTAAAGGTAATCTCCAGGAGACAATAAAGCGGGCCAAGAAGGCGGCCCGCGAGGAGCTCCTGGAGACCCTGCAGCAGAACCCATGGGGGCACCCGTACCTACAGGTCAGGGAGAAACTCCGACCTAGGGCGCCCCCACTGACCCAGAGTCTCCAGCCGCAGCAGCTGGAGCGGGTCATGGGCTCCCTGTTTCCGACGAGCGCGGAGAAGCACGTCCCTCCGCGCATGGCTCCGTCTCTGCCCGACGCGGATAGCATCAGTGAAGACGACGTACCCGAATTCAGGGTGGGGGAGCTAGGTGCGGCAGTACTCCGGCTTAAACGTCGGAAAATCACTGCCCCCGGACCCGACGGCATTCCTGGCCGTGCATGTGTCCTGGCCCTCGACGAACTCGGGCCTCGACTGATGGGGCTCTTTAGCGCATGCCTCGAAAGGGGCCAGTTTCCCAAGGTGTGGAGGACGGGGAAACTGGTCCTGATCCGTAAGGCCGGTGGACTCACCGTCCGGATACCGGCCGATCGTGTTGCTCGACGAGGTGTGTAAGCTCTTTGAGCGAATTATCGCGGAACGCCTCGTCGAGCATCTCTCGACGGTGGGGCCAGACCTGGCGGACAACCAGTACGGTTTCCGTCGGGGACGCTCCACCGTGAGCGCGATAATGCGCGTCAAGAGCCTGACGGAGGAAGCAGTCTCGCAGGGCAAGGTGGTGGTGGCGTTGTCTCTTGACATCGCCAACGCGTTCACCACCTTGCCATGGAGCTGCGTTAGGGAGGCGCTCGTGTATCACGAAACGCCTCTCTACCTCCGTCGTATTGTCGGGGCCTATCTCTCGGAGAGGTGCTGCGGGGTGCGTTGCCTGAGGGCGTCGGCGTAACGTGCTACGCCGACGATACCCTCGTCACGGCGCGGGGTGCAACGTACCAGGAGGCAGCACTCAAGGTCACGACGGGTGTTGCTCAAGTCGTGGGTCGGATACGGCGGCTGGGACTGGAGGTGGCCTTGCACAAGTCCGAGGTTCTGTGTTTTCACAGACCTCGGAACGGTCCACCTGAAGGTTCCAGCATAAATGTGGGAGGCGTTAGCATCGGCATCAAGCCCTCGTTGAAGTATCTAGGGATCGTACTTGATAGCCGATGGAACTTCGGACCACATTTCCGAAGTTTGGTCCCAAATGTGACACAGGCATCGGTCGCGCTTTCGCGACTGATGCCCAACCTAAAGGGACCCAACGCTTCCTGCAGGAGACTGTACCTGGGGATCGTGCGGAGTATGGCCCTATACGGGGCTCCCGTATGGGCGGCGCGGTTGACGGCCAACAACTCAACGCCCCTTAACAGACCGTTGAGGACCTTGGCCGTCAAAACAATAAGGGGCTACCGCACGATCTCCGGAGAGGCTGCATGTCTCCTAGCCGGGACCCCTCCATGGGACCTGGAAGCGAGAGCCCTTGCGCCATTGGAACAATGGCGCAAGAGCAAGCAAGGCGCTGGAGCGGGACCACGGGCCTGCATCTCGAGAAATCGATGACCGGCGGTCCCAACTCCGACAGGATCTCATGGAGTCATGGAGGGTGCGACTTGAGCAACCCAATCGGGGTGCCACCATCATCGCGGCGATGAGACCGATCATGGAGATCGTTACCGGGCATGGATGCTCCGGTAGCTATCTGTTTCGCATCCGTCGTGAGGTCACACCCCGGTGTCAACACTGCGAGGTTTCCGACGACGACACCGCACTTCACACGTTGGTGGAGTGCTCAGCGTGGGCGAGTCAGCGCCGGGACCTCGTAGTGGGTCTGGGCGTGGATACCCTCTCGCTGGAGACCATGCTTCAAACCATGGTCTCCAGCGGGAGTAGGTGGAACGCGGCCGTGTCCTTCTGCGAGCAAGTCGTGCTCGCGAAGGAGGCGGCCGAGGGAGCGTACCTTCCCCGCCGAGTTCCGAACTCGAGCGGCGGCGAGGGCGCCCCAGACTCATCTACGCCCAAGACCATCGACCTCCATGATCGGGGCCTGAGGACGGCGGGATCGCCACGCCACCCACCGTCCTTACAGAAGCAGGCTAGAAGGGTTGCGTGCTGCGGGGCCTTTACCCCATAGCACGCAACCGGATTCACTCACTGACGCGGGATAAGACCCTACTCCAACGACGCGGGATTCTCGTCCCGACCAAACCACCGCAGAGACCACAGAGGTGGTCAAAGTCCGCCGGGCGCCCTCTGCTAGTAACCAGAGACGCCCGGTAACGGACGTTAGAGCGGCCGCGGCCTTGGGCCGCGGAATTAAAAAAAAAAAAAAACAAAAAAAAAGTGGTTGTTTGTCCAGGCTGTTGGAATTTTGGTTTGATTTACAAGTTGGTTATGGAATTTCTATGGTGCCCGGGAATGCGGGACCAACATAATTACTGACAAAGTGTTATGCATCTCTGCCAACCCCTGTGAGCTAGGCGTGATGTATGCCTGTCTGTCTGTTAAGGGAATTTAAAGTATTGAATCATTTTGCTTATGAGACCAACTTGGTCAGAAACCTAGCAACTTTTCGTGATTTTTGGTCTGATTCTTATAAAAAAAAAAGTTTTTTCGCTTACCCAGTTTAGGCCCAAAATCTCTAGAATTAGCTATTGAAGCGTTGCCGGGCGAGTGCACCAACATTATTTACATAGTTATGTTTTATTAATGACATGCATAAATTACTTACCTTGTGCAACGCTCGTTTAGTGTAATGGGAATTACCGAGCTTTAGGCTTTGAGGGTTACCTACTTTTAGGAGGTTTCTATAGGTACAGAGACGGGGCCGCGGCAGTTTGATTGTCAATTTACACATCTATATGGCTTCAATAGATGGGAATTGGTTAGCTTATTGTTCTATCTTGGTGATATAAAGCTTCGTATAATTGATTGGAAGACGCCCTTGTTCTAGTTATAATACTTACCAACTGCGTACATACAATTGTGTTTGAGTAAGAATGTCCATGTCAAATAAAAGTGTCGCTAAGCAAAAAAAATATCATCGTGTAGCAGGTGGGTTCTACACGATGATCTTTAGCATTTTACGCTTAGGCAAAACATTCTTAGATTTTGTTTTTAATGGTTCAATCTCTATGCCTTCGGTTTCATTACTGTGATATAAGTAGTTAGGATAATTGACTCGTTTGATTGAAAAAAAAATGCATGTTACAACGATTTTTGTAATCTACAATCACGCTTCTTTCTCTAGCCAGTTAATCGTTAGGTGTATAATTTGCTGGTGAGGTTGGATTGGGTTCCTAACAGTTTGGTAGGATTCCTTTGCCCCCAGCCAACCTTAAAAGCGCTATTCCATTATGCAAGTCTTGTATGCAAGTATGACGTCACATTTGAAACTTACATACAATTTGGGTTCGTGTAACAGGTAAGGTGATTTTAAAGCTACGTATTTGTTATACGTTATAGGCAAAACATGATCTACGATTCGTTATACTCATGTAGGTTTTGTGACGAAGGTACGTTAAAATAAATTGACCAATTGATGAAAATTTAAAGAAAATTGTTGGGGCCGTTTGTAAAAAAGAGAGAAAAACAAAATCAAAAGTTATTTTAACAAGCTTTCCCGTAAGCTGTCCCACTATTGAAAAACACGTTCGCGCTAAATTTGAGCGAAATCGGTTGAATGGTTTATACTGTAGCTAGCAAAATGAAAATTCAAAACTTCACGACACGATTTTTTTAAATTTTTACATGCAATTTTACAAGTGAATGTACTACCATCCCACGACGGTCAATTTATTAACACGACCACCAATTTGAAAATTCAAAACTTCTTGATACGATTTTTTTAAATTTTTACATGCAATTTTACAAGTGAATGTACTACCATCCCATGACGGTCAATTTATTAACACGACCACCAATTTTAGAATCTGTGTGAAACTAAAAACCGCAAAAATGTTAGGTACTATTTCAAAACCATACTCCAAAATGTTTCAGTATTAATTTTAATGGCGTACCCACCAACTCTATGTCTAAGAATCATATAATATAATCATATGATTTTAAAAAGACTAACACATTATTATGTATATCATTAACATTAGAACAATTTAACCTGACACTTGTTCGTTATAATTAGAGGGAGGTCGCAAAAATTAATACTCTCTCTTTTGTCGGGTGCGAGTCGCGTAGCGGCCTTACGAGCCGAACTGAGACGCTGCACCCCTCTGAGTCTCATGTCGAGACAGGCCGTTGCTATTGTATTTAATTAATACACCTCGTAGTAAAATGTACTACAAATTGGTTACAATAGCAATTTGCTTCTATTTTAATAAGTGACGTAATTCTTAGTCACGTGGCTAGTTCTACAAATCCCTACTTCTAAGTAAATATCTAAATAAACCCATTTCGATATTAGAAGTTTGTGACTGATGATGAGAAACTTATTAAGATTTTGTTATGTAGGTATGTCTTTCCAAACCTCAATTCTACAAACTGAAACTACTTAGGTACTACATGGGCAGCTGCTGTAGAACGTGCTTTTGTTCTAGGGTTCAATAGGTACCTACATTTTTCTGACGTAAATATTAATGAAACACGCCAATTTATCTTGTAGAACACGTCTAAATGTTTAGAACCTTCTTAATAATGAAACACGGTATTTGAAACCTCTGAAAACTTATTATGAATAAGATCGTAGGAGTACATCACTTCATATACAATACAGAGCTCTACGTGTTAAATAATAAAATCAAACTAACTTGTAATCAATTCACCCAAATCAATAGCAACTGTAATCAACTCATCATAGTGTATAATAAACTTAACTTTTTAGTGAATTGCGGGACGACCGGCAGGCAGGCCAAAAGAGTAGGCGAATTTGAATGCCTTGAACTTTTCACCACTCTTGGTTAATAATCACAATTTAAAACAAATAACCTCATACTGTGACTGTGGTCGCAGGCTGTGGTCGCAGGCTGACACTGTGACAATAGAGTCTAGAATGTTCCCGTGAATGTTAAAATTTATGTCATATATGTAGGAACTCTACAACATGGGCCAAAAATATAAAATATACCTAGATGACCTCTAACAACAACAACTCCGTAAGCGATAAGTGTAAAATTGGAAGTCCCATATTCGTAGACAATATTTTTGAGTGGGAACTGTTGCCGATGACCTTTAGGTACGACCATAGACTCCGGACTGAAACATTTTTTTAATACATACATAACGCCACGCCTCTTTGCCATTGAGGTAGGCAGAGACTATGGAAGTACAATTGCTACGATATCCTTGCATACTTCTTTCGATTCTTGCACTTTAATAACTATTTTCATGCACGCTCTCTGTTTACGGGTAGGTGCCCTATACTTGGCATTTTGTAAAAACATCTCCGATTTGGTTGAAGTACGTTCTCCAATCTACTTTCATCCATCCTTTCTACGTGCCTAAACCATCTTAGCATTCCTTGTTCTATCTTAGTCAGTACATCTTCAGACACACCGCAACGTTCCTGGATCACGGTTCCTCACTTTTCCACTAATCTCATTTCCACAGCATTTTTATACTTTCATGGTTCTTCTGTCACACCCAACAATAATTAGGGACAATCACTCGTATATGCATATCTAACCTAGCCCGCAGAAAAACCTTCTGCAACCATTTCATTAATTAAAGTCATTTGAATATTTAAAAATTAGCAAATTAACAAACTTTAAAAAAAAAGAGGATGTTCAATTCGACCGTATATATTTTTATTTTAATAGGTACTTGTTTTGTTGGAACACCTTGGAAATAAGTATCTCCTATATTTCCAAGGTGGTCCCATTATAAGGAAACCAGGATCTGATGATCGGATCCCGGAGAAATGGAGGGAAACCTTCAAATATTGTAAGGGCGATTAGTGCGTTTGTTAATTTTTTCATTAGGTATTATCAAGGACTACCATTTAATGAAGGGTTTGATTAATTTGTATTGAAGAGAACTTTACATATACCAACTTTTTAGTTTACGGTTGACATCGGTTTTTTTTTGTTTAAAATTACAGACCTTATCCTACTTATCTTCATGAAACATAAACTGTTGTGACCTATGATCTAAATATGAAATATCATTGGTTGTGACGAACTCATAATGAGTTAGGTTACATTTCGAAGCGTGATAGGGATCTCACCTAGATTTTAGAGGCCCAATCCAACCTTATCTCTACATTATATGTTTAGAATAATTAACTATACTAGTAGTAGCTATATTTCAGTAACTCATATTATTGTCACTTTAAATAGTAGTTTCTGAACGCATCGTTGGGGTAAAACGAAGTAATTATGTAACAGCGTCACCGAATTAGGCTATGTATTGGCGTAGTGCCAAATGCATCCGGCTGCCGCGTTCTGTTGTAGTCATTGGCTTGCGCCCATATCAGTTCCAGTGTACATTTTATAACGTTACAAATTTTTAAATGAGTTTCTGTAGGTAACCAAAAAACATAGGTATCTACTTAATTTTTTTAAGCAAAGAATTTTATCTACATTTTCTCAAATATTTTACAAAACGAATCTCAGAAACCATAGTAATCGATGTATTGATATTGTTACGAGCCGGGGTTCTACGGAATGGAAAATGCCGATCAAACTACCACAAAACACTTTATTTATTACACCACTAATTTACACTTCACTATAAAGCTTCACTAAACACTTTTAATCGCACTTGAACTCGCAGGTATAACTCGTATTATCGCTCTGGAAATACTGATCCCCCGCCACCGAAGTGCTCCGCCTTTATAGTACGGTCATTACTCTAGATTACTCTAGAATCTTCACGGAAGAATTATCGCGAACATTCCACACCTTCGAGATGCTTCTAGATAACACGTTACATAGAAGTACCTTGACAGAACATTCCCGAAAGACGTTACGTAGTAGTACTGCGATTTGCTACTAGATGGCGCCGAGTTTGGTAGTCTTATTACTCGCTACGAGATGGCGTTACACTGCCCCCTCCTAAGACATGCTCGTCCCGAGCATTGTCAGGCCCATAATATCGCGCCAATCGATCCACATGAACTATCTTTGGCGCACTTCTTGGACTCTTCCGTATTCGGTAAGTGACATCGTTAATCTTGGTCACAACTCGGTATGGTCCATCCCATTTAGCTTGCAGCTTAGGAGACTTCCCTTTACTGCGGACTGGGTTATGTAACCACACTAAGGAACCTTCATCGAAGCTCTTATTGTTTGTCTTTCGGTCGTAACGGGTCTTCATCTTTTCAGACATTTGTTGACCTGATTGTCTGACATGCTCATAAATGTCATTCATCCTGCTGCGCAAGTCATTCGCATAATCAGTGATATTGCGTGGAGCGTCAGGTGGTATACCGGTTAGTAAGTCGGCAGGCAACCGTAATTCTCTTCCAAAGTTCGCATAAGCTGGTGTCACTGACGTGCTTTCGTGAACCGCACTTCGGTAAGACAAAAGAAACGGTTGGATGTGCTTGTCCCAATCTTTTTGCCTGCTTTCCACAACTTTTGCCAGATATCTTTCCAATGTCTGATTAAATCGCTCCACCATTCCATCTGACTGCGGGTGGTAAGAGGTCGTTCTGGTTTTGTGAGTACCCATGACCCGACACATTTCCTGGAACACCTGAGATTCAAAATTTCTTCCTTGATCGCTATGGATTTCTAGAGGCACCCCGAAACGACAGAAGACTTCGTGAACTAATTTATCTGCGACCGTAGTAGCTTCTTGATTAGGTATAGCGAAGACTTCTGGCCACTTCGTGAAATAATCCATCACAACCATGAAGTACTTGTTTCCGCTTTCACTTTCAGGAAACGGTCCCGCAACATCTAGGGCTATCCTTTCCCATGGTGCCCCAACGTTATACAGTTTCAGTGCACCTCTGCTCCGTGTATGAGGTCCTTTCACAGCAGCACAACTCGTACATTTGCGACACCAGTCCTCAACGTCGTCGCGACAGTGGATCCAGTAAAACCGCTCACGTATCTTCAACAGAGTCCTTTTTACTCCCATATGGCCCCCTGAACATCCATTATGGTAGAGCTGTAGCACATCTGGGACCTTAACTTTAGGGACGACCATTTGCAAATGACAGCTGTCTCCTCGAGCATTTTCCCATTTGCGGCACAAGACTCCATCCTGAATAACTAAACTGTCCCATTGCGCCCTTGATGATCAGGCTGTTCCCATCCTGGGTTTGTGAGATCGAAACCCTTGGGGCTCTTCCAACATCAGCCAGCACCCGCCCCGCAGTCCTGGCATTTATTCGTTTCCCTGCTGTTGCTGGGCGGTGACGTTAGCCACCTTATCCTCTTGGGAACGACTTTCTTCTCTTTCAGCAGTTCGCTTTGGGCAACTGGATCGAAGGTGGCCCCTCTCACCACATGTGTAGCACCTAGGGCTATACCTCGTGAAACGGTCGCGAGCCGGTGATGCTACAACTTCCCTGACGCGGTGAGATCGATGATCTTTCCGTACGGCTTCGACCTCCAAAGCATGAGCCATGGCGTCTTTGAGAGTCTCATGGTGCCCGAGCCTCACAGCAGCCCTGACTTCCAGGTCGTGGATGCCGTCGATGAATGCTTGCACCAGATTCCCATTGATGAGCGCAGGTACCGACTGGTATGCTTTCCGTACCAGCTTCTCTACTTCCAGGGCCCACTGTTGCAAGTTTTCGCCAGTGCGCTGGACACGATCCTTCAGCTGCGCAAGATACACGTGTTCCAGGTGAGCGTCACCGTATCTGGCTTCCAAGGCTTCTAGTAGCTGCTCGTAGGATACATCGTCTCCGAGAGCTTCTAGGATGGTTAACGCCTTGTCTCGCAGACCCAATGTAAGCGCAGTCATGGCCTGGGCTTTGCTCCACCCGTTTGCCTTCTTAACGGCCTCAAACTGCTTTTTATAGGCCGACCATGATGATGTCCCATCGAATGGAGGTACTTTAAATCCACGTGCTGAAGGCACAGCAGGTAAGGAAGTCGCATTCCCATCTCCAGCTTTCAGATTTCCCAGCTCTTTCCTCACATATTCTGTAATCTGGTTTTTTACATCTTCTATCCGTGTTTCGGCTTCCGTGATGCGGTTCTCAACATGATGAACTTGATCCTTCATCACATTCATCTCCTTGCCAAAAGTCGCTCGAAGATCTTTCAAGAGGAGCATCTGTTCCTCCTGGCGGCGTGTCTGTTCCTCCTGGCGGCGTGCCTGCTCCTCCTTGTCACGCAGCAGCTGTTCTTCCAATCGGCGGGCCTGCTCCTCCTGGCGGCATGCCTGCTCCTCCTGGCGGCGTGCCTGCTCCTCCTGGCGGCGTGCCTGCTCCTCCTGGCGGCGTGCCTGCTCCTCCTTGTCACGCAGCAGCTGTTCTTCCAACCGGCGGGCCTGCTCCTCCTGGCGGCGGGCTTGCTCCTGTAGCATCGCCATCAGCGCAGCAAAGTCTGGAGGTGCTGGCGCTGGAGATACCGTGGACGGGCCAGCTTCCACCGTTGGCTGCTGCTGACCACCCAACCTCTCCGGCGTATTACCTCCGAAGCGCCTGCTGTCCAACTCCTGCTGGCGCTGACCCCTGGTACGGACGCCCTCTGTGTCTTCTTTTGGTAACACCGGCATTGTTCAAATCCCACTTCTGACACCAATTGTTACGAGCCGGGGTTCTACGGAATGGAAAATGCCGATCAAACTACCACAAAACACTTTATTTATTACACCACTAATTTACACTTCACTATAAAGCTTCACTAAACACTTTTAATCGCACTTGAACTCGCAGGTATAACTCGTATTATCGCTCTGGAAATACTGATCCCCCGCCACCGAAGTGCTCCGCCTTTATAGTACGGTCATTACTCTAGATTACTCTAGAATCTTCACGGAAGAATTATCGCGAACATTCCACACCTTCGAGATGCTTCTAGATAACACGTTACATAGAAGTACCTTGACAGAACATTCCCGAAAGACGTTACGTAGTAGTACTGCGATTTGCTACTAGATGGCGCCGAGTTTGGTAGTCTTATTACTCGCTACGAGATGGCGTTACAATATGATCGGAAATTTCGAGGCTTTTGACCGGTGGCGTCTTGGTTTAGTTTACCTTTACGCGTATTATTATCTAAGTCAGGTATTGGAATATTGGTCCAACTGTTTTGAAAGTAAAGGTCAAATTGTATTAAACATATAAACACACTTTTATTACAGACATTCGCCTTAAAAACATCACTTTGGGAAGCAAATAGTTACTAACCTACTTTGATCTCGTGGATAGGAATGCATGTTCTCATTGCGCATACAACCTTATAGGTATGAAAAGTATGCCATAAACTGGCCATAACGTTTCATTTCTTACTGCATACAGTACATTACGAGTATAAGTACGTAGTTAGGTACCGCATTAATTAAAGGACACTGTGTCTCCATTCATAAAAATAGGAAAGAACGTAGTTGACTCGCTTGAAGGTATTTAGGAAATTATACCGGGTCCATATACACACGCACGCCCACAAATTCACGTCTTTATCCCCAAAGGATAGACAGGGAAGTTGAACTCATAGGTATGTCAGGTCTTGTTGCAACCATATAGGTCCCCACTGACTAAGTATTCGTTCATTTGGATTCATGTCTATGGACGCGTGGACCCAGTACATTGGACGAAGTCGATTCAAATAGAAGATCTGTCAGTCATTTTTGGAAGACATCCACTCCATTTGAATTATTGGACGGATAATTAGACGGCTTGTCATCTTTGAAACCTGGACTATTTGACGGTCACTTTGTTGATGGCCCCGCGTAATAGGTGCGTAATGGAGCCTATTGCCGTTTCGAAATATCTAATCCGAAATGTTAAAACAGCACTGTAACAGAAAAATATTGTTTTGTAAACTGTTTCTAAGAAATAGAATTTTTTTTTATTTTTTTTTTTATTTTTTTTTTTTATATTTAGGTCGACAAATTGACGCCACCCGCCTGATGGTAAGCTGAGGCGACGTCTGGCAATTGAGGGCGACTCTCACAGTACACAGGAATACTATAGAGAGTGGCCCTCAACTTGACGACCCAGTAATGTGCCTCTTCACGCTTCGCTTAAAGAGCCCAGGGTTATATGTTGGAGGAAACACGTGCGCAGGCAGGGCGTTCCAAGCCACCATCGTTCGGCAGAGAAACGATCGTTTAAAACGCTCGGTTCTCGCGAAGACGGTTTCCACGGTATGAGGGTGATATCTCTGGCTGGCACGCGTTGTTCGGGATCGGAAGGGAGAGGGTGGGATCAGGTTGAAGAGCTCTTCAGAACACTCACCGTGGTAAATACGGTAGAACGCGGCCAAGGAAGCAATTGTTCGGCGCTGGGCTAGCGGCTCAAGGCTTCCCGTTACCTCCGGACAGTCTATAATGCGAACAGCGCGTCGCTGCATAGCGTCGAGTGCGTCCAGCAAATACTTCGCGGAGCCGTCCCAGAGGTGAGAGCAGTATTCAACGCAGGGTCTAATCTGCGTTATGTACAGCAGACACCTCTGGTGCGGTGTAAAGAATCGCTTTACCTTGTTCAGTATTCCTAGTTTCCGCGAAGCTAGCCCAATACATCTCTCAATGTATTTTGTGTTATTGAGCTCTCGACGAACGTCTATGCCAAGGATGTCTAGATTGTCCTTCATTGGTAATATTGCATTCTGAAGAGTGGGTAGGGGAAGGAAAGGGGATTTTTTCGCTGTAAATGCACACGCCTGTGTTTTGTGGGCATTGAACTCGACCAAGTTCTCGGCACCCCATTGGGAGATACTGTCGAGGTTTCGGTCGAGATCACCCACGAGATGTCGTCTCTCCTCCTCTATCACAGATCGCCCCGCCGTCGGACGAACCGAGTAACTCCCGTGCAATGTACTGTCATCTGCATAGCAATGAATGTTCCCGAGGGAAAGCATATCATTGATATGCAGAAGAAAGAGAGTTGGTGACAGTACGGACCCCTGCGGTACCCCGGCATTCACTTGCAAGAAGCGAGAAGCCTGGCCATCGCAGAGGACCCGCACTCGGCGCTCGTTTAAAAAACTGGCAATCCAGCTGCACAGTTGAGGAGGTAGACCATATGCCGGAAGCTTGGAAAGGAGCGAAGCATGCCAGACCCTATCGAAAGCTTTGGCGATGTCCAGGCTAATAGCCAAGGACTCGCCGAACTTTTCCATAGCCTCACCCCATACATGCGTGACGAATGCCAGGAGGTCACCCGTTGATCGTTTTGGCCTGAAGCCATATTGCCGATCATTGATTAGCGAGTGATCCTCCAGGTATCGCATGAGCTGCTTATTAATAAGAAGCTCGAGCACCTTGCAAATGACTGAGGTGACAGCTATGGGTCGATAGTTGCCTGGATCGGATCGATCCCCTTTCTTGGGGATCGGTTGTACGTTCGCCTCCTTCCAGGCCCCCGGCACGAGGCCTGTAGAGTATGACAGGCGGTACAGACGCGTTAATACTGGAGACAACTCAGCAGCACATTTTCGTAGCACCACCGCCGGAATGCCGTCAGGGCCACTGGCTTTCCGCGTGTCGAGTGACCGCAGCACTGCCCGTACATCACATTGCCTGATAACAATATCAGGCATAGTGTGGCCACAGTTGGCGATGGCGGGGGGCTGCAGGCCACGGTCATCGACCCGGGAATTAGCCGCAAAGAGGTCTGCGAGCATGTCCGCCTTCTCTTGGGCTTTGTGAGCCAGTGATCCGTCAGGAAAACGCAGTGGTGGCAGCGAGGGTTGACAAAAATTTGACTGTACGGCTTTGGCTAGTTGCCAGTATCCACGGCTGCCCGTGGGATGGGATGTGAGCTCCTGACCAAGCCGCGCGACGCGCTGGGCATCCGCTCTCTTGAAGGCCCTCTTGCTGAACCTAGTGGCCCGATTGTACGCTGCTTTGAGGCGGTTCACGTTCGGGTCACGTGCCGCCCGAGCCCTGACCCAGGCGCGATATGCCGACTGTTTTTTCTGGACAGCCTCGGCACATTCACGCCCGAACCAGGGGCGAGCTTTGCGGATGCTGGCGACATCAGTGAAAGGGATATAATATTCTATCCCTAGACTGATCTCGCCAGCAATGGCAGCAGCACTATCCGAAGGCGCCTTCCCTACAAAGCAGCGCTGGCTCCACGGGACGGACGCAAAGTAATCGCGGAGACCGTCCCAGTCTGCCGACGAGTAGTGCCATAGTCGTCGAGTCATTTGTTCAGCACGAGCAGGTGGTGGCACTTGGAAGCTGGCGTGCACCACACAGTGGTCGGAAGTGCCCAGTGGGGCGCGTACCGACACACTGTACTCGGCTGGGCGACTCGTCAGCAGTAGATCCAGCAAGGCGGGCGTGTGGTCTGACCTGTCAGGTATCCGGGTGATCCCCCGTACCATCTGGGTCAGCCCGTGGGAGAGAGCGAATGCATGGGCGGTTCGTCCCGCATGATCGGTCCTAAGGGACCCCAGCCACTCAACGTGATGACCGTTAAAGTCCCCCAAGAAAACCAGGGCAGCGTTCGGGAACCGCACCTGCGCATCGTCAGCCATCTCGCTGAGGTATTTGAAAAGCCTTGTTGTCCCAGTGTCCCCTGTGTGGGAGCGGTAGACGCACACGTAGATCTGGCTCATGGAGCCATGATCCACGTGCAGCCAAAGGACGGAGTAGGAGGGGTTCTCCAGACAGCGCAACCGGCGGCAGCAAACATCCGCCCTAACGAACACGCACACCCTGGCTTTATCGCGGAATTGTTCCTCAATGATATAGCCCGGGTAACAGAGGTACGACGTGTCGTCAGGGCGGCGTATCTGTGTCTCCGTTAGGAACATCACAGAAGGCCGTGCCGACTCCAGGTGATGGTGGACGGTATCGAGGTTTGCATGGAGTCCGCGGATATTCGCGAACTCCACCTCAAACGAAGTCAACTTTGTGGGGTTTCTAGGGGCCGCTGTGTACCGTCGATTATATTGTTGCACTGTCATTGTGAAATATGGGGAAGCGTGAAGACAGGGCGATATTTGGTGCGGCAGTAAGTGACAAAGTGCAGAGGCTAGCCTCGTCTAGAACCGTGTGGTTAGGTCGGAGCCGACCCGCCGGACGGAAGGGCTCCCAAACCCCCCTGATGCAAGGCCGCCGCTACCCCACACCGGTTACCACCCGGAGCGGCGACCCCACAACAGGATTATGCGCAACATGTGAGGCAGCCTACTGGGGTGGTTGGTCCCAGGCGGGCCCCATGACTATGTTGCGGGCGGCCGCGGCAACGCCGTTGCTAAGGGTCTCCCTGGCCGGCGAATCGACCCACACCACCCACACTAGACTCCGCTTCGCCCCCACTGGACCCCTGCCTGCCGCACCATACACCGTCCCGGGCCCGGCAGTGCAGCTGCTGAACCCCTAACGCAACCCAGCCTGGGCTGGGTTACTTGGGGGGCTTTAGCACAGCTGCACGGTGGTACCCCCCCGGACCAACACTGTTGTACCACCTGGTATCCACGTAGGGGCCAAAGCCACCACATGGGTACCGTAATATACGAACCTCGTCCGTTAATCAGCAGGTGCGCCACTAGCAGGTGAGGTCGCTGGGGCCCGATAGATATAAGAAGGGCCCCTTTGCACCCAAAAGGGCCCCTTTGCACCAATAAAACATTATTATTAAAACAAACGTACAACAAAAACTTTTAGTCAGTAAGTATGAAAACTCACGAGAGCTTTGAAGTAATTTTCCCCCTCACTGGTCTATTGCTAGATTGGCATACTTCACACAACTTCCGACAATAGTAGGTATGTGAAACTAAAAGTATGCACAAACTATTTACCTTCACTGTTAAATAAAAGAAGTTTAAATTATTCTTCAGTACAATCATTACGGTGTTATCTAAGTACTAACGTTTGGACGGGACTTCACTTAGAACCCATAGGTTGGGCGGGTGTTACACTCTAGACACCTACAAGTTATAATATAAACATATTTTGATACATATTTCGTTTCAGGAACCTGGTGAAAGCACTTTTTCCTTCAAATTAAAAAGGATTCGAGCTTTTCGAAGGCCATCTAAGCCATTGTGAGATGTGCTTTGATATTGTGAAGTAGGTATATTATATACCTAAGCCTCTTATGCGGAGAAAAGCTACCTACCTATTGATTATAGAGGTCTCTGTTTTAACAAATGATCAGGATACTTTTAAAGTTAAAGATCCTATGGGTTGCGTGAATTGAGCTTTTTATTATGTAAAGTCCAAGATTTATTTAAAATAATACCTATCATTTTATAGACATGCAAATGATGAATGAATGAGGTTGATTATGGTTTTTATATATAGTGTCGGGTAACGGCAATAGGCTTGCCACCTATTACGTGAGACTAACTAAATTACTGGCATATGTATGCAACGCACCTATACCTACCCCTTATCAGGGATATCGGCGTGATATACGAGTATGTCTGTCTGATAAATATTTGAAATTTTCAAATCTTAATTCGAACAATGTGGTATTTTATTTCTAGTTTTCAATTTATTAACTACTTATGCAGGGTTTTCCATTTCACACTTCTGTTTATATTATTCTTATTTGCTATTTTCTCTTTTGGTTATTAACATGTTTCTTATTTACTATAACGTATATATGTAGTCTTATATTATAATAATATTTATCCATATCTACTTTTATCTTCCCCCATTTCTTCTGTGCACTATTTTTATAATCTTATTTGCATATTCAATAAACTCATTTCTATGTTGTCTTATTAGTGTGGGCAGATTATTTATATTTAATATTATATTATGTGAAGATTCGAAATTAAATCTATCACTCATATGGACTGGGCATTCTAGTATGAGGTGTGTAATGGATTCGTGTACGTCCGGGTCGCAGACGCACGATGGGCTCGCCTTACACCTGAAACGGTGCAGGTATTCTGCGAACCCACCGTGCCCCGTAAGCAGTTGAGTTGTTGTGCTAGCGACCGGCATCTTGCGGACGATACTATACGCCTCCACTGCACAAGGGAGGAAAAGCTTAGTGACGGAGGCGGTCGTACCTTCTTTGTACCTCTCATTCCACTCGTGAAGCGTGCGCTGACGCAGAACATGCTTCACGAATGAAATCGGATACAAACCGTAGTCCGGTGCCTTCTTCAATTTCAGAGCCGCCTCTTTGGCGAGTACGTCGGCTCGCTCATTGCCCTCCAGCCCCGCGTGGGCCTTGACCCAGAATAGGAAAATTTCCTTACCCTGGGCCATGCCTTGTTGAATGGCTGAACGACCTTCCACCGCCAGGGGATGGAGGGCATGACGGTTAACTACCGTCAGAAGCGCGGCTCTGCTATCGGAGAAGATGCCGAACGTGGTCGCGCCACGCCTGAGGATTTCATCTGCACAGTGCCAGGAGCTCGGCCTGGTAGACGGTGCAATGCGGCGCGAGAGCAAGTTTGAGGGCCTTAGTTTCAGCCGCGTTATTCCAAAACGATAACGCTGCACCGAATCGGGCCTCAATCTTGCTCCCGTCCGTAAATATAACGTCTAAATGTCTGAAATTGTCGACTTGTTCCTCGTCTACCAGATCCGCAAACTCCAAGGCGGTGAACACAGCGGGGTGAGGAGCCTCGATTGCTCGGGCCATCCGTTCAGTCTCCCAGTTCTCAAGCCCTGGCTGGTCCACTTCTCTCTTGGCCTCATACAATGAGGCCACCTCATGAATTCTGAGGTCCAGAGGGAGCAGGCCAGACAGGACCAGTGCCGAGTTCAGGGAGACCGTCCGGTAGGCCTTGCACAATTTCTGCGCAAAACCGCGCTGCACCATGTTCAGCTGCTTTTGGACGCCAAGCTTATTCGCCGTTGTGTGCCAAGCACTGGCGGCCTACAGTATCGTCGGCTCCACAGCGGCTACGTAGATGGTCCGGATCACCTCGGGGTGCAACCCCCAACTGATCCGGGCTATCCTCGCAAGCTTGTGGTAGATGCCGATCGCTTTTTTGCAAATGTTCTTTATGTGAGTGTTGAAAGTGAGCTTGTGGTCGATGGTGAGTCCCAAGATTCTTATCTCTTCGGACAGGGAAATTTCCACCCCGCCCATGTGCAGGCGTGGGGCATCGAATTTTAAACGTCTTGTGATCAGCATTGCGCACGTTTTATGGGGCGCACACTTCAATTTATTCTCGATGCCCCACTCCCGCACATACCCGAGGGAGGCATTGGCCTGTCCTTCAATCTCTAAAGCTGAGTCACCGTCGAACACCAACACCACATCGTCCGCGAATGCTTGCACATACACACTCATTCTCTCCAGAAATATTTGAAATAAGTATATTTAGCTCACCTAAATGAACTTGTCTTTGGTCAAATATACCTAGGTGGGACGCCGGCTGTCTATGAATAACTGAGATGATTTTTGTTGTACTTAGCTACATGGGGCACACTAAAAGTTTTGCACTTCTAGCTAATCGGAACTATTTGAATTTCGGGTCTTGACGCAGAACATCACTTTCGCAAATAGTCATCGTGAAAAATTTGGTCACTTTAGCACAATGTCACTTTGGCAAAATGTCACTTTCTTAGAATGTCACTTTATCAAAAATGTCACTTTCCTAGAATGTAACTTTCGCAAAAATGTCAATTTCTTAAAATGTCACTTTCTCAAATATGTCACTTTCGCAAAAATGTTATTCAAGCGTGGATTTCGCAGCAACAACCCTTACAAAATCTGGTAAGTAATTATTATTATTTTGTTTCTCATTTCCTTATCCCGGGTCTATGTGAGACCCGGACTTTTGGAAAGCATACATCGAAGACACAGTGGCCCTTTTATTTTCATTTTATTTTATTATTATTTATTCTTATTATAGCTTACTAAATACGTATAAGTTCAAGTAACAATACAAAATATAACAATAATATAATTATTATTTTTCAAATCAAATATTATATCAAATAATAATAGCACATACTTATTATTATTAGTTAAGTTGATTGGTTTTTTTGAAGAGGTGGTGTTTTTTTTTATTCCTTTTAAAGCGAATTCATAAGTAATGCAAACATTGATATGTATTTCATATGATTTGAAAAATAATAATAATATTATTGTGATATTTTGTATTTATGCTTCTTTCATATAAAATACATATCAATACTAAATCAGACCCTAAATCTTAATTCATCATTATTCATCATTTGGAGGAAAAATAAATAAATCGTTGTTTTTATTATGTTAATATAATAATAATAACACATAATATTATTAGTTAAGTTCATCAAAACATTATTAAAGTAAAAGACAGTAGGTATTTAGTAAGTTATGATAATATAATATTTGTTTTACTATTATGTATGTTTATGATTTTTATATAATTATACACGTAGAAAATTACACGAGGCGTCATTTACGAACTTATACGTATTTAGTAAGCTATAATAAGAATAAATAATAATAAAATAAAATAATAATAAAAAGGCCACTGTATCTTCGATGTATGCCTCCCAAAAGTCCGGGTCTAACATAGACCCGGGATAAGGAAATGAGAAACAAAATAATAATAATTACTTACCAGATTTTGTAAGGGTTGTTGCTGCGAAATCAACGCTTGAATGACATTTTATGCGAGTGTCATTTGTGAGAAAGTGACATTTTAAGTAAGTGACATTTTTGCGAAAGTGACATTCTCAGAAAGTGAAATTTTTGATAAAGTGATATTCTAAGAAAGTTTACATTTTTGCGAAAGTGTCATTGTGCTAAAGTGACTAAATTTTTCAAGACCGAATTTCAAATATTATATTTTTTTAAACGTTGCAACCTTCTTAGTAATAAAAAAAACAATTGGCGGGAAATCATTTGTCAATTGCTTTTTATCACACATCAAAGTTCTACGTATGCAACGAAAATGGAATTAATTCGAAAAGATTTTAGAGCTATGATTTTTTATGATTTTAAAAGTTCTCTCTCTCCGCAAGACTGTGCCGCTCGTCTTCAAAATCTTTTGGCAGAGAAGCACCTTGTTTGAGCACAGTGAGGCAATGGTTTGCTGAATTTGAGAGAGGTCGAGTTTCTTTACGTGACGAATTTCATGAAGGGCGGCCTTCAAACGAAAATAATGTGGCTACTGTTAAGCGGTTAATTGAAGAAAACCCGCGGATTACCTATGAGACAATTCGAGGACTATTGGGGATTGGTATGAGTCAAATCCAGAAAATTTTACACGAAGAAGTAAGTTAAGTTCGGAAACTTTGTTGTCGTTGGATCCCTCATGAACTGACAGCGGAGCAGAAGCGGGCTCGCGTGGAATGGTGCTCACAGATGCTACTGAAGTACGATCACGGACATTCTAATGCTGTTTATGACATTGTTACAGGAGACGAAACGTAGATTTATTGTTTTGAACCCGAAAAAAAAAACAGCAATCTTGTGAATGGGTGTTTGAAAATGAGAACAAGCCAACAAAAGTGAGGCAGGCGAGAAACGTTGGTAAAAAAATTATCGCGTTTTTTTTCTCAGCTACGGGTCCCATCTGTACAATTCCACTTGAAGATCAAAAGAGTGTTAATGCCGAGTGGTATTCTACCATTTGTTTACCCAGGGTGTTAGAAAAAGTTCGCGAAAGACGACCCAAAAGCCGCGTTCTCCTACATCATGACAACGCTTCTTCACACACGGCCAACAAAACAAAGTCATTTTTTGCTTCCGAAAAAGTACAACTCGTCACCCATCCTGCGCATAGCCCCGACCTAGCACTCTGTGATTTCTGTATTTTCCCCAAAATCAAAGATTTGATGAGAGGTTTCACTTTTACCAACTCCGAAGAGGCAGTAATAGCGTTCAATCAGCACGTAGAAAACATGCCTTCAGATCTGTGGTCCTCCTGTTTAAAAAATGATTCGATCGCATGAAAAAATGTTTAAAATGTAAAGGAGAGTATTTTGAAAAGCAATAAACATAATATTTTGGTTTTAACCTGTTGTTTTTTTAAGTTACGCAAAACTTATAGTGTGACCTACGTATTACCTACTATTAGTAATACATTTTGTAAATGCCTAAGAAGTAATACTGTATGAGTTTATTTTTGTATGTCCGTCAGTAACATTGCAATTTATTGAAAGAATCGCATGATTTTAATGTAAACGTTATATACGATTTAAGGAATGGTAGCTTATCTTTTATATCTCTCAAATCTTTAAAAAGTAAGTAGGAGTCGATCGTAATACGGGAAAAACAGTAGGTAAATTGGCGTAGCGTTAGTGTCTATCCCTCTTTAACTCTATACCTATTACTTTTATTATTAATAGTTAACCTACTACCAGTGATTAACGTAGAGCATAACGAGTTTTTATTTTGAATGGAACTGAAAGTTTCAAGATTTATGAGTTTAAGGGGTTGGTAATGGTTTTTATCAAAAGTTCATACGGAAAACAGCTTCAACAGTCACACCGATTTAACTATTTTGAGCTTAATAAAAGTGATTACAAAGATTCTAATCGCATGTATTGGAGAAAAAACATGTAATCTACGTTTATAAAGGTGGTTCCATAACGTATTAAGTAAACAGTTTGTTTTCGTTTGCTTAATAGGTGCCACGCTTGACTTCCGAAATTCATGGGTCCATAGGAACTACTCACACCATTCCTATAATTAACGACATTGTGTACCCAACCATATGTAATGTCATCATAATTGGGTGGTCTATTTCATTTAATTTAGTAATTATCGATAAATGAATGGTCATTTTCGTCGTGTAGCTATTTCTGGTCGTAATCTCGTGTACAGACGATATTACTTATTACCTATTAGGAGCGGTTGGAGTCAGAGATTTGTCGATCAATGTTGGTAGGCTTACTTCGTTTCGTACTAATTGGAATATCTACCATTTTTATTTTATTTAATTGCAGTATCTTTTTGTTTGTCACATCTCCTGTCATACTTTCAAACATTGAATTGCCTGCTTCGGTGGCGTGGTCGGTAGTGTAACCGCTTTCGACGCCGGAGTCTCATGTTCGATTCCCGGTCGGAACAAACTTTATGTGATACGTTTGTACCAAAGTCTGGATGTTTCCTATGTATAATATGTATGTATTTACAAAAAAAAAAATGTATATAATATTTATACTAGTGGTTCTGTGAACCGTAGACTTCGGGAGCTTTGTTTAGAATTTTTTTTTTTCAATTTTATTTGTTACTCTTTAATTTTTCATCCAATCCAAAATAATATCATTCACATGTTATTCATTGTAAGCAAGGAGTGTGTGTGTAAAGTTTCATGAAAATCGGTTGATAAATACGGCCGCAAACATGATCTGACAGAACCCGTAGATGTAAAGATGTTGAGATGTAGAGGTAGGTACAGACGAAAGAAATTCTCCCCTGTCTGCAAGTTGAAACAGAGACTTCGGTTGCTTCGCTCCCTCAGTCAATTAGTTTATCTAGTACTTATATCACAAGCTCTGCTTAGTTTGAAACTAGACGGCGTTGTGTGAAATGTCTTAATTTATTAAAAAAAAAAAAAAAAAGAAAACTATGTAGCGTAAAAGTTATGACTGGCTAAAGGCAAATTGCGCTAATACCTTATGATACATACTAAAACATCACACTACTATCGAAATTTTTGTCGTCTCTTTCAATTCACTCACAATCACGTCTTTGTTTCTAAAGGGGAAGGCAGAGGTGTGCTATGTTCTCACATAATGGGGGTGATGTTTCCTGGCAGTATTTTTGCAAAAGTCTTGTGAGTCTAACAGCAGGTGAACCGCGTGCAGGTGAGGCTGACTTGTGGATCCCTTTTTTTTTTTTTTTTTTTTTTTGACTTGGACCCTAGAAAGGGTAATGAAACTAGGAAACAATTGCATAAGTACTTACCAGATTTATGTCGAATTCACTGCGTAAGTTTTGCAAAGATCGCAAAATTGTCCAATCTCGAAATATAGACGCTTCGCTCGCTCGGTCAATAACCTTTAGAAAAATAGGCAATATTATTGAAAGAATGCCTCAAATATTGTAAGATTAGGCTAAGTATGACCACAGTATTGTTGGTGAGAAGAGCGACGCGGCGACGATGCTCGCTACTCGTGCACGCTCCACTTGTTCACGGTAAAAGAAACACTTGAAATTTGTCTACGTCAACTCACCTACTTGGAACACCGTTCAATTTATAAGGCTACGTTAGATAGTCACGTTTCGATTTTACTTAAACGGATCTGTATTTCGACCCTTTGGCTTATTTTTTGACTTACTTGAAGAATAATAGTTATTTATTATTACATTTATACATTTTACAGCCAATAAACTTATCCTGTGGTTATAGGTTATAGGTTGAATCACCATTGTACGGAAGGGAGTATTAAGATCCGTTACCTCAAATGATCCCAACGGGCGATTCAGAGGATCCACAAAATCTTCCTTTATATGGCTCAGAATACTTGAAACAAGAAGCAATAGCAGTATTTTTATTTGCAGCTTTACTCATTAACATTTTATGCCTTTATGTACAGGGTCATATCTAGGACGCATACTCAGTTAGGTATCTATTTCATTATTTTATGCGTCGACTTAGTGTCGTAGACATGCGTATCTATTAATTCAATCTCGATATGGTGATATTGGTTGAATTGAACAAAGGATTGGATCAAATTAAACAAACCAATAATATTGAATTGCTATAATAATAAGATTGAATACAATTGGTACATGAATCTCCGTTGGAATTCTTTATTTAAGAATACATTTGAAATATTTTATTTGTAGGCACCCAGGTATGTTTTTGTGATTAGTAATGAAATTTAGATTCGGTAAATTTAAAAGAATCCAGCCGATCCACTTGCACAAAATGTAAACTAGTCTCTGTCTCAGTCGCGTACTTCATATTTTTAAACCGAGGAGTTTGTTTGGTTGAACGCGCTAATGTCAAAAACTACTGGCTCGAATTGAGAATATCTTTTTGAGTTCAATAGTTCATTTATCAAGAAAGGCAATGGCTATATACTCGTAAAATCACTGATGAAAAAATTTCCAAAAACGGGGATGTGATACTTAGGACATACTAATTCTATCACCATCCCACAAAGTAGGTAGGTCTACATTTAGGTAGATCACTGAAGGTACACAACTGACTTTGTGCATAACAAAGGGATAACTGAATTCAATGTGTAGTTGACAGGATTTTAGGTTACCGGCTTCCTCTGTAGGATCGGATATTTGAGAATAGAAGCTTCCTATTGTCATATGTATTTATCACGGCCGGGACCGTCGATATCCGAGTCGAGGGTCAAAATGGTGTTTCACTGAATGGCAAATCATTGTTCGATTTAAATTGAGTTTGATGCTTTTTCGTTTATTCATTTAATCATTACATAGTTTAATAAAAACTCGTTTCCGCTGTTGTCCCGTCCCTATGTTTACTTAGTTCTTTAAAACAACGCAATGGATTTTGATGCGATTTTCACCAACAGATAGAGTGGTTTTCGAGAAAGGTATATTATTTACTTAAGTTTTACTAATACATATTTTTTTTTTTTTAGCTGGCGAGATGTGGGTGTGTTTGCACACCTCTGCCTACCCCTTCTGGGAAAAAGGCGTGATACTATGTTTTTTTTTTTAAGTTTTACTAATAGCTGTATTATTCCTGAGTGCCATAGGCTAATTATTGTCTTGGTAATTGTTCCTGTGGGAAGTAAGGATAAATCTACACCACGTGGGTGCAGCCGCAAGCATCAGTTAAAATCTACATAATTTTGATTACCACATATGGAAATATGACACATGCTTAACAAGAAGAAGGGCTCGTGGTTAAGTGGTAACGGGTTAGGTTAACAAATTGCAAAGGTAAACAAACACTAGCCAAATCGGTCTTAGGATGGGTGACCATTTCTTAAGACACTGAGACCTCTCCGGGCCTCGGCGAGTACGTTAGGCTGTTGGTCCCGGTTGCCCTACGGCAGTCGTAGCAGGTAGGATATCGCCAATGTGAAATGTGAAATATTGGATAATACGTTCTGCCGCATCTCATTAGACTGGAGGGCCGACCCCAACTGGGTTGGGATATGGTTCAGTTGATGACGAGTTGATGAATTATGGAAATAAGACATAGATAAATTAAAAAGTATAAGTACATTCAAACATGTATATTATGAGCAATTTCTCAGTTTACCGGTAACATTAAATAGGCCATCGTTCTGTTTGAGTTGAAATCATAAAAGTTGTTCTCGTCTATTAATCCGGGGTGCGGGTGTGAGCGCTAGGAGTTCGGGGGGGAGGGGTGGCGCCGATCAAACAGGCCGGGGAATCAATATGGCCGCCGCCCAGCTGATCCGTGACCTCCGCATGCCACGTCCCCCGCTCTCCTTATACTCGTACCGACATAGAGCCTCCTCGCACCCAAACTTGACGCTTCTCATACCAACTTTTCTCATGACGATCTCGATGTTTCTTACTGCCTATGCTTATTCAGCACTTGTTTTATTTTTTCTCCTGGCCCCGCAAGTTAATTAGTAGGTAGGTAGTAAAGGCCTATACTTTCTTTTTCAATCGTTCACTAAGCTAAGTATATTCACATATAATAACTAATAATAAATAGCATAAAACGATCTCTTGGCGACGTCTTAGGATTTTAACTAGCTTCAGTTCCCTTACACACTTCAATTACTTCTGACCAACAGTCGCAGACGATTGCGATTCATTCTTTAGGTGCTTAAGGTACGCGACGTGAAATTTCTCTGATCTAAGATTTGATGATCTAAGTGATAATTTCACTTGACAGACTTAATAACTCATCCTTCCTGTTGTTTACAATCTCGCTCAAAGGATTTCGATTAAAGTAGATTAGGGCAAAAGATTTAGGAGGCTCTTCAGATACATGGCATGGTAATTAGCGTTCCCCTTCCCCCTTACCTTTTTAGCCTTATAATTTCAACAACATCATGCCAAATATTGCAAAAGATGAGTTAGTAACTTATTAGAAGGTAATTACTTATTGGGAATGTATTTTTGATTGTAATTCATTATTTGTTTGGTTTTTCGAGCATACCACTATTTGATTATTGGATTTTATATGAAAATAATAAAACAACTGCAAAACAAGTGATTATTATACAATGCTCGTGGTATTCATTTTTGTGTCAGAATACAAAGAGGTTACTAATGAACAATCGTTCATCACGAACTGTGAACTCGCGACCCTTATATCTCGGCAGCCCCTTGACCGATTTGGATCATATTTTAAACGTTAAAAATCGTTTTGTCTCATTAATTCAAGACGTCCCAATCAACGATACTCGTGCGATATCGTCGGATAAACAATTAAACACAAAACCGAGCTCCGGCTTGTCCCAAAACACTTTGGTAACTTCGCTCACTTTGTTGGCTTTGAAAGTACGAGTACAACAGAGGAATCTGTTGTAGGTACTCGTACTTTCAGGACAATCATATGATTTATTTGTGACCATTTCGCATCCCATTTTGATATATGCCGTTGCAAATTCCATATTTGAATTTCTTCGTTGAAATGTTACACTCACAGGTGCAAAATCTAGATTGCAAAGGCGTTTTCTTCGGAGACAACCGCACTGTGAATACTTCGGTGGATACATTTTTATGCAAAATACAAAATCTCTGCTCAGGTCCCATTTTCAGTTTCATTAATCTTTACAAAACTTGCTATGTATAATGTATGGTGACCGAGCGAGCGAAGCGTCGATATTTTAAAAGACTGGATAATTTCGCTTTCGTCTGTCGGTCTGTAGATGTGTTCTTGGCCAGCGGCCACTTTTTATCGTATCTCCACGAAACGTGGCACAAGTGTACCTACCTCGATTTAAAAAAAAACTAGTTATCCCGACGAACATTGTATCGCCTCAAAAAAAAAAAGAATATTTTAATATTTCATGCAAATGTATGTATATAGAAAAACGCGACGGACGGACAGACAGACAAAATGTCGTATTAAATATAAAGATATCGTGGTTTTTTTATTGGGGGGAAATGGGAGAGAAAAAGCTCAAATAATATTTTTAATGTTTGGGGGGCTCGTGGCCGGATGCGTGGTGGTTAAGCGACAAAGCCGGTCTTAGGATGTGTGACCATTTCCCAAGCCATCAAGGCCCCTCCGTGCCTCGGAGAGCACAGTCATCTATGACAGTAGTTGGACCCCAAAAAATATATGACTGGTCTAACTATAGAACTTCGATATTGCCCATGGGTTCAGCCGCATCACAGTTAGACTAAGTAGAAATAAATTGACCATCATGGGACTGTAGTACGACGGTGGATTGAAAAGTAGTCGGCCAAATACTGATCCATTTAGTTCTAAAAATCAAATCTACCCACATTATTTAGTTCAGTTCAGACCTGTTAATTGTGTGAAGTTTGAAACGTGGTCGATAATTAGTTTTAATTTTATAAATTGATTAACAAAGCCATCTGACATCATTTCCGCAAATGGAGCAAATCGAGCAGCGTGCCGTCATTAAGTACCTCCATAAGAAGGGGCTGTCATCAAAAGCCATCCATGATGATATGGTCAGTACATTAGGGGATTGCTCTCTTTCATATTCATCCGTCAAAAAATGGATAGCAGAATTCAAGCGTGGTAGACAGAGTGTGAAAGACGAACCCCGCTCTGGAAGGCCTTCGACGTCCACTACTGACGAAAATGTTAAAAAAATAATTGGGAGGTCAAAGATTTTTGACAAATGACGAGGTCAAAGCAGCAGTAGACGCATATTTTGACTCTTTAGGAAGAATCTTTTTTTTTTCAACGGGCTAAATGCTTGAAAGGGAAGATGGCAAAAGTGCATTGAACTTGATGGTGATTACGTTGAAAAATAAAAATATATTTCATTTATTATGTATTTATTTTCTTGGTTAGGCCGATTACTTTTCAATCCACCCTCGTACTTTCACTTGGCAAATTACTGGCAATGTGTGGGTGTGTAATGGACCTCCTTTCGGGGATTTAGGCGTGATTTATTTCTGTCTGTATTCTCTTGCCTTGACCTCAGTGACCACAATAGTCACAGAAAACCATCTTCCAATTAGATTTTACTTCGTTATAAAACGTTCAAAACTAATTGCATGATTAATTCGTACTAAGTAGATGTTACACTGATGCACGGACCGCTTTCTTTTTTAAGTCCGCGACCCAAGGCCGCAGCCACCGCTACGGGACCTCAAATATTATAGGTCTGTGTGTCTAGTACCAGTTCCTTACGTTAATTTGCTCGAAATACGTTTTGTATTCCCCATACATTTCACACCAGCACCCCTAGCGGTAACGTCAGGGTACTGTGTGAAATGTATGGAGGAATACGATAACGTATTTCGAGCAAATTAATGCAAGGGACTGATAGTAGACACTCCGATAAGATTATGTCAGTATAATTATCTATCTATCTATACTACTATTATAAAGAGGAAAGATTTGTATGTTTGTAATTAATAAACTCAAAAACTACTGTGCCGATTTCAAAAATTATTTCACCATTGGAAAGCTACATTCACCCTGAGTAACATAGGCATAGGAACCGGGAACGAGTAAACTAAATCACGTGGGCGGAGCTGCGGCGATCAGCTAGTTGTCTATATAACAAGTTTTTCATAAAATGTTTAAAACATGAGTGTGGATGATATAAAAAGATTACAAAACACAAATCAGGTACTTTTCATTGTTGTCTGTCTGTCTGTATGTGCCCGTTTATCTTTGTTGCGGTTTTCACAAATAGGCGAAGCATAACTCATTGCAACTTATAGACTATAGGTATTTAAACTAGACACGTGGCGTCCCTTGTCGGCAATATTGATGAAATACTTATCTATGTACATCTAATAATAAATAGTCCTTCAATGCTCTATTAGAAAAGTCTACCTCTGATTTTACAAGTACTACCTAATTATGAATGAGCGTTGAGACATAAGACGATTAGAAAGGTTGGGTGGTACAGCGTGGTTAATTAAAAGTTTCACGGAAAACAGACACAGACACAGACAGCATCGTGGGCAAAAGTAAAGCAAATCATTTTGGTAACACAAATGGTGCTGCAAAGTTTTTATACGTTTTCAATGATGATGTTTTAAGTACACTAGATTAGACTAATGTGATTGTTAGGGTATTAGATGTTTGAGGCATTCAAGATAGTACCATCGAGGGGTATCTTTAATGAGGCATAGTCTCATCTAGTTGCGACCTGATTCTGAACAATAGATCTATGTCGAAAGCCTTTTCGAAAGCAACAAAGGTAGAGTGCAGATTGCGTTGCCATCAGATACTTTACAAACCGAGATTTGAAATGGATTGATTTGGTTCCAGCACAAACATTTTTATCTGATGCCCTCTGTTGCAGCAGTAGTTCCAGCTATTAATCCAACAGCATCATGTGAAGTACCTTGGATGAATGCATCTGCAACTATACGCAAAGGCGTATAGTTTCTTTTTCTGCTGAGCTTAGAGGGTCTTGTAGCAATAAGTGTTACACTCATTTGGGAATCGCGGAACAACATAAAATTGCATCAACGTAACTTAATAATCGTTTTCTTATAACCTAATACGTCATCACAATACAATAATAAAATGGTTAGTAACGAAAATAATAAAAGAACAGTACTTATATAAGTTACTGCTACTGACTAGACTTGGGTATAATGTGTGTTCAAACACTTTACGGCTGAACTTCCGTGTTAAACTCTTATCACTTGGGTAACTTTTTAAAAGTGATGTTTTTCTTTCCATTTACTCGATAACTTTAGTTTTAAAATGTGTTTTCCAAGCTGAGTAAAATACTTAAACTATCGACGATCTTTATGTAATTTCATTGAGGTATTCTCGTTGAGAAGCTTTTGGAGGGATTATGATTTAGGTTTATTTCAGGATTGTCAAGGAATGTTTTGCTCCTTATTCAGGACGAGATATTTTCCTTGTTTTTATTTACGTAGATAGAGGAAAAGTTTACAAATATTTAATCCATTGACAATCTTTCATATTTATATAACACCAGGGGCCGGCAGTGATCAAAATTAAAAAAATTGACCCAACAACCGATTTCAAATTATTGAAATGAGACCAAATAATTGTCGGAAATGGGACCATTGGGAAGTAGTAGTAGTTCATTTAAAAAAAATAAAAATCAGTTCACCAACTCAAAAGATATGATATAACAAAAAAAACGTACAGTTTAATTGAAAACCTCTTTTTTTGAAGTCTGTTGATAAATCATAGAAGACTATTGACGAATAGATAATATTAAAAAAAAACATTTATTTCAGGTTTAATGAGCACCACTGGGTTTAACAATAATCCAGGGAAATGTCACCTATATATGCTACGTATTATAATATATTTGCAATTAACACATAATAATATGCGGGTGTGTCAAATACATGGTAGTGTTAGTTATGTTGTTTTATTGATTTAATGTATCTTTGCTTCTCTATATAAACTGTAAGTGTGCAAAATTTCATACTCCTCCTTCCGCGCAATTTTCGTAACTTTGTACCGCAAGTTTTCGCTTCATAATTTATAAATAATAGTAAGAATTTCTATACTATGCGTCATTACACTGAACCAGACATAAGTAAAGACGGTTTCCTTTTTAAATATTTATCGAAATCGAGTATAAGGTTCAAAAAGGGAGGCTGGATAAGTACATACGAGCCTTGAATGGATTGAATTACATGAGCTTGTGGGTAATCGATATGATATCCACTTATCACGGTGATTGTGAAGGGTAGATATAAGTATTTATTAATATTAAGATGTGTACAATTATTGGTTTTGTCGATATAGCTTCACATAATGAGAAATGTTCCTAAAATGTCGTTTCTTATGAACACAATGTTGAAGAAATTTTAAAGTAGGGTAATTCGCTGAAGACCATCGACCTCCATAATCAGGGCCTGAGGACGGCAGGCTAGCCGCAAGCTGTCCTTAAAGAAGCAGACTAAAAGGATTCACTCATCGACGCGGGATAAAACCCGACCCCAACGATACGGAATAAAACCCGACCCAACTACAGATAGAACTACACATAGGTGGCTAAAGTTCTCCGGGCGCTACTGGGAATTTTTCTGAGTGCGCACCCGGCAATGGATGTACTTAGGGGTGACTCAAAAAAGGGGTAATTCACTTATCCTCAACTTAGTAAAGTTACCATCTTTATCATAAAACATGAAAAGGTATGAAGGTATAAACTTTCAAGATCATCGACCTCCATGATCGGGACCTGAGGACGGTGGGATAGTCACCCGCCGTCCTTACAGAAGCAGGCTAGAAGGGTCGCGAACTAGATTCACTCACCGACGCGGATTAAAATGGAACATCGATCGATTAAATATGTATTAATCGGAAGCCCAATACAAAATTGATATCCCTACCGGTGGCGTTTCAATTAATCCTAATCATAATCTATTATTCCAATCAAAAACTTTGCTTAAGGAAGAAATAAATTCATGCAACTCCGATTTGCGGTGAAATCTTAACTTGTCTGGAGATTCCTTTCGAAGTGAAAGAGCGAACAGTTTAAATGCAAATGAGATTACAATTAGATATTTAGATCCTTTCACGAACCACTTATTTTGAAACAAGCTTTTTAATATCGGACTTGTTTAATTAACTATTTAATAGCGATTTGTCAAAAAGGTAGCGTAGTTAATTCTTGTTCACGATTTACTATGGCTTTAGTTCAGAGGATTCAGATATTGAGTTGATTCAGATTTTGTGTTAAAAGTAGGTATATTAAAACACTTTTGTGTTTGCCAGAGCCTTGTCTTTTTATCGGTTGGTAAATCGTGGTGGGGCCTTAATGCGACTATCCTGTATTTAAATTATTGGGAATTTTACAAAATTATTTAGAGATACGATTGAGAATATGACTGCAGCCTTCAAAATTTTAGAAATTCTTTGCTGGGATTTTCTCAACTTTGAAGGATCTCTGCACGTTGTACTGAGAATTCTCAGTACAACGTGCCGTGTTTAGGCAATGCTCCGTACGGGCCACGGTCACCGTGTCTCGGCCGGGCCAGTTATACATACTACGGGCTGTTTCCGTGTATTCTGTACACGGACGTGTATGTGATAGGTGTTTTGTTTGTATCAACTGACTACTATATAGTCATCATCAGTCGATAGAAGTGACGCTTAAAATATGTTTTCATCTCTCATGCTCTGAAAGTGGGTCATTGCTTACCTGATATGCGGGTTGAAAGTGATACATTTCGGCATAGGGCGGAAAAGTAAAAAATAAATTTAAGCACATCTTAAGGCGATGGCAAAAAAAGGTTACAACCAAAGTTCGATTAAGTCAATACAACATTCTGGTTTTTAAATGGTGTTAAACAAAAAAGAGTCGTTTTTGTCTTTTCGTACAGCTCGTACCCTCCGTTCAGGACAATTTTGGAAAAATATCGAAATTTTGGGCCGACTAGACAACTTAATACAAAATTCTTTGTTAAAGTTTTTAAATGTAAATACTAATGATCGACCCTGGGTACAAGAGTCTCTTCCAGTTCGCTTGGGCGGGCTAGGTATTCGTAGAGTCACAGATGTTAGTCTGCCAGCATTTCTGTCGTCAGTCCATATCACCGAAGAATTAGTCAGGAAAATTTTGTTAAATACACTGTTTGATTCCGAGGTGCGATGCAAGACCGATGACATAAATGCTTGGAGGATGTCTTGCCCCGACCACTGACCTGCCCTCACGCCTAGGCTCACAGCGACTGTGGGATTCGCCGCTCTGTAAATTGAGAATTAATACACTAATTGACACTTCTTTCAATATTTCAGAGCGTGCACGCCTACTAGCTGTTGGAGAATGGGAGTCAGGGTTATGGATCCAGGCGCGCCCATCGTCCAATATCAACCTTCCGCAACCTTCGGCAACGCCACTTGCTTTCGGGTGGGTGTACCCAACCGAAAGCGAAAACGACATAATTCGTAGGGCTCTTTCCACCGCAGGTCTTCCGGCCGTACGTGAACCGAATGGGTTAGCACGAAGCGATGGAAAGAGACCGGACGGTATGTCGTTGCTACCGTGGAAGATGGGAAGGCCTTTGGTGCGGGACGCTACATGCTTTGACACCTTAGCACCTTCACACCTTCCAAGCACATCTGGATGTGCCGGCGCTGCTGCTGCATCGGCTGAAGGCCTCAAACGGCGTAAATATGCTAACCTAGCAGGTGTATATTTGAGCCGTTTGGGGTTGAGACACTGGGGTCATGGGATTCGAGTGCTCGTCGCCTTTATAGAGACATTGCTAAACGCTTAATTGATGCTTCTCAGGACCAGAAGGCTGGCTATTTTCTGGCCCAAATAATAAGTATCGCCATCCAACGTGGCAACACAGCCAGCATTCTGGGAACCTTCCCAGTCGACAATGACGCAGAGGATTTTTTAAACGATATTTTGTAATGTATATATTTTTAGTATATAATTATATAATTTATAATTCTTATTGTAAATAAACATTTCGTTTATTCGGTACCAATTAGTATAAAAAAGAGTTAAATTACAATAAAATAAAATGTAAATAGCACAAACAATAATTATTTGGACAGGTGTATCTTACAATACTGAGTATTTTACTCAGTATTTTAAGGTTGAGACTCCGGCTAAACCTAAAACGCCTCTGTATCGCGTCAAATCATAAAAAAATACTCTATAGCGCTTCAAAACAATATGTGCGTAAAAATGATACTGAAAAAATTAAAAAACTGAAGTCTATTTTGCATGGAAAAATATAACTAATGACAAGGCGGTATGATCAAAAGACTAGAACCTGCCCCGAAAAAAGTGCGAATGAAAAACAAAAATAAAAAAAAGGCGGGAAGTATAATATTTGATACGTGATCAATCTCTATTGTTATAATTTATTTATTAGACTTATTTTCTTTTTCTTTCCTCGCATTCGAAATGAAAAGTAGAGTGTGTAACTCGGGTGCAAACACCCATCCCTTGGTTAACAATGTACTAACATGAATTAATATTGACATCTATTTCTTCGTAATCTATGAGTGTAGATAAATTTGTGTATGCAACGACAATGACTAATCACCGATTACTCGAACACGCGACAATCAATTTGAAAAAATAATATTTGGTGTGTTACCATAGTTTATTTGTTGTTTCAAATTTTATTTCATTCGAATGCTATTCAAAAAAATATCTATACGAATTGGAAAACAATTTCATCTTACTCCGCCTTAGTATTTGTACTCGTATAACGAATTGTAAAACTTAAGATCATGGCAAGTGGAAATCCGTAGTCTCTGCTTACCCTAGTGGGAAAGAGGTTTAATATATGTATGTATTTCAAACTGTGGTGTATATAGGATGAATTCCCCCCTTTTGGAGAGGCTATACCCAGCTGCAGTGGGCGTAGAACGGCCTGAAAAAAATATGTAAACACTTTGGTTATCAAACAATTGACTCTTCCCGATAATATTCAAAATTACAAAGCATTGAATGAAATTTAACCGAAAAGCGCTCTTGTGTCGTATAACAACCGGGGAACTACTTGAGAGTTACAATCTACACCCGGATTACTTGTCAAACGGATCGAGATGTCGCCAATCATAAAATTCTCCGTTTGGATACGCACTTGTGAACTCGAACCGACTCGACTCCGCGCACCCTTCTCTTGACGCATGAATTGATTCCCTCTCTTGTTTTGTACTTATTCTTTTATCCATTGGCTTGTACCATGCAGAATAAGACAATGAATATTGGTGGATGTTTTAAATTTTCCTTTATGTTTATTTTCGTACTATTCCCTTGTCAATTTGAAGTTTTCTGCATATTTCACTAATTAAATTTGCCACATTAATAGGTTTTACATTACTAAGACCGGATTCAACCAAACTCGAAATTACACTCGTGTTAAACTATATAGGTGTTTCGCAAAAACGAATGTTGTCCGGTTAGGATCAAATCAGCAGTTTTCTTCTTTCAGGGGGAATACTTTACCACTAAGTTACGGAGGAACGTGCCGATGACATTGAATTAATTTTTAACTATGCGTCATATTTTTATTTTAAACTAACGTTTTCGTGGTTACATTTATGGCTGGTTTACATTGGTCAAGCTTTTAGTACAGTAGCCAAGTACAGTGAACAAGGACAGTGGTATAAACCAATCGGACAGTAGCGAGTCAACTTGGCTTGCAACCTGGCTTGCAAGTGGATCCGAATAGAATGGCTTTCTATTTTTTGGACAGTGATCCCCCCCGCCCGACACTTGACTCGCCACTGGCGTAGTGTAAACAGTAAAATTTAGTACAGTGCATTAGTGAGCGGCTTCAAGACGTGTTGTTTAATTCATAGCTTTTTTCTTTTTCTAAAGAAATGGCGGGTAAATGGTCCAAGGTCACCACAATGCACACAGTACCCTAAATAAATTGTGCATTTAATATAGATTAATATGGCCGTTTACAGCGTGTAATTTAAATGAATATTTTGGGAGATATTACAGATTTAAAATGCAGGGACATAGATGTTGCGGCGATCATTCTTATTCCATCAGACGTATTTTTTGACGAGACTCGTCCATTGTGCCAGATGAAAGACACTTGACTGGCCGTAGTGTAAACAGTCACTGTCCAGACTCGAAATACTCGCCACTGTACCTGCACTCGCCACTGTACTAAAAGCTTGACTAATGTAAACCAGCCTTGAAGCGAAGTAAACTCATGCTTTAGTTGCTTGTAAAAATTAAATTGACCGATTGAGTCAGTCTATTGAAAACCTATAAAAATACTCCTTAAATTTTTATTTTTGGAATTTTTAAATTCATCTGTTTTCAATTTTGTGCCACCTTCTTTTTGATGTCCCTTAATTAGTCTTTAATAAATAACGATTTTAAAGAAAAGATATTATTAATTGAGCGAAGCGAGCCGAAGGCGAGCGGAGCTCTCAACGGGTGACTCAAATTACGATTTATGTTAAATTGTTTCTCGGCGAATACTAGGCCGATTTCGGATTTTCTTGCACTCATCAAAAGCTTACAGAATTACCCAGGTTCTTACGAAGCCAGAATTTAGAATTTCGATCAAATAAAAATAATTTAATTGATGGTAAAAATTCCCATAGCGTAATGACAAAAAATACTTTGACAGAGTTATATCGCTTTGAATCAAAACTCGCTTCGCTCAAATATATGCTGCAGCGTAACGGTACGTTTCGCGACTGTGGCGACCTAGTATACATAGTTGTGGGGTATTGATTATTAATTTCGAATGAAGATCTTTATTTACAATAAGAATTACAATATATACAAAATAAACATAATTATAGACTTAAAATATTTACATTACAAAATATCGTTTAAAAAATCCTCCGCGTCATTGCCGACTGGGAAGGTTCCCAGAATGCTGGCTGTGTTGCCACGTTGGATGGCGATAGTTATTCTTTGGGCCAGAAAATAGCCAGCCTTCTGGTCCTGAGAAGCATCGATTAGGCGTTTAGCAATCTCTCTATAAAGGCGGCGAGCACTCGGACCCCATGACTCCAGTGTCTCAACCCCAAACAGCTCAAATATTGAATTTTCGAACATCTATCGTATCAAGTAATTAAAACAGACGTATTGTAACACTGCACCTACTGTTATCTGGTACACAACCTTAAAAATATCATAAGCTCCCTGCTCTCACAGGGCCGGCTTCTGTATTCATTGAAGAGTCAGACGGTTGGGAACTTTTGCTACTTATATAAATCCTCAAGTGTCACTGAGGCTCCACTGTCGAGTTTCCGATCGTGTTCATATTGATTGCGAATAAAATAATACTAGAAAGAGTCTTATATAACTTACGTAGATGCAAACGACCGCCAACAATGTACAATCAACCCGCCTGTGCAAATAGTACATGTTATTCAAACATAGTGTTTGACGATTATGAGGATGGATGTGTCGGGACATAATAATTACGAACTGATTGTTAGAGGTCCATTTAATGCTCTTTTTCTCCTTTATACCGAACACTATCCCAAACCAATAGATATCTAATGATCGATATAAAAGTTGCGATATTTTAATCAAAAAGATCGTTTCAAATAGTTCTTTAAATTATTTGATTTAAATTTGCTCAAATTATACAATACACATTCATGCAAAATAATCAAAGTATCGTAACATGTTTAGCGGGTATACACAAGAGTTAGTTGTGATAATACGAGTAGATAGGTACTTTATTATTGCTCCCCGATGCTTTGGTTAGATTTCACCAACTTGACTGAAAACGTCAATCCCAAAATAACCTCAAATGAAGAACAACTTTAGACAGGTTTCTGCCTAAAGTTTCTATTTAGAAGTGGATACATAATTTTATGTTCAAAGTTTATCAAAATTTAAAATTTAATCAAAATTGTTGTGACCGTTTGCAAAGAGTTGTTACACACACGAATTGTTTGTTTTAATTAATATATTTGTAGTGACTACTCGTAAACTTGGCAGATATTCTCGATAGAAACGTTTCCTGGGTTCATGCGAGGATACAAAACGACATTAGTTGTTCAACATAATTTATTCCACTAGGCACTTTAATTCTAGTACACACTCTAATTTTACAATCGTTAGTTTATTATCCTAGCTAGTAGTCGGTAAGATGACCATCGGGACGTCAATCCTATCACACCAAATATTACTACCGTCGGTCCACCTTGACCAAGTACACCTTAAACTCACAGCGACCCACACTATCGCTAGTCTCAAAGATCTACCACCATTATGTAATAGCTCACAATCAACTCTGTTCGACCGCTTACGACCACTCCTTTTCGCAAAGTTCAACTGAATACTACTCGTAATTGCCTTGCCCTGATGCATCATAGAATGGCGGCCTGACCATATTCGAACACGTGATCGTGTTCGTCTCCTATTGGTCGGGTACACAGAAAGCTAATTACAATTTTAGTGAATTCTAATTCAATATTACGGTTCACTAGTTATGAAAGGCAATGTAACAATTCATTAGCATTAAATCCGGAATTTAACATTGGTTTACAACTATGGTAGTTACAAAAACGTGAACAATAATCTTCTCGAGTATAGCTTCATCCGACATAATCGACCCGAGTTAATTTATTATATGAAATTTAATAACTTAACTAAGTACAGAACTTATTTCTATGTAATTTAACTTAAAGTCGTTACTCCCAATCGCAAGAAGGAGTACCTCCATACCTTAGTGTAAAGTCTGTTGTGTAGAGTCTACAATAGACAAAATTTATAGAAGCGTAAAATTACGATCTCTAGTTTTATGTTAATTCATTCGTCGTTCACAAACACGTGCATACAATAAACTGAAGAAAATAAGGGGGTGGTTCCTAGAGCAGTAACCGTAACACCGGTCACAATCCGCTTGACCCAAAAACCCGTTGGAGTGGTGCGGGAGGCAGACGATCGTGCTGATAGCGTGCGGCTCGCCTCTGACACTCGCGAGCTCCGCCTGGGACACTAACATACTATTGACTGCAGTGAACTACCGCCGCACTCCCGCCCTTGCATTTATTAATTAAAAAGCCATTCTCATCTCAAAATAATGGCTTTTTGTATTTGAACGAATTTAAGGAGGTACTTTATTAACGAAAATCAAATATAAGCAGGTTATGCATCACGCCTATATCCCCTAAGGGGTAGTCAGAGGTGCATTACACACCCTCACTTTGTTAGTATTTTTTGGTCCCACGTATTTGTTGGCAAGCCTATTGCTGTTACCGGGCACTATAAAATATCCATAACCACTTTGTAAATCAAACCAAAATTCCAACACCCAGGACAGATTATATACCTCACCACTGATTAGAATTTCTGCAGTCCGAGAAAATAAGATATTATAAGTACCAAAATAAATACGTTAATACACAACGCCAGCTAAGCAGTTGCACTGTAATTATATAAGGAATCTATTAGGGCAAAGCAAGAGAGACCGCAGCGCAAGGCATTAAGTAACTACTTTTTCTTGAAGCGTTTCGCCGTTTTTTAGTATCCTTATAGATTCGGTGTGGATATAGTTAGAAAGTCCAGTTACAAAAAAAACCTTAAGAGGATTTCAGAGATATCCCCTTTCGATGTCAGTCGATGCCACTGGAAATACCTTCTGCGTGCGTACTATAGACACCCGACAATAAAATAAAAACCCTTTTGATATGTGATTTCTCTTTCCAAATAACATTGAAACAGAGAAGTTGTTTACTAGGATACCCGGGAGATGAATACTTTTTCTTTAGTCGCAAGACCTGTAGAGGGGAACAAAGAAATTTACGTATTTATGCATCCATACGCATAGAGAAAATAACCCTCTCTGTTGGAGTCGCGTAAAAATTATAATTCGAAACAAAGATATTTGGAGATCTTAAAATTAATAGAGATCGAACCTGAGAGCGCAGGAGTACCAGTTCCACCTTTTATCATGTGTTACAACGTTTACGCCACCGAGCCAGTAGATCGCTTATGCCCGTAGCGACATCGACGTTGGTTAGTTTTCTATGTATAACTACTTGTACTACTTGTTGTTCCGTACCAAAACGGCAAAAAAAAACACGTTTGTTGTATGGGTATTGTACCCTTAAATGTTTATTATATTTTGTTTTTTTTACTATTTGTTGTTATAGCTGCAACAGAAATCTATCATCTGTGAATTGTAACATTCTAACTATCACGGTTCATAAGATACAGCGTGGAGACAGACGGACGGACGGACAGACGGACACCGAAGTCTCAGTAATAGAGTTCCCGTTTTACTCTCGTATTAGTGAAGACTTGTCTGGATTGGTTCAGTAGTTTTAAAGATTATTTAGATTAAATCCAAACTTTTATCCCTTTATAATATTATTAGATATAGATGTAGATATACCAAGATAAGTGAAAATTTGTGGTCTTATTAGTCTCTTCCCACGGGAAATGCGTATTGTCTCAGTTACACAGTGGTAATGTCGTATGGTGGGGCATTGAAATATCGTCACCATGCGCCATGGAATGTAGGGAGAGACGAAGGAGGTTAACGTCTGCTAAATTACTTGCTTTGTATACCAATACATTGAATAAGGAAGAGTATCTATGTAGGTACCTACTACGTATACAAACCGGTGGCTATATTGTTGCAGAATGGAGCCAATTCCATGTACCTATGATGACGTCATATAGTGCAGAGGCAACAGGTGTCCAAATTATAACACAATAAACCAAATCACGTCTTTATTAAATTTATTACGCTCACATTTTGTAAGTCACTGTTGGCACCCCGTAATAGGGGGCGACCCTATTGCCATTTAAGAACAGTCAGACACACATCTTGCCTGTACACACACACATACACACACACACACACACATTAATATTGTATTCCTATACCTATCTAGCCACCATAACATCCTAAAATTAATTACATATTATGATCAGAAACTGTATGACACACAATAAAAGATGATCAGTTTTGTATTCGTGTAATGGTAACAGCAGAGCACTGACTCCAAAGATACAGGAATACATAGTTTGAGAGGCAGGGTTTATGTTATTAGTGTACAACTACTCAAACATCAACATTCACATCTTATTTCTAACAATTTATATTCATTACCACTCTGTAATTCAAACTAAATTTCCAACACCCAGGACAGGCATTACTTAGGTACCACATTTAAGGAAATAAGAAAATTTTGCCGATTGAGCTTCGTCCGTGGTCAGCAGGTGCACCGCGTGCAGGCGAGGATGACTTGAGACGTACAGAAGTTTATAAGGTCCCTTAGCACCTCCTTTAATACTCCAAATAGGTATCTAATTGATTATTTAGGAAGAAGATGGGATGAATGCGTGGGTGAGTACATTACTCGATTTTTTAGAATTGAATCATTGACGCCCGGCAGACCTTGGCTACCTGTGTAGCAGCTGCGTTGTGGTCGGGTGTTACCCCGCATCCTTGGGGGTCGGGTTTGATCCCGCGTCGGTGAGTAAAGGTATTCCTTCTAGCCTGCTTCTGTAAGGACGGTGGGTTGCTAATCCATAGTCCTCTGGCCTCGATCATGGAGTCGATGGATACTCAGCCCGAATACTCTAAATATTTGAGTGACGTTTCAGTATTCGGTCGTGTCAAATCAGTTGCTAATCGAATAAGTATATACCATAGTTAATGAATACTAATGAATAAGGTATTGTTGTGACAAAAGGAGACAATATAAATTGCTCCTGAAGGTTACACTTTAATTACAACCACAATTTTGTATTTGCCGAGTCTGTTATTAAAATGAAAAGAAAAATATTTATCATTTGTCAATCTGCTTGTTGTGGATGTTTTGATTAATCTCGTCATATTTTTCATTAAAATCGTATGTCTTACGTTTTTAATAACCTGGCTTTTTATGTGCATTAATTATATATTGCATCTGCCTCGGTGGCGCAGTGGTATGAGTATGCGACTGCCGGCCCTCAGGTCCCAGGTTCGAATCTGGGTCGAATCAAATTATTTGTGTGATCCACATGATCCAAATATTTGTTTCGGAGTATGGGTGTTTTATACGAGTATGTATAATAAGTATGTATTTAAAAATATATAACTATGTTTATCAGTCGTCTAGATCCCATAGCACAAGCTTATGTTAGCTTAATTTGGGCTAGATGACTTTGTATGAGATTGTCCGAAAATATTTATTTATTTATTATTATTTATTATCATGTTTCTTAGCTTAACCTTAACCTTAACGTTAGTTAAATTTATATTACTTAATATTATTTTATTATATATTATTTTATTTATTACCTAATGCCACGCTTAGTATAGGGTTCCGTAGTCACCCATTATAGGCTCTATAACTCCTAACCTAACATAGTTATCTGGTCCGTTATAGTTTTGCTTAAAAAATCATCATATGGACTACGATCATGAGTTTTTTTTCAGATTCTTCAAGGTATCCGTTTAGATTTGAGAGGGGAACGCCCTGTTTTTAAAAAAAAATGCGTTTTAAAGTTGAAAATCTCACAAACGGATACCATCCTCCGGGGTGGGAGCAAGAAAAACAAAACAAATTCTGGTTACGTGTAGGGAAGGTACCCACAAAAAAAATATTTTTCAAAATTTTCTTTTAGCACTTTGTCAATGTAGTAAATACAACATATCCATGCAAAGTTTCATGTTTCTATCAGTCACCGTTTAGGAGGAAAGCCGAGGACAGATGGACGGACAGACATGACGTAACTATAAGGGTCCGAGACTTTTACTACGGAACCCTAAAAATGGGTAATACTTGTGCATAGGTAAAATTAAAAAAAAATGCCACAACTACCGAAACAAACCAAACCAAAAAAAATATACAATCGAATTGAGAACCTCCTTGATGAAGGCACATATTATGAAGAAAGGCGAAGCAGTCTCACAAACCTACAAAACGTACGACCTCCGGACTTCGTCTGTAAGACGCATTGTGAAATAGGCTGCGGGGAAGGGACGTTGACCTGCCCCTCATGCCTCACCTCACTTCTCCAGCAATTCCTAAAATAAATGAATGTCAACCTTAAACACATTCAAGTACAGATAATGTTCCTTTAGCTTACGCACGTATGAGAAGGTTTTATCGGAAAAATGCCGTGCGCCATTCGCAATAGGATTTTGAGTGAGTCTGGGGTAAATTATATCGTCATACTCGCATCTACGAGGATGTAAGCTCTGATTTCAATTGTCAAGATATTACGTGTAGGCTGTTATAATGAAAACCTTTTTGCATTGCAGTATTATAATGCTTATCAACCGAATTCCAAAAAAGGAGGAGGTTCTCAATTCGACTGTATGTATTTTTTTTATGTTTGTTCTGTCTCTGGACTGGGTGAACCGATTTTGATTTTTTTTTTAATTAAAGCTACTGACAACTATTTGGTCCCATTTTGGTGATTTGAAGTCGGTTTTTGTGTCAATTTTTGACGTGTATTTTTCGATTATAATATTTTATCATGTTTTGGGGTGTCATTAAAGTTGAATATCACTCAGACACATGGCATGGTCCCATCAAATAATACTTAAAATAAGAATAACAGAACGAATTTTTCATAAAAATGTTTACGTAAAGCAAATTTCTGTTTCACGAGTTTGTACCAATTTTACCAAGCAAAAACTAATGTGGTTTTAAAAATTTGTTTTGTGTTTGTGGTATATTGATAACTTAACTCGTACCTATTACTTATCTTTGTATTTTAATTTTTTTGTAGAAAGTACCTACTGATCCCTTTTCTGGCAGCTCAGCACAAATCAAGACCCCTTTAAATTAGGAGTCGTTTGAAAAATCTAATTATACTTCTTTTTCGTGTATGCCGCCTTTGTTTTTCATCAGAATAAATATCAATTACCTAGATTCAAAATAACACCTGAAAGAGTGTAAAACACTCTTTCAGGTGTGTTATTTTGAATCTATATATTTACCACAAACTTATTTACAAAATCTCTGTTTTGGCTACTAAAAGCGTGTACCGATAACATTTAGGTCAAATTGTATCATTTGGCATCGCAGTTCACTAATGACGAGAAGCCATACGAGACTTTACGTAAAATAGCATCAGTTGCTTGCTTAACGTAAGTTGCATTTTTCGTTGTTTTAAGTGAGCCGGTATTGGATCGATAAGTCCACGACCCACGTGCACTGCGGTGATACCCCGCCCGGCACTCAACGTGACACCCGCTCGCCACGTGCTTTACCCTCTAACGATTGTACTACGGTATGGAACCAGGGGCTTCGTTATACATATTTCCTCGGTTGTTTCTAATAAGCAATAAGGAGTTTTATTAGGTACTGTTGTGTAATTTAGAAACTAACTTTGTAATTTACCTTTGAAACTTAATAAGAAACCCTTATAAAGATTTTGGTTTACTCTATATTACGATATTAGGACTTTATATAACATACATTTAAAGATAAGGTAGAGAAAGCATTGTTTACTAGATTTCGTTAAGGTATTCTATTTAAAACTAAATATGTAACTGGTCCATATTAGCAAAAAAATCTTCTTTTTTAATTAAAATGGACCATGAATTGTATAAATTTTTCCAAATTGCTATTTTTAAATGTACTCAACATGTCGTTAGCCACTATACACTATGATGTGGCTTGAAAAATGTTGGTCTCATTATTTAAAAACAATCAATAATTTTACAAGTTCTAAAATAAGTTTCTCTGTTAATAAATTTAGCGAATAAGGTAACCAAAATAGTTGGAACACCCGTCTGAATATAGTTTTCATGTCTCGTATAGTGCACTCTGTCACAGAATAGGGAATAGGCTCTGTGTCGAACTGTCAAGTCTGTGATATCCATTTGTGTTACATCCGAACCAGGCCGCTCAAGGTGGCAAATCTAGTACATATTTGATGTATTCGAGCCGTTAGAACTCCCATTAAGAATTCAAATCATCGCTTGCCTTTGCGAGCCCAAGGCGACGTTTAACTATTCGACAGTAGAACTCTTAATAGCTGTAAGTATTTACTCGGATTAAGTTCGCCTGATGAAGGGTGAAACATTGTTTAAGTACAACTGTTCCTTAGAGAGACAAACTTGCTACATTATTGATAGCATGGTTAATTATGCCTCCCCCAGCTAAAAGCTTGTCTCGTAAGCGTTTACATCTTTGCATTGTTAATTTCAGAGTCGTCTATCTAAGGCAAATACAACATTTTATTACTGATATGATATTGAATTATATAGATTATTGACTCTGCTTAGGAATTTATTGGAATGAATTATACATGGGTTGAAAAGGTCAATTCTTCGATTATTTTAAGTGAAATAAACTTGCTCGCGTTGGTTTATAATCCAGATCACAGCGGGTGTGTTAGATTTGTTTGTTAATTTTTAACAATTACAATTATAACGTCAGATTTCTCTTTGGATAAAACGTGAATTCTTTTCTTACAATGAATACAAGACTGCCTAAAATTCAATAAAAACCCAAGTGAGTTCCTCAAGAACATTATTTTAACACATCGAGCAATCTGGAACATTAAAGTTAATAATATAATCCTCATCAAAGCTGGCATGAAATATCGGCATTAATTAGTACGAAACAATTCTTGCATAAATAGGTAAACAATATTTGATATTAATGGAACACGATAGGTATTGTTGTCGAGAAACAATTTTAACGCATGCATTATTAAACTGCGTTGCCTACAGTTGGGATATTTTAATAAAGCCACCCTCGGGAATTTCGCTAGTAAACTCCGTTCGCCATTCATCTGATAGTGCGTACTTTATTAACTAATTTTATGTCAATTAACAATTTGGTGAGTTATTTGCCACGATGGTTTTAATTCAGTAAAATGTTTACGTTCCATCAGAATTTTAGTGTTGTATAATGATATGGACACCATCACGTATGGTTCCCTGAAGGAGTAGGCAGACGCATATTTTAACTGCACATTTCTAAGTTTTCAGTTAAATTGGTACGTTTACATTTAACGAGTCATTTTATCAACTTGATTTTTAGTTTACGATATTTCATTCCATCTGACCTCCACAACCCATGGACATATTCAAGTTCTATACTTAGTTAGACCAGTCGGATTTTGTTTTTGGGCTCCAACTTTCCGTAGCGACTGCCATAGATGTTCACATGACAACCGGGACCGATAACTTAATGTGCTCTCAGAGGCACGGAGGGATCTCAATGTTTTAAGAAATGGTCACTCCTCCTAAAAGTGGCCTGGCTAGATGTTGCTTAACCTTTGAAATGTGTTAACTTAGTAGGTTACCACTTAGCCCCGAGCCCCTAGACGATAATAACAGTGACCATAACAGTTTAAATAACAAGTCATTTTGTTTGATACACATCCATAATTACATTTTGAACCCCGACCGATCCCCGGGTATACAGAGATGTTTATTACACCCTCATTTCGCCTGTCTTGGGTTCCACGTAATAGGGGGTGTCTTATTGCTATTTCCGGCCACTTGTTGGTAGTTTATAATTGTTTAAAGTCAGCTTAGTTGAAAAATCTTGCTTTTTAAATAAAATTGCATATGACACCCACTCTGCCAGAAACTTTGTTAGACCCACGAAATAGGCTTGCCCAAGCCTATTGCTGTTGCCGGGCACTATAGGAAGTTCATAACCGCTGTGTTCAAATCAAATGTCAAACAGTAAGGACCGATATAACATACCACTAAATAGAATACCTGCAGAGCGAATAACTATTTTTCAAGGATCTTTTTTAAAAAGACTATCACATTGTCCCATGGTGGCTAGACAGTTTCTGAGTGCAGCTTAAAACTTTTTATAGATATTACTACCATATTCAATAGATTTACGGTTTTTAACTATTATTAGTTTGCAGAAGGAGATAACAAGATTGAATTTTAAAACCAAACTTCGAACATTAAATTTTTTGTGGTAATATTTTTATACTAATATTATAAAGAGAAAATATTGGATTGATTGTTTGCATTGATTATACTCGGCAACTTCTGAACCGAATTTGAATTTCTTTTCGCTAGTATGTAGCTACTACCCCCGAATATATTTATACCGGACATGTGTTTTTGTGTGTGTGTTCGTGTGTGTGTGTGTGTGTGTGTGTGTGTGTGTGTGAATTGGGAACGAGAAAACTCAGTATATCACGCAGGCGGAGCCGCGGTATACATTCCTTCTATCAAATCTAACATGACTTGACTGTACCTATACTACTATAGAAATTATAAATCACAAAAACTAAAATGTCATCGGCAGAACTCGAACCCCCGACCTGTCCCTGACAAGGGTGAATGCTCTGACCACTGAGCTCGGGAATCACGTCAAACGTTGACACGTAATATGAGTCAGCGTAAGAATTGCCCTATTTCTTAATATGGAATCGGGCACCAGTACTAGTTTATCTGAGACTGAACTAAACTTATTACTCTTCATTCACAACATTTACATTTAACTTCGGTATACTTTCGGGACCACGTACAATGAATGCATACTTGAAGAAATTTCTCAAAGACAGTTGCCTCACTTTCGTTCATAATTAATACGGTGAACTTCAGCTTAAGAACGCTTCTTAGCGCATGGCGAGAAGTACAGCTTAACTTATTCACTAAGGGGAAAAATTTCATATTCTGAACAAGCATACCTTCTGCCTTTAAACACACTTCATTTAACCCACAATAAAAAAATTGTGCACTTCATATAAACAGTACGCAAGTACTAATTTGTGGAATATACGCATATGTATACATATATACGAGGGGGTGGACAAGTGTATAACGCGCCCTCATTTTGCTACTAGATTTGTTGGTCCCATGTAATTGCTGTGAGGCTCCATACACTATAGGAAGTCGATAAGATTTTTGATATTTATTATACACCTGAATATGTTTAGTGAGAAACTAGGTGGAATTTGATAGTTGATATTATGTCAGTGTCCCTTTAGATGGTCCTTACTGAAGCTTGTTAAACTGGTTTGAAGATAAAGATATAGTTTGAAGATATTGTAGTCTCTTCTGTATGTATTTATTTATGTATATATTATAATGGACCTTTAGTTTATGTAAGTTTATTTTTATTGCACTGCACACACGTTGACTTGTCACCTTTACATATCCTCTCTGGCCTGCTGGAAGAGATTCCTTTAGGAATAAGTAGTGCCCTTGTCATAACTTTTCACTGTTCTCTTTGTATTCTTCTTATTGTTTTATTTTTCTATGTGTGTTGTATATAAATAAAAAATAAAGGATAACTATCCACAGTCAGTTTAAAAATGTTAAACAATGCGCTTCTCATCGTGAACTACGATGGCTACACCTCGTAGCGTGTGTACGTTCACGTAGATAAAAACTTATTCTAAGATTCACGACCCTTCTAGCCTACTTCAGGACGGCGGGAGGCATCATGGAGGTCGATGGTCTAGGGCGTAGATAAGTCTGCGGCGCCCTGGCCGCACTGACTTCGGAACTCAGCGGAGAGGGTACGGACCCCTCACCCTTTCGGCCGCCTCCTTCGCAAGCATGACTTGCTCGCAGAAGGACATAGCCAACTCGCGTTGGGGTATCCACGCCCAGACCCACTACGATAGGTCCCGACGCTGTCTCGCCCACGCTAAGCCATCCACCAGTGTGTGGAGTGCAGTGCCTTCGCCGGAGGCCCCGCCCCGCAGTGTTGACAAGACAATGGGTTGTGACTTCACGATGGTTGTGAAATAAATAAATATGTTAGAACAATTCACACAACGCCATCTAGTCTCAAACGAAGCAGAGCTTGTGATATGAGTTCTAGATAAACTGATACAAATACTTATATGGTAGATTTTTTTTGTAAACATATTTTATTATTAAACATCCAGACTTCGGTACAAACGTATCTGCCTTCACATAAAGTTTATCCCGACCGGGAATCGAACGCGAGACTCCGGCGTCGAAACCGGATGCACTACCGACCACGCCACCGAAGCAGTCAATAGATAGATATTCACCGAAGCATCCATGCCCGGTGATAATCTGCGTCGCACGACACGTGAAGTCACCATGCCGCCTCTGCAGCCACTCGTCCATGATCGGTCTCGTCGTATCCTCCCCACGATTTGAGCAAAACCCGCCGTGACCTTGAGTGCTGCCTCCTGGTGCGCGTGAAACTAACAAAGTAATTGTCGAAATATAGGCGTATCAGAAGTTTAACATTTTAATCTATCCCGTTGGGCATCAAGACGCTATTTTGTGTATGTGTAAGAGAGAGAATATATCGTTTTTCATTGTCCTATCCATACCCTTCATTTTGCCCAGAACAACGTTTGCTACCGAAGTAGGATTAATCCCGACCCCAAAGATGCGGGATAAAACCCGACCCAACACCAGACAGAAGCCAAATAGGTGACGAAAGACCGGCAATTGACGTAGGACTAAAAAAACCTAGTTTCAATACCTAAAGGGAAATAAATTCAGGATTTTCAAATCAGAAGGTGCATTAGTTAAATGTAGGGACTTGTTTGTAGACAAATTAAATAAAGCTGAAACCAAGGAAATATTGAATTGTCAGTTAAGAAATGAAAAAAATTAATTCCTCTAAGAACCACCTTGTTTTGTGAAGTTGGTTAATGACAGCCTATCTCAGTTCCGAAACGGAAAGGCAATTCACGCGGTAGCCGCAGCAGGTAACGGAAGCGTCTGATCAACCGGGCCCGGGAGGGCGAGATAAGAGGATTACACCATGCTTAGCGCACTGTTTGTTTATTTTGTACATTTTGCTACTTATTTTGAAATAAACACTATTAGTTTGTACCTATTATTACGGATTAAAAGCTATGTATAAAACAATAATTTCCTTACAAAATTTCTAAATAAGGTGAGATAACTGACCGGTCGTAACTGTGAAAAATTTACTTGTGATTAAAAAAGATGAGGCAGTTACAAAAATCTTAGATGCATCTGTTCTAGTCTCAGATATATTTATAAACAAGTACACACACACACATATAAGTAACCTCGTTCCGATTCCTTGAAAGGGTAGTTGTACAATTATTGTAAGCCCAAAGTTTATCAGTTCTTTTTGGTATGTGTCACTTCTATTTTTACCAGCACCTCGTGCGTTCAAAATCCATTATTTGCCAACCTACATTATATCTTCAAGTAAATTTACGAAATACCTGTTCAATTGAATTCCACTCAAACTTGAGAGATATACTTTAGACATAAATTGGTTGTCAAAGTGGAAACGAGCACCGATCGGCAATCGGTCACCATCAGCCGCGTCATTTCCAACCGTCCTGTTGCTGATCTTTGTAAATGACAGGGATAACTTGTCGTTGCCAACTTTAACGTGCTCTTCTCTTTGACTGAATATAAATTGTAGCATCCAGTATCAGGTAAAAAGGAAAACTCATTCTGAGCTCACATCGGCTCACATTTACTAATCATTTTGAGACCGATATTTTAGTTACCTAATTGTACTTTTGTTACGGTAAATATCGAAGTTCGGCCGCATCGCAGTCGCTGGATTGGTAAAAGGCTGGGCGGCTCGCAAATTCGAGATACTACAATTGAGCTATCTAGCTAATGTGTTAGTGCTAGGAGTGGGTTCATATCAGTTGTGTGGTGATTGGAGATAAATTTCAACGCCTTAGCCACCAGAATACTGACGCTTTCAATTCGCCTCGAATAAGTATACGAATTTGTGCCAACGAGTCTAGTTTACGAGTTTATAGCTTAAGAATTGAATAGCAGCTATTCGCAAGATAAGATTTTATTTCACATATAACATATCTAATAACTTTAGTACCAAAAACCCCATTTCTGTTTGGTTTCATTGGAAGCATAATCGGTTAGAGACGACTAGAGCTAATGAAAGCTATGAAGCTTTCATTAGCTCTAGTCTAGATGACGATCTTAGCCGCCAAAGTAGTAGGAAATCTCTCTAAGGAGGACGTCAAATATAAATAGAAAACAAACAACCAAATTGCTAAAACCACGTCACTTACCACCAACCACTATTATTAAAAAGGTAAATGATCTAAATGACGGTATATAATAAAGCACTAAGTACCTCACTCTTGGCCGAGACACTCAAATATAACTGTAAGAATAATCTTATCTCTGTGCCCAGTGCTCAGACTCGAATTACAAGTCAGAAAATAAAATACGAGACTTGAAACCCAGAAGCTCTTATATTTCGTCGGTTTGAAGGGGTACTTGTGCTGGCTACATAAAGACTCGGAGGCGAAATTTCATTTGTGTTTCAAATACATTTTAACGTGCTAATGGAAATGAGGTTTTATTAAATATTTATTACGTTGTGATATACTTAGCTGAGTGGTCCGCTGTATGTAGGTACGTTAATGGTTACCCGCGTTTTATGTAGGAAGGTTTCGCATGATTTGATCACCGTGAGTCGACACTTGTCCAGTAGGCTCATCCATCAGACACAGACATGTCTTCGCAACTAATATATTACTAAGTAGCGGATGCCCGTGGCTTAGTTTAGTATTTTGTACCCGTTTACTTCAGCAACTAATTCCCCTTCTGCGAGCAAGTCAAGCTCGCGAAGGAGGCGGCCGAGAGGGAGAGGGAGCGTACCCTCCCCGCCGAGTTCCGTAGTCAGCGGCGAGGGCGCCGCAGACTCATCTACGCCCAAGACCATCGACCTCCATGATCGGGGCCTGAGGACGGCGGGATCGCCACCCGTCGTCCTTACAGAAGCAGGCTAGAAGTGTTGCGTGCTGCAGGGCCTTTGCCCCATAGCACGCAACCAGATTCACTCACTGACGCGGGATAAAACCCAACCCCAACGACGCGGGATTCTTATCCCGACCAAACCCCCGCAGAGACCACAGAGGTGGTCAAAGTCCGCCGGGCGCCACTGGAAATACGTTCTGCCTGTAACCAGAGACGCCCGGCAACGGACGTTAGAGCGGCTACGGCCTTTGGACGCGGAAATAAAAAAAATAAATAAAAAAAACAAAAAAAGCAACTAATTCCAGGGATGTAAAATGTCCCGTACCTATACCTAATTCGTTCGATTAGTTGGAATAGGGATACGAACCAACGATCACATTTATTGTTTAGCAACGGTTTTAATGTTATACGTAGGTCACACTATAAGTTATGCGTAACTTAAAAAAACAAAATGTTAAAACCAAAAAATTACGTTTATTGCTTTTCAAAATACTCTCCTTTACATTTTAAACATTTTTTCATGCGATCGAACCATTTTTTAAAACAGGATGACCGCAGATCTGAAGGCATGTTTTCTACGTGCTAATTGAACGCTATCACTGCCTCTTCTGAGTAGGTAAAAGTGAAACCTCTCATCAAATCTTTGATTTTGGGGAAAATACAGAAATCACAGGGTGCTAGGTCGGGGCTATGCGCAGGATGGGTGAAGAGTTGTACTTTTTTGGAAGCTAAAAATGACTTTGTTTTGTTGGCCGTGTGTGAAGAAGCGTTGTCATGATGTAGGAGAACGCGGCTTTTGGGTCGTCTTTCGCGAACTTTTTCTAACACCCTGGGTAAACAAATGGTAGAATACCACTCGGCATTAACCCTCTTTTGATCTTCAAGTGGAATTGTACAGATGGAACCCGTAGCTGAGAAAAAAACGTGATCATTTTTTTACCAACGTTTCTGGCCTCGCTCACTTTTGTTGGCTTGTTCTCATTTTCAAACACCCATTCACAAGATTGCTGTTTTTTTTTTCGGGTTCAAAACAATAAATCTACGTTTCCTCTATACATAATATATAATACATAAATACACTCGACCTCTCTCAAATTCAGCAAACCATCGCCTCACGGTGCTCAAACAAGGTGCTTCTCTCCCAAAAGCATTTTAAAGACGAGCGGCACAGGCTTGCGGAGAGAGAGACCTTTTAAAATCATATAAAATCATCGCCCTAAAATCTTTTCGACTTAATTCCATTTTCGTTGCATACGTAGAACTTTGATGTGTGATAAAAACACTTGACAAATGATTTCCCCCCAACTGTTTTTTTTATTACTAAGAAGGTTACAACGTTTATAAAAATATAACATTCGAAATTCAAATAGTTCCTATTAGCTAGAAGTGCAAAACTTTTAGTGTGCCCCATGTAGGTATAAATTTGGCCATAGAATAGGTGAGTTAGTAAATATGTATACTCTGCTTAGTTTGATGTTTGACGCATGTGAATAAGAAACTAGATGTTTTATAGATCTCCTATAGTAACTGCTGATGCAGTGAGAGCTCAATAATAACTGCTCTACATATAAAAAAACATAAATGTTCATTGCTGTCTAGTGCTTTAGTAAAGATAAAATATTATGGAATATATTTCGCTGCGTCTGGGGAGTAAATTGAATGCAGGCGTAGTTACGAATTCATCCAGATTCTTTGTAGGTTGCAACTCGTGGCTTTGGTATATTGTACAGAGAGTGCCCACTTCTAATTCTTTTGTTGCGCCTTATACCTAATGAGAACCTATTTTGTTACGGTAGCTATTGAAAATGTTGAGAATCCTTGGTTTTCTAAGGTTCGAATATTATAAAGAGGAAAGATTTTATTGTTTGTTTGAAGCGAATAGGCTCCGTAACTACTGATCCGATTTAAAAAAAATCTTTCACTGCTATTTAGCTATCCCTAGGTGTTGCCTAGGGATAATGTAGCTACGAGTAAATATCAGGAGGCTACTTTTTATCCCGGTTATGCGTTCCCATGGGAACAGGGAACGAGAAAGCTATATCATGCGGGCGGAGCCGCTGCGATCAGCTAGTGTCAAATATTTTTCCGCCGTTACGGCAATGGAATTTTTTTGATGTATTAAATTCTCTATGCTCTGAATATACATAATACATACCTACATATACTCAAGCATGTTTTCCCGTAGTGGTAGGCAGAGCCATGTTATACGTTAATTTGTCGCCAGTTTGAGGATGAGAGAAATACAAAATATCCTTTACTTACCTACTCAATTTGACTGTTACTGAGATATCCGTTAAATTGATAATTGGTCAAAATAATCCACCTACGCCAATAGGTAAGATGCCTAATTATACTTATGTATGGTTATTACTGATTTTTCTTGCGTTCCTTCAAAGTAGGTATAGTTACTACCCTAACTATTTCAAGCAGAATATGCAATTGAACTAACGGATTTTTCCAGAAACACTTAAATTAATAAATCCAAATAGTTGTCAGACTAAACTTTACGACTTTTAGGACTTTTTAACTTCTACGGCTATTTAAGTATATTTTAATATACTTAAATAGCCGTAGAAGTTACACATAAATAAGCATTTATTTGATCGTACGAGTCATCTGTGTACATTTTTATTGGTTGGCATTTGTACAACATAGATGTGTCCATTATTACTACATATGAGATAGTTGGGCCATAAACGCTTTAATACTATAATACACTCGTAAATTACTAAATGTGCGAACAGAGCCTGATTTTATTATATTAAGTTGAATAAAAATGGCTGTATGATCATTAAGAAGCTTGATTACGACCAGAAAGCATTAAACCAACTGAAATGGTAGTTAAAGCCTATTTTTTTATTTAGGAGTTGCTAAAGTAAAGCCGCATTTCCTGATGGAAAACCAAGGCGACATTAAGCGATTGGGGACTACGTTCATAGCTATACACCGTACTATCAAAAGTGGCCCAATAATATGCCTCTTCACGATCCGCTTGAAGAACAGAAGCAAAGTAAAAGAAATTACAGCAAAATGTACAAAGGGTGGCTTTGTCGTTCATAGCGATAAAGATCGCCAATAATGATTATTTTAGATATATCTAGCATCTTAGTTCAATTAATTACACACACGTCATGTTGGTAAGCTGTAGCTATATGTATAAATTAATACACATACTTAATATTCGTTTGTATTTTTGAAAATGCGTTTAACTTGACCACATTTCGTCGTTCAAATTTTAGCCCCAAGTAGTAGAGGGTTGATTTCTTGCAGTGTGCATACGGATCCTACCAAAAAAATAAATAATAATACAATCATGTAAATTAAACACATAGCTTAAAAACATTATCATCAATCATAATTATGAGTTAAACGGTTGAAAAAATTAATTGAGTATAAGTAATTTACTCCCCAGAATAAAAATGAGGGTTTAAGGACCTTTATATTCTCTAAAAGATAAGTAATGTTTCTTTTTTAACAGACATGAATTTAATTAGTACTTTAAGTTAGCTGCATAATACTTAATGATAATATCAGTTTAATTGAGCATCGGAACTAAGAAAACGTACGCAGTGAAATGAAAGTTATGTATACAAGATTTAAACCTAAGATCCTTACTGTGTAAAGGTTTTTTTGCAATATCTACTTCAACTTCAATTAGGTACGTCACCTCGATAATGAAACGACGGAAGACGCAATTTTAAAAATAGAACTCATAAAAAAACAAAGGCTTTCAATGTCAATTATAAGGCTGCCAAAACTTAAAAATAATGTACACGATCGCCCCCCTATTTAAAGACCTGAGGACCTCCGTTACCCGAATTTCTTTGAGCAAAGATGCATACAAGAAAACACTGATAGTTCGCGCGCGACATAAAGACCCATAAGAATTCCACAGGTTAAAAATAAAATAAATGAATAAATAAAAATGATGTGGATGATGGAAGTGGAGCCAATCTGAAGTGAACTCCGTTTTATATGTTGATTCTTCATTAACAATAAATAAATGTCGTTGCTACCGTGGATGTTGGGAAGGCCTTTGGTGTGGGACACTACATGCGTTGACCTCTTAGCACCTTCACACCTTCCAAGCACATCCGGATGTGCCGGTGCTGCTGCTGCATCGGCTGAAGGCCTCAGACGGAGTAAATATGCTAACCTAGTAGGTGATTACATATTTGAGTTGTTTGGGGTTGAGCCACTGGGGTTGCTTAATCGATGCTTCTCAGGACCAGAAGGCTGGCTATTTTCTGGCCCAAAGAATAAGTATCGCCATCCAACGTGGCAGGACAGCCAGCATACTGGGAACCTTCCCAGTCGGCAATGACGCGGAGAATTTTTTAAACGATGTTTTGCAATTTAATATTTTTAGTATATAATTATGTATATTGTAATTCTTATTGTAAATTAATATTGTTTTTATGCCATAAAAAATCCTTTAAAATCTCATATAATATTCGAACAGATCAGTTACCTACTTTAAAAACTTGCGAAACCCACATAATATTTCAATGAATATGAATACAAAGATGACCGTGTCCATAACTAGGTATTTAATTTCCGCTGTAAAGGGTTTATAACATAATAACGCCTCTTATTTGGCGTCTGTTACTTGTATGTTCAATGAAGTTAACAATACACCTATTCTATATTTAGAATTACCATCACTATAATAACCTTTTCCTATTATTTGGAGGTAATTTTATAAATAGAAAGCACACATGATTATGGTTATCGAGCGACACCTCACGCCTACTCTATGATTGATTGGGTACTGGTCTGTAGGCGGTCGCCGGTCGCCCTCCCTCGATGCCTCCCTCACTCAGTCTCAGAGGTTTCGAGGCAGCCCGCCAGTGGCGCCCGCTGAGACAACGTTGCTTGACATGATGTTCATTTGTTCTGATTTGTTAGACACCAGGGTGCACCGCGAGCACTCCAACACAGAACATTACTTATTGGAAAATATTATTATGATATGATGTGCCGCGCGGGATACGACTATGTACTATTAGTTAAGCTATTTCGCAGTCACTTATTTATGTACATACTTAATATCTTAGGAACAGTACACGTTTGCTTATTCAACCTAAAACGTGAGTTTATACCTACTGTTCGTTTTGAGTCATGTTTCTTATGTTTATGCCATAATCTAATAGATACTGTAACAGTGTTTGAGTTGGAATGAACGCAACCGAAACAGCTACACATCCATACATACATAGTGGGATTCTATAAATCCACAATCCCCGCCACCTTATGATACATAGGTTATTAATATCTATGAAAATGCATAAAAGGGTATTGTTTGGATATTAACTGATCACCGGACTAAGGGTGCTGTTCTACCAGAGATGTGCTACGATATCGGTACGGATACCAATATCAATCGCATCCTTAGCAACGTAGCATAGCATATTTCTGTGTAAAATCACCCGTAGTTCGGACGTCCGATGAACGTGTCACATCAATTAACCAGTAGAATGCTGAACATGCGGTCAGTAGCTAGTAATTCCACACTTCGTAACATGATCCTGGGAAATTTACCCTTTTTTTCTGGTACATTGGAATTCTTTTTCCTACTCTTGCAAATGTGGTAGATTGGTGGTCTATATTTTCGTTTATTTATTATGTCCAATTCATGAATGATATAAAATTTACCTAAACAAAGATTACTAACAAACTGAAAGTAAAGGCAACTTAATCTCGCGGGTTATTTGTATTTGTATTTATTATATTTCTAAACAATTTACATTGTATTGAAATGTTCACTCAACCTAGATAACTCGTTAATATATAAAAATCACTAAATAAGTATCAATCAATAAAAAAAATGTAAAATCAATAAATTAATAGGTAAATAACTTCAAGTAAAATTGGCAATTAAATAAATAAAATATTAAAAAAGAGGCAATCTGGTTGTGTGGCTGAGGCCCCGCAGCACGCAGCCCTTCTAGCCTGCTTGTGTAAGGACGGCGGGTGACTATCCCGCCGTCCTCAGGCCCCGATCATGAAGGTCGATGATCTTGGGCATAGATGAGTTTGCGGCGCCCTCGTCACTGACTTCGGAACTCGGCGGGGAGGGTACGCTCCCTCTCCCTCTCGGCCGCCTCCTTCGCAAGCATGACCTGCAGAAGGGCACGGCCGCGTTCCACCCACTCCCGCTGGAGACCATGGCTTGAAGCATGGTCTTCAGCGAGAGGGTATAGGTATACCTACTTAAATAAAATTGATGGTTTGTTTGTAATACCATATTAACATCTTTTCCCTAAAGTTGAAAGTGCATATTATGAAAGTAGGCATTATACAGGGTGGCCCAAAATAACGTTGACAAATGTTTTTAAATTTTTTTAAAATAAAAATTATAAACAGATATTTGTTTAATGAAACATAACTAGGTCTTATTATGCACCATATTTTCTATTTATCTTCAAAATAGCCCTACTACAATTTCCTTGCTACAATTATCCGCACTTCCTCGACGGATATTTTGTCCCCCTCCCGCGTGAGGGAAGACTTAAGCTCGTCGACACTTTGGTGACGCTTAGCACAGGCCCTTGCCTCTAAGATAGACCATAAACTGTAGTCCATTGGATTAAGATCTGGCGAGTAAGGTAGCCATTCTTTTGAACTGACGAACGTGGTAAAGTGGCCATGCACAACTGCTGAACACTTGAAGCCCTGTGAGATGGTGCAGAGTCCTGTTGGAATATCCATGGTTGGTTGCCGAAGTGTTGTTGGCTCCAGGGAAGCAGCACAGTTTCGAGGATGTCTTGTCGGTAATATTCTTGATTGATTTTTATGCATTTATCTATGAAAACTAAGGGAGTTTTGCCAGTGGAACATATTCTTCCCCAAACCATAACTGTTTGTGCGTTTTGACGATGCGGAACAACCGCAGCAACTCCTGGACGAGTTGCTGATAAGATCCTGTCATTTTGGTGATTGTGGGCTTGCTCAATGGAAAATATTTTTTCATCAGAAAAAACTATATGTTCCCAATTTGAAGCTACGGAACGCTGTTTAAGCAATCTACACCTCTCAAGACCAAATTTTTTGTCTTTATCTGTAAGCAACTGAGCTTTTCTAATTTTATAAGGGATCAATTGGACGTCATGTTTCACTATACGTTGCACAGTGGAGCGACTAATCCCCAAGTCTCGTGACATTTTTCTCACCTTTGTCTGTGGATTGCGTAGTAACCTTTGTTTGATGATGTGTCTGTTCCTAGAAGTTCGAACAGTCCTCTTACGTCCTCTTCCAGGACGGTCCTCAATGTTGCCCAACTCATTATAGCGTTTAATTGTCGCAGAAACTAACTGACGGCTTACACCACAATGCTTGCTATCTCACATTGCCTTTTTCCACGCTCATGCAAAGTACTTACTTTGCAGAATTTTGCAAAATTTGCAGTGTCCATACACTCTGCAAATTTTTTTCAACCGACTAACAACGTAGATTTGGCGCCAATGAACCAGCAAATAATATAAAAAAACAAAAGAGAACAAATCGCGTTCCATTTTTGAATTTTCATTTTAGGGTACTATCAGCAAGAGCTGAAAAAAGTACCCTTATACGCCCGTCGTTCTCCGTCTGTCCGTCCGTACGTGTCACTTTTCAATCTGACACTGACATGCTGATAGTACCCTTGGAGCATTTCGCGATTGCGCGCTTAGCGTAACCGCACTCCAGCCTTGTTTCAAATTTTGCCAACGTTATTTTGGGCCACGGTGTAAAGGTACCTACAGTTTTCTAAATATAAAAAAAACGATTTATAATTTTTTCTTTGTCTGTTTGTCCCGACTAATCATAAAAATCTGAAATGGCAGTACCGATTTTACCAGGACCTGACAGATAGGTGTTATAAGTAGTAACTTAGGCTACATTTTATTTGTATACGTAGGTATAAGCCTAGAACTAGGAACTAGAAAACTATTGCACACAAGCGAAGCCATACAAAATAGGTAATATATTAAACAGTTAAACGATGCAATATGTAATTAACTAAGTACTAATAAACTATGTTATAAAAGTTCTTAATATTTCTAATAGTTATTTCGTATTGGTATTACAGGAAACGTATCGTCGTTGGGCGTGCAGCACCATGGTGCCTCTCTGGGTAGAAGACGGTGCGGAGGAGTTCAGCGAGGAGTTCGGCGAGGAGAGTGGCAGAGCGCGAAGGGCACCTGCCGAACATGCAGCGCGGTGGCACGCGCGCCACCTGGAGCGTGTGGGGCACTTGGACCGCCGGCGCAGCTCCGGCGGCGTCGTGGGCCGGTGGGTTCGCGCCGCTGCCGCCGGCCCTGGCCGGCCCATTGTCCGGCTAAAGCCCTGCCTTTCCGTCTGCCAGTTCGTCGAGCAACACTGCCCCTATTTTCTACCGGCAGATCGCGCACCTGCCTACCCCACACAGTACGCCGGAGAGCCCACGTTCCTATGTCTCGGTAAGCAGACGCACTTTATGATATACTAGCTGATGACCGCGGCGCCGCCCGCGCTATACAGTTTTAACGTTCCCGATTCCCGTGGGAACGTTTTAACGGGATAAAAACTAGGCTATGTTACTCGGGGATAATGTAGCTACATATCATTAAAAAGAATTTTCAAAATCGGTTCAGTAGTTAGTTACATTCAGTAGTTATTCAATTTAAACAAATAATCTTTCCTCTTTATAATATTAGTACCTATTTAGACTAGCTGATTATCGCGGCTCCGCCCGCGTGATTTCAAAGGAAACAAGCAATCAAATCTTTCTCCGTTATTCCTTCACAACATTGTCAAATTAACTTAGACATTTAGTAGAACAAACTGACATCTCGTAACAGTAGTATTTATACACCTTATGGTATTTAGAAATGGATTGTCTGATATATGCATTGAGGTATAATGTACTACGTACTAGAGAAGCCATCGTGAACAAAATCTGTGCTCCGTTTTGTTAAAAGTTAAAACTAAACAGCGCTGCAGCGCTGCAGCAATAATTTGACCGTCTGATTAACTTTGACAACCTAATAAAATAATAAACACGCAGCGTGCACGCAGCCACAACGCAGCGCTGCATTGCTTTTTGCGACAATTTTCCCGAGCGTGGTTGTTCAAAGTTCTATTAATAGCGTACGCTTACATAGAATAAGTAATCTGCCGAACTCAGAACAGACATTAAGTATTATACCTAAATGATTAATGAAATTTTATTATTAGGTGTAGCATTATACAATGTTGATATCGTCGAGTGGCATTTATTTATACTAATTATCACGGCGAACTTTGTATCGCCTCAAATATAAAAAAAAAGAAAAAAAGAAGAATATTTTAATATTTCATGCAAATGTATGTATTATTAATTATAATTGAAAAACGCGACGGAAGGACAGACAAATTGTCGTATTAAATATATAGAGATAATTAATAGAAATCAAATCAAATAAAATATTTATTTACTATCACCTATATTTATAACACCTTTAAATCTAAATAATAATAAAAAATATTAACATTATTAAAAATATTATTAGTGATGCAACGAATAAATCTTAGTAAAAAAAAATATACGTCGATAGTGTCATCTCTGCGCGCACAAAATGTTTTACTCTTTGACATTTTGCTAAAAATGGTCGTCGCCGCTCTGTGACGCGTCGTCACAAGTAACAATTTAAAAAATAATTAAATAAAGCATGCATTAAAGACTATGTTAATTGTACTTACTGGTGAAAGGTCACTCCTTAATTTTTACTTATGTTTCTAGATTTGTTAGAACAGTATCTCAATGCACATGTATATTTAAAAGAAAAACTTCGCACTCAAAATACTCAAATGTGTCACGTTCCGGAAAGCGCTCGGGACAGACTAAGTGAGTTAGAGCGCGCGGACTCTAACTCGTGTTACAATCAATTTAGTTGAGGCGTCTTCTCAAGTAAGTAGTACATTATACCTCAATGGATATATGTCACAACTGATTTCAGACCCGCGCATTCCGGAGACGGGTGCACAGGCCAACAAGTCCAACTACGGGGGCGACAACTGCTGTTACTGGTACTGCAAGAGGGGGTTGTGTTACCGGTGCGACCTGGAGCTCACCGAGGCGCCGCGGCCCGAGGGCGAGAGCTGCGCCGCCGTGGAGGAGCGCGTACCGACGTGCTCGGTGCCGTACCAGGCGCCGGGCTCGGCGGCGCACCCTCGCGCTCTCGCATCGCTGGTCCTCGCCGCGACTCTCTTCACTCTCTCCATACACACACGGACTCACTGGACCGCAGTCACGCCCATAGTGAAAGTGCGCGATTCAAGGTTATAGTTTTACGTTTACGTGCGTCGCAACCGCGCGTCCCGCGATCGCCGGAATGCGATCAAGACCTCTGTTAGTGCTGTACTTATGATAATAAATAAACCGCCGTTATTAGTTACGTTACTCGTTACTTATACGAGTTCGGAAGAGAAGGACGTGTGTGACGGTGAAGACGTCGAGGGCTGCGTCCTGTCGTCGTACCTCGTGACCTCTCTAATACACTACTAGTAAGTTAATAATTGTGTCTGATTGATCGATTTATCCGCAATATAAAACACCAAATAATTCAGCCTGTTTGTAATTAAATATCATTAAGCACTGTTAGCCGATATTCCGGCCCATAAGTTAACATTATTCGCAGAAGCCATTAGAATCTTACCGATGTTTTGCATCGCGTAAAATGTTAGGTAACTATATTTTACATAGTGTTTTACAAGTCACACCGTTCAGACGGACTAACATTGAGTGCCTATTATTTGTACCGCTGAATCAGGTTATGCAACTTAACTTAAATGAAAGCAATATTAAACCAAAGATTTAAAGATGAAATCTCTGTGACGATATTTAATAATAGATCTCATTCATTATACGAAGACATAGGTGCTACATTGTACGAAGCGTATTTTGTAGCAGGATTCGTACGACAGAATTTTTATACTGCATTATTAAGTAGATTCCGATAAGAACATCATAATTATAATAGAAAATGTACGGAAACAGCAGAGTCAGTAGATCATGTATCACATACACCCAGCTATGGATTCTTACCGGTCTCAATCGATGTGGGATAAAGAGTAGGTGTCACGTCCCGTATCTCGACAATTAAACAATTAAACGACCAAGTTGACGATAAACTAAATATTTATGTATAAGGACATGATGTCTCTACTCTTTTGAACATGAGGCAATAGGTAGGTATACTTACTGTGGTATCGTTTCTTAGAGAGTTATTTTTGTAATGTTGCACTAGTGGCGGGCGTAGCGTGCTTTTGTGGCGGTGAGGTGTGCGGGTATTACATTACAAGTTGTAACTAACTCCACTATAGTAGCTACCAATTTCAAAAGCAAATTCTTCATTCGGTTATTGGTATCCCTGCCGAGGCCGCCACGAATCTAGCGTGAACGTGCGTGTACGCCTAAATAGTTTGTTATGATGATTATGTAAAAATGATTATGTAATATAGGGTTAATAAGTAGTTGTTGTTTTGTAAGAAGAAAAATATTACTACACCATATAATGAGAGTTATATGTAATATATCCGTCTTATGAACTAATCTGATGTCGGTTTTATGGTTGAGAATGATTTTTATAGAGCCTGATTTTTAATATGTATGAAATTATATATTGTAATGTATGAACGTATCGAATATTGATATTGGTAATACAACTGTCATGCTGAGTACCGATTGTCGATCTCATTGGTAACTGGTGTTTGTTAGTTTTGTGTTAAAATATTAAATTATAGAATTATCGTTAAACATTATGTGATGAACAAAATGAGGTTATTAAGACTTTACTAAAATGGACATTTGTTGAGATATTGTCCTCCGTCGGGGATGTAGTTGTTGTAATCAAATGATAAATGATAATAATATTAAGTATTTTTTACGTTTTTATCGTGTGTACATATATGTCAGAAAGGTTTGTTGTTTCCACTCCCATACTTAATCGTCGTCACCGAAGGTGCTAATGGTCTATTAACGCTTCTTAAGGCTTGGTTTGTGTCCTCTTATAAAATAACTTGACCTGTTTTTCTGTGTGATGTGCTTTGTACTACGTAGATGCCTGTAGTCGTAGGTACAGTCGTCACCTACATTGGTGCACTTATAGCCCTCTAAATGTGTGACCCCTCCACACTCATAACACTCTATATTCATCTTCTACTTCATCTAATAGTCTACACTAGTCTAAAGAAACGTGTGGCAATCCTTCTCTTTGGTATTTCCTTCAAAAATATAGTTAATATTTCGATACTTTACGCAGACTATGACTAATAGATCTGTTACTCTTTATCTAAACCAAATATCGATCTTCTGTGCAGCTTTTATGAAAGTAGAGTTATCATTTTCTATATTATCTATTAATTTCAATCTACTCAAACATTGACTGTCATTACCTCATCGATTGAATAGTCTATATATAAATAACATTTGTCTTTTTTCGATAATGTCCATTATCGTAATGGAAAATTCACTGGTCTTCATATTTTAATAGAACAGGTAAATAATCTCCTGCGCTAGTTTGAAAGTGAAACGTCAAAATTCATATTTACTCTCTTCAAGAGAATTTGTATTGTAAGTTTTAGATTTCAAAGCTTCTTATCTTATCGATAAAAAAATAGTTTGCGTTTAATTTAAAACAATTCGATAATTTCATGTCAAAATTAATATTTTAGACCAATTTTCAATTATGTTTTATTTCATCTATAATCTAAGAATCTAACGTGCCACCTAGTAAAGGTTTCCAGGTAACTTACCAATGAAGAAAATTCTAAAGCACATAAACTAAACTAATCTTTTAAAAATCAATCGTTGGCCACTGCATAGGTGCTTTTCACTATATCTACTTGTAACTAAATATAAATTAAATTATTGAAAAGTCTAAATTTAGTAATAGAGAATGAATTATTAGAACATAATCGGAACAATTTCGAGCACTCGTTAATACTTACACATTGACCGTGCATTTCTTCTTGCGAGTGTCACAACTAAACACTAACGATAACTTCACTTGTGCATCATTATATTAGAGTAGATAATGAAATACCAAAGAAACCAAATAGGTCCGAATGTTAAATACGGTAAGGTTCAACAGTTCGACAACTATTCTCAACTAAAGATATCACTCGAATAGAGTCCATGTCAATGGTTCATAATTATTTTTTATCTCAAATTTTGGTAAATATTTTAGTACTGATTGGTAGTAAACTTCAAGATGATGTAGATGAACGCTCGGTGTGTAACGTAACGTGATAATAACACGAGGTCGCATTCCAGGACACGTCCGTAAGTATCTCAGCCTCACACTAGTTTTAGTATATTTACCAAAATATTTGTAATGTTCCGTTAGGTAAACGTTTGAAGGTAGGGGAACATTATGTTTTTTAAATAATATACGTATGTTTTGATGTACATAAATAAAGTGTAAATGTTTAACGCACAAATAAAATGAAAAGGAATGCTGTATTGTGTAACGCAGTGTACGAAAATGTAATTAGCTGTAAAATGTAACTGGGAAGTAATCGATAGAAAATATGAATGTAGGAACTCCGTTATTCACCTTTTACCGAAGACTGGTTTGTTTGTCGGTCCACCTTCTTGGTCTTTTATACTATCTGACCTTACTTACCTATACTTGGTTTCTGGCATTATTGCACACTCGGTACGTACTCAGGAACTAATTATAAACCAATGTTATAAACTAGACTTTAGTCCCATAGTCACAGTTGTCTGTCACACATACGCACAAAACAGACATAAATATAGTATATGTACTTTCGGGGTCGTCCATCGATGATTAAGCGGTTATGTATGTTATCTATAATACGAGTATAGAAAAGTAAGCAAAACACCAAAACGTAGCCTTTTAACACAAAACCTCTGGTTTTATAATAGTTGATGCTTAATAGGCTTAATAATTAGCTGGAATTATTGTATGTTATATAAGTTTCTAAGGGATACAATAATTATCAATAATATAATAATAATAATTGTTTTATTCATCTAATTAAAACTGCGACTGTTCTCATACATTCTTTGCGTTTGGTACTTGCATTGTTAAATTTTGAGCAACCTTCTGATAAAATCAAATCGAATTATTACAACCATTTACGGACAATCCAATCCAAAACGACATGTCAAACAGTAATTAGGCTAACAATGATGAAACGCTGTTGTTTACTAGGTCTATTTCTGAGACGTAAATCCCTTCGTACAAGTGTCGTTTGTGAAACGATTATAATATGCAGATTTGCGCAAACGTGAGTTGTCATAAATGTATAAATTTGTAAGCAAAATCATTTGTAATAATCGAAAACGTTCGGACACATCTGGTGTCCGAATTTCGACAAAATGTTCTCATATTTTTACTGTTAACATTTTGCTGTCGTCATTGCTTTGACAAACTCACGTATTTAAAATCGTTAAATCGACAACTTTCGAGCCGTTTACATGTTTTGCAACTAGAAGTGGGACGTAAGTTTATGGAGGTCGGATGCAAATGCCATACACCGCCTTTAATCATGTTTAAGCTTTAGTTATATGACTTGGCTTAGCGCAGTTATAATTCTAACAATAAATATTTTGTTTCATAGTCCTATGAACAACAATACTATATATCTACATAATAACGTACCACAACAGTTTATTTAAAAATTACTCTCTCATATAAATATATTGTAGAAGTATCATAATTTATATAAATATATCTATCTACTACAAATACTTAAAGCACCTCAGCTACAATAGTACTTTTTAATATTTCAATAGTCCACATAATAATGATTGCGTTTTGTATAACATTTATATCATAATTATTTTTTGATAACTGCCATTAGAAGATTCTTATGCTTAGGGGCATAAGATATAAGGTAAGACTCGGCTGTGGTATTAAAAGATTTATAGGATTTATTGATATTCTACGAGTACGTGTTAATTCACTTTGATATCCATAAAGGAATGAGTTATCTGTAATCGTGAATAGAGAAAACTAGATATAGGTACTAGAGCAATCTCAGATCTTTGGGATCCGTTAAATCAAAAATATTATACAGGATGCGTAGAATGATATTAGATCAAAATTCGGGTTTCCTCTCGCTATAAGCTGGATTGCGTCGCCTCACTATGATCCACAAGGTGCCTCAATTCTCTGCCGCAGGGTGAGTGCCTTCAGTCCGTCTCAACTAGAGGCTGCTCAGACTGAGAGTGCTCAAATGGATACATAACTATAAGTAGGTCGCCTAGCTTCACTATGATCGACAAGGTGCCTTGACCTTCTGCCTCAGGATTAGTTACCCTTGTCTACCTCAAGAAGAGAATGCTGGGCTTAGTCATTTGTGAAGCACTGGTGTATGTTGTCTAAGAATCAAGTCCATGTTTCAAAGTACCTAATTAACCCCTAGAAACCCTTAAAAAGTTGCCATGTATGTATCGCAGGTTTATGGTAAAATCAGGGTTTGAACAAGTTTAGATTTTTGAACAAATAGGCTTTTGTTCAAAAATCTAAACTTGTTCAAACCTTGATTTTCTAAAGTTTATGATAAAATCAAGTAAACAGTAGGTCATCCTCCGGCGTTTGATCAAAAACCTAGATTTTTGATCAAAAACCTGATTTAACCATAAACCAGCGACATATGCAGTGCGGTCATCGATTGCAGATTTATTTTAAACTTTGCTTATCAAATTATTGTTTTGATGCGTTATACGCCTCTTTTAATGCCACACTGATCTATTATGAAACAACGAATATATTTCATGTTTGAGATTTTGTAATACACTATTTCTTCTTTATTTTATTTTTATTACGTTGGAGTCGTACCTGTGTCTATCGTTCAAAGTATGATGAAGCTTCCGTTGTGTCGGTGTTTTGATTTGATGGTTGACGATTACATAAGGATGTGTGTAATAGTCAATCGTCACTCAATATTTTTATACACAATTTGCCAAAATGAAACACTAACACCAATAATGTTAATCTAATCACGTTCGATGATTAAGTTTCTTGATGTACCAAAATCCACCCCACTATGGCTACGTCTCTTGGTCGACACATTTAATCAATGATGTCGCAGAAAAATTCGGTCACTTGTCCAAATTACATAATAATTGAAATACATGATGAACAAACACACTTGTACGCTATTCCTCAACTTTATTTGATTTATTTTCACCGACGGTTTGTTCATCACGTATTACTATAGGTTCCACCAAGTGCCAACAATCGAAAGTCTAAACTATATAATATTTGAAATTTTGTGCGCTATTATTGGTTGAAAATGACCATTGGCTCAATGCAGCTGGAATGTCATAGATGCATAATATAATTAATTACTCCCATTGAGAGGTAAAACTATCTGTTAAAAATTTTGTTTCGTCACAATATAACATCCAATAATTATATAATTAGTGAGCACCATGGCTGAATTTTATACTAACTTAAAATTTAATAATTATTTCGTATATGTATTTTAATTTCTTTTCATATTATCCCTATGTGTGTGACGTGCTACCAATAGTAGATCGATATGGCCTTCGAGTTTACAGTATAGAGAAAAGATAAGTAAATTAAGACACAAATAATGGTATCAAAAGTCTTATGATGATTACGTTTAAATAGAATTAACAAAGTGTATGTTGTTTCAATCCAAATGTTGGTTAATAAACTGAACCCCGAAAGTTTCTCTTTAGATGGCAAGGTTTGTTGCAATTGCAAGTGCTTGGATAATATTAAGTTGATTATATTTTGAAAATTGTTTTTAGAATTATGTAGATAGAAGACTGAATTTTAAAATCCTTTACTAAATCAATCATTCGTTTTACATGACATACATGTCTTTCTAAATATTGAAAGTTGATACATTGAATAACGTAACGGTTGGCACGCTGTGAAGAAGAGGAAAAGTAGGCGAACTGACGGTATATCATGTCGAATTCGATGTATCGCCTTTTGATATTATTATGTAGAGAACTCAGAGTTGCGTCAATTGTACTTGCATCTTATACTCAAATAATATTTTTCCAAATAACAATATGTTTTCTAACAATAAACTTTTTTATTGTAAACATTTTTAAATAAGTTTATTATACTATGACGTCGTAAAGATGCAAATGCCAGTCTTCTATCTTCATATTTGTTTGGTTTATATGTTTGTTTGTAAATTAGTATAAATATAATATATGTACCTAATTAGTGTTATTTCTATTTAAAAAGTAAATGTTTATTTGATATAGCGTTGCGTTGGTTCTAGTGTGGTGTTGTAGCCACACGCCCGATATTTACTGTTTAGTTACATTCTAAGGACACATCCATGTACTGTTGTCAATAAACATGTGATTAGGTGGACGAGTTATATTGTAGTGTTCTGTACAAAATTACAGCGACCCCATTTATTCCTAATGAGTTCTAGATCATATAAATATATGTATGATAATGTGGAAACACAACACGGCACCACACCTCAAATTATTACGTTACTATTTTGATAAACTACATAGTTAGGATTGCACAGTTGGGGAGTGATTATATTAAAGATGCTCGTATGTCTATGGACTGCTTTAAACATAATTCTAATCTTTATAAATAATATCATTAAAGCCTATTTCATAGTGAGAGAGGTAGCGTAGAATAAAATGTTGACTCATATGATAACAAAGGTACCTAAATAGTAAGTTGAGCGGGAGCGGCGCGGGCGCTCCGTCCTTGTCCTGGCTATAGGAAGACGAGCAGCTCGGCCAACACTGCCACAGTACTTGAGCACGATATATTGATATGATCTAGGATGTGTCGTAGGTGTTTCTCGAGTAGTAATCGTGTAATAATTCTTATGTTATGCCTTCTAAAGCATTATGAAGTGTTAGAATGCTCGGAAGTTTCGGAGATGGCGACTGCTACGCGTCTACGCCGTAGCGGACGCGTAGTCAGTCGCTCTGCGGTACCGTAGGATGTTGACATCGTTCGACACTCAAAATAAGGTTAAATCACGTTGGATTAAATCGTAGACAGATTTTGAAATTTATTATAATTTGCTTTTTCCTAAGAGTTAGAACGATTGAGACAGTAGGTCATACGACCGTGTTATGATGAATTGTGGAGATGTTTATTAAAAAATACGTTTATGAAAATGAAATAAAAAGAAGAAATATTGTCATATAAACTTGTAATTACTAACTTAAGAGGAATTATTGGAGAACCAGAAAAACGTTAAATAAACCAATTAAAAATAAAAACGTGGGTATTATTTTCTTCCATACAATACCTACCTATTAGAATCTTAATAACTAACTTACCCGTTATCCTGTCATAATTGTCGTTTAAATTTTCTAAATTCAGTCTAAGAAGGTTCTTCATCTTGTGTATCCCCGCATCATTGCACCTGTCGAGTAGCCGTCGATAATCTGGGACACCGTGGCCTTTCTTGTAGCAGAAGCGCAAGTCGTATACCTCGGCAAGCTATTCTAAACGACATATATCGTAGGGCTCTTTCCACCGCAGGTCTTCCGGCCGTACGTGAACCAAATGGTTTAGCACGAAGCGATGGAAAGAGACCGGACGGTATGTCGTTGCTACCGTGAAAGATGGGAAGGCCTTTGGTGTGGGACGCTACATACGTTGACACATTAGCACCTTCACACCTTCCAAGCACATCCGGATGTGCTCGCGCTGCTGCTGCATCGGCTGAAGGCCTTAAACGGCGTAAATATGCTAACCTAGCAGGTGATTACATATTTGAGCCGTTTGGGGTTGAGACACTGGGGTCATGGGGTCCGAGTGCTCGCCGCCTTTATAGAGACATTGCTAAACGCCTAATCGATGCTTCTCAGGACCAGAAGGCTGGCTGTTTTCTGGCCCAAAGAATAAGTATCATCATCCAACGTGGCAACACAGCCAGCATTGTGGGAACCTTCCCAGTCGACAAAGACGCGGAGGATTTTTTAAACGATATTTTGTAATGTAAATAATTTTAGTCAGTAATTATGTATATTTTGTATATTATAATTCTTATTGTACATAAATGTATATTATCGAAATTGGTCCAGTTGTTCATCCGTGATGCCATGACCGAGGGAAATAGACATTCTGTTTTATATTTTGATATAAATGAATATTATATTAATGGTTTGGGCACCATCCTTTCAAACACGACTCCATAATTGGTGCAACCTGCGAACTGATCAGGCATAATTCATACAAATAAATTTAGTTTTAATCTCTGTACCTATTTCTTTGTTTGTTCTATATTATAGCTCTCTAAAGTTGAATATATTTTAATGGCCAAACATCGTTTGCTGGGTCAGTCTATCTATTAAAGCTCATTAGAATGTTTTATAGTCCGAGACGCCAAGGACTTTAATTGAATATTCCGAGACGCACAGTAGTTTAATTGAATAGTCAGAGACGCTCAGGACTTTAATAGGCTGTGCCATAGCGGCTGGCACGTAAGATTTTGTTACCTTTCATCAACATCTCATAGCAAGGCAACGGTTTTTTTTTTCAAAATTAGAATATAGGTAAGTACCTGCTACTTTTTATTAAATTAATTTGGCCATTTTGGGCATAATCCATTATATGTGTGCCCGGTGACGGCAATAGGCTTGCCATTTTCCCCTATTACGTGGGACCAAAAATACTGGCAAATTGTGGGTGTGTACACCTCTGCCTACCCCTTTCGGGATATAAGAGTGATATGTGTCTGTCTGCGTATGTAGGATGTTTTAGTGATTTTTATTTATTTATTTACTAAGTATAAATCTGATGGCCAATTATGGATGTACACATCGTTCATTGGACATCACTTGCACTTAACTAAAATAAATTTAAGAGAAAGAAAAAATTAAACCTAGGGATACACCACACACAAGTTTATAGGATGTTTTCATCACTATACAGCCTTTTTTTTAAACAACAGAGGCTATCATTGAAAATATCATAATCTGCACATACACAATTAAATTCCCTACACATTCGAGCTAGTGGATCATTCTGGGACACATTATTATTACTACCGAATACAGTGAACAGTTGCGGAATACGCACAGACCGTATTGGAACCTTGTAAGCTAGTCGGCCGACAAGGAAGCTATCAAGCAAACCATTCGCTATTCTGTGTAAGTTGCATAGGTCACTCACACATCTCCTTCTCTCTAAGCTTATCATATTAAAGTGCTTAAGCCGACCGTCATATGTAGGTAACTTCCTCCTTAACCCCAACCTTGTGCTCAAAACTCTAACAAATCGCCTCTGAACAGATTCTATCCGGTCTGTGTGTCATAAATCGGGAACCACACAGATAAGCACTACTCTAAAGTAGATCTAACTAGAGAGTTGTACAGAGTGATCAAAGAATCGGCTTTTTTAAAAGGTTGCGAAACACGTAAAATAAAAGATAGCATACGGTTAGCTCTACTACACATAGTTCACTAGCTACACATAGTTCACGTATAGACACTATCATAGTTCGGCCTAAACGACATGACCGAGTCAAATATAACCCCCAAGTCACGGATCTCATTAACTCTGTCTAAGAGGACGTCTTTCACACAATAATCATAATGTATTGGTCTCATAAATAACCTGACATTTTTTAGTATTAAGGCCCATAGCGTTTTTATCGCACCAGTCAGAGATAACATTGATGTCAGCCTCTAAGGCCTCACAGTCAGCATCACTATTTATCCTTCGGTAGATTTTAATGTCATCTGCGTACGCCAAGCATTCACTACTGATTTTGATCAGTAAATCGTTCACAAAGAGCGGAAACAACAATGGGCCCATATTAGAACCTTGGGACACGCCTGATGTCGCCGCAAATGGTACCGACTCATACTCACTCATTGCAACCAGTTGCGTACGATTCAACAAATAAGATGTTAACCATCTGTGCAAGTTCCCATGTATTCCAATGTGTTGAGCCTTCGCCAATAATATAAAATGATCCACCCGATCGAATGCTTTGGAAAAATCGGTATAAATAGAGTCTACCGGCCGCTTATAATTGAAGGATTCACACAAGTAACTAGTATAGCACATGAGATTAGAGCAAGTCGAGCTACCAGTCATGAACCCATGCTGTCGCCGACTCAATATATGCCAAGATGATTAAACATGTGACCAAATATGAAACCCTCAAATATTTTGGCAAAACAATTTAATATACAAATTGGTCTGTAGTTAGCGACATCACTCTTAACTCCAGACTTGTACACAGGCGTGACTTTGGCTATCTTCCATATGCTAGGAAATACACTCTCCCCTAACGACTTCTCAAATATAATCGAAAGAGGCGTCACCAGAGCGGAGGCGCATATGCGGATGAAAATAGGCGGGATACCATCAAAGCCACCATTCTTAGAGAGGTCTACACTTTCCCACTTTTGTAATATTTCATCTCTCGTAATTATTAAGCTTCCAATGGAATAGTTTGATAATGGAAAGTTGGGAGAGTAACTACACATCGCACTGGTTGTGTAAACCGACGAAAAATGACTAGCAAACAGGTTAACTACGAGTATATCCTCACCCGCAGAGCCAACCTTGTCGCCGTAATGCATTTGGCTAGGGACACTGTTATGCGTTTGGATTTTATGTACCACCAAAATGCCCTAATGTCAGATTTTATGTTGACCTCAATTCTATCTACGAGTATGTACTCTCTAAAGCACTCTGCGGTGAGTTTTTTGACTCTAGCTCTGAGTAGAGAAAACACATCGTATCTTATCGAGTAATGTTATTAATTTTTTTGAGAACCAAACGGGGTACCTATCACTTAATAGACGAGAATTAGGAGTATATTTTTCTATGATTAGATTGATTCTGTTATAAAATAATAATACAAATTCATCACAATCTAGATTCGCGGCATGGTTTGCCTAATCAATCTTCGACAACTCGTCTCTACAGCTCTCATAATCAGTCTTACGGAAACATAGTTTATTCAGTATATTGCTGTGGACCAGAGTAGATGCACCAGTTTGAAACTTAAGCTCAAATGGTGGGTGATTCCTATCCAAGCGACTCATAGGCAGACTAGGCGTTAAGCGAACAATTCAGGAGAGTTAGTCATGACCAAGTCCAGTATCCTCCCGATATGATTCACATTGTGATGTAGTTTTGCCGTAACGTGGTTGAATGAAACAGGTCGTAAAGAGAATTAGATTTTTCACAGTAATGGTTTAGTGGACAACCTGTTTCAGCCGACCACAGTACACCAGGCAGATTATAGTCACCCAGTATACAGATTCTATGATTCGGATGATCATCGATAATGCACTTACATTTGTCAAAAAACATACAGACCAAACCCCAGGTAAATACCCAGTATGATAGGTAACAGACAAATTTATAGTTGATCCGGGCACCACAAGCTGCACCCACAAGTCATCTAGATAATCTGACCGCCAGTCGTCTCTAATATTAATCTGAAGCTTTTTTAGATAAGCTATAAGTACTCCCCCCCCCGTACTCTTTCTGATATCGACGACAGAACTCAGGATCGCGGTCCCTACGCACCACACAGTATCTGTCATCAAACAATTATCATCAAGCCAAGTCTCACACAGGCAAATTATATCATAGTTGTTACATAACACATTATTATAAATATCAATTTAAATTATAAATATGATAGAGCAATTAGTTAGCTTTTTTGGTAACACGTTACTAGGCTAAGTTACTGGCAACCGCAGTGTGGGGTATTTAAACAAGATAGACCGATGACTTAGTGAAAAGCGAAGAAGAAATCACAAACGCACGGCCATTCCCTAACAAGGGGAATGCTTTGACCACTGAGCTACGATGACCAATACCGACATCATCCAATCTTTGCTTCATATATAATTTCTAGATCTCACTACTAAGGTTAGCGCTGAATCTCGTTAGATACTTATACTAGTGCTAGGTAGTCGCGCTGGACACTCACTGGAGGAGCATATTTTTAACAGTGGTCGGTGGTGGGGATTATAACACAGCTATTAGCTAGCTATTAGTTATTATATATGTGTTGACGGTGTCAACACTGCGAGGTTTGCGACGACGACACCGCACTCCACACGTTGTTGCTCAGCGTGGGCGAGTCAGCGCCGGGACCTCGTAGTGGGTCTGGGTGTGGATACCCTCTCGCTTGAGACCATGCTTCAAGCCATGGTCTCCAGCGGGAGTAGGTGGAACACGGCCGTGTCCTTCGCGAGCAAGTCATGCTCGCGAAGGAGGCGGCCGAGAGGGAGCGTACCCTCCCCGCCGAGTTCCGTAGTCAGCGGCGAGGGCGCCACAGACTCATCTAGGCCCAAGACCATCGACCTCCATGATCGGGGCCTGAGGACGGCAGGATCGCCACCCGCCGTCCTTACATAAGCAGGCTAGAAGGGTAACCAGATTCACTCACTGACGCGGGATAAAACCCTACCCCAACGACGCGGGATTCTCATCCCGACCAAACCCCCGACCACAGAGGTGGTCAAAGTCCGCCGGGCGCCACTGGAAATACGTTCTGCTTGTAACCAGAGAAAAAAATAAAATAAAATATTATATGTGTTGACGCGATGATCGACAGATCATCCCACCACACTACGAGTGAGCGAGAGCGACGACCCCACTACCATTAACCACTCGTCCGCAATCACCGACCGTGTGAACTCATATACTTATAGTAGCTAACCATTTTTTGTTAATTGTTATTAAGTTTATTATCCGGCTTCACCGACGTTCGAGTATCATTTATAGCTCCATACACTCCAAATCTACCACCTCCGATAACTCCACGCTGAAACACATGTTTGCAAGTCATTCTGCAATTGATTGTAGATTGAAAAGTCAGCACAACACATACAGGCTGATTAGAATACTAAAAGCTTGTCAAATACCATTCACATATTTCCAACGGTGTAGGAAGAGGCAGACTTTCACTAACAATATTTTTCAGTCCCATGAAATAGGGGGCGAGTCTATTGCCGCTTAGTGGGTAGATTGCAAAGTATTTAACAGGGCCTCGTCTGTTGATCGGCAGTTGCATAATTTGTAGGTGAGATTGGCTTGGGCCTCTAATATCTGGGTACACCCCTGTGCTAGTGATTTGGAATAACTAAAATTCATCAATATCTTTAAATATTTTAATATAAAATCATTGCTTACTTCAATATCACACTCGAGCTTACATCATCTATTTATATTAGGTATAAAAACTATGACTTCGCATTAAATTATCGTTCTCGCAATAATATAAAAAAGCGCACTTGTCATCACAATAGAGCATTCGCTATACACAATATACCGAATGCGAACAGGCACACACACAGATCACAGTCCGTGATAAAATCCGATTAAGGTCCGGAAGTTTCAACACTAAGCGCTCGTAAGCGCACGAAGGTGAGGTGAAGCGCTTGAAAGCACTTCGTGGCCCTTGCATGCGCTAGGCTCTTAGTGCCAATGTAAGCACCATCATGGCTGCTAGTGACGTCACCGAATAGGATAAAACTCCAGCGCTGCTTCGGCCGCTGCTATCAGAGTCCGCTCCATCTGCACATAGATAGGTAATGTTACACAACGCCACTTTTATTTGATATAATTTGTTCATGTGCTACTGTGCAGTTTAATGTAATATACCAACATTTAATAAATAAACACTATTAAATAGACAAATGAAAGACACAAAACATACATTGAGAGATAAATTATATAACAACGGGCCGTGCGCGGACTGGGGTGCACCCGGAGCGGCATCGTATAGACTGACTGTCATGACACTCACAAAATGTATCAAAAGTCTCGTATCCGAGCCACGTACACGGCACGACCCTTTCTTATATAATTGACTCCTTGAACATAAAACATACTTAGTCTGTATGAAATGGTTAGGTATACTGAGAATAATTTTTTTCATACAATGACAATCACAAAACAGAATTGGCAGCGTAAAATCAAAACGAAATTAAAAAGAACCTACAGATGCGGATGAGTGACGTCATGGCGGAGGACATTACGCCCTCCTAATATATGAAGCGGGTCGGGACCACGTGTGAACATCATATTACAGTCTAGCCCCTTCAGATTGAACGTTGATCACTGAAACATGAACCTGCCTTTAGCAAGATTACTTTAGTTCACCGTAACCAATACCCCATGTGCCACACTACAGTCAAAATATTTACAATCTATTACATAATATTAGTCTACTTGTATAACCGACTCATGCATTTTACCAACTCTTTGTATTGTAAGCATGTCAAATGTGTTTTACTTGATATCTTATTTATCAGTGATGAGTATTACATGCGTAACACATGGTTAGTTACAAAAACATTCGGAGCCTATACCATTTATTTTACATGTGACTAAAACATTGTAATTTCCCGAAATACAAGAAAATTATTACATCATTTCCGTGCACAAACATGACCAATCAAAACATGTGCTGGTTATAAATTGTTTCTAAAGCCAATCTTACACAAATACTCATCTTCATCTCAATGTGAATGAGAATTATAATCATTTAAACTTTGAAAACGATTTCTTTTACTTTACGCTTCAATATTCCTGAAAACCGATGAATCTCTGATTAAATTTTGATACAAAATATATTAATTGGTGCTAACCGTACCTTTTAACTACTAGTGATCTTATTACCGTTTATTATTAAGTTTTTAAGTTGACTAAATCCAGAGGTTTAATTAATGAGGTTATGATGATGAGTGAATAAATTCCATAGAAACAGATTAAAATTAGCAGTTAAAATGAAAAGCAGAGTCAAGCAAAGCAATAAACAAAACCCGCCACCAGCAGATGCAATTTAATGTTTACTATCGGAAGCATATCTAACTATACCATGCTTTACCATGCTGTAATATGCAAATGTGAAAATAAAGTAAGACGTACAGGCAACGCGTGAAAAGCTCGCCGGAAAAAATCACCGCTTATGTTCTATAATCTCACTGGTATTCGCTTAAATTGTATGTAACTAATTGAGTCTTTGATCTTTATGTAATCTATGTACAATAGTCAGGAACACTTCATCGAGATTATTTCCTGAACCAGAAGAATGATCTGGGAACGGATGATTTTATACCTAGAAACAAACACACACACACACACATTGTAACACGGACAGCCCAGCCACCGCTTTAATGTATTTAGAACACGGTGACTGTTTGGTCTTGTGACATAAATAAAATAGTGATAAAACACATAGAAATATAAGTGCTAGTGATTTGCAAAAAGTGAATTTTATTATTTGTTCAATCGACTATCAAAGGCTCGAAAATTCCGGTTCATCTCGATAATTTTTAAGCAGCTGCTGAAGAGTCGATTCTACAAATACTTTATCTAACATTTTGCGTGTACTATGTATAAACATTTGTGGATATTATTTATTGACTCTGTGCTTGTGCCACAAATATTGTAATTCTATTATTCCTAATGTGCGAAATATCAAATCTTTATCAAAAACATTGCCAACAACTTAGTCGTTATTAAAACCCGTAACAAACTTACACAAAAAAACTATAACTTTAAACTTTAACTTTTTATCTGTATCTATTATTCCGTTCTAGTGTTAAGTTTGTCACGGGTCTGATCGACCGCAGGTAGTTTGGAGGCGCCCAGAAGCCGCGTAGTCGTCAGGTCGCTGGGACCAGCCACTGTCTGCCACTGCCCATCACCAGAAGCATTGATAAATGGCGAAGAACATTCATTTCCTCAATTAGTCTTAAGCAACAAAAGCGCATTATATTCAACACCTTAGTAGAAGCTGAACTGTATCGATATTAGCGCAGTTGAACCAGGATTAGTGTTGATGGTTAACAAATTAGTATTTCAAAAAGCTAGAACTATGTTAGTTTATTAGAAATATTGTTTGTTTTCGTTATTACAAAAGAAATAGGAACATGAAACAATCGAGAGTATTAATTATATAGTAGGACCATGAATATTAGTTTAAAAATCATTGATGAGAGTATTTTTCTTTTTAACACTTAAGAAGAATAAAGGTATTAAGATGTACAACTAATAGACAAACACAAAATACATTCACATAGACACAACAGCTACTATTTTACAGTGGAATCGACGAGCGGTTGTAGTCCCTTAGGTATTTCAAGATTTCATGATTTCTTTTTTTGCGTCAAAACCTAAGTATATTATGGTTAAAATGTGTTAAGTATAAACGTTCAGTCGATGTCGTTTCTTTTAAGGAATGGTTTATTTTAGTTAATATTAAAGTTTTGATATGAAATTAGCATCTTATATTCATTTTCAAATCATGTTCAGACGAATTTGAAGATTTTTGGGACTAGAACGCCAAAATTTCGTTTTACGAGCTATTGTAGGTAGGTATACTCGTACATTTATTTTTTATAAAGGACTTCACAAAAGGAATCCGGTAAATTTATGGGTATTCGGACATAACTCCGATTTTGTTATACCTATATTTAATTAAAGAGATTTAAAAATAGGAAAATTGAAATTTGACGATGTATTTCAAGGAACTTGGAACGTATCTTGAGTTTTAAAGTAGTAATTAAAGTCAGTAATAGTCGTCATAAAGTCCATAGTCGAGGCGATTTCCAGGCCCCCCTCCTACCTGCGTCGAACAGTATGTCGCCGACGTCGTCGTCAGCGGCCGGCGGCGCTTGTGCGAGCCGCGCATTACCTCCGACAGTGCCCGCGGGCGCGCTGCTGCAGCCGAGCCACCAGTACGCAGTCGACCGGGGGAACGCTGGGTTATCTGTGTCCACCTGTAAAGATTACACGTTTCACTTGTAGAATTACTATCAAAAACTCTTACAACCTAACAAAATTTGCGTTATCAAATATGGATAAAATAATTTGTGTATGCAACTATATAGCCAATGTCAATGTGGAATAAATAAATAAGTGGAATAAAAAACCTCTTTTGATTACTATTAAAGTAATAATCGAGTGGCTGTGCCTTAAATTAGTGTCGTGTAATGGCTGTCCTCTCTTCCAGCTCTACCGTTATCGCCATCTGAACTCAACTCTGCCAGGAAATTCAAACCTTTACATCATCATCATCATTTCAGCCAATTGACACCCACTGCCGGACAAAAGCCTCCCCTAAAGAACGTCACAACATTCGGTCTTGAGCTTCCAGCGTCCAGAAACTTCCCATGACGAAGTCGTCACTTCGTCAGAACGCCTCAATACTCAATACTCAATACATTTATTGCTTCCATAATGTGGTACAGATGTTAAAATAGGTAAAGTTACAATTATGGACCCTGTCGGGCACAGCACAATGTTTGTCTGGAGAGAGGAGGAATTTTATTTTATTTATTTATTAAGTACGCATAATTTTATTTCATTTAAGGTTTTCGTTTGTTATATTTATGAATTATATTACGTTTTTATTTTATTATTATGATGTATATAAATTGCAATTTTGGTACATTTAATAGAAATAACAATCTGATTCTTGGATGTCACAAATATCGCAATACAAACTTATCTAAATATCCTGGTCATCAAGGCTACATACACAAAAGTCATATTAACAATGTCACACCCAACTAATTCCTAATTTCATTCATTACATTCCTAATGTTATTCACAATTTACACAATACAAACTATATATGTTAAATGTAAAAATATATGTTTAATGAAAACATGTTTACAAAATTGTCAAATTAGTTCATAATGTAATTACATTTATCTTGTGTCTTTCAGTGCGCAGTAGCACTACTCGAGGACTTATTTGCCCCAGCGGCCATCGGACCTACGAGCGATGTGTCCTGCCCACTGCCACTTAAGTGTGGCGACTCATTGGGCTATGTCGGTAACCCTGGTCCTCCTTCGGATCTCATCGTTGCGAATTTGATCGCGAAGTGACACTCCGAGCATAGCTCTTTGGGCGACTGTGAGCTTCCACATGAGGCTTACCGTCAATGGCCATGTCTCGGTTCCGTAAGTCATCACGGGCAACACTCATTGTTCGAAAACCAAGGCAGTTAAGGCACTGCGGTATTTTGGACGACGGACATTTACATACTTGTAAATATACAAAATTGAAATGCGTTAAAATACTTACAGCAAACGTTCTATCGTTAAACCGCCAGTATGAGCCACCTTTGAAGAAATACGTATATCCATTGGTGTATTGGAGCGCGGCATCAATACCATCAGGAATACCATCCCAGTTGGATAAAGGTTTGGGGTATGTTGACTTGACTGGCGGTCTCTGAGCTGGGTCAAATCGCCAGAATTTGGAACCTTTGTAGAAGTAAATCTTGCCATTACCAGACCACACTAAAGCAGCATCAATATTGTCAGGAATTCCAGTGAAACCTGTAAAATAAAAAAATAGACAATTAGCTAATTAGGTATATAAATTGCTTTGGTTCCAAATATTGTAGTGGAAGCCACTTACACCCCTAACCAAATTAGTTTACTTTAATTATCATCGACCATCTGATGTATGTCATCAAATAAGATCTATTAGGTATAAATATGGCATCGTACCTTCACTAATATCTTTGGGGTAATCTCCATCTATCTTCTGTCCATTATACCTCCAGTACTTGGAGCCCTTGAAGAAGTACGTCTTGCCATTCTTGTAAGTGAAAGCAGCATCAATGTTGCCGGGCAGGCCGGGCCAGGCGCGGGAAATGAGTCGAGGGTAACCAGAAGCGACACCATCGTCAGTGAGACGCCAGTAGTGTTCTCCTACAAAATAAAAGAAAAATATAAGTACTTATATAGGTACTACATGCTTGAAGTGCTACATTTCGTTTTCTTGTTGTATTTGAAGTTCCAGCCCATTCAACCAATCTTTTATACACAATTGACAAAAAATCACAAATGAATCAAAAAGCTGACCATCATTAAGCTTATTAACTTTTTTATGAAACATCAAAATTACTACAGATTTTATTTTTTGTCGTTTTATTCAATAGTTATAGCGCATAATTCACAAAATTACCTACCTCACGTAAAGTGTGAATTGCGTAAATGTCCATTATAAATACAATTACCATGACAATAATTTCATAAATAAATAATAGTGTTTAAAACATACCTTTGAATATAAAAGTGCCTCCGTCCGCTGAGTTGAAGATAGTATCGAACTTGGGATCAGAACAAAGCGCGGGGTCTTCGGCGGAGGGCTGTTGCGTGGTGACACGTGGTACGGCAGGTACAGGGGCGGAACCTCCGATGTCAGTCTGTGTCTTGTGACCATAGAGAGCCTGGAAAGTGATATTATACTAAATTTACTACCAGTTTGATTAACAGCGAATAGGCTCCATAACTACTGTTTTGATTTGAAAACTTCTTTCACTGATATAAAGCTACATTATCCCCAAGTAACCATAGGCTACAGGCTACAGGCTCGTGGTCTAGTGGTAACCGACAATGTTAACACATTGCAAAGGTTAAGCAACATCGACTCAGGCCGGTCTTAGGATGGGTGACCATTTCTTAAGACATTGAGACCCCTCCGTGCCTCGGAGAGCACGTTAAGCCGTCGGTCCCGGTTGTCATACTAACATCTATGGCAGTCGTCGGGGTAGTTGGAGCCCTAAATCAAAAATCCGATCGGTCTAACTACAGAACTTCGATATCGTCCATGGGTTGTGAAGGTCAGATGGCAGTCGCTTCATCGAAAATATCGAAGTTCAGCCGAATCGCAGTTAGACTGGAAAGCCGACCCCAACTGAGTTGGGAAAAGGCTCGGTGAATGATGAACCATAGACTACTTTTTATCTCGGTAATGTGTTCCCACGGGAATCGGGAACGAAAAAAACTGTATTACGCGGGCGAAGCTGCAGTGATCAGCAGTTAGTTGTAAATAAAAGTGTAATTGTATATTTGTAAGTGTATTATTGTAGTGTATATTTACATCTGTTCCCAATAGACATTATGTCGATTCCACGACCTGTTAGATTAATAGAGCATATATTAATTTAAAACAAAAACATAATGTAGAGGACGAACCTGTATACCCTGAACATCATCCTGGTCAAGCTGGAAGGCAGGGTCGTAGCCTCTGTAGAAAGGAGCCATAAGTGCCGATCGAACATCGCTGTGAGACAGCCCTAATGAGTGACCGAATTCGTGAGCTGCTACCTGCAAAATCATGAAATATAATTAAATTTTCTTGTTTAAAGAGTACAAAGTCTTTTTTTTATCAGAATAATTATCTGGGCTTTTTAACGAGATGTTTTAGTTTGAGATAGTTTTTACATACGACACTCAGATGCAGAATGTTGGTGCAAATATGTTTCTATTAGACGTCTCTTGTTTTATCCATCTTTTATTACTGCTTCCAGAATTCTGACCGTTATATTACGAACGAAATAATTTCTTTCATATTCGAGATTAATTGCAATTAAGTGCAATGATGGTTATGAGCAAATAATTATTATTTAAAATGCACTTACCTGAAATAAGTTGGTGCCCCTCCTTGAATTGATAGACCACACCTCTGCGTCATCAAAATGAGCGTCGCCTCCGTATACCTGCGCGCAAAGAACATGAGATTAAGGAAAATAAACGTCATTATCGATGAATCAATAATTACTATATTGTTTGACATTGCACGTAGATACACACTTCTTAGTAGACAATTAACTTAACTAATGTTCCATCGCCATGACCCTGGTACTTGAATTTCGATTATAGGAAGATTTATCTACAGTTTGTTCAAGTTTTCAGCAAGTAATTTTATTAAAAGTCTAAATAAATGTCTTTCTACTTGTCAAGAAGCGTCAGATCAATGGTCTGTATTCTGTATTTGTGAAGGTAAATATTTACATGTGGAATAGGCAACACTTTTACGTAAGTATTCAAACCAGTAGGTACATACCTACCTCTAAATATATGTTTTGTGTACTTTACTCATTATAAGAACACGCACGTTACTTTAAAGTAAGCCTCGCGATAATTCGCATTGACTATCTAATTACCGACGCAGTATTTAACGACACATAAACTTTGATTTCGGATTTCACTAGAAAATCTAACAGAACACGATAGTAAATCACAGTCGTTTTTATCATACAAATACATATGACCCTATAAGTTGGGAGCAGTACAAATTAAAATGAAACACTATTAAAAGGTAGGTAGGGTATAAAGTTCATTCTGCTCCATTTAGTGCTACCAGGTATTGTCTAAGCCCTAAGCTACTATCAGGTATCTAATCAGTACTATTATTTTAAGTATATGCTACTCTAAAGCGTCACATTTATAGATTCGTGTCAAATGACAATATGCTCGATTATCACATTATTAATATGAATAAACTTTCACTGTGTCCACATGTTATATCCGTTACACGTATATGTCGCATTATGTTAAGTAATTTATTGTAGCTCTGTTATATAGCTTGTGCATCGCGAACATATGAAAAACGTATCAGGAAATAAATGACTCAACTGTTCAAGGTGAATATTTAACCCGTGTGAATTTATTTTACTGACAAATAGGAAGTTATGTTATCCACAAAGTTAAACTAGGTATGCAATGCATTCTGCTGTTGCAATAATTGAGCTGAGTTTGTCGATCCGGGTCGAACTCCTAAACGTCTGGACCGATCTTTATGAATTCAGATATGTGCACTCACGGTGATGGTCACTATGACCGTGCCAAATTTCAAAAAGATCGGTCCAATCGTTTAGGAGGAGTTCGATCACGAACGAAATACACGAGTCGTCTAAGAAAGAGCTTCGTAAACTCCGCTCAATGATTTTCGAACGCTGAGTGATGCTTTTCAGAGTGATTGACTTTCAAAATGTAACTGTCACATATAGGTACCACGAAAACCCAGGCGTGTCTTGTCTCCACCAAAAAGAGCCCGTTCACCAAGGCTCCCACTTTCCGGGATGTCCCTGTACCTGTGACTCAGCATCTTCAGCTCCTTGGTGTGGACTTATCATCCAACCTGGACTTTGGAAGCTACATAGAATCCAGGGCTAAAACAGCTTCGAAAAAACTAGGCATCCTCTCTAAGGTGCGTAAATATTTTACCTCGAGTCAACTGCTGAGTCTTTACTCAGCACATGTTCGCTCCTGCATGGAGTGCTGCGAGCAGTACTCCCTTTGGGATGGATCCGCCCGCTACCAGCTTGAGGCCCTGGAAGCTATTGACAGACGCGCCAGAAAACTTATAAGCGATGAGGCGCTCACAAGCAACCGACTTCAGAGCCTCGACCATCGCCGTCTGGTTGCGAGTCTGTGTGTCTTCTACAGGTTACATTTCGGAGAGTGTGCGCAGGAATTGCATGAATTAATTCCGCCAGCACTATTCCATCATCGGACATCAAGATTCCATCCGTATGTGTTCGATATACCACCTCTTCGTACCTCTCGGATTCGCTTCTTCTTTCATCATGCGAACCGCTAAGGAATGGAATTCCCTTCCAGCGTCATTGTTCCCCGATACATATAATCTTGGGATTTTCAAGGCAAGAGTAAATAAGGCATTATTTGAGTTTGCGTGCTCCATCTTAGACCGCATCGTTACTTAACATCAGGTAAGATTGCGGTCAAACGCACTCAAATTTATCCATAAAAAAATAAATAAAAAACTAATGCTTTATCACTGCTGAAATGTCAGATCGCCAATTACCTAAATGTAATAATGGCCACCCCCAAAGAGCGGCGTCAAATGAGCTGAGAATCCAGCCTACATATACCACGGTCCGACGGGTTTGGTATAGGGTTTTGTGTCGAGTTTTCCTTCTCTAAACATACTTATATATTTCTAAATAGATACTAAATATACATAGAAAATACCCATACTCCCGAAACAAACATTTTGTGTATCACAAAAATATTTTGATTAGACCCACTTCAGGGACGGCAGTTGCATACTCGTACACAAACTACGCAATCGACTGAGGCAGTCTTGACATTGTATTGTCATGACTTTCATTGTTATTAAGATGTACTCACCGGGAAATAGGCATGAGCGAGTGTACCACCGGGACCGTCAAATGGATCACCATCACCGTGCTCTCCTTTCTCGAACCTGTAATTTTACCATCATCATAATCATAACATAGTATAAAACAAAGTCGCCCGTTCTGTATGTATGTGTAGATCTTTAAAATTACGCAACGGATTTTTTTTTGATGCGGACCAATGGACAAAGTGGTTCTCGAGGAAGGTTTTTTTTTTTTTTTTTTTGTGTGTATGGGGCGGGGCCCCAAGTGAGTAGTGTGTACGTCCACGTTCGTCCGCCCTGGACCCCAACTTGACCACCGTAACGGAGTGGCAAGTTGGGTGACCGAATCTCACTGCTCTAGACTTGAGGCCAACTTGACTGGCATATTTTTATATTCTTGTTCTGGCACTGTCCTCTTATGGACGATGCCGAACCGCAAAAATAAAAATTCTGCGTCGGCCCGGAGCCCTTCGGCTCCGGAGGATGCAGATCGACCCAGCTCTGCTCAGAGGATGTCTGAGGAGACAGAGACGGCGACCGTAGCGTTGAGTTACCCGGTGCCCAGGTGCAAGAGTCGTAAACGCGCTGTTGCTCCTGTAAGCGAGATCGACACTGCACTGATGCCGGCGCCTGCTAAGGTTGGGTCCGCGAGGAGAGGTCGCCCCAGAACGCGGTCGGCGACAGCCGTTTCAAGGACCTCTGTGTTCTCCAACGCAGGGGCCATCGCACAAAAGCGCGCAGATGGCGAGCGAGAAGCCGAGGAGGAGGTCGAAGCCTTCCTCGAGTCCATCCAAACGTCTGAAGGTTCCGACCCTCCGACGGTTGAGGATAGGGAACGAGAAGTAGAGACCGCCTTCTCGATTATTATGAAGGTGGCCACAAAGTCGCGGAACCTTAATGGGGTGTTTGTTAAGGCCCTTAAAACCTCCGCGACTGTTATGTTGAAGGCTTCACAGGCCTATAGGATGGAGATGGTGGAACAGGAGCGTCGGCTGGACCTTGTCTGTGCTCACCTTGCCCAAGTGCGCCGCAAGCTGGGGATGGAGGACGACGATGCACTAGTGGGTACGCCCTCCCCTGCGCAGCCACCGGTCGCCGAGCGCTCCGTGCCTGCAACCGATGACCCCGCGCCTGTGACCGCGCATCCCCCGCAATCAACCGCGCGTCCCGCGACTACGCTCCCAGATTCCCAACTGCGCCAAATCATGGAAGCAGTTGGGAATCTAATAGACGGTCGTCTTGCGTCTTTAGAAGGGAGGCTAATGCCTGCGCCTATCATTCGACCGCCTTTGGCCGGACCCATGAATAAGAGGGCTACTCCACAGATACCATCAGCGGTAGCACCGAAGAAATCTTATGCGGTGGCTGTTGCTGCGCCGGTGGCAAAGGGACGGGCGCGACGTAAAGCGGCTCCGCCCGAGGTCTTTCCTGCGCTGCCGACAAGTCGTATGACCACTCAGGGTCCGTCAGCTGCCAATGCCCCATGGGCAATTATTACATCTCAGCCCCTTTCTTGCCCCTCTACCAACGATGGCTGGCAAACTGTGGTGCCGAGGAAGAAAAAGAAGAGGGGAGGTAGACGTAAAAAGAGCGCCTCACAGGCAGTGCAGGCTGCCCCAGCTACCCAGAGAGGCAAGAGGCCAAAATTACAGCCGCCAAAATCAGCCGCTGTTGTGATAACGGTCTCGGCCGAAGCGGCGGAACGTGGCCTCTCGTACGCCGAGATATTTAAGAGGGCGCGGTCGGCGATAGGCGCTGCTGAGTTGGGTGGAGTGGGTGGCCGATCGCGTCTTGCACTAAGTGGCGCTCGCGTCTTGGAATTCCCCGGGACTGAGGGTGTTAAAACGGCAGACCTCGTCGCGGAGAGACTACGGGGCTTATTCACGGAGGAACAGGGAGTCAGAGTCGCCAGACCCACGAAGTGTGCGGATATCCGCTTCTCGGGTCTGGACGACTCTATCGAGGTTGAGGACATCCGGTCTCTTATTACCTCAAAGACCGGATGCACCCCTGACACAGTCCGGGTCGGTGCGATTCGATCCGGCCCTGGTGGTGCTGGCGCAGTGTGGGCTAGCTGCCCTGTGGCAGCAGCCAAAGCTCTCGTCTTAGAGGGCAAGCACCTTGTGGGCCTCAGCGCCGTGCGTGTGACGGCACTCGAACCTCGGCCCATGAGGTGCTTTAAGTGCCTTGGTTCCGGCTACGTCCGGAATATGTGCGCCAGTGCATATGACTGCAACGGACGCTGTTTCCGCTGTGGTGGTCAGGGCCACCTCGCCTCAACCTGTTCTGCCAACCCTCACTGTCCCGCCTGTGCGGCATCCAAGCGGCCTGCCAACCACATGACTGGACATGATGGGTGCAGGGCCCCTAAAAAGGCCTCTCTGCTGCCCCAGGCTAGCCAATCGACCCCGGCTAGCTCAGGCGTAGCTTCGCGACCATTGTCGCCAATGGGGGCTGTAGAAACGATCCGGTAATGGATCACGTCACTAATGGCCTCATTATCCAGACGAACCTGAACCACTGCCGTGGTGCGCAGGACCTCCTTCTCCAGCACATTGCGGAGTGGTCGTTAGGGATCGCCGTAGCCGCTGACCCATACTGGGTTCCTCCCCACGGTAACTGGGTGGGTGACTGGGATGGCCTCGTAGCCATCATAGGATCTATGGCGCCTCGTTCCCCTCCCTTGTCAGTAAAAGACAAGGGTGTTGGATATGTTGCCGCCGAATGGGGGGGAATCACGGTCTATGGTGTCTACTTCCCTCCCAGATGGAGCCTCGAGATATACGAGGCCACCCTTCTATCAGTAGAGGCCTCGATACGTCAGTTAGCGTCCAGCCACGTCTTGGTGCTCGGTGACTTCAACGCCCACTCCGTGGCGTGGGGTTCCCCAGACACCAACGCACGCGGGACAGCGGTTGAGGAATGGGCAGCTTCTGTGGGTCTCTGCTTGCTGAACAGAGGCTCCACCGAAACCTTCGTGTGTGACCGGGGGGGGTCGATAGTGGACCTTTCGTTCGCTACCCCCGCTCTTGCACGATGGGCAAAGAGCTGGCGTGTCTTGGAGGACGTTGAGACGCTCTCGGATCATCGTTATATCCGATTTGAGCTCTCCCAGACCCAAGACGCCAGTAGTAGTCATATGGTGCGCAGACTTCCCCGATTTCCACCGTGGGCTGTGGGTAAGCTAAACAGGGATCTTCTGGAGGAGGCAGCTATTATCGAGTCCTGGCTGTATCCTGACTCTCCCTCCGAAGAGGTTAACGCAGGGGCTGGTCGCTTTTGTAATTCTGTTTCGCGGATATGTGATGCGGCCATGCCCCGCATGCGAGGTCATACCCGGAGGGCGGTCTACTGGTGGTCTCCTGAGCTAGCAGATCTCCGTGCGGCCTCCAATCGTGCCCGGAGACTGTATACCCGCAGCCGGCGCCGTCGCCGTGATGATGGGGAGGAGGACTGGCTTCGAGAGGTGTATCGTGAAACACGGAACACCTTTAAACTGGCCATTCAGCGCGCCAAAGAAGAGAGTAGAAAGGAGATGCTGGAGAGTCTTGACAGTGATCCCTGGGGACGTCCATACCGCGCAGTGCGTGATAAGCTCCGTGCGCGAGGGCTGCCCCTCACCGAAGCTCTCCAGCCTAGTTTCCTACGTGAAATTGTCGAGGGTCTGTTCCCAGAGCGGGTGGAACATTCGCCCCCGTCTATGACGCCACCTACTGGATTCAGGGGCGAAGAAGAAGTGGAGGAAGTTCCGCCCGTCACGGACGGGGAACTGGGTGCCTCAGCCCTTCGGATGCGGAAGAAGAATACCGCACCAGGGCCTGATGGCGTGCCAGGGAAAGTTCTGGCTCTGACCCTCGATCATCTAGACGGCCGCCTCAGGGACCTTTTTGACGCATGTCATACGCAAGGTCGGTTCCCTGAGTGCTGGAAGCGTGGGAAACTGGTGCTCCTCTCTAAGCCGGGTCGGCCTCTCGAGTCGATCTCGGCCTACAGGCCCATAGTGCTGCTGGATGAGGCGGGTAAAATGCTGGAGAGGGTTATAGCTGCCCGTCTCCTCCGGCACCTAAATGAGACGGGGCCCGATCTGTCAGACGCTCAGTTCGGCTTTAGAGCTGGACGTTCGACGATCGATGCCATTTCGCGCCTGAGAGCTAGGACCGAGTCGGGAGTGAGTCGTGGCGGAGTGGTATTGGCGGTGTCATTGGACATCGCCAATGCCTTCAATAGTCTGCCATTCAGTTGCATTGCAGAAGCTCTCCAATACCACGGGGTGCCCCGGTATCTGCAGCTACTGGTGGCAGACTATCTAAGGGCACGATATGTTCAGTACGAGGACCGAGATGGCATACTAAGACGGCGACTCATGTCGTGCGGTGTTCCTCAGGGTTCGGTTCTAGGGCCACTCCTGTGGAACATCGGCTACGACTGGGTCCTACGTGTCCCTTTACCCCCCGGACTGGATGTTATCTGCTATGCGGATGACACCCTAGTCGCGGCCTCAGGGGGGGACTTCGAAGAGGCGGTGCACTTAGCCACCGTGGGCGTCTCCCAGGTTGTTGAACGCATAGAAGCGCTGGGGTTGCGGGTGGCTCTCGAGAAGACTGAGGCTCTTTTATTTCACGGGCCTCGTCGCGGTCCACCCAGCGGCACAAGTCTAGAGGTACGCTCGGTCCTCGTACCGATCCGGCCCCAGATGAAATATCTGGGGCTCTTGTTAGATGGGAGGTGGCGCTTCGACGAGCACTTCATCCAGCTTGCACCAAGGCTCGTCAGCGCTGCGTCTGCCCTGGGACGGCTCATGTCAAACCTGGGGGGACCCAGCGTTGCTTGCCGTCAGCTGTACGCGGGGATTATCCAATCAATGGCCCTATACGGTGCACCGGTGTGGGTAGCGACCTTGACTGCCCAAAATAGGGCTCGTCTTTGGCGCCCTCAGAGAGTTATGGCGGTCAAGGTCATACGTGGGTATCGCACCGTGTCGACGGAGGTCGCGTGTGCATTGGCCGGAACCCCCCCGTGGGATTTGGAGGCTGAAGTGCTCGCCGAAGTGTACTGGCGAACCACAGAGCACCAGTCGACAAGCGGCTGTCGGCCACCGTCAGCGGTCATCCGCGGGTGGCGTGAAGCCGCTCGCCTGGAAATTTTAGAGAAGTGGTCGTCCCGGTTGGACGCTCCACGTGCAGGCATTGCCACCGTGGAGGCGCTCCAACCGGTCCTTGTTGAGTGGATGGGGCGGCAGCACGGAACCCTTACCTTCCGGCTGACACAGGTGCTTACCGGGCATGGTTGCTTCGGTAAGTACCTGTGCCAGATCCCAAGGCAGGAGGTGAGTTTCGCCTGCCACCACTGCGACTGCGTCGAGGACACGGCGCAGCACACGCTAGCGGTCTGTCCAGCTTGGGACACGCAGCGCCTTGCCCTTGTCGCGGTCATTGGATCGGATCTCTCACTGGCAGCTATCATCCGTTCCATGGTTGCCAGTGAGAGAAATTTTACCGTAGTTGCGTCCTTCTGCGAGGACGTCGTCTCGCAGAAGGAGAGTGCGGAGCGGGTCAGGGAGAGCAATGCTCTTGCTCGCAATGACCCGCTTCGCACCCGACGCCCAGGACGGAATAGGCGCGCTTACGCTCGCCTCACGCCGCCCTGATCGTGGCAGCGGGTGTGAGAGTCGGGATCTGCTCTCCACCCGCACTACGCCACCCACGAAGGTCGTCACCGGTAGAGAGTTTTCGAGAGGGGGACGATACAGAGAGGGTGCCCCGTCACACCTGGGGCAGGCGCAGAGGGACCGCTGAAGAAATAGCAAAATTGTTCCCGGTCCCCCTGAACAGGCGCAGAGTATGGCACACCGCAGGGGTTTTAGTGTGTGCAAACCATACATAACCGCGCGGTGGCCCCGCACCGTGCGGTATTCGTAAGGAATCTCCCCTGCGTTAACAAAAAAAAAAAAAAGGTTTTTGTGTATATAATTTGTCAAGCGGGCGAAGCGTTCGCTAGTAGTTAATATTATAAGTTAAGTATACCTTGGTGCCTACTTATGCTCATGGCTTACTTATGACTAGTTATGACTAACGACGACCATGGGTTTCTTCCACCCTACAAATCTACCGAACCTAGACCACGACATTGAATATTATGGGATAGTCGAACTGATAATCTCACGACCTCAAAGTTATCATGGAGCGTTGAAAGGCAAACGACAATATTGATTTTTTATGATATATCTACGCTAGCAGTGTATTTTAGTAGATAGGTACCGTACCTATTTATTGTACGTATACTTTTAATACATATGTATTTTTAGCCGTAAAAGTAATGATGAAAATTAATTAAACCATGATGTGTTTGTTACAATAAGTATAATTGACAAAAAACCTGGTCAAGTGTGAGTTAGACTCGCGCACAAAGGGTTCTGTACCATTATCTATAAAAAACACGTTTGTTGATGGCCCTTTAAATATTTATTTTATTCTATTTTTTAGTATCTGTTGTTACAGCGGCAACAGAAATACATCATCTGTACAAATTTCCACTGTCTTACTATCAGGGTCATGAGATACAGTACCAGTCCCAGTGACAAACAGACGGACAGTGGTGCCTTAATACTAGTCCCGTTTTACCTTTTGGGTACGCAACCCTTAAACTGAATGATAAAAATTCCACTGAGAGATTTTTTGATCAGAATTTGAGGTCAAATCTAACCTTTATAAATTACAGCTGATAAATACACAAGTACGTAATGACATAGTGACGAGCCGTTCAATGACAGACAACCATTTAACATTGCGTAACAAAGATTACCTGCGGATTGTGACGAAAAACGTATTATTACTGGTACAAATAACCCTACACACAATACTACATTGCCATTATTGCGTACTAATCTAAACATTTATCGTAAATGATTTAACCGATCTGAAAATAAGTAATACAAGTGCACAACAGATTTCATTCTACTCTTGAAATCATTTAACTGCAATGTTAACAATTACTGTAATAACCTATACTTAACCGTATACGGGATTTCACACGGACATAGTTTATAGGTACTTTATATTCCCTGACGTTTCGATGTACTTACACATATCTAAGCCGGGCGCGGAAATACCTCTTGGTTACCAGAGACTCAAAAAAAAGCCTTGTTCGGATGAATTTCCGTTCACAGTGAAATATGACAATGAAACGCGAAAGTTTCAAAGTTACAATTAGGTTTAGCGTTTAACCCCTCGGTAATAAAGTAGTTCTACCATCAGACTTACCTTATTTCAATGTGGACCTGTCCAGACCTCTTCTGAGTGAAGGTAAGGTCGGTATAATCGGACCACACCGCAAACGCTTTGGCAAGTTCGGTGTCTACCTCAGCACGATTCAATCTTGACGGGTACTTTGAGATTTTGTATGTGAGGTTTTTTACTCGCCATCTTGAACCTACGACATAATAATAACAAAAATAAGATACAGACCAAAAAAAATTAAACTACGAACAGTCATTAATATATTTTGTGAAACTCATGAACGTAGTATTTTTAATTAGGTATAACAAATGTAAATGTAATTTTATTAACAAATACGGAACCTAGTCAGCATGAAAAACCCACAATATTCTGCCGCTATGACAAATCAAATTCTTGTGACATTCAAACATGTACATAGGTATTATAATTATTATTTTTAGACTATTTATACTATCGATTGATGTAAAACTACCTTTACACTGTTTTTGTTTATGTTATAGGTCTCTTCGTCACCTTGTCACTTTTAAGTAGGTAACTAGAACGTTAAAAAGTTACTTACCCTGTAATGCGTATCTTTTGGCACGACTCTCCCCGAATCCTACTTTATCTCGCACACCGCATCTTGGCAAAGACATTGTTCTTGTTGTTTCTTCATCTAATTCACCTGTTGACATAAATTAAAACCAAATTTAGTAAAAAAAGTAGTTAAAATAAAGTCAAAATTAATTCTACGTGTTCTTTTATCCGCCCATTGCAGGGAGTCCCGGGGGATTCTCTAAACTCTAGGACAACTCCAGGGCGCCGACGAAGCGACGTACCAAGTTCTACATGTTGACAGTAAATCATTCAAAATACTGTCTACCTGCAGGGACCAAATTCGTTCCTCTGTGTTGTCTACCTACTACTAAAAACTTTAAATATGCGGCATAAAACTAAACTCTTTAGGAGTTTACAGCGTAAAATACTATGCATGTCAAAGGACAAACATAGTTTTTGTAACATTCAATGATGAGGAAGTCGTTAAACAAATACATCGACCAAAACAGCATGCGGAAAACGTTATATAATCAGGAACTATGGTAGCACTAGCCGAGGGTAAATGATGATCAGCTGACGTCTTGAAAATCATGCATGAGTTCGATTTACATTCATACCTATAGGGAATAATAATGTACGTAGTTAAACTCATATCACGAGGAAAACTCCTTCGCACATTGTATTAGTAGGAAGAGGAATTATAAGTGACGCGTGTTACAATAATGGCAGTAGATTTCGTATTCATGACATTAATTCTGTTGTGATCTCTTTTAAATTCTTTGGTATTGTATTCTTTATCTTAGCATAGAACCCGGTACTTATACCCCAGGGTTTTGTTAGTCAATACAGCGTCTATATCATACAATTCAAATTACTTTTTTGATATTGAGCATCCATCCATAGGTTATTTGGAAAATACAACTGTCTAACCTCTTTACTATGCGTTAAAGAAGATAAAGTTGAATCTGTTGCCTAACCCTATTAGTAGCAATAAGGCATTTTTTTTTAATTTTAATAGGATAATAAATAAAGTTAATCTGATTAATTGGCTCATTCGCAATCATGTTCTGCCCCATAATGAATAATGTAGGAATATTAATGTGCCGACAGCGTGTTATTTGCTTACATAACGCTGTTCTCAGTCATAGTCAAGAGACCAATAAACTACTTCGAGTGTCAAGGCACGTTCTAGAATAAAGATGATCTGAGTTCTGCTCACATAGTTCTATCGCTTAATACTCGTAGATCGTACAGACTTTTAAATTGCTTGTACCTAAGTATGTGTTTGTAATAACTGTAATGAGTACGGACCAAGGCTGCTCAATGACTAGTAATACATAAACAAAGGCTAATAACGGACTGACATCTAATTACGTAGAAAATGCATAGTCTTTAAAATCATACAAATCTTGGGTATACGAGTATATTGTAAAGTGGGTTTGATTGAAATGACATTAAATTAATACGAATCTTGACAGAAGTAATGTGGGAGTTCGATTTTTGCTGAGCGCATGGCTGGTGGCTTTTTAGGTTACCTCTGGCGCTCCGCAAAAATCGGGCTCCCAGATACTCACATACCGAACAACGTTTCTTGTCCTGCACCTGGAGCTAGTTAGGAATAACTAGTTCTTCTGTGCAACTAATCAAGCATTACCTTGACATTGGCGAATCATCGATCATTATCGATGTTGCCACGTTTTTAAAAGAAGAAGAAGAAGAAGTAAAGTGCTCTATATAGTTTTATGTTATTCTTCTATATAAATATAACACCATACTCGTATAGTCACAACCTATGCAGGGTTTAAAGAACATGAAAAATGCTTTAACTCCGAAAGGATTCCTTGCAGATTATACGAGTATAAATTATACTAGTTATCCCGAAAAACTTTGTATCGCCTCAAATAAAAATTAAAAATTAAAAAAAAAATCTTAATATTTCATGCAAATGTATGTAAATTGAAAAACGCGACGGACGGACAGACAGACAGACAGACAAACTGTCGTATTAAATATATAGATGATCCAATGCATAGATCGAGCTCTTGTTGTGGTTGCATTTACAATCTCCAAGCCAACAAGGTAAACTTTTCTAACTTAACACAAGTAACTATTGGTGTTTTGTACAACTTGTTGTGAAGATTCTGGTTATTAAATTTTTTGTTGAAGTTAAACTTGAATTTTCAAATGTAACCTCACTCAATACACGCAATAAACAGAGTGAACGCCCTTGAAACCACCATAATATTATTATTAGGTACAGTTGTTAAGGACTCTTGTGAATGTAGACCAACACCATATTTAATTAGGTAAGTAATTAGGTAATGTTTAGTAATAATATTTATTTATTTATATAAAGCCAAACAACCAAGATTTCTTACAACAGGTAGTATCACATAATATATTATAAAGCTATTTTCATACCTCTCGGATGTCCGCGCATAAACAGTAGACTTGCGATCTCTCATGGGCTGAGTCCACTATGCGCGGACATCCGAGAGGTATGAACAGAGCTTGAGGCTTAAATAAACTTACGATCACTAACAATAACAAATCAATTTAAGGAGGTATACACAGCACCAAAACCAAACTCAATTGAATACGAGCCATATAGTAAAATTAATTCAAGTCACTGGAGACACTGGGGTCATGAGGTCCGAGTGCTCACCGCCTTAAAGAGACATTGCTAAACGCCTAATGGATGCTTCTCAGGACAGGCTGGCTATTTTCTGGCCCAAAGAATAAGTATCGCCATCCAACGTGGCAACACAGCCAGCTTTATGGGAATCTTCCCAGTCGGCAATGACGCGGAGGATTTTTTAAACGATATTTTGTAATGTAAATATTTTAAGTCTATAATTATGTATATTTTGTATATTGTAATTCTTATTGTAAATAAATATTTGTCTCTAAAAAAAACAAAAAAAAATCAAGTCTAACAGTTAAAATGAAATAAGTAAAATCAGAAAGAGTTCATGGCTCCATCAGCGAATCCTCCCCCGAGATGACAATATAAACTTCTGGTCATAATGTTGATATCACAATTTAACATTAGATTTAGGTGACAGTTTGGGTTTGGGATCACACGTTGGAAAGTACTACATATCCAGGCAGCCAGCAAACAAATTAGCGAGCTAGCTGTAGCTGGTCATACCCAATTTGAGACAGACAGTACTAGTATTTTATTATACTCTTGATTGTACTTGTTAAAGTTAGTATATATACATAAAATTACGTCTACCTCCACCACGGATATCGATACGATCCTGGCATACTTTTTTTTTTTTTTTTTTTTTTTTATATTTGGTTCGCCAAATTGACGCCGCCCGCCTGGTGGTAAGTCGTGACGACGTCTAGCGATTGTGGGCCACTCTCACAGCACACATTACTATTGAGAGTGGCCCTCAACTTGACGACCTACTGATGTGCCTCTTCACGCTCCGCTTAAAGAACCCAGGATTATATGTGGGAGGAAACACGTGCACAGGCAGGGCGTTCCAGGCCACTATCGTTCGGCAGAGAAACGAACGTTTAAAACGTTCGGTTCTCGCGAACATGCTATCCACTGTGTGGGGGTGGCATCTCTGCCCGGCACGAGTCGTTCGGGATCGGAAGGAAGAGGGTGGGATCAGATTGAAGAGCTCTTCAGAACACTCGCCGTGGTAAATACGGTAGAATGCGGCCAAGGAAGCTATTGTTCGGCGCTGAGCTAGCGGCTCAAGGCTTCCCGTTACCTCCGGACAACCAATAATACGGATAGCCCGTCGCTGCATAGCGTCGAGAGCGTCCAGCAGATACTTCGCGGAGCCGTCCCAGAGGTGAGAGCAGTATTCGACGCAGGGTCTAATCTGCGTCTTGTACAGCAGACACCTCTGGTCCGGTGTAAAGAATCTTCTTTCACTTCCTTCTTACAGCTACTCGTAGTATAGCATTTTTATGTCTGTGTTCCATAGTAACTGTTCAAAGAGTATATACCTAGAGTATAAATCTAGATATATACTCCAGTAATAATATCTAGATTTAGAGCTAAAACGTGTCTGAATTCAAATATTGGATAGAAACAGGCGTTACTTGGCGAAAATCCATGACAAAACAATGGTAAGTAAAAATTTTTTTAAGAAAAAACTTTTTAGCATTAATTAATAGCATTAATTTTTCGCAGAATCAAAAGGACAACAAAACGTCGACAATTGTTTCGCCTCTAAACGAGGCATTATCAAGACTGTCTCAGAGAGAACAGCTGTCTCTGAGACAGTCTTGATAATAAAAAGTAAAAAAAGTAAAAAAAATTTTTACTTACCATTGTTGTGTCTGAATTCCATAATAATATGATTAAAGCGGTAAAACTATGTTAAAAGTCATATAAATTATGAAAGACTTTTTGTTTTAGATCATGTTTCTAAGATTTCAATTAGTCAAAATATCAAACGGTTCGGTGGTTCATACAATATTAATAGTCATTTTTAACATTTGAATCTTTTTACATGAATGTTTTAATTACAACATTCATGTAAAAAGATTCCAAATTGTTATACGTAGGTCACACTATAAGTTTTGCGTAACTTAAAAAAACAACATGGTAAAACCAAAATATTATGTTTATTGCTTTTCAAAACACTCTCCTTTACATTTTAAACATTTTTTCATGCGATCGAACCATTTTTTAAAACAGGAGGACCACAGATCTGAAGGCAAGTTTTCTACGTGCAGATTGAACGCTATCACTGCCTCTTCGGAGTTGGTAAAAGTGAAACCTCTCATAAAATCTTTGATTTTGGGGAAAATACAGAAATCACAGGGTGCTAGGTCGGGGCTATGCGCAGGATGGGTGACAAGTTGTACTTTTTCGGAAGCTAAAAATGACTTTGTTTTGTGGGCCGTGTGTGAAGAAGCGTTGTCATGATATAGGAGAACGCGGCTTTTGGGTCGTCTTTCGCGAACTTTTTCTAACACTCTGGGTAAACTAATGGTAGAACACCACTCGGCATTAACACTCTTTTTATCTTCAAGTGAAATTGTACAGATGGGACCCGTAGCTGAGAAAAACAACGCGATCATTTTTTTACCAACGTTTATCGTCTGCCTCACTTTTGTTGGCTTGTTCTCATTTTCAAACACCCATTCACAATAATGCTGTTTTTTTCGGGTTCAAAACAATAAATCCACGTTTCGTCTCCTGTGACAATGTCATAAACAGCATTAGAATGTCCGTGGTCGTACTTCAGTAGCTTCTGTGAACACCTTTCCACGCGAGCCCGCTTCTGCTCCGCTGTCAGTTCATGAGGGATCCAACGACAACAAAGTTTCCGAACTTTCAATTCTTCGTGTAAAATTTTCTGGATTTAACTCATACCAATCCCCAATAGTCCTCGAATTGTCTCATAGGTAATCCGCAGGTTTTCTTCAATTAACCGCTTAACAGTAGTTACATTATTTTCGTTGACGGCAGTTTAAGGCCGCCCTTCATGAAATTCGTCATGTAAAGAAACTCGACCTCTCTCAAATTCAGCAAACCATCGCTTCACCGTGCTCAAACAAGGTGCTTCTCTCCTAAAAGCATTTTGAAGACGAGCGGCACAGTCTTGCGGAGAGAGAGAATTTTTAAAATCATAAAAATCATCGCTCTAAAATCTTTTCGACTTAATACCATTTTCGTTGCATACTTAGAACTTTGATGTGTTATAAAAAACAATTGACAAATGATTTCCCGCCAATTGTTTTTTTAGTACTAAGAAGGTTGCAACGTTTAAAAAAATATAACATTCGAAATTCAAATAGTTCCGATTAGCTAGAAGTGCAAAACTTTTAGGGTGCCCCATGTATTAATTGATATTACAAATAACAAATTTTCAATTCAAAATAGGTTTATCACGAGTTTTGTAACTTTACCACAGTTTTAGTTTAATATTTCAACAAAGGAAACAATTTAAAATTTCTTTGACCGCAATTGATTGTTTTTAATCAAAAGTCAAATAGCCCGTGAATATCCGAGAACGGTAGAACCTTCATATAACATTTACCGAGTTATTTGCGGTAATATTGACACAGGACGTAGCAGAATAAATATAAATTAATCTTATTGGCGTCATATGAACCTATATCTTTAATATGATTTATATATTTTGTTTAACGTACGTGGGTTCGCCTGTATTTATAACGTACAAGTAAATATTGTACTATTTTCAGTTGTAGTTCAAGGCTTTTAGCCGATATTATACTGTGTCTAAAAAGTAATTTGTCAAGTTTATTATTATTTATTCATATTTTTATAGTAAGTTCTGAGTGGGCTGATACCTATAGTAAGCTGCTATCGGCGTTCAGATTATATTTGTTTTGTGTCTGTAGTGCGCAAGTAATATTGTAAGTTACTGAAGATTTTTAGACTACGATACTTTGAAAATTTGTATGGAGACACAAAAATAAATAGTACGCATGGTATAAATGTAAGACGATTTTTGGTCATCAAAATACGTTTAATTAAACTATTAAAATGGATAGAGTAGGTAAAGTACCTAAGTACCCTATCGATTTTAATAGTTTTCACTATTCGTATTTATACAAGGTTTTCAACTAATATTACTTGGTGCATTGAAAGCCAAAATGTCCAATGTAACGTAGACTGTTCGTAAAGTATTAAGTCTTCTCAACTTTTGACCAACTTGATGTTAACAAAAAGGTTTTTTATTAACGTTAATATTATTTTTATGTCATCTACGCTTTAACGGCCTCTAAAATACTCGTAATAATATATGGAGATAAGCTTACCTGTCGCGTTTAGTCCAGCAAAACCTTGAAACTCGGCAATAGCTCGCCGCCACGTACTCTCGTCCATTATATGGCCACTTGAAGGATTTCTTACTGAAGGACTCAGGTACCCGTACTGCGCTAAGTACATCTGAAAGTACACGTCACCTTCAGACTGGCCGTACCCATGTTGGAGTAGGGCTCTGTTCTCAGACGAAAGATTTCTAGCTACGTTTTAGTTGGTGCCATCAATTTGGGTGCAATTTAACTACTTACACAAAAAAGGGAGGTGCACAAAACGTGTTGCTAAATTCATTCGACTGAAACAGATATTATGGAATCTTACTTCTAACTTTTACATGTATGTTAGTCGATGAAATGGATTTCATATTCAATTTATCCCGGACAGTGCAGACGTAGATTATAGAGACATGTGGTAGTCGACGTGTGGGGTTATACAATGTACATCAATATCGAATAACAAACAAGATCGATATTGATGTGCATAACCATTCCAACGCCGAACTTACCGTAAAATATTATTCGCTAAAGGCTACGGTATATTGATTACATAAAATTGCACTTGCACTTAAACACATTTCCATCACTTCCGAAACGGGACGGCGATCGTACCGTATCCATTATTATCTATATATTATTTATTAAGTCCCGTTCTTTTGAAGTCAACAAGAGAGCAAGTTTATTGCTTGATAAAATTGTAGCTATAACCCATGAAATCGTATTACAGTCTTATAATAAGCTGGTCGCTTGGTGAGCCTTTGTTATCTCTGACGATGTACCTACAAACTTTACATTATCTCTACCAAGGTTATCCCATTGTTTATTGTCGACGTCGACGCATGTGATAACGTGAAACGTGCACATGGTAAGTGGGATTATTTCTTATCCTGATTGACTATATTTATGAAAACTTCCCAAAGAAAGAGTAAGTACTAGAGATATTGTTCACCAATTTATTGACAAATATTCATTCGAAATATTACGTACCTAAAAACGCTGTGAAAATAAACGCAAATGGTTTATATATAAGACTAGCCAGTTCTTACATTTTTATTCTAAAGGACATACGAGGTGGTTCCCTATATGACCCGATTCCAGGCATCATACAATGTCTCATACCTACTTATATTATCAGCTACTCATAAAAATAAACATAACTGTATTGGGGCCAAGTGTTATTTAATATCTAGTGAATCTGAGGAAGTTTGCATATATTAGGTCATTACCCCTAAAGCTCAAAGTCAATACGTTAAGTTCATATACTGGAAAACTGTTTTATAATGGTTACTAAAGGGCTGAATTCTAAGTAGTTTGGTTAAGTCGAAGGCATGACGACCTTGAGCATGACAGAGGCAGTGGCGGCAACGTGGGTTGCATCACAATGCGTACATATCTCCGACTGGGGCATCTAACAAGACGCTTTTGCCACCTCTCTTTGTTCACTCTCACACTGGGAAATATTAAACAATATGACTGTTAAACTTCACAGTCAATACCCCCAAAAGCTCATGTTTATTATTGTCCTTCCAATGCAGCGAGAATATTAAATATTTTATTTATATTTCGAGCGTAAGATTTATAGATATATTCACGTAGAAGTGATTGACCTCTCTACCTTTGTCCGTTAGTTATAGCTGAGGTTCAATGATTATATTATTATTATCTGTGTATCTAAGTACTCGTATATAAGGTGTAGGTAAGCTCAGTGATGGAGCTTCATCATTCAGTAAGTACTGGGTCGTTACTTGTCTCGTTAATTTCACTAATTAGTGAGCTCTAGCACAGAATAGGGAATAGGCTATATGTACAAATGAGTATTTATGATAAGGATAATTAATGAACTGTTTTAAATTTACTTTACGAAATCTTTTCGTTATGTGTTATAAAATCGGGAAAGTTCTTTTTAGAAAATTGATTAAAGCCCATAATAAATTTGTACATTAATCGAAATACCCTTTGAATATAATTTAAATTCACGTAAACTTTAATCAGTGCGGTTTTGGGTCCGTTCCGGCCAATGACATTGGAGGACAAAAGGCACAGGCCATTGTTTGTTACACAAACCGAAATGCATAACATGTACTAATGTAACTACACCTGCTATACTTAGTCCACATTTTGCGTCGATATTTATGAGTAAATCATTGTTCCATTTAAGTGAGAATTCCTTGAAATTGTACATTGTATGAAGTTCACACTACATTGTAATTTAGCAGCACAAATAAAAAGTAACAATAGGTGTTTATCTTAAGCTTTAAGTCAGAAAGAAATGAGAAAGTGCGTATATAAGAAGGATTATAGATGGAGGCGTTTAAATAGTGAATTTTGTATGAACATATCGAGGTCAGTGTGTCCGAATGAGTAACGGGTACTGACGGAGTCTGCGATCGCGCGAATCTCGCGTCGCAGCCTGCGGCTATGCTCCAAAGACCTACTTATGTCGTGTAAACTTGCCACCTCGAGGGACGTCCAACGGCACACCCGCACGCATCATCGCTATGTAATCGCTAATTGGAAAAAATATCTTGCCCCGGGCTAATGTTTAACGTCTCAAACCACTTCTCAGTTAACCAAACGTGATAGACAGGTTGTACTTATGCCGGTCATCAGTGCAGGCACAAAACAGAAACATCTTCTTTTTAAAAAGCAAAAAAAACAAATTCAGACATAAGATTACTAACATATCGAATTTGTTCATAAAAAATATCAATATGAATGGTCAAATACTCTAGTCGATGTAACGGCTCTCATTAACTGTACTTATGGCTGAGAGGATAATGGACTGAGGCAAAACCATGTTGTGTAGCATCTGACTCACCATTATAATAAAATAAAGTGTAAGTAAGTAAGTACCTATATAATATTCTATGTGATCATGTTCATACATGATGCTAATTATGAACAACTTAACAGAAGCTCGCGACAATATTTAATACTAGTGGTCGCCCGCGAGGTAATTTGGATTTTTCCCGTTCCCGTCGCGCCGCGTCATATTTTGAACAATTCACACAATATCTTTATAAATTGTAGCCTATGTGTTATTCTCATGTATAATCTATATTATTGTAAAATTTCATTAAAATCCATTCAGTAGTTTTTACGTGAAAGAGTAACAAACATCCATCCATCCATACATACTTACATACTTACATACTCACAAACTTTCGCATTTATAATATTAGTAGGATATTTCTATATCAAATTCCAACTAGATTAGTTCAGCCGTTTTCACGTCATGCCTGGATCACAGAATAGGGAATAGTACTTACATCCTGGACGAACAAATAAACTTTACCGCGAAATCCAACAATCGATTTTTTTAGTACTGCGAAAGGTACGTTACTTTAATGTTTGATAACTCAAAAACTATATAAGCTAACTATATACTAAAAACTATACAGCAAAGCGCGTTAATGTGTTCTACCTGCATGCCAAATTTCAAGACGATAGGCTTTCGATAGGTTTAAAATTGCGACCGGTATCGTGGCACAAAATTTTTCGATTGAGACCAAGTATGCTCTCCGTCTTAACTATATAGTACCAGTACCAAATTAAAGACTTCAATCAAACTATATGTCAGGCAGATCTAGGGAAAGGACAATAGTGGAAAGTAATATGTAGTAAAAAGAAAAAATACCTATTTATATCTCACTAGTGATTCATTACTTCCTATACAATAAAGAACGTACGGATTAGTAAGCTTTAAAATTAGTCATGCAGGGCGTACGAGTACCTTAGTTCCGGACTGATTTTGTTTACTTTGAGAGTCATTTTGTAAAAACTAGAAGTACGTATAACCTTATTCCGGACAATAGCACGCACTTAAAAGATTCGTTACTTTAAAATTCAATGACATTTTCTTAAGTCAACATACAATTTCGCTTTAAGTACATTGTTTATTTAAAATAATTACGATGTCTATAGGTATCAGTTTTCTCAACATTTACATTATATTATTTAACTAGCAAAAACTGTACATAAGTATATTTAATAAGTGATTATTAGGATGTGTGTATTATGTAAGTACATATGACATGTGTGTATAAAAAAAAATATGCTAACCCTGTCGGAATCAATTAATTAACGTTGGCAACGTAAATAAGAATATCGCTGTCAATACTTATTATACAACAATTGCATTAGCATACGCGTGTTACATTTATAATTGTTTACAAACGTTGTCAGTGTTCAGAGAACAAAAAAAAGGTAATATCGCCTGTTGTACGAGACCTATGGCATTATTATCTATGGTTAGATGTAACAATGTAAACCATGCGGGCATTTAATGGCAGTTATGGTATTGCGTAGATCGTTCGTTATTGTTGGATTACTGCTGACGTTGGCTCAGATTTGCGTGGGACACTCATTACTGTTGCGTTATTAACACTGGTATATTGCATTAAAATTCGGGATATTTAATCCAGAATGTTCTGTGATAAACATTTGGTGGTAAGCTGATGTTGGTATTTGAACTCCAGAATTAGGCACTCATTCCACAAAGCTCATCACACAAATTCATGTAAAAAAAATAAAGAGTGCGCTTAAGACCGCACGGCAGAAGTGAAAACTTAATTGGCCAATCCCAATCAATTTATATACCTATGTATAGTAAATAATATTTATTTTTGAATATGGGAAAGTAAAAGTTCACAGAAAATAAAAGTTAAACCGTTTGGGGTTGAGACACTGGGGTCATGGGGTCCGAGTGCTCGCCGCCTTTATAGAGACATTGCTAAACGCCTAATCGATGCTTCTCAGGACCAGAAGGCTGGCTATTTTCTGGCGCAAAGAATAATTATCGCCATCCAACGTGGCAACACAGCCAGCATTCTGGGAACCTTCCGAGTCGGCAATGACGCGGAGGATTTTTTAAACGATATTTTGTAATGTAAATATTTTTAGTCTATAATTATGTTTATTTTGTATATTGTAATTCTTATTATAAATAAATTCATATAATCTATAAAAAAAAAATACTTATCAATATTACCAAACCGCGAAATACACACACTAACCTCACAGTGTAAAACAGATAGTTGTTAAAATAATAATGATTATTACGTATCAATTGTAACTATTAATTTAATAAAGACAATTAAAACGTAAGAATTGTTCATACGAAATACAGCGATACAACTGCGAAGAGCAGCTGACTGTATCTTTCTCACTCGGGTACACTCGGCGGTCCCAAGTTCACCCGATCGAGCGTTTCACCTCAGAGCATGACTAATCAGCCTAACTTACTACCCACGAAAAATCTGTGTGCGGAAGTTTTCACTTCAAAAATCCTCCACGTCATTCATCATCATCTCAGCCCATTAGACGCATAGGCATAGGCCTAGGCCTTCCCCAAAGAGTGAAGGAATTCAGCCTACATATACAACGCTGGGCTACCTAGTTTGATAAATACATTATTTAGGTAGGTACTAAATATACCAAAACTCCGAAACAAACATTAAATTTTGTGGACCATACGAATATTAGATTCGACCCGGGAATCGAACCCGGGACCTCATTTGCATATACACATACCACTGCGTCAGCGCGTCATTGCTGACTGGCAAGTATCCTAGAATGCTGGCGGATAAGATAGGACACTGTAGTTTAATTATCCACCATTAGAACCTACCTTAGAACTATAAAAGATTGCTTTTCATAACAGATTGAAAATTAAAACAATGATAAATATGATGTTTAATTTTTAAATAATAGCATAATTTCGCTCAAAAAAGACATTACAAACGTCGACATATGTTTCACCTCTTCACGAGGCATTCTCAAGACTGTCATTTGTAATGTCTTTTATCATGGACTTTCGCCAGCTAACGCCTGACTCGATTCAGATTGAAAATTATTTGAGAAATAGAATTAAATCGCTTGGAATTTCCACAGTATTATAGAACAAATCAAACAGCTCATTGATATTTTTATGTTCTATCATTACTGAATCATTTACACGTTATGTAATCATGCTGAATCAACGTTCATTAACTTCATTACAGTAAAGCTTTTGAAGGACTGACTGTACACAATGTTTAACAACAAGTAGGTAGGTACTGTGTTTCATATTCCTTGTAATTAAGACGTATTTGGTTACCTCTAGCTGTAGCTAATTCATCGCAGACCATAAATTTAACATTGCTTTCGGGACTACATTACCGATATAAAATAAAACGGTAGGTATGTGTGTTAAGTTACAATAAAATCTGGTAAACGGTACAAAACCACAGAGGATTGAAAACGAAAATCATACTAATTTGACTACGGTCTTGGTCTTTATAACATCCGAACATTATGACTTCTTGGACATTCAGAGAATTGTATATTATTCACAAACGGCTGGACGTTGTGACTTCTTGGACATTCCAGATACTTGTACTTACATGTACCCAATGTATAACCCAATATATAACCAATGGCCTTTATAGCATCTGGACATTATGACAGCTCGGAAATTCTGACAATAGACCCAAAAGGAGTAAGGATTAAGGAGTGCCTAATCCTTAGGTAGCGCGTGTTAAAAACGACGTAATTGAACCGTCCATCACAATAAAGAATACTAATTCAGCGAACTTGTTTTTAAAGAAACTTTTGCCTCTTTTTATTGATAGACTATTATTATTCTACTTATTAGCAATGTTAAAGGTCAACATATCTCCAAACTAATATTAATTTGTTGTTTTGAAGTCGCTAAAATATAAATTATTCAAAAATATTATGTAGTTTATACTTTCGACTGTTGGCACTTGGTGGAATCTATAGTAATACATGATGAACAAACTTGTACACTATTCCACAAGTGAAGTAAAACACCTTTGATAATGATGAAAAGCGAAACCGGTCGCTGAAAATAAATCAAGTAAAGTTGTTGAATAGTTGTGTTGTTTGTTCATCACGTATCAAAAATATTACACTTAAGAGAAAAGTTATAGAGGTATTAAACATAATGTCTTGTTTGGAACACGTGTCTAATAATGTAAAACACAAAGTTACACGATCCAATCTTATCATTATCTATTTATTTAAAAATGTCAAGGTACATGTCAAGCTTACAAAATCATTAATAAATATACAAAAACAAACAATTAATTAGTCAGAAATAAAAAAAAATGTCACAAATATACGTCCTGCATCGTTCCTGGTGCCAAGGTGCCCATGATGCTGACAGCATTGCCCCGCTGAATGGCAATGGACAATCTTTGCTCCAGGAAAGACCTAGAGCGAGTGTCACCGGACCTCTCCCTATTTCTACGTCCTATCTATTATATTTCCGTATCCTATTGTTAATTATATATATATATCTATATTCTATATCTTATCATTATAATAGCTAAATAATCATAATTGGTTATACAAAGTGCTTAATTTGGAATTGTATGTTCGATTTTTGTAGTCACACGACTTCCAGGTAATGCATCTGTTCTCAACGATCAGTCCGATACGCCATACTGGGAAATTTTGTCTGTCCACGTGCAAATATTCGTAAACACTACCTTTAGGGCAATGATCTCATTCTCACACTACAGGGACATACTGCATATCTATACTAATATTATAAAGGAGCATTTGTTTATATTAGACCATTTCTTTTTAATAAACCATGCTGGTAAGGCGGACGTACTTTGATCAAATCTGATAAGTATGTTGTCTTATGGAGAGACCAAGTTAAACGTAACCGGAGAGCATACACGAAAATATTTCTGAAAGTTGAAGAAGCCAAAGAAGTACTTATGTCAAGATCTTAGCAAGTGATAATACATAGTCTCTGCCTACCCCAACGGGAAGAAGGCGGTACTATATGTATAATGTGTCCGAGGTGATTGGAAAGCAAGAAACTACAGATAGAGATAGTTATATAGGCCTGAGAATAAAGTAGACGTGTAATAAGAGGCAGGTAAATCAATCACGTTATAATAATCCGCTAATGACCCAGTAAATACGCCCACCGAATGAACTGCACTTAATTCGCACACACCATCTGGTTTTCTTATCAAAAGTTCACAATCTTAAAAAACAACTCTATGGTTTAATTATACCTACTTAATACTTCGTATTAAAAACGCAACCCCCAAGACTTTAATTGGTTGTGCCATAGCGGTTGGCACGTAAGATTTTGTTGCCTTTCATCAACATTACATCGCAAAGCAACGGGTTAAAACTTTTTTTCAAAATTACCATATTGCTGCTACATTTTTTTTAAATCTATTCGGTCATTTTGGCCATAACCCATTATATGTGTCCCCGGTGATGGCAATACGCTTGCCCCCTATTACGTTGGACTAAAAATACTGACAAACTGTTGGTGTGTAATGCACCTCTGCCTACCCCTTCGGGGATACAGGCGTGATATGTGTGTGTATGTGTGTGTGAAGACTTAATAATAATACATTTCTAATAATATACATTTACATAACCCCTTTTAGTTTTATGAGTTAACAGTTACAAAGAGAGGTAATTAAAAATAAAGTTCCTTAATATAAGTAACGGAAACTTGACCTTTTTTCACGCAATGACTGCGAAAAACCCCAAATTGAAGTGTAATACTAAGTATTTGACAAATGTAGGTATAATCTGTTGAATTTCGTATTTGTGTATTCTACTTAGTACATTATTTAATTTACATAATTGGACTTTATTCGTAATTTGCTTAATAAAATTACATTTAAGTACCTAATCAAAATCAAAATATTTCAACACCTAATTATTTATTTATTTGGTGGAACAAAAGTTATAAAAAAAATTATAAAAATATAAGAATAGTCAATTATAGTTCCTCACTGATACAATTCGACTATGTGTCCAATAATGTGGACTAAAAGATTCCCTCATTTTATAGCACTTTTATAATCACTACATATTATAAAACAAAGTCGCTTCTGTCCGTATGTATACTAAACTACGCAACGGATTTTGATGCGGTTTTTTGACCAATGGATAGTGGTTCTCGAGGAACGTTTTTAGTATATAATTTGTCAAGCGGTTGAAGCCCCGGGCGTCCGCTAGTATGCTATATATTTAGGGATTATATTTAAGCACCTACTTAATACAAAGAGAAAATATAACGAAACAATGAATACATGACCAAAATATTTTATTAAAAGACTAGACTAAGCAACCTTCTGACATCAGTCAGCTACGCCAGCGTTAAATAAAATTAATGTCATTTTAAACTTCCTTGAGTCTGCTCCTTACATGCAATGTATCGATATCTACGCAATTTGAATCTGTATCGACCGTAATACGCAATCAAATCAGAGCATGGTATATTCATTAAGTTATTTAAGTCACGCAATAACATATATTTGTACTATTTAATATACTACACGTACCATCCACTATCCACCATTGGTGGATAAATACGTTGACATTGTATTCCTTACGACGCCAACAGCAACTCGTGGATTCAATAACAGTTTATATATTATGTATCATACATTAATTGTCCACCTGTTACAGTTCAATAACGATTTCTTTGTGTTATTTATCAGTTTTAAGTATAAACTGCGCAAATTATAACTTATGTTATTCATCGTGTGGAAGAAATCACCATGAATAAAAACATATCGTGTATTGATGCAATTATTTAATTATAATTTTATAGGGTATAAATATTTTTTAATTGGAGACATTAACTCATAGCTTAGGTTAAAATGCTTAAGATTTTTTTAAATATGTTAAGGCAGATGCGCGGACTAGATCCAGATTATATTTTTATTCCATTTCCAAATATGACTTATACCTAGATAGATAAATATATGCTTACATTTACCTACTTATCTAAGTTATTAAATACAAACATCACGCCTGCTTTTTGCCGGTAGTAGGCGCTGTTGACCAGTGCAAATCGACTATTGCATTGAATCAGTGGATACTATGCACAATGTTAGGCATTTTTGGTCCCTTTTAAGGTATAACTGACTTGCCTAGTCTATCCTAGAATATTAGATGTCCAACTGTTGCTCTGTCTCTTAGTTTTACTCGACTAGTAATCGCAGTACATCGATAACGCTATGCTCGACGAGTCCACGTAAAGTCGTGATGCGTCCGCGCACCTAAATGCACACTTTTTCTCACGAGTGATGGATTTATAATTGGCCTCGTAATTATTTTCAATTACATAGCGATTGTCAAAAGGATAAAATAGAATCTATTGCGTGTGAAGCTCCACTTTTCTGTTAGAATGTAGAAATGTTTTTTTTTGCGGTGAACTAAGCCGCCCTTTGTCCATTAGATCACGTTTGGTTATCACGTGGAAGTATATACATTGTCTTGCCTTTCCGATATAATATACTTAGAGCTGATGATTGCATGTCAATAGTATCATCTGTACCTACAGCTACACGTGTAGTAAGGCTTGAGAATTTAACTCTAACTGCAATCTATGGTGATATAGAAGATAAGTATACTTGTTGTGTTACGATTTCATTATTTTCAAGGAAGCTAATACAAGAATCGACCATAGTTTTTTATGTGCCAAAATCTTACAAAGACTCTAAAATACTTAGTATTCCAAGGCATGTACCAAATGCTAGATACAAAATATGATGCCAAAATGTCCATGCCTTTTATATAACATCAAGATTATCATTGTTGAACAGAATATTAAGTGTGTTGTGAGTTCGTTGTACAATAAATAGACGATATGTAATTAATGCTAAGATATACCTAGTATCTCTGAATGGTGACATCAAACGGACAACAATAAGTAGTAGTAACCGGTGGATGGTGGCCGTGGCGTGCGTGCTGAAGGTCGCCCAGCGCTTCCTGTGCGCGTGACGAGCATGCACACCAAACCACTCCTCAAAACCACCACAATCACAAACCATCCATCAACAAACCACCCAATTCGGAACAGTTGCATCGTATGCAGTTGGAAAACAAAATGCCGTTACTTCAAAGTCCATCTAGAATACCGTAACGCCAGGTGACCGGGTCGCTTTTTGTTTCTGACGACCACGCCGCGCTATTGTCTGAGCATTGTGTTCACAAACTTCTCTAATTCATGTCATCGGTACGCTTTACTGTGTTTTAACGTCTTCCTTTATCGGTTCAGATAATACATTTATCTTGATGTGTTCTATTTGTTTTACCAAAATAGGTTTAAGTTACTCTACTTCATGACTCGATTGTTACATATCGCAGTTTGTAATCATACGTTGCCATAATCGTCTGCGAAATCCTGAGTAACAATTTTGATTACTCCTTAAATCGTGACCTGAGGTAGATGATGAAGTCACTACAGCCCCAGTCCGCTTATATTGCAGTTCTAGAATGTAGTCTATGAATTTGTAGAACAATTTAGCATATATTTATTATATATTTATAGCGAGTCACTATGAGTTCCATAAACTCACCTATTACCCCGAAACGAACTAAGAGAAGGTGGTTTACAGTTTTCTTACAGTTAAGTTCGTGCAAACAACAATAATACTGCCATTACTCAGTACCACCGAAGTACCGCTCCACAAAAACATGTTGCAATTAAAAATAAAGTCTTAAATCGTTTATGTAAATATTTACACACATATTAACTATATAAAGTCGTTGAACACGACGGTAATGTTTTCACAGTTCAATGTTCTAAACATTCGTATGAAATTTTCCGAGAGTAGCTCCCTTGTCAAATGCGGACACGCATCGAATTTTTATAACTTATTAATCGAAACATATAACCTACTTACATCACACAAAGAACATATCTTGGGATTTTCTGCCGGAGCTATTGTTCTCAGCTAAAGCGTTGAGTCAGGAGAATGACCCTCTTTATAAGGCTTCATTTATCATAACAGTGCCTGTATTAAATGCCAGGAAATGCCTTAACCATGACAATGTTCAGAGTGCGAGCCATCTCCACGTGATATAAAGGGCAATGACCTATAAAGTTATGCCGAAATCCTGTACAGTAGGATACATCTAACTAAACAACAGCAGTGTCGTGACAGCAACCCATGTTATACTCACGATATTTAACGTATCCTAGTAACCATTCCTGCATTTCAATATTCAGGGTACGGCTGTTTTACAACAAATATTTGTTGTTCACTTCTTTCAAGTTATTTTATGTCGTTTTGCTTAACATAAGCAAAACGATATGTACCTATCATTAAAACTTGTATTTGAATCATAAAATTTGTATTAAACTGCAATTTATATTGCGACAAACATCATGTTTGAACATTAATGACAATATAAAACTTGAAGATTTATAATTTAAGTATTTTATCAATTAAAAATGTGATACGAATATAACTTGACAGAGCTAAGTGCATTATCAAATTGTAGTTTCAGACCCCTGAGATTTCACATGTTATTACGTAGGTAAGGCATTAAATTCGGACAGATATTAAGTGGCTGTTAACAAATTCGGTTCGTAGGGTGATGCATGATAATTATATCCAATGAAAGTCATATCGTAGATTTTTGTAACTAGAATAACTAACGCCGCGACAGAAGCTCTTATCAATAATTTGATCATATCACCTGTTTTAAAATAAACTAGAGTATTTCATGTTGTATTTGTCATTGTGTATAGAACTGATACTCTGTTCAAGTGCGGTGCAGAGTACTAGAGTTATAAAATCCCCTATCTATGTTACGTAGCACTTGACAACGCAATCCACACTTTATCCTGCTATTGCAAAAGATTTCTATAATACACATATTTATGTATCAATTGATATTTTCAGCTGCAAGTTCCTTACTCATGTCAAGTTAAAATACGAGTATAACGTTAAATTGCGTTCCTTCCTACGAGGGTGATAGTGCTCTAGTATTTTCAGCTACGTCACCGTAAGCAACGATTATAATTTTGAACGTTACTTCATCATTATTACGTATGTTTGCTACTAATTTTACAATGTTCCTATAGAATGTCACATATGACAAATTAGGAACAGTTCAGATGACTCTACCAGAGAAAGCAGTTAATTAAAGCGTGACATAGACCTCAATACATTGTCTCAACGAACAATAAGAATAGTTGAACGCTGGCAAAAAGATCTATACAAACTCGAACTTTTCACTCTTTAGTTGAATTTTTGGAATAACAAATTACGCTGTATACAAATTGTAAGCAGGTAAGTGGGACATGGTAACCTTGACATAGTTTTAGTTATTTTTGACCGTATTTAAATGTTATCAATTGCTTAATTGATTAGATATTTGTCAACAATATTCGCAGATGATTCGTGTTTCTAATTTCAAAGAATTCTTAAAAATATTTGGGGTTTTCGAGAATGTCAACAGCAAAATATATATATATATATAATAAATAATATAAATATAATATATATTATATATATAATAAATATAATAATAATAAATATATATATATATATATATTTCAATGATAGTTCCAGCTTTGGATAAACAAAGTTATATCAATAAATTGGAAGACAAGCATGTCATTTCAGGATTGTTTAATATTTTAATAACTGTTACCAGAAAGAATGAAGAAGACATGATTGTATCTTACAAAAAAATAACAAGTTATGTAACTAACTATTACTAACTAACTTTGCAGAAAGGTCGTTTTAATATTAAAATTTTTAAAACTCGAATAACTTGTAACTTAAGCTCCTGTTGAGTTGTGTATGTACTTATGAACTTATATCGGTTTTATAATTTGATAACCGTACCGACGAAGTACATATTACATGTTTTATGATATGTTAACAAGCGGTTCGTGGTCGACTGGTTGGCGAACTATGACCTAGAACTTGGCGGTGAGCAAGCTGACGACGCGGGCCGAACGGCGACGCGGGCCAAACGAGTGTGACTCATACTCATACCGAGAATCGTACTGATTTTATTAGGTATACATTTTCTCAAGAACTCTTGTGCGAGTATACATTATAAAATCTACTGTATGTCATATGACTCATAAGTAAATAAGAAAAGAAATAAAAGATTAAAAATATATTTTTCATACAATTTTGTATTTATGAGTTTTTTTCAGCGTTTGAGGAACAAAATAAAGACAGTGTCTTAAAATTGTTTTAAATGTTCTAATAACAGACATAGAACGAACTCTAATTATTTTTTTAAATTTCTTTTTGCTTCGTCACGTCGGCGTCGCCGTCGTCGCGTCTTTGCATCGTTCAAAAGGTCAAAATTTAAATTTTAATAAATTTTTGCAACGGGACACTTGTAGGTACATTCTGTAGGTAGTAAAATGCTAATCATTGACTGAGGGAGCTAATCGACCGAAGTCTCCGTTGCAACTTGCAGACTGGGGAGAATTTCTTTCGTCTGTACACATCTCTACCTCTCTACATCTACGGGTTCTGTCAGATCATGTTTGCAGCCGTATTTATCAACCGATTTTCATGAAACTTTACACACACACTCCTTGCTTACAATGAATAACATGTAAATGATATTTTTTAGATTGGATGAAAAATGAAAGAGTAATAAAGAAAATTGAAAAATAAATTTTCTAAACAAAGCTCCCGAAGTCTACGGTCTGTCAAGAATGCAATCCGGAACCATAGCAACCCATATAAATAAAATCAAAGGTCATGCAAATAAATACAATTTAAGAATAAACAAAGCCGCTGCCAAAGTCTGCGGTTCACAGAACCACTAGTGTTATTTAAAAAACACCAATTCAATCTGCGGTAATTTCCATTTTTATGCCTCTTAATTTCTAACTAGAATGAATGAGCACCGACTTGTTTATCACTTTGAGAGTTAAATATCAAAGGTGAACGTAAATAGGATGTCGCGATTAATTTAATGGCTATTGATTCATTCATAACAACTTAGAATATTTTACAAATACTACAGAAATGACGCAACGCCCATTGAAAAGTATAATGACCAATATCTTGCTACACATGTTTGTGACTCACATTGTATTAAACAAATTATTTAAGAAGACAAGCGAAACGTTGACTACCTGTGTAATAGATGACCTCGCATCTTGGTTGGATTGCGTACCTCGATTTATGAATGAACATGAATACTACACACGCCTACGAGAGTGCTTAGTAGACTCACTGTTTCAATTCCGTATATACCGGAGACAGGACATGGCAGAGAACGATAATGTTTGCGAGAAGCTGAGTCAACATAATGGAATTACCTAACCATTTGAAAAAATTCCGACGACAATAATCTTTATGCCATACCCACTATGGACTATGGATAAGACCAGTTACTGTGCACTTATCATTATCACATTCTTAGTTTATGTATCAGTGATAATGATGAGTTGTTTTATCAATACATTGATACCGTAAATTGGTGAATAGAAATCCATTTCAAAGACGAACTATATGGTATAGAGTAAGTAGAGTATATTACAAGACTCACCATCGCCTTATCAGTTCCACCGGTTGGCGCCGCGCTGCCCCTTGTCAGGAATACTAGAGCCACTGCCGCTGTCCATAATATCCTTAAGCCGCTCTTTAAGCTGACAGGCGCCATATTTTCTAATAGTCTATGCCTTGATATGCTCATTTGATATTTTACTTATATACTTAGATAATAATTACTATAAAAAATATCTAAACGTCGAAATGTATGTCATTACTCTTATGTCGATTATTTAACTTAAGTTGACTTGATCGCCGAGTTGATATGTTATCTGAAACAAAAATTATTAAATATAAGTAATCTTAAGGTTTAACAATGATTTTTTTTATTCCGCTAGACTGCGGCCGCTCCCATGTCCATTGCTGCGAGCGTCTCTGGCACACACCAGAAAGGCATTTCCAGTGGCACCCGGCGGACTTTGGCCACCTGTGTGGCCTCTTCGGGGGTTCGGTTGGAAGCGTCGTTGGGGAACAATGATCACACGAGTTAGCTGAATCCTCCCTTGCGGAACTTATCCTAATTTTTTTCTTATCCTGTATCACACTCGTAAGATTTTCAAAACTAATTATATGAATAATGTGTGGTTAAAAAAGAAAGGCTCAGAATCATTATGATAATTATTATATTAGTACCTATATTTATTTAGGCTTTACTAGATTTTATTATAAAGCAGTTCGCTTGTTTCTTTTTATTGAGATTAGTCATTATATCCGTTACCTTTTTTAATTATTAGGTATCTCTGAGTCACTCTGATCAGTCTGATCTTCTGTGCACTTTAGGTAAGATAGTTCTGGGCCATTACAACGACTCGATATTAATATATGACGCATTGTATAAAAAACAAATCAGGGTGGGGCAATATTAATCGACATTTAACACTTATCAGACTTACTCATAAGAAATTACTTAACTGTTTATTACCGTCACAACTAATGGACAAATAAAGGCTTATTTTATTAAGAGCCTAATGACATTAAATAATCTAATTCATCGGACTTGCTATGGCTTATGTATAACTGACAGATGTACAAAAAGAAATGGTTATTTTTTAACGATTCGAGTGGAATAGTCTAGGTATTTGGAAATATTCTTTATTAGATTTACCTATCTGCATTCCTAAGTCACCTAAAATAGTAAAAATCTACGGTCTCATAGCATTCCATACAGCTCTGTTGACCGTGTCGACCCACGGCGAAGTAGCCGTGTGAACAGGAGAAGAATAAGAATAGAAAAAGAAATTTATTGTGTCAATAAAGTTTACAATTTTTGTATCTGGAAGCTCGTTTTGAGTAACAGATGCTTTTGTTGGGAGGTTCCTTCCATTACAATTATTGATCATTTTTTTAAACGAACACAATTTTTTTTTGTGTCTAGGTACTACAAATTTTACTTTGTGCATTTGTGTTTTTTTTTTGTGTCTACTACAAATTTTACTGTGTGTATGAGTGTGTGCGTGTTTTTGTAAGTGTGTGTAAGAAGAAGGTACTCGTACTTACCAGGAAATCAACAACTACATTTATTGTAAATTTTCGCATAAAGTGAAGCTAAATTTTAGCTATTATTGACCTAGTTCTTTTTCATGTGAGTCGCGACTACGTTGCTGTGGGCTTGTCTATAAATAACATTATCACTATAATGATAAATTGTTTCAACCCATACAAACAAGAGCCGACGCCGTCGTCAACACAATGTGTGGAACTGATTAGATATTCTACTATCCGTGTACTCAAGAGATTTGTGATTCACGCTGGTATTACTTTGAACAAAGTCGAGGTAAGTCACTATTGATTAATTCAACCTCTTTATGCCATTCTTTTTACATGGTTAAGTTAATAAATACGAGGGTGGATTAAAAAGTAATCGGCCTAACCAAGAAAATAAATACATAATAAATGAAATATATTTTTATTTTTCAACGTAATCACCATCAAGTTCAATGCACTTTTGCTATCTTCCCTTCCAAGCATTTAGCCCGTTGAAAAAAAATGATTCTTCCTTAGAGTCAAAATATGCGTCTACTGCTGCTTTGACCTCGTCATTTGTCTAAAATCTTTGACCTCCCAAGTGCTTTTTTAGGTTAGGGAACAGAAAATAGTCTGACGGTGCCAGATCAGGTGAATAAGGTGGATGCGGTAACAGTTCAAAGCCACAGTTGTGAATTTCTGCCATTGATTGGACAGACGTGTGAACACGAGCGTTATCTTGATGAAACAGGACTTTTCTTCTGATCATTCCTGGACGTTTTTATTTTATTTCCTCTCGTAAACGACGTAGTAAGGTGCAGTAATCATCAGAGTTTATAGTCTGACCCCTTTCAAAATAATCAACCATAATCACGCCCTTCGAGTCCCAGAATACTGAAGCCATCACCTTACTTGTCGACAAAATCGACTTAGCCTTTTTGGGGGGTGGTGAACCAGGTCTTTTCCACTGTTTTGATTGTTATTTTGTTTCCGGTGTACAGTAATGAACCCATGTTTCGTCCATAGTAACAAAACGATTCAAAAAATCACATTCATCAGCTTCAAATAACTCAAACAGTCGCGTGCAATAGTCAATCGCATCCTTTTTTGCTCAACTGAAAGCAGTCGCGGAACCCACCTCGCAGACACCCTGTGGAAACTCAACGTTGACTATTATGTTTTGAGTACGTTCATAAGAGATGCCTATGATCTCGGCTATCTCTCTAATTTTCAATCTGCGGTCTCCCTTAATTAAGTCGAGTATTTTTTTTATATTTTCGTCAGTAGTGGACGTCGAAGGCCTTCCAGAGCGGGGTTCGTCTTTCACACTCTCTCTACCACGCTTGAATTCTGCTATCCATTTTTTGACGAATGAATATGAAAGAGCGCAATCCCCTAATGTACTGACCATATCATCATGGATGGCTTTTGATGACAGCCCCTTCTTATGGAGGTAGGTACTTAATGACGGCACGCTGCTCGATTTGCTCCATGCTCCATTGCGGAAATGATGTGAGATTGCTTTGTTAATAAATTTATAAAATTAAAACTAATTATCGCACACGTTTCAAACTTCACACAATTAACAGGTCTGAACTGAACTAAATAATGTGGTTAGATTTGATTTTTAGAACTAAATGGATCAGTGTTAGGCTGACTACTTTTCAATCCACCCTCGTAGTAATAAAATAAGTGAGAACTTCAGAAACTTTGACTATTTTAGTATCATATTGGCCTCAGTTGGTAAATAGTGAATACTGAGTTCTAATAGATCTTGACATCGTAAAAGTTGGTAGGCGTTCGACTAAGCTATGTCAGCTTAAAACCGACATTCCCTGTTAACTCATGATCGAAATACATAAAATAGATTCCGTATGTTAAGAAGGTGTATGAGTAGCCATATCCATCAGTAAAGCCTATACAAATGAAACAGAAAGCGTGGTGTCAGAGGTGTCGCCAGCAATGTTCCGCTTATCGAAGCGTGTCCGAGCTCGGACGCGATACCAGTTTCACCGACATTGGGACTAAATCTCTTACCTAATATCATTTATCCGAGTAATTTTTTAACACAATCAGTTAATAATCGACGATTGCAATTTAAATAAAATCGAGAATTTAGTGAAACCGATTAATTTTTACTATTTATACGGTGTGACCCCGTAATGAATTTGCAATAAATAAATTGACCAGTCTGCCATCACAAATCTTACATTAGGTACCATTTTGTGCTGAAATTACCGGGAGTAAATATTTTAAGGGTAATTACAATTGGATACAAATAAAATACATGACTACCATTAACAACAAATGCCTAAATATACTTAATTTAAGAAGACTACGTATATTTTCAAATACCAAATAAAAGGTATTCAATAAAATTTATTGTACGATTCCTGAATTCCAAATTCAAATTAACCTAATAAAATACCTACACTGCTACTCCACCTCCACTCACACCACACACAGCTTTCCTTGTACATGCGAAGTGTAGTGACACACCGCGTGAATACTCTGATCTCCTGAGATGCATCTCAATGAGTAAACAGGTATGGACTGTAGTTGACGTGTGCATGCGCAATGACATGCGTAGGTACTTCCTGCTTCCGGATCTCCTCAGGCAATGCTAATTACGACTACTGATAATACTTTTTATTCACATAAAATGTCAGTGTAATAAAAATAAATATCTACCATTTGAATCAAAAGATATCGTTGTGTTTCACAGCGACGAGTTAGCTTAAACTTTGTTTCCTAATAATGTATTAAGTATTTCTGTACAAAGTTTTGATCTATTGTTTTTTAGTGTTTTAACGGATCACTTAGATCACCCACACTTTCGAACGCATTTAATTTTGAATTTGGAGGGCAAAGTATTTCAACTTATCGATTTTCATCAAATATAGGTAAATATAGTATTTTGACACAAATAAAAAAGTTTTTTTTTTTTTTTTTTATATTTGGTTCGCCAAATTGACGCCGCCCGCCTGGCGGTAAGTCGTGACGACGTCTAGCGATTGTGCGCCACTCTCACAGCACACATTACTATTGAGAGTGGCCCTCAACTTGACGACCTACTGATGTGCCTCTTCACGCTCCGCTTAAAGAACCCAGGATTATATGTGGGAGGAAACACGTGCACAGGCAGGGCGTTCCAGGCCACTATCGTTCGGCAGAGAAACGAACGTTTAAAACGTTCGGTTCTCGCGAACATGCTATCCACTGTGTGGGGGTGGCATCTCTGCCCGGCACGAGTCGTTCGGGATCGGAAGGAAGAGGGTGGGATCAGATTGAAGAGCTCTTCAGAACACTCGCCGTGGTAAATACGGTAGAATGCGGCCAAGGAAGCTATTGTTCGGCGCTGAACTAGCGGCTCAAGGCTTCCCGTTACCTCCGGACAATCTATAATACGGATAGCCCGTCGCTGCATAGCGTCGAGAGCGTCCAGCAGATACTTCGCGGAGCCGTCCCAGAGGTGAGAGCAGTATTCGACGCAGGGTCTAATCTGCGTCTTGTACAGCAGACACCTCTGGTCCGGTGTAAAGAATCTCTTTACCTTATTCAGTATTCCTAGTTTCCGCGAAGCTAGCCCTATACATCTTTCGATGTAGTTTTTATTATTGAGCTCTCGACGAACGTCTATGCCAAGGATATCAAGGTTGTCCTTCATTGGTAATAATGCATTCTGAAGAGAGGGTAGGGGAAGGAAAGGGGATTTCTTCGCAGTAAATGCACACGCCTGTCCAGGTTCTCGGTACCCCATTGAGAGATACTGTCGAGGTTACGGTCGAGATCAGCCACGAGTCGTCGTCTCCCTCCTCAATCTCAGATCGCCCCGCCGTCGGACGAATCGAGTAACTCCCGTGCAGTGTGCTGTCATCTGCATAGCAATGAATGTTCCCGAGGGATAGCATATCATTGATATGCAGAAGAAAGAGAGTTGGTGATAGTACGGACCCCTGCGGTACCCCGGCATTCACTTGCAAGAAGCGAGAAGCCTGGCCATCGCAGAGGACCCGCACTCGGCGCTCGTTTAAAAAGCTGGCAATCCAGCTGCACAGTTGAGGAGGTAGACCATATGCCGGAAGCTTGGAAAGGAGCGAAGCATGCCAGACCCTATCGAAGGCTTTGGCGATGTCCAGGCTAATAGCCAAGGACTCGCCGTGCCTTTCCATAGCCCCACCCCAGACATGCGTTACGAATGCCAGAAGATCACCCGTTGATCGCTTTGGCCTGAAGCCGTATTGTCGATCATTGATTAGCGAGTGATCCTCTAGGAATTGCATGAGCTGCTTATTTATAAGGAGCTCAAGCACCTTGCAAATGACTGAGGTGACAGCTATGGGGATGGGAAGTGAGCTCCTGACCAAGCCGCGCGACGCGCTGGGCATCCGCTCTCTTAAAGGCCCTCTTACTCGACTTTGTGGCCCGGTTGTACGCTGCTTTGAGGTGGCCCACGTTTGGGTCGCGCACAGCCCGGGCCCTGATCCAGGCGCGATATGCCGACTGTTTTTGTCGAACAGCTTTGGCACAATCTCGCCCGAACCAGGGACGGGCTCTGCGGATACTGGCGACATCAGTGAAAGGGATGTAATAATCCATCCCTAAACTGATCACGCCAGCAATAGCAGAAGCACTATCCGAAGGAGCCTTTCCTACAAAGCAGCGCTGGCTCCAGGGGATGGACGCATAATAATCGCGTAGACCGTCCCAATCCGCTGACGAGTAGTGCCATAGTCGTCGTGACGTTTGTACAGGACGTGCAGGAGGTGACACCTTCATGCCAGCGTGAACAACACAGTGGTCGGAACTACCCAGTGGGGCTCCTACCGAAACACTGTACTGGGCTGGGCGACTCGTCAGCAGTAGATCCAGCAGAGCGGGCGCGTGATCTGACCTGTCTGGTATCCGGGTGATCCCGCATACCATCTGGGTCAGACCGTGGGAGAGAGCGAACGCATGGGCGGCTCTACCCGCATGATCAGTCTTGAGGGACCCTAGCCATTCAATGTGGTGGCCATTGAAGTCCCCCAGAAATACTAGGTCAGCGTTCGGGAACCGCACCTGCGCTTCATCAGCCGTCTCGCTGAGGTACTGGAAGAGCTTTGTTGTCTCAGAATCCCCTGTGTGGGATCGGTAGACGCACACGTAGATCTGGCTCATAGAGCCATGGTCTACGTGCAGCCAAAGGACGGAATTGGAGGGGTTCTCTAGGCAGCGCAACCGGCGGCAGCAAACATCCGCCCTAACGAACACGCACACCCCGGCTTTGTCTCGAAATTGTTCCTCGATGACATAGCCGGGGTAACACAGGTAAGACGTGTCGTCAGGGCGGCGTATTTGTGTCTCCGTGAGGAACATCACAGCGGCCGTGCCGTCTCAAGGTGGTGGTGGACGGTATCGAGGTTCGCATGGAGTCCACGGACGTTAGTGAACTCCACCTCGAAATGTGAAGTTGTGGGGTTTCCTAGGGCCGCTGTGTAACGTTTATTTATTTTTTGTTGCACTGCCATTGTAGATTTTGAAGAAGAAGCGTGAAGACAGGGCGACATTTGGTGCAGCAGTAAGTGACAAAGCGCAGGGGCTAGCTTTGTCTAGAACCGTGTGGTTAGGTCGGAGCCGACTCGCCGGACGGAAGGGCTCCCAAACCCCCCTGATGCAAGGCCGCCGCTACCCCACACCGGTTACCACCCGGAGCGGCGATCCCACATCAGGATTATGCGCAACATGTGGGGCAGCCTCCTGGGGTGGTTGGCCCCAGGCGGGCCCCATGACTGTGTTGCGGGCGGCCGCGGCAACGCCGTTGCTAAGGGTCTCCCTGGCCGGCGAATCGACCCACACCACCCACACTAGACTCCGTTTCGCCCCCACTGGTCCCATGCCTGCTGCACCATACATCGCCCCGGGCCCGGCGGTGCAGCTGCTGAACCCCTAACGCAACCCAGCCTGGGCTGGGTTACTTGGGGGGCTTTAGCACAGCTGCACGGTGGTACCCCCCCGGACCAACACTGTTGTACCACCTGGTACCCACGTAGGGGCCGAAGCCACTCCATAGGTACCGTAAATTAACGAGCCTCGTCCGTTTATCAGCAGGTGCGCCACTAGCAGGTGAGGTCGCTGGGGCCCTATAGATGTTGGTAGAGCCCCTTTGCACCCTTTATAAAAATGTTTACAATATGACTACTCTATGGACTATCTATTACGAGTATACTATTTGTTTATTTCTATTTATTTGTTTTATAGTTATCTTCTTTCTCAGTATACCTACTTTATTTTCCTTTTTATTAAACTAAGTTCGATGAAAACCACCGAGGCATGAGTCAAACAATGTTTTGGTTGAACAAACTTGAAGGTCGCCGATGACTTCCACAATACATGTCGATAAACATTCTATTACGAGTAATACTAACATAGAGCTTAGATCATACATTTAATATATTAATATGAATATTTAATAGTTCTATGAAGTTTGTTATGAAAGGTCAAATCTTCACTTTTCTGAAAAGTGTGAGCTTTGGTACTTTTAACTTGTAAATTTTTAAATGTATATACGACATATTTATATGAATTTATTCCCACCGGGTCTCTATAATTACCTAAGTTTACATTTAAAAACTTAAAGGTTAAAGTTCCAAAAAATTGAAGGTTTCTTGGCTCAGCAACCACCTGAAGTAATAAAATTATTTTCTTAAGTTACATACACGTTCATGCAACCATTTAAAATGCTTATAGTTTTGCAATGATTTACCATTTTATTATTTTCAACCGACTTCCAAAAAAAGAGAAACTCAATTCGACTGTATGTTTTTTTTAATGTTTGTTACCTCATTATTAGTCTTTGGACTGGGTGACTCGATTTTTTTAATTAAAAGCTACACTTCCCAAGTGGTCCCATTTCGGTAATTTGAAGTTTTTGTATAAATTTTTGACGTGTTTTTTTGTATAAATGGTAGAAATCTATATATTTAATACGACAATTTGTCTGTGTCTGTCTGTCCGTCCGTCGCGTTTTTCAATTTACATACATTTGCATGAAATATTAAAATATATATATATTTTATATACAGGGTGTCCCAAAACTCAACGATAATCTGGGACCGGATAAAAGGCCAAGTTACACTAGTTCCGGGAAAAAAAAATAGACATTTTTTCAAAAAAGTTTAAATTCGACACCCTTGGTCGCATTTTCAAGTCCTGTGATCACCAATGTCACAATTTCGCTGTGATTTTATTAATTTCGTAATCTTCATTAACGATGCTATTAATCGCAACTACAAATTAATGCAAAAAACTTTGTTAACTTAATAAAATAAGTTAAGTTTTAGTGAGTCATGGTTCACAAAAATTTTAGTATTAACTTTGACACTTCATTTTGAAAAGAAAATGTACTACACTACCCTTGGCGGCAAGTTATTTCGGAAGATGGCGCATTAATCAAGATTTCAAAATGGTGCAACACTAGCCACTTTTCTGGCTGTTAAAAATTTTATTTCTTATTTTTTGCAAATTGAGCTCATTTTGAACAACTTAACATTAGGAATTTTTGTTACTATAATTTGTTATTTTTTTGTTTCTGGTCTGAAATAAAATTATTATTTATAGCAAAGAGGTAATTGAGTCAGTTATAAACCAATCTTATTGTAAAAAACATAATAATAATAATTATAAAAAACAATGAACGAACCATCGTAAAACTTTTTATTTAATTATTCTCCTTAAACTAAAGTAAATGTTCGAATTGTTCGCCTCCGACACGAATACAGGCTCTGCAACGCCCTACAAAAGACCTTTTCACCAGTCGTGCAAAACTCTTTGCATTTATTTCTTCTGACGCTGCATCAATTTTCTGGCGAAGTTCTGATAGATTTTGTATTGGTTTCGAATAGACTTTTTCTTTTATGCATCCCCAGTAAAAAAAATCAACTGGATTTAGACCGGGGGAACGAGGAAGCCATAAAATTGAACCACTGCATCCGATCCATCTGTCAGGATATTCTTGACAGACTGTCAGCGTCACTAACTATCTCATTCTATCACATTTGTTCATCACACACACGCGAGACCCCGATCTGTTAATACAAAAAAGTATCAATGATTATTTTTGAAATAAGCTCAATTTGCAAAAAATAAGAAATAAAATTTTTAATAGCAAGAAATGTGGCTAGCGTTGCACCATTTTGAAATCTTGATTAAATGCGCCATCTTCTGAAATAACTTGCCAATAGTAGTGTAGTACATTTTTTTTTCAAAATGAAGTGTCAAAGTTAACTAACAATATTTTTGTGAACCATGACTCACTAAAACTTAACTTATTTTATTAAGTGAACAATGTTTTTTGCGTTAATTTGTAGTTGTGATTAATAGCATCGTTAATGAAGATTACGAAATTAATAAAATCACAGCGAAATTGTGACATTGGTGAGCACAGGCCTTGAAAATGCGACCAAGGGTGTCGAATTTCAACTTTTTGGATTTGGATTTTTTTTTTATTTTTCCCAGAACTCGTGTAACTTGGCCTTTTATCCGGTCCCAGATTATCGTTGAGTTTTTGGACATCCTATATATCTATACATTTTTTTTTGTTAATTGTTTTTTTTTTAATATTTGAGGCGATACAAAGTTTGCCGTGATAACTAGTTTATTTTATACCATAACCTATACCCGACGCCATTGCGGTAGTCTGTGTGACTAGTAGGTAGTTCAGGAATTGCATACCTATTCCTACATCAACGTTCTTTCAGTAGGTATTTGATATCTAAACGGGAACAAATTACGGGGTCCAATAAGGCATCGATACCTACCTATTATGACCATTAATAGTCCTGTTTAGCTATCACTTATGTGCGAAAATCGATGTATTCGACTATAATCACTAAAATTTAAACGTAAGGTTAGGGTTATTATGTCAGCCGAGCGCCACTGGGATTTCTCAGTGTCTACCGGAGGCGCTCGGCAATGGACGTTGGGGCGGCCGCGGCCCAGGGAAGCGGATTAAAAAAAAAAAGTTATGTCAAATATTACTATTAATGTTGTATAAATTGAAATTTAAAATTGCGCTAGGTACCTGCTAACTGCATATGGCTTTTGATTGTTGAAGTTTTGCTTCGTTGTTTGTCACTTTATTTTTTGTTTTTATTTTTTTTTTTAGAATTTATAGTATATATTTATTTACATTAAGAATTACAAAATACATAATTATATACTAAAAATATTTACATTACAAAATATTTTTAAAAAATCCTCCGCGTCATTGCCGACTGGGAATGTTCCCAGAATGCTGGCTGTGTTGCCACGTTGGATGGCGATACTTACGTTTTTAATTGGACAATGTTTACATATTTAGGAACTTAGTTTAGAGCTAAACCTATACACATAATTTTTGTAACCTTTAATGTTCTAAGTTCCGTTTTGTAAACCTTAAATAAATAAATAGAAAACAGTTTTTACAAATAATTCTTTCTGCTCATTAAAGCGTTCAGTCTCTCGTGAACCAAAGCTATGTCAAATAAGAATGACCTCCTACCATTCGTCTTTATCTATATCTAAGTTCGATGTCTAAGTTTAGGCACAGTAGGTATTACCTACACTTTTTTACCTGTTGTTTTGATAAAATATATGTCACGTACAAGTTCAATGTACGGTCTGACTCACTAACATGCACGAGCTCGTTTTTGAAGCATATCGAGAGGTTTATACCGTAAGATTATCATCCTTCTTAAAATGAGCAGTTACTGCATTCTTTGTTTTAGAGAAAGGATATAATTGATTTTGGTTATAATTTGGGAGAAAAGGTTATAATTGATTTATTGATTGAGAGGAATATTATATTAGAGTAAGGATTGAGATTTAGGAATTGAGTTATCGATGCATCTAATTTGGTTGCATTAGTTTAAGGTATTTAGAAGAAAAGTAACTGATTCGTCGGATTAACTAACAAATGCATTAAAAGGCCCTGTTCAAGAACTGGAATATCTCAAATATAACTAGGTCGCCGTAGTCGCGAAACGTACCGTTACGCTGCAGCATATATTTGAGCGAAGCGAGTTTTGATTTAAAGCGATATAACTCTGTCAAAGTATTTTTTTGTAATTACGCTATGGGAATTTTTACCATCAATTAAATTATTTTTATTTGATCGAAATTCAAAATTCTGGCTTCGTAAGAACCTGGGTAATTCTGTAAGCTTTTGATGAGTATAAGAAAATCCGAAATCGGCCGAGTATTCGCCGAGAAACAATTTAACACAATTTAACATGAATCGTAATTTGAGTCACCCGTTGAGAGCTCCGCTCGCCTTCGGCTCGCTTCGCTCAATAAGCTAAGGTCGGAGAACGGCTTTCTGTCGTTCACACTCCTGTCTCCGAAGGTAGTTCCTGTACACTTCCGGTCACAAAAAGTTGCACTTGCGGCTAATCAAGCAGGAAAAATAATTATCTGAATCGCATGTGCCATTTTCGAAATATCGGTGTGCGGACGGACAGAGCAAGAAATGATGGTCTCCCCTTGGAACGTAATACGTATTTTACAGCACCATTTTGCCGCTTTAGCCAAAATGTAACAACAAAATTTGACGCAAGAAGAAGGTACTATTTGAAACTTTCGTAAGGTATAAGTAGATATTTTTTCCTAGACTTTTTGAACTTTTATTATACGTATGTTAGACTTCAGTAACGCGTGCATTCACCAACTTCTCGTGCTAAGTTCAGCGTCCTGCAGCGTGATCTAACTGTGACTAATTTTACAAATCACACTAAAATTTTGTAGGTATAAGTAGATTTTATTAATTAGCTCGTTTACTAGATGCTAAATGTCCACAAGTATGAACGTAGTACAACCTGAGTAAGTTAACTTTATTCTGAACAAAAATTACTGTTGAATTTCTGTTTTACAAACAGCATGCGCAATGAACCACGAGTAGATAGTAAACAAATGTTCAGCAACATTTGCGTAAAATAGTAGCTTTCCTATTTCAAAATATGATATTGAATGAAATCAAAATCGAATTAGGTAAGTCACGTTCCCGAACAAACAAGTTAGTTGTACAATCTTAAATATAACATACTAGCGTACGTTGTTTTGCCAAGAATAATATTGACGAGTGGACAACCCTTATCACTCAGAGGTTTCAAAGTTAACGTTAAAGTTAACGACCTAAGTATTCTCAGACCTATCAAATTTCTATAAAAAAATTCATAAAAACGGGTAAGACACTTCGGAGAAGCTTGGCAACAAACTCTATGACACGAGAATTTTCAGGTAAAATTTTCAGAAGCGAGACTATTCCTACGTTAGTTCATATACTTTGGTATATACAGATAAGCAGAGCCTTACATTTGTGTGAGAGTAAAAACTCTTTTTGTAGCTGTGCACAACACGTGTGTGTAAATGAGGTCACATATACGTTCACGTACACTGCACTCACACAAATCCAAAGCTCCGCTTATCCCTCGTGAACTGTACATGTTATATCTTTGTAGGTATATCTAACTTCTTTATTGTTATCATTGTGAATGCGATTCTTGTGCACTTCTCAATCACTCGTAATAACCTAACAACTTTGTAACCGATCAATCTAGGTGAGTAATTTGCCCTTGCCTACACTCGCGGACATACTAAACGAAATTAAACAAATATTTATGTTATTCTTTTAGAAAATCTGATATTATTTCTATTGGCCAATCAAAATCACCTATGACACAGATTTTAAGATAAAGTTGTACTCAATAAAGGATGTCAAGTAGTAAAGTGTTATAAAATTGGAATGTTTTATCAGTTTTACTAAAGAATTGTACAAAGTATGAGTTCATAGAGATCGCACTGTTATCACCTAGATACGGTCTTATCCACTAAAATTATCAGATAACCACAATGATACGTGTGTCTTCTATCGTTCTTTGAAATAGTTGCCATATTATTTCTTTGTTTTGTTTTTATTATGTATTCCTCAAGATTTATAGAATAGTATTTGTTTATTGTTGCAGTAATTACAAATAACTCTATTGTCTGCTTAAGTTCATCAAAAACTTTGCACTGATAGTCGTTAAATCAAGCCACAGATCAAATTAGGTGACTCAAACAAATACACTATATATTAGAAGTACAGGTACTTTACTATCCGTAGCTTTCTAACGAAAAGAGTCTGTTATACGTTATATTGTAACTCTACAATACTGCCTGATAAGACCTTAACTTATAAGCTAATCCCCCTATTCGCATTTTAGTTTTTACTTCATTTTCTACGTACATTGGGATAATTGAAACATACATAACGAGTCGCGATTCCCATATTTGATTGTTATGTCTACTCGTCTCAAATTTCTAAAAAAAAATCTGTGTTTAGTAAAGGTGCAAGTCAGTTTTCCACGCCTAGCACCATTGTACCGTAGCAACATTTGGGCAATGTCATTTAGTGGTGACCATGACACCAAACCATTCCGAATTACTGATTTCAAATATTGCAGTAATTTCATAGATATTAAAATCAGTGAAGGAATTACGTGAAAATGTCTGCTTTAAAGACAGAGATTTTGTGTGAATATTATTTGTCAAGTTGATTTATTAAGATGGTCTGTTTTGTCTAATTTGTTTTCTCTATTTTCCAATGTTTACCAACAGCGATTTATTAGTTGCACAGAAACATACCTTGTAGCACATAACACATGTGATATAAATGACGTACTAATCCATTGATAGTGTGATCAGTGGTCTCCAGATCTTATCATACGTTTAACATAATCAAGGAAGGTATCACTAACCTGTTACTCTCGTATAGTCCGAAGATCACGTAATCCACTATTTGAAACGTTCAGGTCCGGTAAGATCACGACTCGCCGATATTTACTACCAAAATATTCGATATGTAAATAGAATCTATGAATGTTAAAAAAATCACAAGGCACTAAGATCACGGAATTCCCGCTGGCTTCACTTATTTCTTTGCAATTGCGCGAATTTTCAAAGAAAATGTGTATGTTTGTATGGCGGGAACAGCGTGTGGCTGCGATCGTTGCGCCAACGCGTGACACGACCTACCGCAGTCCACGGGTTTGAGAGGAGTGTGAGCCGCGGCATCGCGCTGCGGTTTATAATCACGCGAAGCGCTCGGTGCCTCGTCACCGTCCGTCACCCGCCTGTCGGGTACCTGTGGCGGTGAAGCCTCCACGAGCCGCCCGCCCGACCACTCATACTAACTTAGGCGCTTTCGTTCAAAACTTACGTCTTTCATTAAATGCTTAAAGTTTTCTCAAATATCAAATTATTTCGAAAATAGAAACGAAGTATTAAATAGTTCTTTTTTGCAATTTGCACATGATAATTTGTTTATGTTAGATTAACATAAACAAATTATCATGTAACATAAAGGAATATACTACTTAGCTATATTCATAGGATTTATTACTAGAAAGTTGAATTATTAATATTAGCAGGCTATTTCTAACATTTATCCGGGTTTTACCTTGTCAGAAAAATGTACATAGTATACTACTACACATAGTATTTTGCAGTTCAATTCTGGAAAAATCTAAATAGGTAGGCCTGGTCCGTTTACGGCATGTCTATCTACCTACCCTTTTCTCACTATTCTACTATGCAAAAGGTGAAGTACGCATTTTACAGAAGTGATTATAATTACCTACTAAATAAATTTTAAGTTTAGTGCGTCATAGTGCGTGCTATAACTTTATTTCCCTGTATTACTTTACGTTTATTACCAACTAGCTGATCGCCGCAGCTCCGCCCGCGTGATTTCCCGGTTCCCGTGGGAACACAATACCGGGATAAAAAGTAGCCTATGTTACTCAGGCTGAATGTAGCTTTCCAATGGTGAAAGAATTTTTGAAATCGGCACAGTAGTTTTTGAGTTTATTCATTACAAACAAAAATACAAATCTGTCCTCTTTATAATAGTACCTATAGATATAGACTAGCGGACGCCCGCGGATTCGCCCGAGTGAAATAGTTTTATTGTTCCCAATTCCCACGGGAACACATTCTCGGGATAAAAAGTAGCCTATATTACACCTTATTACATCAGCTATCTGTCAGTGAAAGTCCCGTTAAAATCGGTCGATCCAGAGATTAGCGGAAACAAAAATTCAGAATTTGAAAAAAATTTACTATTTATGTCAGTATCGTGTATCCTTCGTGCGGAGTATGGCCCTATACGGGGCTCCCGTATGGGCGGATAGGTTGGCGGTCAAGGGGAACGTGACTCTGTTAAACAGACCACTTCGAACCTTGGCCGTCAGAACCATACGGGGGTACCGCACGATCTCCGGAGAGGCTGCATGTCTCCTAGCCGGGACCCCTCCATGGGACCTGGAAGCGAGAGCCCTTGCGTCATTGTTCCAATAGCGCAAGGAGGCGCTGGAGCGAGACCACAGGCCTGTGTCTCGAGAAATCGAGGACCAGCGGTCCCAACTCCGCCAGGATCTCATGGAGTCATGGAGGGTGCGACTTGAGCAACCCAAGGGGGGTGCCACCATCATCGCGGCGGTGTGACCTCGCGTACCGTGCGACGCAGATCGTTGCCGGGCATGGATGATTCGGTAGCTATCTGTTTCGCATGCATCGTGAGGTCACACCCCGGTGTCAACACTGCGAGGTTTCCGACGACGACACCGCACTCCACACGTTGGTGGAGTGCTCAGCGTGGGCGAGTCATCGCCGGGACCTCGTAGTGGGTCTGGGCGTGGATACCGGGATAAAACCCGACCACAATGACGCGGGATTCTCGTCCCGACCAAACACCCGCAGAGACCACAGAGGTGGTCAAAGTCCGCCGGGCGCCACTGGACATACCCTCTGCTAGTAACCAGAGACGCCCGGCAACGGACGTTAGAGCGGCCGCGGCCTTGGACCGCGGAATTAAAAAAAAAAAAAAAGTATCGTGTATGCTATCATATGCATTGTGTAAAAAGCTGGTAATTTTAAATTACACAGAGACACTAAGTAGATAAATTAGTTTAAGTTTACTTTCATTAGAATTTTCAACCAGGTCCTATAGAGTCGTCAGAATGTCTCCGTGTTTAGAAATATCTATTTGATAACAAAACGAGAGATGATACCAAATTTAGGACTAAGGTTTAAATAAACGTTTCACTATTACTAACCCATTGGAACTTTTATTTCGAACTTTGACGGCTATCGGGTATTTTTACCCCCGTTTTAAACTCTAAGCATGTGCAGCAGAAATGTAGTTGTTTTCAATAAAAATATTATTTAGCAGTGTAGTCATGATGTGTCATTTAGTTAAAATTTGCTTACATACCTAGGTACAAATCTTTAGTTAGACTAATCACTAAATGCTAAGAAAATCTATTAAATCTGGACTGAAACTTTAAATTGTTGTCTCACTGAGAACCTCCACTTCGATATCAATATTACGATTAAGATTACACTTTAAACATGTTACCTATTTAAAAAAAAAGATATAGAGATAATTAAGTTATCACCTAATTGAATACAATGGGAAGAGAAAAATGAATTGTGTAATTACATAAAGTCTGGCTACATGCGACGACGTTAGTAGGAGGAAAATCTTCGACGCATACTCACAGATTATCTCCTAAGTCTATTACGTAATGACTTTATGATGACATGTTTAGTCGAGGTATTATACTCCAATTAAGTAAACGCAATAACAGGGAATCAATTGATTATAATATTATGGTATTTCCTTCTTCTTTCAACTATCAACTGCCTCAGAGGCGTTGTCGGTTGAATGTCCGATCTGAGTGACACTGCTAACCTAGAGGTCCCCGGTACGATCTCTGGATCAGATCAGAGAAATGTTTCCCGACAGGGTAAGCTGAGAATGATCTGATAACCCCCACATATCGAAAGACATTTTGTTGATGCCATGTAACAGAGGGTGAGCTTATTGCTGCTAATTGGGAACTTTTATATTTGCCTAAGCTTCATCATTTATTCGACTAATAATAATGTTCTACCTAACTAGGTAGAACATTACTTTTTAAATTACAATTAGCAAAGTAGACGGTAGTTCTATGTACGTAAATGCGTTGATGGATAATGTGGAAAGACTATTCTTAGTCATAACTACTCATACATTCACAACTGCACACATTAATGCTCAAAGCATTAGTCAAAATGATAAGACTCGAGTTAACACTTCCTCAAGTATAACTAACTACCTATAGTATATTAAATCACTACCTCCTTAGATTATAATTTTCTGCAACATACGTTTCACTATCGCAGGGACTACTATTAAGGTAAAGTAAGGGAGATAGTTACCTAATTATTCTTTTAGACAGGTCTTGAACGCCAATTCGAGTTTCAGTCGGAGATTCTTTAACCGCGCTTACAACCATTATCTTGTGCACACGTAGGCACAGACACTGCTCTGTCAAACACAGACTTTGCGATAACACAAAAGAAATAGTAAACAGCGTAAATACGCTAACGTAGCAGGTTATTATATATTATACTAGCGGACCCGACAGACGAACGAAAAAAGAACCAAATTGTACCAAGTGAATCTAAACCAGTCTCGAATCCCCTTGAACACACACAAAAAATTTCATCAACATCGGTCCAGCCGTTTAGGAGGAGTTCAGTGAAATACACACACACGTACAGTAGAATTATATAATATAAAGATTATCCATCTCAGGACCAGAAGGCTGGCTATTTTCTGGCCCAAAGAATAAGTGTCGCCATCCAACGTGGCAACACAGCCAGCAGTCTGAGAGCTTTGCCAATAAATTTTAAAAAATTTTAGTAAATTTAAAAAAGTTTTTTGTCAAATTATTCTTTGGGTTCTGCTTGCAAAGACTACCGACCTATATATAGGTCGGTAGTCTTTGCCCAAGTTTGTCCAACTTTGCCCAACTTTGTACAAAGTCAGGTTGTGGTATCAACGTCACACTAATTGTCATTTTAAAATGTTACAAGGTGCATTGGGTTCCCTACAAGATCTTAGAAGTCCAAGTCGACATAGAATTCAAGTAACTTTATCTTGACGATTAGCTTTATCTCATTAACGCCTATGCAGGCAATTGGAGTCAAACATTGGAGTGACTCTGCCTGCAATATGGTGACCCATGAAGTATCCATAATGTCATCCAAATGGCTGAAAAAACTCCTTGAATTACGAAATATGAAACATGCTGTGGTCTTTGGGCCCAGGCTGAGTCTACAGGGTGGACCTCTGCATGTATTATGTGTGAGACATGTGTTGAACCACCATTGCCAACCGGTGTTCAAACGGTGGATCAAAGCTACTATTTCTTAAATTTCTATTGCGTCAAAATGTATAAGCCAAAGTGAATAAAATTGAACTCCTCAACTGAAAGTTAAGTTAACTTTAATATAATTATAAGCTTGTAAATAAAAAATATTTTTTTTCTCGTGTTTATATAGTAACATACTCGTAGTAATAATATGTTACTTCAAAACTATAATTACAATCTGGCCTTAAGACTATTAAGTAATTTGTAACTAATTTATGCTAAATAATTAAGATGTAACATTCTTATCCTCCTATCTAGTCCATTGGCACTTTTCTTATTGTCTCTGTATCAATAAAAAATGTGAATAATATATTTTGTTTAATCAAATTCTACTTACATCTCCCTACACCTGCCGATCAACAGGTGCGAATGTAAAACTGTTACAAATAGGACTCCTACTGGTAACACTTTTACATTAGGATCGAACGATCAACGGGTGACCTCCTGGCATTCGTCACGCATGTATGGGGTGGGGCTATGGAAAAGTACGGCGAGTCCTTGGCTATTAGCCTGGACATCGCCAAAGCTTTCGATAGGGTCTGGCATGCTTCGCTCCTTTCCAAGCTTCCGGCATATGGTCTACCTCCTCAACTGTGCAGCTGGATTGCCAGCTTTTTAAACGAGCGCCGAGTGCGGGTCCTCTGCGTTGGCCAGGCTTCTCGCTTCTTGTAAGTGAATGCCGGGGTACCGCAGGGGTCCGTACTATCACCAACTCTCTTTCTTCTGCATATCAATGATATGCTATCCCTCGGGAACATTCATTGCTATGCAGATGACAGCACATTGCACGGGAGTTACTCGGTTCGTCCGACGGCGGGGCGATCTGAGATTGAGGAGGAGAGACGACGACTCGTGGCTGATCTCGACCGTAACCTCGACAGTATCTCCCAATGGGGTGCCGAGAACTTGGTCGAGTTCAATGCCCGCAAAACACAGGCGTGTGCATTTACAGCGAAAAAATCCCCTTTCCTTCCCCTACCCACTCTTCAGAATGCAATATTACCAATGAAGGATAATCTAGACATCCTTGGCATAGACGTACGTCGAGAGCTCAATAACACTAAATACATTGAGAGATGTATTGGGCTAGCTTCGCGGAAACTAGGAATACTGAACAAGGTAAAGCGATTCTTTACACCGCACCAGAGATGTCTGCTGTACAAAACGCAGATTAGACCCTGCGTCGAATACTGCTCTCACCTCTGGGACGGCTCCGCGAAGTATTTGCTGGACGCACTCGACGCTATGCAGCGACGCGCGGTTCGCATTATAGATTGTCCGGAGGTAACGGGAAGCCTTGAGCCGCTAGCCCAGCGCCGAACAATTGCTTCCTTGGCCGCGTTCTACCGTATTTACCACGGTGAGTGTTCTGAAGAGCTCTTCAATCTGATCCCACCCTCTCCCTTCCGATCCCGAACAACGCGTGCCGGGCAGAGATGTCACTCTCGTACCGTGGAAACCGTCTTCGCGAGAACTGAGCGTTTTAAACGTTCGTTTCTCTGCCGAACGATGGTGGCTTGGAACGCCCTGCCCGCGCACGTGTTTCCTCCAACATATAACCCTGGGTTCTTTAAGCGAAGCGTGAAGAGGCACATTACTGGGTCGTCAAGTTGAGGGTCACTCTCTATAGTATTCCTGTGTACTGTGAGAGTTGCCCACAATCGCCAGACGTCGCCACAGCTTACCATCAGGCGGGTGGCGTCAATTTGTCGACCTAAATATAAAAAAAAAAAAGGAAAATATCATGTGTGAATAAAAATTTAAGGTGAGTTTACCTTAAGTTTTTAATCACACAGGATATTTTACATCTCTGTACTTACCAATAATCGGAAATATTTTTTCCGCAAATCTGTCTAATAAATTATTTCCAACAAGCAAATAACTCTAATTTGCAAATAATTACAGTTATTATATTGGATACAAGTGGAATCATCACTTCAAAGTAACAATCACGGTGCATATGATCGTTTACCGCGATACTATATCACATAAAATTCCAACAACAAAATACACACTTTGTTCTCTAATCACCTAAGACACCAGTTTAGATGAGTAATCATTTTCAAGATAAAGTTTGTATAACGGAAAACCTAGGAAACCGTCATTAATACGTACTTACAACTAACACCTAACTATTGGTCGACCGCTTAAATCAGACGTTGCCTGCGGGGTGACAGGGACGCGGGGGTGCAGCATGATGTAGGTACACAGGTAAAAAAAATTGGTCTCTAGATTATACTTATTTCTATTAAGTAATTCAACGCATAATCAAGGAAACTACTGGTTCGAATTGAAAATTTGTTTTAGAGTTGAATAGTTCATTTATCGACAAAGGCTATTTTGTTACGCTACGTCTCACAGAAACGGAGCAGTGAAAAACGTTGCGAAACCTTGGAAGATGTACTTATGTCTTTGAGGGTGTACTTTTGTATTCCTTTCCGTGCACTGCTTTCTTTACTTGATAAAGAAAGTAGTGTACGAGAATATTTTGGCGTGTGATATTTCCACACGAACAAGTCGTGAGCATCTGCTACTTATTAGATACATACGCCTCAAAATGACCATAACTTATGAAACGCGCAATAGATACCTATTTACTAGCAACATTGTAGTTATAACTTGTCTGATATTATTTAATTTATTTTATTTTATTTTTACACTTTAATGATACTTTTATAATACAATCTAGTCAATCTCTGGGATTAAACCAATTTCTACAATATCCATACGAGCGATGGGTTGACTGAACTGGTAGTCATCCCGTGACCAGGAAGAGTACAATCCAATCTGACCAAAACGTCAGCGAGTACATTTATTCATAGTGGACTGAATGAGCTTTTATAACCGCAACTTTCCTTACACTCAAAATCTCAACCAACAGAAAGAACAGGAAAGCAATACAAAACTCAATTGTGATACTATTACTTGTGAGAATTAAAGCCATTTAAGGTATGAAAATTCATGAGCAACCACAAGACGACGTGATCAGACTCTAAAATAACAATTGAGGCTAATGCCAATTTCCTATATTTAAATGTCATGTCATGTTATATGAAATAACAAAGGAAATCCCTGTACGCAGGCCGGCGAGAGATCGTGACTAGTTATATGATTCACGAACTCATACTCGACACCCCATCTGAAAATCAAAAGTAATTCACCATGTTTCTGTACATTTTCCACGGTGAGTGTTGCCAGTTCAGTTCTACACGTCCCACTAATACCCAAACGCGATCTGGAACAGAAATGATATTTATGTCATCAATTATTAATAGTTATATTATTATGTACCTATCTACCTACGAGTGCTACAATACATAATGATGTAATTAGTAAAAACAATTACTATTTAATTTAATTGATAAGTATAGTTAGGTAGCCCTTGAAAACGAATTAATTTTTTTTTTTTTTTTAATATTTAGGTCGACAAATTGACGCCGTGATTGTGGGCAACTCTCACAGTACACAGGAATACTATAGAGAGTTATACGTATAGTTATACTATACTAAGTTATAACGATATTATGCTGTAAGTAGTATTATATTTCATAATATTCACAAATTTCACAATATTATAAGAATTATAAATTTTACTACGTCCTCTCCAGTGAAAACTTTCGACTTCTAACTTTGAAAATTATCTGATTGCTTTTTCAGGAACGCAGTTAACTTATTTATTGGTTAAATTGATATTGTTTTTGTACTCAATGTCGTTTTTAGCATCGAGTACACGCTCCATAGAATGAATGCTTGAAGTTTTTGAACTAATTCACTGAAGTATACCAACACTTTCTGAAAAAAAATCAACTTTTATTCGCCGCCATTTTTTGAAATCACTACAGAATTTTAAATATTTTTCTTTGGTTTGAGGCAGGAGGTGTTCGACTTTCGTTTGAGCGTCTGTTCTTATTGAATCCGGAGTTGAATACATCTCTAAATCGCTTGCTCATTTCGTAATTTTAAAGGTTATTGACTGAAATTCCCAAAGAAAAAGTCTCCTAAACTGGAAACATATTCGACTCAAGTGAAGCATGTAATTTAATTAATTTGATTTACAGTTATAATCTAAACTGATTTTTCATTACAATAAATGTCTGTATGTAATTTTTTTTTTACCTACAGTACCTACATATTGACTTACATACAGTGAACCGATTTCCAGTCCCACTTGGTGCATTTATCGAGTGAACTTCAAATATGTAATCAGCTTGTAGTTACTGCAAGTCTCTGAACCGTGGACAGACAAACAAACCCAGAGGAAGTGAAATAAAATGTACAAAAAGTAAATCTACGTAGGTATTTTCTTAACCTTCACATTCACTCATCGTGACTTCCATAAACTTCCATAAACAAAGGAATACTATTAACATGCTCTACCCTAAAAGCATGGCAGTGTAGACCAAAGTCGTTCTATATTCAACCAATAATATCGCAGTATATTTTGGTCATTCGACAAAATTAACACATTTTATTTTTTTCTGTAATATCATTGGTTGCATAATGTAGATCGACTGAAGTCAATTCTGGCTATGCTAGGATTGCAGTTCATAGAATGTAAATGTGACGGTACCAAGATGTACACCCTTTACTTAAGTACGACCTCTTTATATCAAGACCTTGGTCGCTAAGTCTGTATGGCAGGTGCCTTGAAGTTTTAGTGGTGGGTACATAACTTTATTTTGCTATTGTAGTAGCCAAGTATTTATTCATCTTAACATTTTCTCTTTTCTAGAACTCTAAAAGAACATTCAAATGGAGTAACAATGTAACAAGTAGTATAGGATCTATTACATAGGTACCTCTTTCTCTTTTGGAAAAAGTGTAAGTACCTACGTGACATCGCCCTATACTGATGTAATCACTTCAGCATTTTAAATCGTTCATCATCATGAACATTTAGGATAGATTTCACACAAAAACATTTCTCCCTGATATTTTTTTACACATCTCTCACATTCTGAACTAACACCGTTCAAAGAAAAATAATCACGCCTATATTCCCGGAAAGTATAGGTAGATGCCATTACCCACATTTGCTAGTAGTTTTTTTAGTCCATGTTATAGGGGGAAAGCCTATTGCCGTTACTGGGCTCTTATACAACTTTAAATTATTTACCGTTCCGTGATCCGAACCCAAATTCTAGTAGTTAAGACCAATGTCAAATTATGTTACTCTACAATCTCAGCATTCCGATCATTATAATGTTAATCGGGTGCACTTCGTTTGCCAGAGCCTTCTTCATCGGCAGATGCACCACTTGCAATTGAACTTGGTATGGGACTTTAAGTGAACGAACGCTCAGTTTGTATTAGCACTCAGAGTGCGAACGTTATGTACTGTCTATACCTAATTACCTATTAGTTGAGCGAAGCGAGCGCAGCGAGCGGAGCTCCTTATCAGGTGACTCAAATGCAACTCGATGTGAAATTGTTTCTCGACAACTACCCAACAGATTTTCATGATTTTTTCACTCTTAAAAAAAGCATTCTCAGGAGCAGGTTTTGTTCGAGACCGCATTTTGATTCAGGACCCTCAAAAAAAGTTATTGACCAATAACTTTTTTTTTTCGCTTCGCTCAATTGCATGCTGCAGCACAGTGCTACGGCAGCGACCGCAGCTCCTAGTTATAAACATAATTGTGTTGTAAACTTACGCTATGACAGGTACATTATGAAGTATAATCACTGAAATTGCTGAACAAAAGCTTCTACGTTGTACATTGTCAATAATGGTTATATATTAATCACTATCTCCACTACCCCATTTTTTCCGGCAGCTTGTCGACCTACAATCGATTCTGGCTACGATATTAACTCACCAGCATGACAAAGCTGACCTTGATGAATGACAAACCTTTGTTTGTGGTGGGTATGACTAAAAGAGGGGTACAGATGTCTTTAAGTATTATAATTATGTACTAGGCAGTGGGGTGAAGGTCAATTGTGTGATAATGTATGCGTCGTTGTACTCAACAGCCATGATTGTGTAGTCACTGCCGTTGATATCATGCCAACTTTCTTTTGTCGAGGTGTCTTTATTCCTAAACACAAAGCCTCAACACAATACTTACATAGTGTACCAGATATCACTTGACTTCGTGAAGTTTTAGCTATTCCTCTAAATCGACAACCAGTTTGTTTCGTTTCATTACTAGTTGATTATTTTTAAACATAACATCACATATGATTATAACCTCTCGGTATCCTTTGCCTATCCGTGCCTGGTTTATTCAACAGCGGAGATATGAATCCCATAAAATTCTATAATGTCTATTTAAATAATAAGTCGAAAGATCTTTGTCATCGCGTTTCGGGGACACTTGTCAAGGTTCGACACTTAAATCATACAACTGAATATAACACATTCCCCGTCCCCTGTATATCTCCTAGGTACGTACAACCTAATATTACTTTCCTTATAAGGAATTTACACGTACACAATTAGCGAAAAGCTCAAAACATTCTTTATTTATAAAACCATACGTAATTCTAATTTATTAACTACGTTACACGTATAAAATATACATATACAATTCTAATTAAACATCTAAACAATGAGTCATACATTTCTTCAAATGAAAGCTTCATAAAAGCTTACAATTAAAAATTAAAGAAAATGTGTAATGCTTAATAATCAGCTCGAGATTTTCTGAAAAGGTAAATTTCTATGAAGAGTAAACAAAATGTATCAAGGCCAGTGAAATGACTTGTGGTAGTTCTAGGAAACCTTTAAGTACCGAATACAAATGTTACGATCGAACCATATTACATCAGAGGTCGGTGAGTCAAACCACCCTATACTCATAGTAATAAAATACCCCTGTGACCCACTTACTATTAAAACCATTAACCCTATAAAACACTTAGAATTGTCATTTTTTTAGAAAAAACAGAACGAAGTCCAACGTTGTATTAAAAAAAAAGTCAAATATAATATATTTCATCATTTCAAGCACACCTGGATGTGCCGGCGCTGCTGCTCCATCGGCTCCGCCTTTATAGAGACATTACTAGACGCTATCGATGCTTCTCAGGACCAGAAAGCTGGCTATTTTCTGGTCCAAAGAATAAGTATCGCCATCCGACGTGGCAACACAGCCAGCATTCTGGAAAGCTTAAAATGACGCGGAGGAAATTTTAAAAGATATTTTGTTGAGTAAATATTTTTAGTACATAATAATACTCGTAATTATGCATGTAAATAGAATGTAATAAAATTATGTGTCTTTCATCATTTCACTCATTTAAATTATGAAGTTTCATTTGATACACAATAGATACCTTTGTCCGATACCCTGCACCTGAACCCTGAACTGAGGTGTTATTTTAACAACGTAGAGTGGTCAGTCAAGAATCATCCATTGTGGTAGAAGAAGCAAGACCAGACTATGACGTAGTGGAGCTGCACCGCAAGCGTCACAAAACCACAAAGGTCAATAAACCATCATCAATTTCCTTATTAATCGATTAACAATAGAAATTATCTCTTCGATTAATGTTTAAGCACAACCAATTAGAAGACCTTTTTTTTAAAGCTAACAAGATCTAATTATCTCTATACAGATATTATAAATTGTTTGCTTGTTTGATAGGTCTTACCTCTGACAATAGTTACTTAGAACCTAGTAAGTAATAAGTAGGTACTACTACTAGTAAGTCATGAGTTAACTAGTAGGTATTGATTGAGGTTGGATGAAAAATATTTTTGCATTAAATAGCCCGTTTATATGTGCTTAGTGTGATGCCATCTAAGTATAATAAGTCTTTGCATTACTATATACGTTGACTAGTAGATATTGCGTATATTTTAAGTACGTGGACTTAAAATATACACAATAATAAGTTTTGAAATTAACCAAAATGCCGTACGATGACTTAATTTTTCTACGTAATTTGAAGATATAGGTTTTGTATTAAAAAGAAAACTGTAAAGTAAAAAACCCCGCAGGAAGGCAAGTTTTATAGGTTTTTGACGAATATTTAATATTTTAACTTGCATTAAAATGAGGCTCGCCAGCTTTTTACACCTATTCGATTAGTTTGAGTGATTTTTAAACCATATTATACTGATATAGGTAGGGAAACAAATACGTTTTAAACTACGTAACGAATTTTAATACATGCAATCTATATGTAATAGAAAGAGTTATTTCAGAGGAAGGTTTATATGACATGTATACCTACTAGCGATCCACCCGGGTTTCTGACGGGTGCAATGTCGATACTAATGTGGGGGAGGTGTGTGGTAATGAGAAAACAATACCGCTGATGGCATGAAACTAGTTTAATACATAGTAATATATAAGTAAGTTTACGCGCTTAAGACATTATCCTTGTTGGTGCAGTCGGATAAAAACACGTCAAGATGAATGATAGTCACTTGTATGTGTGCGTAATAGTCTGGTAATTGTTTACACGGCAATTATATCTCAATAAATCGATAATTGTCACGTTTCTAGATTACTCAACTACTTAGGAGATGTCTGTTAGCATCACCGACCGATAAATCTCAACTTGGTTTGTACATGAAAATTTAAAAAAGAATATTTTCATTTTCGGGAAACATTCTTGAGATAATATTCTGCTCAGAAAGTTGTTGTGATGATAATTTTACTTAAATTATAAAGTTTTTATTCTAATAAATATAAGAAACTAACTGAATGTATACATGAGAAAAGGAACAATAAACTTAAAATAAAATAAAACTCTACTTCCTATCTAAAAAGTAACATTAAAATAAATTACTAAAACTGGGTCGTCTAAGCAGAGTGCCTAACACAGGCAGCATTCCCGCTCTGGATTGCTAGGGATAGTCCACAGATCTAATAGAGATACTACGTATCAGATAGACATGTGCCAAACAACTACCGTAGGACGTAGCGTCTGTTTTCTGATTGGCCAACTGAAAACGATGCGTGACATTTCACGGAATATTACTGTGATCTCTTGAATAAAATGAATAGGTAAACGAAAATAAAAAAAAAACAACTTTTATTCATTCATTTATTTTTATTTTTCATCCTTTTCATATATTTATTTAATGCCTTCCTGAACATTTCTGGCCAATTTTCCCTAGTGGTAAGTCTAAATAAATCTGTCCCTTTTAAAATTTTGTTAATTATGTTACACCAGTTAAATATAGCCAACTTTATTGTGATTTGGCAAAACGTGGTAACGGCTAAATTATTGTGCGCCTCACATTGAATATATTCAAATCTTATGAGCTTTTGTTGTATTACATTAAAAATTTGTTGGACTATACACTCTTTGTGGGCATTTACTTGCAAAAAAGTATTAGTTGTTTTTAAAATTTCTCCGAATAATATAATAAATTGTTCAGAAGCATAAGTGAGTTTTTATTTTTAACTGAATTGTATTCTCTTTGGGAAACCCACTTATGCAGCTCTGACGCTTCGTCCACTGTAACAGCGTTTTGGCAGTATTTACAGTTATTCATTTTCTTTAATACTTTTCTTATAACCCATCCAGCAGTATAAGCCCGAGACTGTATATTTAGCCGCTCACGCCTTGCCTCCAACATAAAATTAGCATCACAGTATGATTCTTCCACAAGAAAATCACAATTCTTATGAATTTTATTTTGCGTATTAGTGTTTTCACTAAATAAACATAACATAACATAACATAACATCACGCCTTTTTCCCCGAAGGGGTAGGCAGAGGTGTACAAACACACCCACATCTCGCCTGCTATGTTAAGTCCCATGTAATAGGGGGCGAGCCTATTGCCATTTACCGGGCACAAGGTCCAGACTCTGGGATAATTATCTGGGTAAAATTCTAAAGAGAATTAATTATACATTATCCACCAGACCCGGGAATCGAACCCGAGACCTCGAGTGTGGCAGTCCGTACATAGTACCATTGTGCCACCGATGTAGTCACTAAATAATGATTTAATTTTAATTATTTGTTTGGTTAAGTCATCCTCACAATTAAATGTATTCCTATTAAATTTTATAAATCCTGTAATAATCAAATATTTTATTGTGGTTGTGAAAGTATGGTAATTTGGATTCTTACTTCTGTAATTGTACGCTCGTACCTGCCCGAAGAAATTTTCGATAGTGTCAGAATTAAAAAACCTTGGGCGTATGATTTTTACGTTTTTTTCTGCGAAAAATTGCCATAGCCGCAAAAAACTTCTTAAGGTAGTCTGCCATTTTTTTATGCTTGGCACGACTATTTCGCGATTACGACTGTCTAGAAATTTTAAATTGTCTAATTTTAAAATAGCACCTCTCCAGAATTCCACATGGGTGGATTTTGATGTTACTGCTGTTCGTAACAGTTTACCCTTATTTTTTTTTATTAAAGGTACATACACCATTCACACTGTCGAACAGATTGTCCAGAAATGATATCACTTCTGCAGTATTCTTCAGTGTATCACACACAGCTCTCCCATCACGATATTGTGCTGTAACAATGAATGAAACGTTTGTAACTTTAACAATAATATTATAACAATTTATTTTTCTACAAAATTTTGAACCTAATAATAATAATATCATAAAATTCATCTTTATACTATCGTTGGACAATATCAAATCTATTTTATTTAAACACTAACATCCATTTTACCACATATGTTGTTCACTTCCACGTATGTCACTTTTAGCCATAATATAAAGACTCGAATCCAAAGAATATAATTATTTCACCATTATATTTAATTAAGTAGAAAATATGTTTAGTACCCACCAAATGAAGAGGTGTACAACATAGCTCGTGCCATTGTGCTGCTTAACACCTGGACACAATTTTTTACCTGTAATGCAAATAATATATTGATTAGACAACATCTTTTACCTGCTAATAATATAATTAATTAGACAAAATGAATTAAATAATAAAGGAGGATACAAATCATAATATTAACGATATTTGACAAACAGAACGTGTTTGGGCGTGATAGCCCAGTGGTATGACCGTTGACTGGCGAGTCAGAGGTCTCAGGTTCGAACCTAAGGCGCGCACCTCTGACGTATGTACGTATTATAAATTAATTATGTGATATGACAAGTTATGTGCTTATTATAAATATGACAAGTTATGTGCGTATTATAAATGAATGATCACTCGCTCCGTGCCTCGGAAAGCACGTAAAGTCGTTAGCTCTGCGCCTGATCTCTCTCCGGTCGTCTCTCCGGTCGGATTGCCCAGTCCGGTCCCATCGGACTATGAGTGTGAGTGAATAGAGAGTGCACATGTGGCAGCGCACACACTGGTCCACTATAATATTTTCTGCGTAGTTGGCTAATCTCCGTTGAGGTTGGCCTCTATGACCTAAATTCAGTCAGGAGGACATGATTATTATTATATGACAAATCTTCATTTTTTAAATCTTTTCTGGAAGTATATGCTCATCATTCAGTTTGTTGAGAAGTCTCGATTCTGCATGTTCACAGTCTGTCTTGTAAACCTCAACAATATCAGACCATTTGGCTCTTTTGCCACCAAAAGAGATATCTTTTGTAAGAAAGTTATTTCTTATCCCCTTAATAAGATGCGGTGGGTCGTATATTACACTTAATGAAAACTGCTGAATCCTTATTGTTTCATCTGAAATAAAAAAGTTAAAAACAAATTATTACACTGATTTTGTAGACACATACCGCAATCAAGAACCCATTCTATAATCTTAAAAACTTATTACCCGTATGATTTTCCTGTAAACTCTTCAAGGCTGATTGAAAAGAAGTTCCTTGGTCTGATATTAATGGAACTGGAATAAGCCCTGTTTCTCCTACAGCTTTTACAATAGATTTTAAAATATTTTTCAGCTCTGGTCCTTTTGTTGCACCTTCACAAAAGTAATATGCAATTACTTGCTGCCATTTAAATACTGCTCCCTTAATAATAAAAACTAATGCATGATCAGCATAATCTGGGGTTCTCTGTAATAGGTGAGCAAACCCATAGATCCTATCTTGATTCGCATTAAATGTCAATCCAGATTCCAGAGACATTTCATCAAAAATGACGCTGCAGTATTTTTTATTATTAGTCCAAGTGGACACCTGAAAAGAAATGTTTAATTAATATAGGTAAGAGTGTGCAATATAGTTTCTACAAAACAGTCCACACCATGGAAAATCGCGCCAATTTTAGGAAGAGTAATATGTGTGTGGTCATGATCCTCTCAGCAGTGATACAATGAAGAAGAAGAAGCAATATACAAAGATTAATTAATTATTGGATAGAAACAGGCGTTACCTGGCGAAAATCCATGACAAAGTAATGGTAAGTAAGATGTTAAAAACTTATTAAAATTATAATAGCATTATTTTTCGCAGAGTTCAAAAAAGACAACAAAACGTCGACAATTGTTTCGCCTCTAAACATTATCAAGACTGTCTCAAAGAGAACAGCAAAATTTGTAGCCGGAACATATTTGCTTATAAGTAAGAGTGTGCAAATGTTATTAGCGCGATGTAGGATTTTTAACAATAACTAACGCGGGTAGAAACCGCAAATCATACTAACGAAAAACTGAATAGGTATTCACCAATACAAGACATTGTCTTTTTAAATTTATTGTATAGAAACGACAGGTGACACATACAAACCAACAAACAACTACTGTGTCTGTCTGTTCACAAACAAATTAAGTAAGGGAGATGTATGAAAATCATTGAGTAAGGTGTCCACATCTCTCCTTACTATTTCTAGCCTTTCCCAAACACTCAACTTGAACCCTTTCTCACATAAACGTAAAACTCTAAAGGTGTTATTATTGTTCAAGGAATGACCGGTGTCGAGGAGATGCTTCGCGAAGAGAGACTTCTCTGGACAACCGTTGCGGAACGCTGATATATGCTTCTATATGTTATGCTATATGCTATGATATATGTTCCGCAACGGTGGTAAATAACTATTATTGAATAAAATTATTTATAACAATTAGCTCTTTCTTGATGCATTCGAAAATCTGAGGATTAAATATCACTGCTTATGTGGACTTGAAGTGTAGGTACGGAATTAATCAACGTAACCACGACTATCAACAGCATAAACAGCAATGGCCGATGACGGCCGTACGAAGGACCGTAACGTCAAAAGGGCCATAAAGGGGAGGAGTTAGGGGAGCACGGGGGAAAGAAATGCCATACATCGTTTTCTGACACAGATAATATATAAAATTGTTATGTCCGAGATTTTTTATTAGAACATTACGCCCCGTGGGATAGTCTGCGCGAGAAAGCTGCCTACGCGGGGATCACCAGTTTCCTCCCTCAAACGCTTGCTCAGTTGCGTGAAGAGATGATGCGCATCGTAGCCCCATGAAACTAGTCTCTTCTTATATCTCTAAATTTTATCTCAGAAAAGATACTTTGAACATTTATATACATTTCTTTTCTTTTTTTTTTGTCGAGGCCTTTGTCCATATTGGGCATGTAAGCCTCATATTTATACTGACATGACTATAGCATATATACATAATTTTGTAAATAAACTATTAAAGAAAAGCATACCCATACAAGTTGAGTAATTGTAAATGTTGTAAGGACATAACACTGACAATTCTGAAGATTAAAAGCGTCTGTAGTATGGAGGAGGTTAAGACACCAAGTAGTTGTGGGTTTGAATTCGAACCCCGGATCCTACAATCTGACATGAACCCAATTTTTACACGAGCATTTTTAACATAACGGGCACTAACTCCGGTTGTCAGTGTTCTTTGATAAACATTCAAATAATAAAAAAATATTTGTGACACACTGCGCCCTTCTTTAGTCTCAAACGTAGCCTTTTTTTTAAATCCCGCGGCCCCACCCACGCCCATCGCTCAAACGTAGTCTTACGTAGATATGCCCCGCTTACACTCTGCTTAAAAGTATAAATAAGCAAAGGAATTTTAATGTTTTTGCCATTAAGTAGATAAATACATATGGTTAATGACTATTAAATACCTAATTCTAGTTAGTACGAGTACACTTTAGATTTCACGTATGACGAATACACAAATCATTTTCACTTAATCGTCTGGTCCCTTGGTTTGATACTAAATGTACTTACTGTACTTATAGTCCATTGAAATGTTACATTTGGGTGTGCAAAAGTCAGAGGACGCTATTTTATTTTTTAGACATCAAGGGGGGAGTAGTGTAAAGCTAAATCCAAGTTTGTGGGTTCCCAACCCTTATGGGTTTTCCGCCATCTTGAAAAAGGGTTGCAAAGAGTTATTGCGCTCTATCGGGCAAACTATTCATCGCACAAAAAATTGCGACCACATTTGTGTCGCAAATTAAATTCTCTACAACTTTGTCCTAAAACTTTTTGTCGTAGAATTAAACATTACAAAGTTATTAACAAAAACAGATGAAAATTTGAAAACGAATTTCCTTTGGGGTTATATTTTTTTTCCTGATCATTTTACAATAAATTTCAACAGAGCATGTTTGTAGATGAGTATTCGAGGAATAATTTTCAATATTAACATTTCAATATTTATTCATTTATAAGGGTTTTACAGCGCTCCGAAATTAACGACAACACGGCCTAACGACAACCTTGAAAAAGGGTTGCAAATGGTTATCGCGCTCTATCAGGCAAACTATTTATCGCACAAAAAACTTGCGACAACGTTTTTGTCGCAAATTAAATTCTCTACAATTTTGTTCCACAACTTTTTGTCGTAGAATTAAACGTAACAAAGTTATTAACAAAAGTAGATTAAATTTTTCTTAAGGGGTTATAATTTTTTTCTGATAATTTTACAGTAAAATTCAACAGGGCATTTTTGTAGAGGAGTTTTCGAGGAATAATTTCCAATATTGCGTGATTTTATGTATGTATGTATGTAGAATTCTAGGAAATGTACACTCGGAATAGAAATTATTGTGAAAATCAATCATTTCAAAAGTTTCGTCGTGGGGGAAAGAGTCCATAAATAGATATTACAGTGTTATTGTTACAGTGCAACATCAATAATAACAATGTTTTTTTATTTCAATAACGACATTTCAATATTTATTTATTTATAATGGTTTTACAGCGCTCCGAAATTAACAGTATTCTTCAATACTCGTTACATAAAAATGAATGATCACACAGTTTTCACTCATTTTTTTCAATATTGAAATAAAAATACATTGTAATTATTGATGTTGCATAACTATTTATGGACTCTTTTACCCCACGACGAAACTTTTGAAATGATTGATTTTCACAATAATTTCTAATCTGAGTGTACATTTCCTAGAATTCTACATACATACATAAAACCACGCCTCTTTCCCTGTGGGGTAGGCAGAGACCACGGATTTCCACTTGCCACGATCCTGGCATATTTCTTTCGCTTCTTCAACTTCAAAAAAGTTTAGTCTTGGGGGAAAGAGTCCATAAATAGATATTACAGTGTTATTGTTACAGTGCAACATCAATAATAACAATGTTTTTTTTATTTCAATAATGAAAAAATGAAAGAAAACTGTGTGATCATTCATTTTTTGTAAATACTTACGAGTATTGGAGAATACTGTTAATTTCGGAGCGCTGTAAAACGCTTATAAATAAATAAATATTGAAATGGTAATATTGGAAATTATTCCTCGAAAACTCCTCTACCAAAATGCTCTGAAGAATTTTACTGTAAAATGATCAGAAAAAAAATTATCACCCCTTAAAGAAAATTTTCATCTACTTTTATAACTTTGTCATGTTTAATTCTACAACAAAAAGTTACAGCACTAGCACAAAGTTGTAGAGAATTTAATTTGCGACAAAAATGTTGTCGCAAGTATTTTGTGCGATGAATAGTTTGCCTGATAGAGCGCGATAACCATTTGCAACACTTTTTCAAGGTTGTCTATAGGCCGTGTTGTCGTTAATTTCGGAGCGCTGTATAACCCTTATAAATAAATAAATATCGAAGTGTTAATATTGGAAATTATTCCTCGAAAACTCATCTACAAATATGCTATTTGTAATGTTTAATTCTACGACAAAAGTTGTAGGACAAAGTTGTAGAGAATTTAATTTATAGATATATGATAGAGCGCGATAACTATTTGCAACCCTTTTTCAAGATGGTGGAAAACCCATAAGGGTTGGGACCCCACAAACTGACTTTTGCACACTTAGCCCCAAAAAATGTAACATTTCAATGGACTATTACCAAGTTTCCATATTGGAAGCGTTTAGAGAACAAATATAGCAATAATTAAATTTTACGTTTACTTACAATAGGAAATAATAATTTAAGATTTAGAAATTTAGAATAACAATTTACATAATTACGACTACGTACTTACAAAAAAAATTACACTAAAAAATGTCGTTTAAAATATCCTCCGCGTCATTGCCGACTTGGAAGGTTCCCAGAATGCTGGCTGTGTGGCCACGTTGGATGGCAGTACTTATTCCTTGGGCCAGAAATTAGGCAGCCTTCTGGTCCTGAGAAGCATCGATTAAGCGTTTAGCGAAGTCTCTACATGGGGCACACTAAAAGTTTTGCGCTTCTAGCTAATCGGAACTATTTGAATTTCAAATGTTCTATTTTTTTAAACGTTGCAACCTTCTTAGTAATAAAAAAAAATAATTAGCGGGAAATCATTTGTTAATTGTTTTTTATCACACATGAAAGTTCTACGTATGCAACGAAAATGGAATTAAGTCGAAAAGATGATAGAGCGATAATTTTTTATGATTTTAAAAGTACTCTCTCTCGGCAAGATTGTGCCGCTCGTCTTCAAAATGCTTTTGAGAGAGAAGCACCTTGTTTGAGCACCGTGAGGCAATGGTTTGCTGAATTTGAGAGAGGTCGAGTTTCTTTACATGACGAATTTCGTGAAGGGTGGCCTTCAACTGCCGTCAACGAAAATAATGTAGCTACTGTTAAGCGGTTAATTGAGGAAAACCCGCGGATTACCTATAAGACAATTCGAGGACTATTGGGGATTGGTATGAGTCAAATCCAGAAAATTTTACACGAAGAATTGAAAATTCGGAAACTTTGTTGTCGTTGGATCCCTCATGAACTGACAGCGGAGCAGAAGCGGGCTCGCGTGGAATGGTGCTCACAGATGCTACTGAAGTACGACCACAGACATTCTAATGCTGTTTATGTCATTGTCACAGGAGACGAAAAGTGGATTTATTGTTTTGAACCCGAAAAAAAACAGCAATCTAGTGAATGGGTGTTTGAAAATAAAAACAAGCCAACAAAAGTGAGGCAGGCGAGAAACGTTGGTAAAAAAATGATCGCGTTTTTTTTCTCAGCTACCGGTCCCATCTGTACAATTCCACTTGAAAATCAAAAGAGTGTTAATGCCGAGTGGTATTCTACCATTTGTTTACCCAGGGTGTTAGAAAAAGTTCGTGAAAGACGACCCAAAAGCCGCGTTCTCCTACATCATGACAACGCTTCTTCACACACGACCAACAAAACAAAGTCATTTTAAGCTTCCGAAAACTACAACTCGTCACCCATCCTGCTCATAGCCCTGACCTAGGACCCTGTAACTTCTGTATTTTCCCCAAAATCAAAGATTTGATGAGAGGTTTCACTTTTACCAACTCCGAAGAGGCAGTGATAGCGTTCAATCAGCACGTAGAAAACATGCCTTCAGATCTGTGGTCCTCCTGTTTTAAAAAATGGTTCGATTGCATGAAAAAATGTTTAAAATGTAAAGGAGAGTATTTTGAAAAGCAATAAACATAATATTTTGGTTTTAACATGTTGTTTTTTTAAGTTACGCAAAACTTATAGTGTGACCTACGTATAAAGGGGTCCTGCTGTTTGACCAAAAGTCATTTGGCAAAATTACACTTGACAAACAATGTTTGGCAAAAAAATGGTTTCGCCAATTAATCATTTTACTACTAATCATTTTATAAACGACTTACTTTTCCAAATGATCAACACTTAAATTTACATTTTATAAATTGTTATATAACTTAATGAACATTTAACAACTGAATTATCAGAAAAAATTACTATTGGTCTAAAAACGTTTGATTTTTTTTTTATTTTTACATTATTTGACAAATGCTTCGTTTATTAATCAATCTTTTAATAGATATGATATGGGTCAAATTAATACACAATATTTGGAAAACGTCAGTGAAGTTTAGGTTAGGTTAGAACATGAAAAACAACGCACGAGCCGAGCGAGCGTAGCGAGCGTGCCGCGGCAGCGGCCGGTGAAGTTTCACAATCATTTGTCATAATCATAGCCCTTTTTTTTAAGTTGCCGTGCCTTGTCGTGTTCATACTGCGTCCATTGCAAAAAAGAAGTGCAATTTTATAAAATAACATTTTGTTAAATGACATTTGGACAAATGCTTAATTTGCGAAACATATTATTTGGTGAAATTAAAAAAGGTCAATTGCCATTTTAATATTTAAAACATTTAACAAGTACAGTGTTTACTTATGGATCATTTGCTAAGTGAGTTTTTGTAAGATGATACTTTTGTCAAATGTCTCGTTTGCCAAATGAACATTTGGTTAAACGTTGTTTGTCGAATGACCATTTGTCAATAATTTTTTGGTCGAACATTAGTAATCCCTCTATAAAGGCGACCGTATAGATTTGACTTGCAGTTCAAACCGACATTATTTAATCTGCAGTCCCGATGCGCGGCCCTATATGTACGTGTAAACTGGCCTTTTTTGTTCAGCGCGAACAAATCAGGGCATTATATTCATATTGTACTGATACAATAATATATATAACTGATTATAAACACAACGATAGTCAAAGCTATTTTATATGAGCACAGGGGTTACTTACCGAAATTTTGACGAGTAGGTACCTACCTAGGTAATAATAATTTTACGTAGACGGTATCAGCAAACTATTTACTAATGAATGTACATACATTCATTAGTAAATAGTAAATTATTATGTTTGCTTCGATTTTAAGATAAATTACCCAGTCGCACAAAATATATCAAAAATATATTGAATTCCTGCACCACTTCAAAGGTTTTTAACACGTGTCTTTGTCCATACACCCACTTAAATGGATGGATGTAGCCACGTTCAAAAAACTTAAACAAAAAGCCTTTAAAACCTCAATAGAGTTATAGAATATATATAACTTAGTAAATTTAAAGAGGTAAATAAAATTCCTATCATTTTTTAATGTAAAATATCGCAGTTATGTAAAACGAGTTATAGAGTATATATAACTTAGTAAATTTAAAGAGGTAAATAAAATTCCTATCATTTTTTAATGTAAAATATCGCAGTTATGTAAAACGAGTTATAGAGTATATATAACTTAGTAAATTTAAAGAGGTAAATAAAATTCCTATCATTTTTTAAAGTAAAATATCGCAGTTATGTAAAACTAGCGTGGGTAAAACGAAAGATAGTAAATACAGGTACGATATTCGAATGTTAAATTGATGTGTGCTGTGAATACTATACTTGAAATGTTGAAAGTTATGTGAATTTGCTACATTGTGTAGGTACGACAGATTATAATAAATCATGGTATAATAAGTACATGAGCATGAAGCGATAAAACATATCAACCAATCCTGCTAATATAATAAATACGATAGTTTGTATACATAGATAGAATAGTGTTTTACTATTTCACATGTTTGCTACTATTTCACATAAAAACAACTGGAATTTAATGAACCCGTACAATAACTGAGCTAAAAAATCAGCTGCACATTGGCTGCTTATTATCCAGATATTATGTGTAGCTACCCCTTAAGAATTGGAAGTATAAGTTTTATTTAGGACTTGGGTTTTTGCCGAGTGCGTGGTTGGTTGCCTTTTAGGTTACCTCTGGTGCTGGGAAAAATCAATTGCAATACCGAACAACGTTTCCTTGTCCCGCACCGCGAACTAGTTCAGAGTAACTAGTTCTTCTGTGCGGGAAAAATCAAGCATTACCTTGACATTGGCGAAATCATCGATGAACATCGATGGAGCGACGTTTTTAAAAAAAGAAGAAGAAGTTTTATTTATATCTATAATAAAATACTTTTATAAAATATCGAATCAACATAACTTTTAACAATGATACCAAGACTTTTAAGTGAAAACGAGTCTCTTATTTGTGTGTCAGACACAGTTAATCCAGGAGAACAGAACCGAACTGACCTCGATAACTATACAATAGGGTTAGTGATTTGTTTTCATTCGCGTGTTCAGTTGATGAAACAAAGAGGGAATATTACTCTGTACCTAACTGTTCATCAATTGCGTCACTAAAACGATGAAAATAATTGCAGTCTAATTCCCGGGACACGTCATTATGAGTAGTATTGTGTATTGATACTTTATACTTACTACTTAACTATATAGGTACCTACTAAGTATTTATAATCAGCTCTTTATACTCAGCAAGCTGGTTTACCTGTACCTAGATACTAACTACTTCCTTTGTACAAATTGACCGAGCCAGCGAAGCGTCTATATTTTGAGATTGGACAATTTTGCTTTCGTCCGTCTGTCTGTCTGTATGTGTGTTCCGGGAAACTTGGCACAAGTGTTCCTTGATTTAATACAATATTTTCGTCGTGAGCTTTTTGGTTGAGGGGATAATGGGGTAAATATGGTCAAATAACATTTTAATGTTTTTCAGGCCTAGCGGTCCCCTTTATTATCCGATCTTCACGAAACTTGGCACAATTAATATTCCTTTATTTATTTATTTTATTTATTATTTATAAACAACACACATACAAACAAGAACACAAAAACAGTAGTACAAACAATACAGTGAGCATAGTACAAGGGCACTGCTTATTCCTAGAGGAATCTCCTTACAGCAGGCCTGAACGGAGATGTAGGGGTGAGAGGGTGACGCGTGTGCAGTGCAAGTAAATAAACTTACATAAACTAAGGGGGGCATATATACATGTATAAATACATACTTTGCTATAATAAATTTACATAAAGGTATACTACATTATAATATAATAGGTAGCTAAGATTAAGAGGAGAGGTAATGAGCTTTTACTTTCTTTTTAAAGAGATGAAGAGTTCTACAGCTTTGTATGTCAGGGGGGAGGGAGTTCCACAGTCTGACCGCATGAACAGTAAAGGAAAAGGAGAAGAAATCAGTTTTTTGGGAGGGACAATTTAGTCGGTACTTAAGGTGAGACCTACACTGGGTACCGGGTGCTTTCACGTAAGAGAAGCGCTCCCGCAGGTAGGAAGGATAAGCGGGATTGAACAGGATATTAAAAAGGAGACAATATCCGAGTGTCTCTGCGACGGCGGATTGGGAGCCACTCGAGTTCCTTGCGAAAGTGTGAGACGTGGTCATATTTACGAAGATTGAAAATAAAACGGATACAGAGATTTTGCAAGCGCAGAGTTTGTCCAACAGCTCTTCAGTAGCATCCAAATAGTAAGCATCCGCGTAGTCCAAGATAGGCTGAATTAGCGTCTGAGCAAGTGAGACTTTGATATTCAGGGGCAAAAAGTTCTGGAGGCATTTAAGCGTGTGAAAAGTGAAATGCACCTTCTTACTTACCTCGCCAACATGAGTCTTCCAGAATAGATTGCAGTCCATAACTACACCCAAATTCTTTGCGGTATCAGTGTACACGATAGGGGAACCGTCCAGTAAAATGGGAGGAAGAGAAGATGCATCCATTCCACCCCTCATCTGCCTACTGCCAATAATCATGGCCTGAGACTTAGTGGGGTTTATTAGGAGACCAAAAGATTTTGCCCATTTATTTATAGCACTCAGCTCATGATTAACAGCAGCAAAAAAAAATTCTGTATTCGTTCAACATTTAGTGTTTTTTTTTTAGTTGGGAGGAGGGGGTTGGGGTAAATCACAAAAAAAAAATTTTAATGTTTACGAGGTCTACTGTTCGACCATAGGGCGACCACTAGTCTAATCATACTCAAGGAGCTACCAGATATCTGAGCCCCAGCCTTCCTGTTGAAAAGCGGGTCAGCTTCTAAGAAAATATACCTACTCAAAATTCCTGTTACGTGTTTCACAAAGTGAATCATCTACAATTTAGTATTTTTAGCAGTTTTATTTCGATAATCATACTTCCAAATATCTTCACAAACGTTCAGTATGAATGTAAATCATTAATATAAAATATGATTTTATTAGTCAGCATGACAAGTATACGTTAAAACAACAAACCACTAACTTGGACGCGGCCAATAAACCCTATCATGAAATGAACCTGCTAAAACTGTAAACACAATTAGTACCTCTGACCGGCTACCTCCTAGTCATTCGGTCAAATAATAAAGGGAAGTCGAAGTTATACAAACCAGATATCGTACGAATGAGTAACTTACACACCAGTACGTATATTATTTATTCATTTAATATACAATTATCTTTCAATAATGTAGTAATGACTTCGGAGGGGCTCGTGGTCTAGTGGTAACTGACAATGTTGACACATTGCAAAGGTTAAGCAACATCTAGTCAGGCCGGTCTTAGGATGGGTGACCATTATTAAGGCATTGAGACCCCTCCGTGCCTCGGAAACCACGTTAAGCCGTCGGTCCCGGTTGTCATACCAACATCTATGGCAGTCGTTAAGAGGAGTTGGAGCCCTAAATCAAAAATCCGACCGGACTAACTACAGAACTTCGATATCACCCATGGGTTGTAGAGGTCAGATGGCAGTCGCTTCACGGAAAATATCGAAGTTCAGCCAATTGTAGTTAGACTGGAAAGCCGACCCCAACTGAGTTGGGAAATGATGAATGTAGTAATGACTTCGCATGATGGTGATATTGGAAGAAATGCAGTTAGTATACAATTTAATTGGCCCATTATTCGATTAAGTCCATAATGTAATTGTACATAATAACTTTTTGCTGGGTTTTCATAAATTGACAACCGTCTAGAAAAATATGTTAAGGAAAATGTCATTCAGTGTGATTTAATTAAAGGACGTCGAATTAGGGAGAGGTTCGGTGACGCTCGCTCTAGGTCTTTCCTGGTGCAAAGATTGTCCATTGCCATTCAGCGGGGCAATGCTGCCAGCATCATGGGCACCTTTGCACCAGGAGCGATGCAGGACGTATAGTTGTGACATTTTTTTTATTTCTGACTAATTAATTGTTTATTTTTGTATATTTATTATTAATTTTGTAAGCTTGACATGTACCTTGACATTTAATTTGTTATAATATATTTTAAATATGTAATATCATTATATTATACCCTATTTATAAAACTACTTATTAAAACAATTGAGTTTAATTAAATAGTTTAGATAATGGTTTGATTGTGTTTACTTGAATAAATCGTGTCCTTTAACCATGTTGATCGTCGTCAAATAAAGATAAGTTTACATAATATACCTTGTTTCTAGAATCTTACCAAAGGAGATTGCCCACTTATCAATGGCACACTGGAGTATTCGCATCTAAAATCCGGTCATAAGTAAAAAAAAAAAAATTTGCAATTGACTGTCATTTTACATTGTTTGCACGCGTAACTAACCGGGGTATCATAAACTGATCCCAAACGCGAGGACAATAGAGCAGCTTGGAGTACAAGTAGCCGGAACCTAGTCGTTGTTGAACGTGCACGTCTTTGCTTTCGATACGCTCTAAATTACGCTAACTTTTAAGTGTTGTTATTAAATAATTTGAAGGAATATAATAAAATAAAATTTTCAAGATATATTAGTGTTTTTGTAATAGTTCCGAGCAAGGTCGGGTGAATCTTCTTTTTGTATGCTTAAGGTAATACATGTAGCATGTTATTTCAGTAAAAAAAATATCACCCCACTACACACCATGTTTTTTTATAGCACTTCTTCAACTTCACTTTTTTGTAGCACTTTTAGCATCTATGCATTTTCAATATTTTGTTCATTTAAATTAAATAAATCTAACTACTTTGCAATATTCCGCCACATGCAAATTACCCAACTCTCGTATTTATTCATGCACAAGCTGGCAAGCTTGGCAGCACAAGCTTACCGCCTTCCACAGCTATGTTCACAGGCTATTTTCGGTTCCACTTTCCCAAATAAATTTTAACCGCGAATTAAATATTATTTATCAAATTGCTAAATCTAATGGTTACAGTACCAAGCTTGTGGACAACTTAGTTGGAAGGCGGCGAGCCTCAATTACGCGTAGTTTACTATATGCTGTTTCCCCGGATCGTGACGTCCATCGGTATAGAGCTAGTCTGACTTATTTAGGTCCGATATCTGATAAAGTTGCCAAAATTTTGCGTAAAAATAATATTCATGTCGCGTTTAGAACGGACAACACTATCCGGAGAAACATTTGCAATGTTAAAGAGAAAATTAAGTATGACAGGAAGTCAGGTGTGTATAGGCAAGTGTGGGGATTGTGAGGGTGTTTATATTGGCCAAACCGGCCGTAGCTTCGCGACGCGGTATAAAGAACATATATCAGCTTTTAGAAACAATCGCCCAGAACGGTCTCATTTCGCAAAACATTTGTTGGACTCCGGTCACTCCCTACCTAATCCTCACACTTATGTCGTTCTGCACACCTGCAACAAAGGACTTTCGGTTTTGGAACAATTAGAAATCTACAAACATAAACGCTTGAACCCTAATATTTTAAATGATCAACTTAATTTCGCCTCATCCCCTTTGCTGCGGGAAGGTATACGTCATTCAAACAACGGTGGTGGGTAGACATAAAATAATTTGGTATTAAGGTTGTGGGTAGAAATAAAAAACCTAGGATATAAATAGGTGCGGTTTACGAGTTGTGGCTCATTCGGTCGCCGTGCGCCGAGCCATCGACATCTCCTGATGATGCCCCTGGTTGGGGGCGAAACACGTGTCGAGGTTTTTTTATTATTTTTTGCACGATAACACAACTCTCATATTTATTCCATTTTCAAAATTATTTCTCTATTCTTTCGGCCTAAGTGGGTTTGGAGGGCGGACTTGTGCATGAATAAATACGAGAGTTGGGTAATTTGCATGTGGCGGAATATTGCAAAGTAGTTAGATTTATTTAATTTAACTATGGACTTTCGAAAAGTAACGTCTGATAGTATTAACTTTGTTCATTTACTTAAAAATATTACTTTATTTTAGGTTCATTCCCAAATAAGATAGAAATGTCTAGAACGGCGTTATACACGCTTTTTAGAGATAGTAGAAAAAGAAAACTGGATCAAAAGCTATTTGACATAGAGCAAAAACTTAAAGAAATCACACAATGCCCAGAAGCAAACTTACAAGTGTTAAAGGCCAATATAAAACATTTTAAAACAGATTTAAAACTAAAATGGAACTTGGCCAATAACACAGAAGCTCGTTTCCTCAGGCTAAATGCAAAGTGGCTTGATGGTCAAATATACATATCTACTTCCAATCGGACAATTGTCAGAAGAGGCTGCAGAAGCCAGAAACAAACATATTAGAGCATACAGAGTGGATTTTACCAGAAAATTTTCGCGAGTATTATGTAATAGGGATGTTTTTAACAGACTCTTGTTGACATCAGACCCATATTTAAGCTGTGGAAGAAAACGGCAAACATTGAGAAGCAGCCACAGCTTTTCACCGGAAACAATAAATTTATTAGAGGAAGTTCGCTATGAAAGTTTATCAGATCTTACTGTGGAAAGTCGTGAATAAAACCGTCATTATGTAATAGTATATCTACCTTTTGTTTTTATAAATAAATGTATGATATTCGTAGATTTATAGTTTTTGTTTTCAAGTAAATTAAAGGTACCTTATTATTAATTACTTGATTTTTCAAGATTAACGTTACGACAATACATTTAATTAACAAAAACTTATGGCGAGTAAGTAATAATGCATTCAAATGATAATTTTTAGACATATACCATGCAAAAACAGCCATAAACAGTAATAAATATTTTTGACCGGATTTTAGATGCGAATACTCCTGTGTGCGCCGTTTCATAACAAATAATTTTGTATGACAGCGAAAATCGGATATTAAATTGGATGGGTATCGTACTTTCATAGGAAATAAAAAATATTCTGTTATTTTGTAGGGTTTTCTCTCATTCTTCGTTTTGCCGTTAAAATTAGAGGTTAGTTTTGAAGCAAATGTCCATCAATCCGTCAAATCAATTTTGTCCAAAAAGTGCTAATCGTTACATGGATGAAAATGGATTTAATTCAAATAAGATAGAAGTAATAGTTCCAACACACTTATAAATAACCCTGAAGATGTAATATCTACCTAGATACCTCACACATCAATGTTTATATTATAATTCTATTTAATGCATGGTGACCAAAAATCTTGGGCCATGACGTCTCAGCAGAACATTATCCATTCAATATTGTGGAACATAACATAATATACTAATTTACTCTTACACATACATTTCAAGTATGTTACAAGTACTGAATACAAAACTTAATTGAATAAGATATAGGTACAACCATTTAATCCAGGATCGTAAAATTCGAATCATGACATCCGGTCCGACATAGTGCATTTGAGTAAGAAGACAATTAAAAACGATTACACCACGAATTATATCGAAGTTTATACGCCACATACGATTTTGCTCGAGTGAATTAAAAGATTGTTAAAAAATATTATATGATTTATCAATTTACTTTGGTAGCCATACACTTTTTATTTAGGTTTTTAAAAAATAAACGGCTACTGGGCATTCTCCTTTAACTATATCAAGGTGGAATAATATCGTCGGGTGAATGGTGAGCGTTGACATGTCGGAAAACTGGCCATCCTAAACCTACAACTTAGTATTAGATCTCGCGAGTTCTAGAATTAGCCGAAATGACACCACTCCTTATAATAAGTATCTATTTATGATCTACTAGCTGTAGTCCGTAGCGTGTAACAGTTAAAGTATATTAATTTCTTCGCCGTTCCAAAAGCTATCCCTATGCTAATTTTCATCCAAACCCGTCCAGTCGTTTACCGTGAAGGGGTACAAACAAACAAACAAAAAATCATACTTTCGGACTTATAATATTAGTCCGGATTACCAACTGACAATATAAGTCATGCACCCACTTAATGTTTATGTTTTTCTTTCCAGCATTCCAGCTAAAGCTAAACATGCTCATATCGTAATATTGAGTATGAAAAAGTTCACGTAAATAATAGGTACGGTTATCAGAAGTCGCTGCATGTATTGAAAAAGCCCCTAAGCACCATAGTCCAGGACTGTAAAATAGGGTACCTCAGACTATCACCAAGTCGGTACTGGAATAAAGTGAGCTGATAATATTGATGACAAGCATAATTTTTAAACTAAATACGACCGTGTGTAAGAGACAACCCGTCATCAAACTACAAGAACAAACTTATGTGCTTCTTAATAAAATAAATTTGGGTCACTAGTAGGTATCTGAGTCACCAGTGGTCTGGCCATTAGGATTGATTTAAGTTAATCATACAAGCGGGATTCCTATACCTACCTGTTACCTCTTACTCCTCACAATAGTAATAAATACAAGCAAATGTAAAGGAGAAGTAATATGCAGCTACACTTATACCGAGTAGTACTTGAAGATATTTAAACGTGGCCAAAAACGAGTTGGTTCAAAATCAGGTACAGTTCGAGATCGGTCTATTTTGTTTTCTTCCGTCTGTCTGTCTGTCTGTCTGTGGGTTCCGTGCTAGCAGCCACAGTTTTCATCCGATCTCCACGAAACTTGGCACAAGTTTGTCTTGACTTGAAACGACTATTTTGTCTTCAATTTTTATTGGGGTGAAAAGTTGGGACGCGAACATAAAAATCATTTGGAGCATTTGGAGCCCGGAACACACATACCGACAGATTGATTTTTATGTTCGCGAGGTCTACTGTTCGACCATAGCGCCCTATGGTCTATATCTATCTTCTCTGTTCTCTTCATAAATATTTACCACTAGTAAATATTTATGAAGATAGATAAAAGTTATCTTTGCATCATGTGTAATGTGATGACTGTTTAAGGGCCCAGACCGCGCACGGATAAAGTCGATTTTGAGCGACAGCAGCGCTATTGTTGCCCGAATCATCCGACGGGCGGGTGAATGACCCAGAGAGCGCGATTTTGAAAATGTTTTGCGACAAACGTTCCACGTTGAGTTATTGTTATTGAAGTTGAATATTTACAGCATAACAAAAATGTTGAATTATTGGAAATAAACGACTGCCTATTTGTAAAATATTCCAAGAGTAGTTTTCGTTATAAAATGATCCTAATTACTAGATAAATAAATAAGAGTAGTTTGAGACACAATTTTTATGATTTTCTATTTATAATAAACAATCAAGAGCAGGTCCGGACTGACCTTTTTGTATTCTACTTACCTAAAATTCCAACTACGAGTACCTATGTATTTATTTGTAATTTTACTACAAAAGTTTATTCTTATTTCTTAAAATTTTCATTCAATAAAATAATTGCAAATTCAGTAGGAAGTACGGTCGAAATAACATCACGCCTTTCCTCGCTAGTGTTTATATCTACGCAAGGAAATGTGCCTATTGCGTAAACTCAAATACTTTTTGCTTACGATCACCTCGCAATCTAAAAAATCTTCTAGGGTTGTACAAAAAATTGTCAATAAATGAAACACAAGTATAAAAATGGTTCATATAATTAAAAGTAAACAAAATATGAGTCGCCACCTAAAAAGCGTGCTAGGGTTGTACAAAAATTAGTTATAAACAAACATGAAATTTATAAATTATTAAAAGTAAACAATAACAAAATATGAGTTTAAGAGTTTCTAATGTTTTTTTCATTTTAATGATTACTGATCAAATTCTGATTTCTACTAATTTGATGATAAAATCAATTGCTATTGCAAAACCTATCAGAATGAAAATGTTACCAGCTGCCCGATTCACGTAATAAAAACCGTAGCGTAGTGACTTAAAAATGTCACTTCGCACACTTTTTAACCGACTTAAAAAAAGAAGAAGATTCTCAATTCGCTGTATTTTTTGAACCGATTTTGATGATTTTTTTTTTATTTGAAAGCTGGTGATCCCGTGTGGTCACATTTTAATTTCATTAGGATCGGACCTTGGGTTTACACCAGGTAACTCTTCAAAATCGTATAGGAATTGTATAGAAATTGAGCTATTGGAAGATTTATGACAATCCAAGACTAGATAAGTAAGTGCGTTAAAAACAGAAAACCAAAAGGCGATTTCTAAGTTTCTAAGTTAAAACGACTTTTGAACTGGCGTGTTTACGTGAATCGACCGGCTGGGTAGTTAAGTTACCTCAGTCTCTTTCAAAATCATTAGACGTTCTTCTCTTTCAAAACACGTAAAGCTCTTTCTTTCCTCTCTTTCATAGCCTCTATGACATTGGGCGGGTCACGAATAGGCATGCTTCGTGACTGCCGAGGATCAACTAATTCTGGAAGGAGGCAATCGTTATAAAATCTAACTAATTTCATCTCCATTTTCTCCTTCCAAAATTTGTCGTCCTTTTCTATAATATAAACTTTCATAGGTACAGTAGCACCAAACCAGATGCCAAGCATGCAAACGTTTCTTTTAGTTATATGTAGCTGTCCCTGAATTTGGAAATACCAGTAATGATTTTTATTTATGACATAACCCTTGGAAGCCTTGTCCTTAACCCAAAAGGTATGTTTGGCCATTGCTTCATCAAGAGTCATGCCAGCTAAAGAATGTGGGCACTTAATTTCAATTAAACCGTTTGCATAAATGCCATCTGGTGTAGTACCAAGAAATTCATATTGATCGTCGACGAACAAACCGCAACCTTGTATACTAATATTCTCTTGAATTTCTAACTGTCTAATTGCAGTTTCTTCGTTTTCGATACCGTACCGTACAGCAGGCAAACTGGAGATATTACTACCATAAACGATTTTACAAACAAGAGCAGCACAACTTGTGCTCTCTCGTTTTTTACAAACTTCCCCGAACGATGATGAGGTTAGTAATTTTCTCCTTGTACTCATCCACTCAGCACTACTTCTTTGCAAATGGGTCGACCTTTCAAGCTCCTCTCTTTCAGCACAAGACAACTTTAAATCAACTAAAAAAGATGACTTGGCTTTCTCATATAATTCTGGACTCAGATCAGGTTTTTCGCAGTTTGGTCCATAGTGAGCGTCTTTCGATACAGCGCTGTGGCTTTTTTTCAATCTTAATTTAGGTTTAGCAATTAAACGGTTTCTACGATTACTATTTTCCACTTTCGCGATCAAAGGATTAGGACTAGATTTAAATATGACTTCATGAGTTTTACTATGAATCGATCCCGTATTAAAAGACACAACAGCAGCTGCGCATCGGCCCGCATAAGAACCACGGGAAGAATAATTTACACGCTTACCCCCAACTAATTTGGCAATTACTCCGTTAAAACTTTCAACTATATTACTTGTGCAATTATGAATTAAACTTCTAGAATGATATGACAGTCTTTTACTTAAAATTTCTACCGCGTCCATTAATCCGCATCCAACAATTGCTGGAAGTAACCCAACAGGTTCTATTCGACGAGTGTCAGGTCTACAAAAATACTCCTTGCAATGTTGGTGATTACCAAATACGTGTTGTGGACCATTTAGAATATCTTCACTAAGATTTTTTATTTTTTCTTCGAGTGACTGATTTTGATCCCCCCAATATTTAATCGCGCATTTTACACCCGTTCTTAAACGCAAATACCTTTCTTTTAGGAATTTCCGCAACTCGCAAGGATACTTAGTGTCTTTCGACAATTTCTCCAAGCTATTGCAGTAGTTTCGTAAAAGATGATTTTTGCATTCAATTTTCTCTACTATTAAATTATCGTACGGACGCGAATCTAATATTTTTTTATAAGTACTGGAATCGCCGTCTGCTACAAATTTATTATAAATTACACCGTGATCAACAAAGGAACGTTTAAACCCCTCAACTATTATGGTCGATTCCATCCCGGTAGATGATCCTGAATAATTCTTGAAACAATGGTGTTCCGGGGGCTGACTATTGTTCTTTGCGGCTCGTGCACAGACTACGCAGTATTTATTTTTAACTCCAAAAAACAATACTTTATTAGTTTTAATGCCAATTATCGCAGCTGCGCCGGATAAGGCGGAAAAATTCTTACCATAAGATCTCTTGCTCAAACAACCGTCAACAGCAACAGATATTAATGGTGTACCATTTTTATCAACACTACCTATAGACACTGCGTACTCCGCTTCTTCCTTGACAGCTTCTGCCATGGAATGTGCTGCTGTCTTTTCCCACCAATCGCAAACCGTATTATTAATTTCATTGTACAATGAAGGTGACATGATTGGTAGGGCTACTGCGGCACTTAATGTTTTTAACTGAGAGTAGCTCCCACCAGATGATATGATACCAGACACAATTTGATGATTCACTTCCATGCTATCTTCTTTCTTTTCAACCAAACACACAGTAAATTTCATATTACACATACTACATTTTATGATGAGTTTTGAGTCCAGACCAACTTTTACTTCACCTATTATACTGAGGTAACTTAACTTACAATCCATTGGACCGTGGTCCCCTATGGCCTGAAGAGCTTTAAAAAAAAAAGAAATATCCACTACTCTACGCCCAACTTCCATTTCATCCACCTTTCCCTCTTGACGGTTGTCAATAACTAGTTCCTGTAAAGAAAGATAATGGCTTGATTTTTATTATAAAAAATAATTCAAAAGGTATGGGCCAAATTTCTTCAAACATAGCTAAGAACTCCCTTAGAATACATCTTTGAAACACAGAACACTAGATCAAAATCTTAAACGTTTTTATCAGTCTTCGTCAATTATGAAAGTGAATAAATAAACATAATAAAAAACTGGTTGCTTGTAAAGTCGGTTTAGGACGATAATTTTATCGGATAACGTCATAATATTATTCTCCATCGCTTGTACTGCGCTCTCGCTTGACCCTAGCGTGACATAATGTGACACTTTTTTGTGCGTGTTGCCGGTGTTCATCGATTTATAAGACGTTATCACGTCATAAATTTAATAAATCCGACTATATGCATAAAAACTCAAAAGGTAAAAAGAAAACAAGTCTACGGTCTTGAATTATGTTACATAAAAATAAATAAGAACACTATTGTAATAAATCGAATTCAACAGTTGAGACCCATTGAAATCCTCACAGGCTCGAAGATATTCCTGACTAGCTAAATATTTCTTTAGAAATAGGCCCCGACTGCTAAATACGCTATATTACAATGGTGTTGTTATTTATTTTTATTACACATTTTCATTTTTTAATCTGTCGGGTTTTAACATTTTTATTGTTTATTTATTTATATTCATAACTGACGAAGACAAATATAAAAGTGCAAAAGAATTCATACAATATTATGTTCGTGATGAACAGAAATTATAAATTTCCTTTACGCTATACGTATTGGTTTTTTATGGCGTCACTTATTCTATGTCACTCGGGCTTAGAAGACAATTCTAATGATACTAAAAACATTAAAATCGGTTCAATAATTTTGAACTTATCGTGCCACAAAGATATATTACTTAGTATACATACATACATACGTACACCAGTCGCGTAAAAGATAATATTTTACAAAAAAAATTCTTGATTTTGGTAAAATACGAGATTTGAACGTGAATTTTCTTTTGAGAAAGTAATTGAGAAGTATGTGTTTGTCTCACAATGAAAATAATAAATATTGCAAAAAAAAACTGTAGGTACTGAGATTTTGTCTTCGCCCATCACTAGCTAGTTTGTTTATTTATGTAACAAGTCTACAAGAATTACGTATAACAACTTACCTCTATACAGCGCGTTGTTACATTGTTACAGTGTTGCATTTCGGAGTCTCGGCCTGAAGGTTTTCTTCATTTTCAGTACTGGAAATATTATTCATCAATATCCACTTTTTATTTATTTTGTAATTTTTGTACAACCCTACGCCAGCCACGGCGCGCGCGCGCCCGTGCAATTTCTGATAGGAAACATACCTACTTCCACTTCCACATATTTAGACATGATGAACATGAAAACTAATAATACTGTAACTAATAATAGTGTAAGCAAACTCATTGCTTTGAAATACATAAATATATGAAAACTAATACTATATTATGTAATAAAATTTATTATTATGAAAATTGTTCCTATAGAAATTGACTTTATTACTTATATAGATATTGAAATTACGTCATTATTACCTACTGGACATTGTAATTTTTCTTCTTAGACTGACATACCTAATTGTGTACCTATCTAATTACATGTCAAATCAATATTTACATGCTGTTGTAGGTATATGTCTGAATCAGGCGATCTAAATCATTGTACCTATTTGCTTTGTAATGTACCTACCCTGTTCAAAATGCAAATAGATTATATTATTATTACTACTAAGACATGATAAGCATACACACAAATAAAAGTAATAAAACTAGGATTTTTACTTGACACTAACACAAATCTAGTAAATTTTTTCTAGGTATTTAGGACAAGACGTAGTCAAGTAGGCAGGTAAATAAATAAGTAGGGAGGAACTTACATTTTATTCCGAGATCTTTTGGCTTTCACGTTTTTATAATGCGTACTAAATTTTCTTTTCGCTGGCATGGCACTCAGCAAATTATCCTGCGAAAAGAGACCCTCGATTACCAATTACGTTTATGATACCTATTGCCTTTATCATGTTGAAAAATCTATGTATGTCGTGCAGAGAACTATATACCCCGCCAGTTCATATCTCGAGAAAATAAGGTGGGCAGGGCTTTGATTGTTTCAAGCCTGAATTGATACCTACTTTACAAGGTTCATAAAATGACCTACGCAACAAAGTAAATAATTTTGTATTTCTTACGATTTATATCTAGTTCCATCATGGTTTTCTTTCAGACTTTACAGAAAGTAAATTAGTTATAAAAATATTGTACTTACAGTTTTTCACAAAAAACACAAATTCACAACACGTAATTTTGCTGTAGCATCCGACACGCGTGGAGTCACTTTGAAATTCTATGGCGCACTGGCGATTAGTTGCGACGATCGTTCTATCGGGACGCGTTTGAATTTGCATACATTTTTCTATGGAGAATTTACGTAAAACATATCTAGATTTTAGGGCTTTAAAAGGGGAAGTCTTTGTTTGTAAAGGTACAAAAAAAAGTACAAGGTTATATTTATTGGCTTTTTCAGTGTTCAAAAAGTGTTTCTTTTTATCAATTTGTGTTGATTTATTGGGTTAAATCTGAAAAATACGAAGGCAGGTTTTCGAATTTTTTCTCAATTTTGTGCGTTTGTTGACGTTTATTATATAACAACTACAGGGTTTTAAGAGTTAAAATTAGCACTAACATCATTTTTGGTCTTTCATTTTAATATATACAAATTATCGTTGTTATTAATCATATGTAAATAGGTTAAATATGAAAAATCGTAACACTCTTTTCGGTGATTTTCACGATCTGGGCCCTTAATTCAATATGGCATAACTGCAAGTGCTACTGCAAGAGCTAAATGTTCTTAGCCATCGTTGGAAGATTTTGGACAATCTCCTTATCAAACCCGTGAGTTTCCCCAAACCTTACAACTATACTTTCTCTATCGTAGTATCAGGGTTAACATTGCTAAAACAAAAATATAAATAACTCACTCAACTAAACTATAGTATTATGTCCTACAGTCTACAGTGCAAGTACTTTCAATCATCGAATAACCCTTGAAATAATGAAATTACAGCTCTTGGTTTTCACAAATAGGTAAACAATTATTGACGTATTTAACCAATAAGATTTTATTGCCTATAGTTTAAATACGTGTGAGATTGTCTATTAAATTATTTACTGTTGACCTATAATTGTTAACATTTACTTAATTAATTAACCGGTAAATTTCCTTCCTCTCGCAATTAATGGACTGAACGTTTTGTGGTTTTTGTTTATTCAGAAATTTATTGACGCTTGGCTTATTAATTATATTGCCATATAGTTTGTGAAGAGGTGTCCCGTGCGTCAATGTCAACCTAAAAGATTGTAATGACACATACATAACAAACCTAATTATGATTCATATGGTCGGTTGATTTGGTAACCAATTAAATACCATGTGGGGGCTTCTTCATTCTTTTATTATAGTAAGTATATAGGTACGTAAGTATATATATATATATATATATATATATATATATATATATATATATATATATGTATAGCTAGAGTATGAGGGGCTCGTTGTCTAGTGGTACTTAACCAATGAGATGCTTAATAGTACAGACGTACGGTCTGTACGGTCTTAATAGTACGGAAATGGTCATTTCCGTACTATTAAGACCGAATATCATTTCTTAAGACACCGAGACCCCTCCGTGACTCGGTGAGCACGTTAAGCCGTCGGTCTCGGTTGTCATACGAACATCTATGGCAGTCGTTAGGGGTAGTAGGAGCCCTATATCAAAAATCCGACCGGTCTAACTACAGAACTTAGTTATCGCTAATGGGTTGCGAAGGTCAGACGCTTCACGGAAAATATTGAAGTTCAGCCGAATCGCAGTTATACTGGAAAGCCGACCCCAACTGCGTTGAGAAAAGGCTCGGTGAAGGATGATAGGTAGGTATATAGGTGTTTGTCATAACTGCAATTTAATGACGTTAACACCTTTTTTACTTATTTAGTTACGGTTTACGAGCTCTTTATTTTAAATATAATGCAGCCTTCTAGTTGATGGTATAGTTTTCTCGTTACCAATTCCCACGGAAAAATGAAACGTCAACTGGGATATATTGGTGTAAGAATTTTCAAACCGATCCAGTTTTGAGTTTATTATTTACTAGCGGACGCCCGCTTGCCAAATTATATACCTGTAAACCTTTCTTAAGAACCCCTCTCTCCATTGATGAAAACTGCACCAAATCCGTTTTGTAGTTTTAAAGATCTTAGCATACATACGGAGTGACTTTGTTTTATAATTTGTAGTGATAGCGATAGTGAAGTGATTACTCGTATAAACCTAACCTAATCTTCTTATCAACCGTAATATGATTCTGTGTAAAACGACCCCATTTCATTGTATGGGATGGGATATCTGAACTTGTAGGTATTTAGTATTCTTACATCTGCACTAACCGGTAGCTATCAAAAGATCAAAAAGTATGATGGCTACCCCTATATTTTACTTTTACAAGAACTAAAAATACGGCATAGCTTTAGCATTAGCTACATACCTTGACTTAGGGTGTAAGCTGGTGAATGCGTGACGAGAGCGTTACAAAAAAAATTGTCGGTCGTCAATGAGCTCAAATGATGATGGTGATGTACGACGGCCAGAAATTGACGCACGCTTAGTCGCAGGCACCTGTTAGTCGTAACCAAAATAATTACATATACAAAATAAGTATTTACAATTATTCGGCCATAAACTTCTACATCTTTGACCACAAATCTCCGGCGCGTGTCTTCGTGGATGGCACATGCTATACTTAGCTAGCTATAGATTGGTACTACCAGCGTGCGAAAAGTTGAGACATGTACTCGAATCACTTGACATTAATGGTAAGTGGGCCTCTAGCGAACAACAAAAGCTACAACTAAGAATAAGTCTTAAACGGAATCTTTCTAAGATATACAGGCACAGATTACTAAATAGTTACTACGTAACAGATACTTCACTCAGTAGAAAATTTCCAATACCTACTGCTATAATAGCCTACTCCGTCGCGTCAGCAACCACTGCATGCTAAAATTAGCCTAAATGCTCAAGGGTACAGTTTAGATTGCTTCGCACCGCGCGATCCCACAGCAATCGCAGGGCTGCCTCTTCGATAAAATTTAATTAACATAACTTTTTGTCTATGTTATTGAGAACTGTGAATATGTTCTGACTTATATGTGGCAGTTTAAAATTGTATCGTTTATAAAATATTATTTTTATAAATTGCTGCTGGCTGTGCACATCTAGATAAAACATAATTATAGACGTCAGTGTGTAGGTAAAATAAAAAAAAATCTTTAAAAGTTACATGTGTTTTATTTTTATATATTTTTTTATAAATTTCTTACCCTTTCTAAATTCTCGGTTATTAAACTTTAGTGTGGAAAAAATCTGGAATCTAATTAAAAGTTTTATGAGATATTGTTTTGGAAAACAAGGGCAGGGAGAATCAAAATTTATGTCATTTAAAATTTCATAAAGAGTACTACCCAGCCTTCGTTTCATATTTTAGGTGTTTATCCCTTCTTTTACATGATTTGCACCCATCTACAGCACATAAGGCACCAGACGGCATCGTAGGTATGCGTACGAACGAGTGGAACTATTAAAATTGAACAACGTGCGTGCGCTTCGCTTGCGAAAACCGCACTGAATTTGGTCCTCAAACGGTCGGCTGGGCGGTAGGTAATTATAGCGTGCAAGTACATGGAGTGACGGAGGCCTGGCTCAGGTCTCAACCTATCGCGCACGAGTTGCACCTACCTTCCCTAGTGACTTTATACCTGATAAACACGTTAGATAAAAATAAATTATCGAGTCATTCACAAACTCAAAGTCATGAGTCACTCTTGAACATAGTAACGGTGAAATGAACCGGTTCTGTGCGTCTGAGATGATGGATAATGTGGCTCACACTTTCTGGGAACGCTCCTTGGATAGTGAAGTGCAATAGCAGAGGTATTGCATACTTGGAAAGAATAGGAACGTGTTGAATTTCACAAAAACAACTAGAGCTAACTCAGCTAGCCAGAATTTTACATAGAATAGGGGAGACCTAGGAGAGTCAGATGAGAAGTAGACGCGAGCCCGACGGGTCTCGGTGCAGTACTAGCGCAACACGACCCCTGCCAATCTCACTGTGAGCGCCCTCTGGCGTTCGCCTCAAGATCATTATCAAAGAGTGAGCGAAATTATAGTCAAATTCAAAAGGAGGCTACAGCTAAAATCTATGCAATTAAACATTTCCACCAGTATTTATATGGCCATCAGGATCCGTTCATACGATTTTTGGTAAAAAGACAGGCATTTCGGTTATGGCAGCATCGCGACTGCAACGGTACGCAATAATATTGTCCGCATATAATTATCGCGTAGAATATATTAAAAGTGAAAATAGTATCAGCGCGGATTATTTATCACGTGCTCCACTATCTGATTTAGGCAGCGATACGGCTATAAAGGACGACGACTTGTCATTTCTTAATTTTTTAGATGCAAATGTTGCTCCCTTGACATTTAAAGATATACAGCACGAAACTCTTAAGGATACTATTTTACAAGAGGTAATTAAGTAATGCAAAATGTTTGGCCACGTAAAGTTAATAGTCCATATATTACGCCCTATTTTAAATGCAAAACTGATCAGGAGGTTGATAACGGGTGTTTATTCCGTGGTCACAGGGTCGTAATACCACAAACATTTAGGCAGAGGTTAATAAGTGAATTGCATACTGGGCATTTAGGTATAGTTAAAACCGCTAACACTCTCCGATTTGGTCGGCCCCGACCAAATCGCGGCCGACGGAGCAACCAATCCAACATTACTACAGACGTTCCGACGGTCGGCCAGCCATGAGCCAACCGTCAGTTGCCTTTGCTCTGTAGTACTGTACAGACGTCATGCCACCTTTGATTATCTATATCTATACTATATACTACTATATACTCGTAAAGAAGATAGATTTGTATTTTTGTGTGTATGTTTGTAATGAATAAACTCAAGAACTACTATGCCGATTTCAAAAATCGCCAAAATCCGTTCGTTCAAATTTCACCATTGTAAAGCTACATTCGCCCTGAGTAACATAGGCTACTTTTTATCCCGGTAATGTGTGCCCACGGGAACCGGGAACGAGTAAACTAAATCACGCAGGCGGAGCTGCGGCGATCAGCTAAAGCACGCCACCTGCTCTTTCAAAGCAAGCGATAGCCGCTATAGTTGTGGCAGATACATTAGTGCCCATCATCATATGTCCTATAACCGCTCAGCTTTTGTAGAGCTCAAGTTTACGATGCATTTCATTGACAATGAGACGACTGACAAGACAGCTAAACTGGGGAAAATGGGGTCAGTCTTAGACTACTTCAATGACAAATTTTCTCAAAATTTCTCACGAAAGAGACAGACTAATTGCTTTTGAATTGGCACGGGGCGCCTGGGCTTCGCTCAAAGGATTAATAAGTCGAAGGCTGCACAGTTCGGCGTGAAAACGTACGAACTGTGCGAGTCTTCAACAGGGGCTATCTGTGGACTTTTAAGGTACATACTGGAAAGGTACCGTGACCAACAGACTGCCCTAGCAGATGACACGATAGACGACCTACCAGATGACAGGACCGGTCAGACGGACCGACCCGACGGACAGGACATAGTCAGTAGTGATGTACGACCTGACAACGCTACTGCCAAAATAGTGTAGGTACAGAGGAGCCACTACTGAACCGGGGACAAACGGTAATAATGGATAATTTTATAATAATCCGTTGTTAGCGCGATGTCTCAAAGGACAACAGACAGACTGCTTCGACACAATACGAGTTTGTGCCGGACACGTTACGGACTTGGAAGAAGACTGACTTACGAATTGGTGAAATAGTGGCCAGTTACACTCCCGACATGTCGTTGATGGTACAATTGTATGGTATGGTAAAATGCTTCAAATAAAACTTGGTTAGTATGATTTTGACATAGGTACCATCCAATAACTAATTTTTCATTCTACTGTTTTAAATTTACATTAAATGGACAGACATACGATTCCTAGTTCTACTGTTTTATATACCTACAGAAGAAGATAGGTGGTAACAGATTCACAGATAATTATGATCATTGCATAGTCAGTAGGTACGTACTAGTTAGTTAGTTACCTATGTACCTACCTATATTGCATTCGGAGTATGCATAATTGAGTGTCTGTCTGTATTTAATTTTAATATCTGGAATACAGCCAGTACTAAGAGTTACTTAGTAGGTACTATTTGCTAGGCACATATCCAGCGCTTCCTAGAATAGATTAACTTCAGATGTAAGTGGAATTTCTAGTAACTTAGCTGCTGAAGCATCATGTTGCCCTAACATTCAATAGGTAGAATATTCTGTGAAACCGCGGAAGGCGTTGACTGAGTGACATTGCTTAAGAGTCACAAGCATAATAAATACATGAGAAAATTGTGTGCTTTTTAAGATAATTAAATAAACTATATCAAGAGACTACTCATTATTCAAATAGTTACTATTCGATACAAATGTGAATGGAATAATAACAGTGTAGTTAGAAATCAATTCACGTGAAGTAGTTTGCGGACTTTGTTCGAACCGATGGAGATGAATAACGAAGGAGGAAGCAATGCCTATGGATGGAACAGAGCACGTTTCGCATACGATCCTTCATGTATCTGCATGTACTTAATCAGCATTTTATTACATTATAGTTCATTATAACTACTTACTTTGATACTATTTCACCTACTGCCCGCTGCTGCACGTGTTTTTCTTAGAGTCGTAGAGCGTCGATCATGTTGTAAATATGTTGCAGACTTATTTTTTTTCTTTTAGTTCCGGGGCCCAAGGCCGCGGCCGCTCTAACGTCCGTTGCCGGGCGTCTCTGGTTACTAGCAGAGGGTATATCCAGTGGCGCCCGGCGGATATGTTGTAGACTGAGATTATAATAGTGGTCAAAATACTCTTTAATAATACGGTGTCAGGTATAAAAAATAGGCTGTAGTCGGAACAAACTATATTCAATTAGTTCAACCTCACACACAATGTGTATTCCTTAACTACCAATGAACTTAATATATTTTGGGTAGATAAAATCAGAATATCTGATAGCAGCTGCTATTAAAGTCACATCACAATCAGTACAGCGGAAGGTCAGTCTAAATTTTGCTTGTACCTATATGGGGTATTTACCTGTTTAACTGAGACGTGTTGAGCGAATTCCGGACGCACAAACTGAATAAATAATCGCCAAAATAAGTTTCTGAGTTCCGGAAGTTTAGTGAATAAATCGTCTATGGCTACAAATAAAAGACGAACAGACTGTAGGTGGCAATTTCAAACACGTTCCTATTTTATTTTTACTAAAAATGAAACAGTTTTTAAACTACCGTATGCCGCGGATGCCACGAACCTTCTGCTAAAGATCGAGGCATATGTGCCTTAGATAGATAACCTCTTTATTCTACCAACAGGCACCTGAAAGGGTATTATAGAACCTATCTACATAGAAGGACCCCTCTGTAACACAAATAAGATTAGTCTAATATTTATTGACACTCTATTTGTCCAAAGCATACAACTACTTAATAGATACAAACTATTTTTAACACGTTACACAAACTTACTACCTACCTACCTACTTCCATCTACTTAGACTACTTGGGAAGACATTATTATTATTTTTTTTTTAATTATCAGACCAATAATTACATGCTAAAAGTTAGGTATTAATGACACATTTGCCTGATTTTAAATTCCCCGTAGGTAATACGGAAAAATGATTAATTATTTTTTGTTTCATGAGGAGGAAAACGTCATTGACGTAGATGGTTATTTTCACACATACATTACATTTGACACTTGACGATGCTTTGTAAAGATGTGTAGATACCTATGTGTTAAGAATACACACTACTAAATAAAGACATCGGATTTCACACATCTCATAATACACGATGAAGTACCAACGTTTACAAAAAAAAATTGGACTCGGTTTCGATAACAGAAGCGACTGGTAGTATTACTTTGAAAAACAAACACATTTTTTTTTATAAAAATCTTAAAACTGATGTAGTGTCTAGACATCAAATGAGTACTCGTGGTAGCTAACTACCTTAATAAAACCTTCCTATTGCTATCCAGAGGCGCTCGTTATAGACGTAGGCTGCAGCGGCCACGGACCGCGGAATTAAAAAAGAAACATCAATTTTAAGAATTTTATAAAAAAAAATATTTGTTTTTTAAAGTAATAATTCCAGTGTTCAGGGTTCTGTTATCGAAACCGAGTCCCAAATTTTTTTTTAAACGGTGGTACTTTCACAGTATATTATTATTGACTGAAATATTAAAAAACAATTCGACTTGAAAGTTAAAAAAGTTATCACCTAAACTCTCAGTAAAAGAGAAAGACGATGAATGAAGAGGACGTCTAAAATAATGTAACAGGTAACATCGTTAACGATATTTTAGGAGTAGGTAACACCATACAACGACATATCAATGAGATCCGTTCAGGAAGAGAACTTACTATGATTTTCAACATTTGTAGGACCCATCACGATAACAAAAAAACAGCATCAGAATTGGTTCATCCGACACACAAATAGCACAGCCAGATACAGAAGTTAAAATGACACCCGTTTTCCATGGAGGGTCAAAAATAATTTAAGGACAATCTACGGTATTGAATCCTGGTATGTTTACAAAGCCTCGTTGAAAGACTTCAATATCGGGATTACATCTCATACGTTCTGCGAGAGCCTTCTCGTGTGCCAGTGGGTGCCAGGCGCCGAGGGTGCAGCCAGTGTCGTCTCGGGCCACGTGGTAGTGACACCGCCGGGTCGCCCGCGCAGATGGTACGTACTCAAACATGCGTACGCGCGTACAACGGTGCAATGAGAACCATAGACCTGTAATCAATTAATGAAATATTTAGATAAATACATTAAGGTATGTTTCCACTACTATTTATACTGTCGATTGACGGCACTTGGTGGAATCTGCTGCACATATGGCACAAAAACACAAGTATGTGTTCCAAGGTTATAATTCTATTTTCACTGACCGAGTGTTTTGATATCCGTATGAATATGTAGTACGATATTTTTATGTCAATTAAAACTATATTTTGAATAAATCTCTGATGATGCCGTGAGGTGAAACCGGTCAGTGAAAATAAAATTATAGCAGTGGAAAAGTATATGTGTTTTGGTGCAATATATGTTTCCTCTAGTTTTACTTTTTTTATTTACTGAGTAATAAAATAGTCTGGTGATGCCGTGGGTCGAAAGTGGTCAGTGAGTGAAAAACGTAAAATTTGTGGAAAAGTACATTACCTTATTGTTTTTGTTCAATATGTGTAGCATGTTTCATGAAGTATCATCAATCGACATTATGAATTGATACGAGGCAGTTTCAATAATTGATAAATTGTTTTTGGCAATTTTTGGGCTTCCAAAGCCTGTGAATGAGTGTCACTCCTATATCTTAACAAAACAAGAACTTGATAACGCACCAATAAAACCTGACGAGGGAGGATTCCTTCGCAGTCGATAAATTGATGTATCCTGTAGTAGTGACCATAGCCCCCAAAGTACTTGAGGGTTTAGTAAATGGACGTCTGGTCTCTTCTGCTCTTCTAGCAATCTAATAAAAAAGTAGTAATTATTACTAGGGCGGTTCGCTGGAACGCAGGCGGTTACATCGAAATAATAAAGACGGAGCTGGCGGAATCATAACCTAACCCCTAGGTAAACCTAAGCTGGCTCAAATTCACTTTTCAACAATGCTAGCCAACTATTAATTTTCAAATGCTGCATTTAAAATTTTTAATTTCGCGCGCGAGGCAACAATAAATTTTTATAGCACTGTCAAAAGACATGTTTCTTTTATGCTTAATAACTCAAAAACTATAAGAGCCACTACACCAAAAACTATACAGCAAACCACAGGCTTATATTATATCTTTATGCCAAATTTCAAGTTGATAGGTTAAGAGATGCGCCCGCTAGCGTGTCGCTTACATTCTTGATTGAGCCCATCGTTGTGAAGACTCCGCAAGCTCCGTCTTTAATAACTTCGTCGTTACTGGTCGTTACGCTATCTTATCGTTCGGCGATCTAGACCAAAATATATTAAGCCCTAACGCCATGTAGTCAAATATAGAGGTTATCTAGTCATATTGAGATGTCCTAATGATCCTAACCCTTATTTTAGGTACCTTATGTGAATTATTCTGTTTACTACCGAAATTCTTGTGTGCAATCTTCACAGTTATTAGAGAATACCTTTTCGCAGAGCCTCTTACCTTTTGTAAACCGGGAACAGATTATAATCTGGATGTTGATACCAGTTTTCTAATGTTGATGAAAAATTCGCCGGATCCCATACAAGAATTGATACACCACGGAAAAGAGGATCATTAAGAAACTTAAACTGCGGTTTAGTTACTACCTGAAATGCAACGAGAAACAACTGATTCAGTAATACGTTGAGTATTACTGAAGCATATATTGTAAAGGATAACTTAATCTATAAAGATAAAAATGAATTGCCGTTCGTTTGTTTCGCTAAAACTCGGGAATTGCTGTACCGGTGGTCTTGAAATATTCCTAGTAGTTCAAGGAAGTTTTAAAAGTAAAATTTTAGGTAGTACGAAGTTTTCCGGGACAGCTAGTGAATAATATTTTTCTAAGCCATGAAGTTCGACGCCGTAAGTCGCGAAATCTTAGGCTAGAGGAGTCTTATTCAGTTGGCAGAACGTTCCTCCTGGAACAGTCGTTTGTTCGAGTACAGCGCAAGACCATCGTTTTTTGGATTCATATTGTAAATATTTAAGATAACTTAACTCTGGTTTAGCAGTAAGAAATGTAAATTTTGTGTAATAAATAAATAAATCATGAATAATCTCTCTAATTTACAATAATAAAAATGTCGGTAATAATTTTAATTTCTCAAAGTTAATGTGATACTTGATAAAAAGATTATTGAAGGTATTATTATTTACTACCCAAATATTCACGCAGTGTCAGTTCGTCTACGTGTGTTCTACATTGACTTCTCGCGGTTTTTACTATTATATAGAGTGATTCGTGCGGATGGTTTCGATGTTTGTTGCATTAACTTCTGTATATTGGATATGTGGGAAAACCTGTAAAATCTAAATGAAGCGACGGCAAACCGCTATTAGGTAATAAAATAAATAAATTATATTTCTGCTTCCTTTTCTATAATAAATAATACTTTTCTGTTAGTTTACCTACATGTTGTAATATTTTGATTGAATAAATAAAAAACCGGCTAGAAAGATATCTAAATCCAGGGAACTGGTATTAAGCTCAGACTAAAAGAATAACATAGACGGAACGAATAGAACTAGCAAGTGAAGCCGCCAAAAGGGATACTATATAGCAATGGGATACCATTTCGCTCGCCACTCCTTTGTGAGCAGCGAGTGTGTACGCACATGCGATCACGGTTGAACAAAATATTATAAATATGCCGTATTGTGTGGTGAAAAGGTGTAAAAACACTTCAATTATTCATAGAAAGAATGCTGGATTATCGTTTCATAAGTAATTAACTATTTCTTATTAGATTTCATAACATTTTTCTAAATATTTTAGTTGCACAAACTAGGAACACAAAACCTCCGCCATATCATACAGAGTTGCCATAATTTTTTCATCATTTCCACAAAATATTTAGCAGTATTTATGGGAATTTATAAAGTACTGAGTAAAAAAAATCAGTGTCATCAATGTTGACAACCTCGATGTTTCTAATCATCATCATCATCATTCGTGCGTTAGTCCCGAACTCCCGATCACATCTGTGTCCGGGATCTACTTAATACGTGGCTTGGTTATTTCGGCAATCTTGGAATTGACCGCTGTCTGACCTCCCAGCCATCCTATATATTTATGTTACTGTGTCAGTAGTTTAATTTCAGTCTAACACTACAAAGGCCTCAGTCTTAACCTAACGACTATTGATATCTACTTCATGTATAGTCAACGACAAAAGTAGCTTAACCAATAATTCTTATCTGTTGATCACTAATAGCTGTTAAACCGATCACAAAATCATAAACAAAACACGAAATATATTAACTTTGTCCTTGGGGATTCTAAAATTACTTGTACATTGCTGTGGCACATGCATTGGGATGTAAAAAAGAATAGTCAATATTTTTGTGCTAATCAACTTTTGTTGTTGACTGTACTTTGTACTTACACTGGAATGAAGCTTTGTTCGTTCATCTTAAAAAGAATTATTTTAATTATGAGAATTTTTTTGAAAGCTAGTAATTAAAGTGTGTTTACTCAGTGTTTATCACGTTTTTATTTATTTTAACACTTCCCCATTTTAGGCACTTATCATAATAATCATTTGTGAAAATGACAAAATAATTGCAGATAACATTTACTATAACAAATATTAATTTTCCATATGTCCACTATATAGAGATTTTTAGGAGATTTTTTCATTTGCTGGCAACATTACGCACACGCCGTTAGTGGTATCGGTACACGGAAATCGGAGTCACACGCACACATTGAAAGTGTCATTTGGCTTCACGTGTTTATTCTACATGTTCCGTCTATGTTATTCTTTTAGTCTGAGGTATTAAGCTACTTTTTATCCCTAAAATAAGTTGCAGTGGGGCAACAAAAACGGTTGTAGCTGTAGACCCATTTCAAATTAAACTTCATTAATAGCTGTTCGAAAGCAACCTAGTTACCTATGGAAGCTGTATAAACGAGAGCATACCACATTTATTGCAAAAATCATTGTTTACAATAGAGTGTAAAACACACAGTAGGTAGTAATAAACCTGTCCATGTCTACAGTATGAGCTTACCTGCGAGTTAAGTACCCGGAAAGTTGTTTTGGATCCTACATCTTCTGTATAATTCTCTGTAGGTGCGTTGTTGAATCTTAATACCATATCGTGAGAATCTGTCGGCAAACATAAGTTTATTTTGTACCTTTGCTCAGAAATATGTGTTGACAGTTCACATAATATGCATGAATTACTAGTAAGAACTTATACGCAACTAATGTATTTTCTTGTTTAATGTACACCTAGCACGAGTACTATCCAAAAGACGCACGTTTCCTCGAATATGTTTACTACGTCTATCCAGCTTAGCGAAAGTGAGAAACGTTTACATTTCGAGACTATAGACAATTTTGCTTTCGTCCGTCTGTCTTTCTGTAGGGGTTATCAACCCTCATGTACCACGCTGGCTGGTTGGTATATGGTTTCGTATCGAGATTTCCTTCTTTTAACATACCTACTTATATATTTCTAAATATACATAGAACTATTCGCGACCTTTAGATGCCGCACCAATGCTGGCATGCATTCACCTATTCACTCTCTAGCTAGAACCTATAACGAAAAATTCAATAACATCGACATATTTCGTAACAAACTCAAGTGGCTCCCCATTCGTCTTCGCAGGAATACACATATTTTAGTCTTACTTTAGAACATTTTGTTCCATCCTTTTACTCCCACCTATCTCAAGGAACGCTTTATCTTCCTCTGTGACACACATACAAAATACTTGCGGTCATTCGAGAATTTGATGTTGGAGATGCCAATCCCCAGTACCATCTTTACTGAGAAATCGTTCACTATAAAAGTCATACAACTATGGAATGCACTACCTTTGGATATTAAACGGGCTCTAACCATAAACTCTTTAAGAACGAAAGTGAAAGATCATTATTTGTCATCTACCGCTCAATAGAATGTTTTGTTTACCGTATTATGTATAATTACCTTTTTACCTATACTTCTACACAATTTACTCTTGTAATTGCACCATCATCCACATGTGCGTAACCTCATTCCAAAGGTTGTCTGGAAGAGATCACTTTAGGCGATAAGGCCGCCCATTGTACATTAATTGCTATAATCAATTGTTAACTTTGTTTGTTTACTATTATGTTGGTGTACAATAAAGAGTTTTCTATCTTCTATCTATCTATCTATTGGCTAGTTGTCCAAGTACCTACATTTCAAAGCTTAGCGATTGGTAGTCTTAATCCTTTCTGATAGGTAGATCAGATACGCTACTGGTTTTTGTATTATTGGGTACTTACATGTATGTATTTGTTATCTTTATGGTTGTATTTGTCTTGGAGCGAGCACCACGACCGCTTTACTAACCTGTGGTGAACGGTGTTGGTGGTGAATTTAATAATATGTTTTAATTAAAGTTAATACTATCAGGCGTTACTTTTCGGAAGTCCATAGTTAAATTAAATAAATCTAACTACTTTGCAATATTCCGCCACATGCGGCGGAATATTGCAAAGTAGTTAGATTTATTTAAATTTTTTAATTAATAAGTGTATTTAAATGTGTAATTTGTAACTGTACTGTTAACGTAAAAAAAGGACCCAAACTCCGAAATAAACATTTGTGAATCACATAAATATTTGATTCTCTGGGTGAGGTCCCGATACCCTCAGGGTACCCCGAGGCATAGGGTCAGCACCAGCTCGAATCATTTTTAAAGCGTCACCCAGAAGTATGTCGAGTCGCTCTTTTATCTCAAATTCGTACATCAGTCCAACAACATAATCTTAGGACGTAGTTCACAGAATTAAATAACTATATCGCCATTTGGTGCTCGAGTATTGGCAAAACGTGGTGAACATCATGTTTATAACATCATACTCAAAAAGAAAAAGATTGTGTTACAGCCTTAATCACAGTAAATCCAGTGGATCCCTAGTCCCTATCTCCTTCAATGGTGTTATTCAAACTAAAATCAATACCACATAAAACATCAAAAAATTCACCAAAAGCTTGGGGATTAGCATTTTCTCGAAAAGGATAGATGACAAGAGATTCCTTTTATGAATACATGGCCACTGTATTTGTTAACGGTCTTGATAAAAGTGTTATTACTAGTAACAATAATTTTCTTCTTCGAAGGACACTGCTCACACACTGTATTTTTTGTCGGGACAAAATCATCTAACTAGTAGCGTTGTATCTAAATGCAACTCACATTATTCGACTGGTGGATGCCGCTGTATTTAGACCTTTAAATAGGATGTAAAAAAACCATCTGCAACTGGCGAAATGAAAACTTTTTTTAAATTGAAAAAGGAACAATTTTGTTCACTATACTTAAAAGAACCCACCAGTTAGATTTAACTCTAAAAGAAGTGGTTGTCACAAAATGTGGGTTGTCACAATGCGAACAATGTAGACTACTCTAATTGTAGGTTCCTAACACACTTAGAGTAGTCGAGGTAAAATATATCAAAAAACACAAAAGTGTTCCCAAAACAAATCACGTAAGTATCCGAAGTAAAATTTATAGTCCCAAATTGGCTATGAAAATCTAAAAGCTTTCAAAGCGAAGGAAATTTTAATATGGAAAGGGTAGTTTTGAAGTGTTTAACATCTAGAAACGAATTCAAATAAATAGACGCCGGACAACTTAAATAGTAGATCAACGATTTCTAAAGATCTAAAGATTTTTAAAGCGTCACCCAGAAGTAGGTTAACGAGTGGCTCATTTATCTCAAATTCGTACATCTGTCCAACAACATAATCTTAGGAGGTCGTGCGCAGAAGTAAATAACTATATTGTATCTAATAATCTTGAAGAAGCCATTCAAGATCACCATTTGCTACTTGAGTATTGGAAAAAAGTGGCGCGAAACATGTTTATAACATGATACTTAAAAAGAAAAAGAGCTTTAATCACAGTACATCCAGTGGGTGACCCCTATCTCCTTCACCGGTATTATTCAAACTAAAATACCACATAAAACATCAAAAAATTCACCAAAAGATCTAAAGATCAAATAATTTCTTGATGACAAAACAACAATAAACGGGCGACTAACGGGCACTAGAACAAAGATTGACCGGATATTTGTAATCACACGCCGCACCGCGCCGCCTTGACAGGCGTTCCCCTCGCTCACATGATTAGGGCCTTTGGCCTATATGAGTTAGGAATAAAACAAATTGGCGTCTTGACAACTCACTAGACTAGATCTAGTTACGCGGCTGATATGACATTACCATAGCTGGGCACCGTTAATCAAATAGTTAACTTCGTTAATCGTTCATCCGTTACTAAAAAAGTTAACTACGTTAGGAGGTAATGTGTTACTTTTTAGAAATTTTAATGCAAGTTAACGTTAATCGTTAATCCGTTAATACGTAATAAATATTGCATATTCGTATAAAAAGGAAGGGTTCTGGAAGGTAACAGGTTAAAAACAAAAAAAAACCAGCTAAGTGCGTGTCGAGCCACGCATAATATAGGGTTCCGTAGTTACCTATTCCTATAATAAGCTCTAACTCCTAAACTAACATATTTATCTGGTCCGTTATAGTTTTCCTTCAAAGTTCATCATTTAAAAGATTATCTACCATCATGAGTTTTTTTTTCAGATTCTTCGAGCTACCCGTTTAGATTAAAGAGGGGGGGGGGGACGGGACGCTCTGTTTTAACAAAAAAATGCCCTTTAAAGTTGAACATCTTGCAAACAAATCCCTAAATCAAAAAATTGTCTTAGGACCTCCAAATATTTTAAAAATACCTGTCTAATCATACCCCACACGATGGGGATGACGTGAGAAAAATATATTTTTCATAATTTTAAGCACTTTGTCAGAATATACAATTGTAAATACAAATTCGTGCAAAATTTCCGTTGGGGAGGAAAGCCGAGAACAGATGGACGGACGGACATGACAAAACTATAAGGGTTCCGAGACTTTTACTACGGAACCCTAAAAACTAGTATGAGAGTCTTCTGAAATATGTACTTTATTCTGTTTTAGGGTTCCGTAGTTCAAATCTCGGACTTCTTATAGTTTCGTCATGTCCGTCCGTCCGTCTGTCCGTCTGTCTGTCCGTCCATCCTTGGCCTTCCTCCCGAACGGCAAACATGAAACTTTGCATGGCTATGTGTATTTACTATGCCGACAAAGTGCTAGAATAAAATTATGAAAAAATTGTTTTTTTTTTTGTTATAGCTCTCCTACACGTGAAGTGGGTACTTAGATTTCTTATTCGCACCTACCCTGTAGTGTAGAGTATCAATAGATAGGTCTGTTAAAAACATTGGGACGTTGCCAAGTAAAATTTTTGATTCGTTGTATCCGTTTTCGAGATATTCTACTTTACAGCTCAGTTTTTTGTTAAAACAGGGTGCCGGCCCCCTCTAGAATTTAAACGGCTGACTCGAAAAATCATGATCCATGTAATTAACATGGCTATTATGGGCGACTACGGAACCCTGTTCTATGCATGGCTCCGACACGCACTTGACCGGCTTTTAGAATTGGTTGTAGTAGCGGCAACAGAAATACATCATCAGTGAAATTTCAACTTTCTAGCTATCACGGTTCTTAAGATACAGCCCTGGTGATAGACGAAAGGACAGACAGCGGGGTGCTAATAATAGGGTTCCCGTTTTACCCTATGGTAGGTACGGAACCCTAAAAATACGGGTATAATTATTAGAGTGTGCATAATATAGGTATGTTGACAATGTTTTTTCATTCATTTGGTAGATAGAGTAGTTGCGTCCTGGACGAAACACTAATTAGTCAAACTTATTATTTTTAGACTTTCGCGGTTTGTACTCATAGTTACGTATAGTCTTCGGGACACGCGAATATTGCGACTTTTGGTCACAGTGTGACTGGACACAACGTGACCACGGGAGCTGGATTAACGATTAACGGACTTGGGGAAATTTAACGGAAGTTAACGAGTCCGTTACCATATTTTCAAGTTAACATAAAAGTTAATCCGTTACTCGAAATGTTAATTTCGTTAATCAACGATTAACGGATTAACGAGTTAATGCCCAGCTTTGGACATTACGGTACGGTACGGTACGGTACATGTACGGTAATACCCTACTGCCTGGGGTGTAAAGCCAGTTTCCTTCTGCCTGTGGTGGACAGGGACAGGTGCCCTGTCAGCCAGCAGGAGAGGCGGATCTCACCGGGTAGTATCCTAGAAAATCTTACACTTAATTACCACAGTATCTTCCTAAACATAAATCTATCGTCACCGACCAAGCGCACCAACCTAATACCCTGTATTAAAGAATAACATAGTACGAGGATATCGTATCTAGGATAGACTTTAATTGTATCCTAGGGTAAAAGTAGATTAATACCTTGGTGAGGGGGGACCGTGAGGAAACCGATTTTTATGATAGAATGGTACTCGAGAAAGGTTTTGCGGATTTTTTGTTAAAACCAGGGCCCCCCGCCCCGTCCTATAAAATATGAATGTAGTCCATGTAATTCTTTCACTTCAAAGGAAAACTATAACGAATTAAATACCTTCATTAGTTTAGAAGCTATAAAGTTATTAAGGTATTTCCAGTGGCGCCCGGCGGACTGACCCCCTATGTGGCCTCTTCGGGGGTTTGGTCGGGATGAGAATCTCACGTGCTGCTGGGCCTCAGGCCGCGACCCTTCTAGCCTGCAGCCTGCTTCTGTAAGGACGGCGGATGACTATCTCACCGTCCTCAGGCCCCGAGCATGGAGGTCGATGATTTTGGGCGTAGATGAGTCTGCGGCGCCTTCGCCGCTGACTTTGGAACTCGGCTGGGAGAGTACGCTCCCCTCTCGGCCTGTTTTTAAATACTAGGTTAAAACATTCATAGAAAAACACCCAAAACAAATATATTATTAATTTGTTTTTGGGGGGTTGTCTGATTTGCAATACCAGTAAGGTCGTGCAAATATTTGGCCCGACCCGGGATCTATCCTGTAACCTTTGAGGAAGCAGTTTTACGCGTCGGCACAGAGGAAACGTCTCCGCGTCGCCGTCGCGTCGGCGTCGGTCGGACGTTCAACCATCAAGGCGTCAATGTAGTAATTGAATAATCTAGTGAAAAGTGCTATAATTTTCTAAATGCATTGTCTTATGCAGTTATGTATGAGTTATAATAAGTTTATCAATACAGGACAATAGCAGACTATAACATGGTAGACAATAACTTGTAATTATGTCAATTATTCATCTATAATGGAAATTTTTTTGCAATAGTATGAAAAGTAAATAAGCCTGGCTAACATAAAAGTTCCCGGTTGACGGCAAAAGGTTTGCCTACGATTACGTGAGACCACTACTGGTAAATTATGGGCGTGTAATATACCTCTACATACCCTGTTAAATGGTCTACAGTCTGCCTACAGGGTGAAATTGAATTCAAGAGCAATATTTTAAACTTTGATAATATTATCGGTGTGTAATACAATGGGGCCATTTTTTTTATTTTCAACATCTTTTTGGCAATTAATATTATAATAATGATGATTAAATGGACTACTATCATAAATATTTTCAGATTTTTCGAGCCAGCCGTTTAGATTTTAGGGGGACGCTCTGTTTTATCAAAAATCTATTAAGTTGAATATCTCGCAAACGCATACTTAAATCGAAAAATCGTTTTAGCAACCTTTTAATGTTTTTAAAAGACCATTGTAATGATACCCCCCACTTTGGGCTAGACGCAAGAGAAAAAAACAAATTCTGGTTACGTGTAGGGGAGGTACCTCAAAAAAACACTTTAGCACTAACCGCTTAGGAGGAAAGCCGAGGACAGACGGACGGACTGACATGACGAAACTATAAGGGAACTACGGAACTCCTTAAAAAACGGAACCCTAATAGGATCACTTTGCTGTACGTATGTCTGTCGGTCAAGACTCTTTTACTCAGAAACGTGTGGAGGATCAAGCTGAAATTCATAGTAGTAGTAGTGGTATCGTATTACAACGATATTGAAACTCTGAATTTTTAATGAACCCTTACCAAATCAGTATAGTTTTTTTATTTCAAATCAATGAGTTTACTTAAACTAGTCTTAAAATATTAAGATAGAAATTAAAAACAAATCACAAACTGATCAAGAGTGAAATCTTCTGTTTATAATTTCTTAAAAAAATCTCAAAGATATTTCTAAAAATAGCATATTTTTGTACCACAACGGATTCTTTTTTGGGTATATTTTACAGCCTGATAGCTGCACAATCAGGTACTCCAGGATTATCCCTTTTTTATAGGATTTTTATGTTTTAAGTGTAAAAATCGAATATCCGTAACCGAAATTATTCGAAACTAACGGATCCGAAATAATTACATATCCGTAAACTGTATCCGAAACCGGTTTACTATAATTATTCTTATCCAGATCCGAAATTGTAATTTATTACATCTCTGGTAAGTAGGTATAACGATAACTAGTAATACATTATAGCTACTTGTAGATAGGCAGTAGTAACCTAATATAAAACGACATCAATTATTTTTAATAAACAATAAGTTTAGTATAATATTATCCTTAGACGTGCCACCTCAGTCGGAAGCATGTGTCATTGTGTTTCACGTCTGGGCTATAAAGATATCAGCACTTTTTCCAGAAAGGACAAAGACATGGTTTGTATAGTTTGTAGTTGTGGTTATGCAGTGACTAACAAATGTCATAAAGTATTGTTATTATTCGATGCGCAAGTGAATCATCCAGCATGATTTTAAGTTTTCAAGCTTACTCCCTCAGAGACATCAAAATTACGTACCCTACGTATTAAGAAACCGTGATAAATTTTAAATGAGACAGCTGCAATTAATATCTTGATTGTAAGTTTTAGCACAGCTTTAGTGCAATATACCTAACTTAGAATTAAGTTACGAATATCCTTTTTAATCACCCGCCGTTCCAGCCAATGCCGGATGCTCCGGGTACTACGCTCTTGGAAGGATAAGTACCTAGCACGCCGGTAGACTTTGCACTTTTCTGAGGGCCAATTTCTGAATCCCGCATCTTTAGAGGTCGGGTCCTATCTGGGCCCGCCAGGAAATATTGTTTCTATATAGTTTGTGCAATAAATGTAACAAGACAATTGTTTTCTTAAATCGAAGTTAGTTAGCTAAGTAGGTAGGTACTTTATTATATTGAAGTCGAGAATCGCCGTCGAGACGCCTGCAATGCCGGTACCGTGCGGCGCCACGTTACTACAAAACACATCGTCAACTATATTCAATCGGCATATCAGATCACGCATTCTTGTTTAAAGATACGACTGATATAATTCAAGTTGACATGTGCCGGAGATATAACACGGTGTCTAATAGACGCGATGCCATATATGGCACACAATCTTAAATTTTTTGGGTTAGCTGCTCTGGATTATTTGTTAGATAGGTACCGACTCTTGAAGATAAGGTTTATATATTCATGTATCTTTATTAGTTAAATAGGTACGGACGATTTGGGATAGTCGTTTTAACTCACGAAATTATTGTGGAACCGATAACCTCCAGACACCATAAGTATATCGAATAGGGCGGGCGGATAGTTAAATATTTTTGTCTCAAAAGGAACTGCAACATATTGTTCAGTTACCTATCTATACGATATAAGAATTTAAACATAAGACAATAGGTATAAGTGACTTCCGATGATACCTTTACCTACTTAGAGTATGGCGTGTATGATGTTTCATAATTTTAATGAACACCTATTTAAACAGTAAGGAACTTACCATCAAATTATCATTTCTATTGCCCGTTACAATAATGCAGCAATTTAATCTGCTTTAGTGACTAATCAATTAAGTCAAAATGATTCTTGTAAGTCGTATACGATTTGGGGCGTTCGCCGAAAGAACAACATGTGCATGTCAATACGTTCGACAAAGCAGAGATCCGATGCGATAAGGGGACATTAGTAGGTCGATCACCCGTCCATCGTGACTGCACACATACACATGGATACCTAGTTGTTGTGCTCGGCTAGTGTCTTGCAACTCTGTACTAATGCATCAGTAAAATAGTCCCGACCTTTTCGTCCTACAATAACAAAAATGTTATACGGTAATAATTGCTTTAAGCAATAACCGGTGCGTGGTGTATTGTGCTGATCTCAGATTTATTTTATTTAGTGAGCTCTTTTTGTATATGAGAATATACCGTATTGGCGTAAAATAAAGCAACAGTATAAAATAATTTAGAGCTTACTGTCCCAAGTAGCTAATCATTTGCATTTATTTAGGAAGCTATATATCTCTAACATGTAGTGTCAATTCCAGTACCTTAATAGATCAAAACAGGCAACGGTTAAGTAGGTTTATGATCTGAACAACACGTCATAATGCTAGTACAAAAAAAATATTCAAACTTACCTATAAAATCTCCTAACCCTGATCCAAGCAGTGCACCAGCGCTTGTAACAACAGCACAATTATTAAACTGACGACCTTCTTGCAATGGAGCTCCTGGTATATTGAAACCTAGCTTATGAAAAGGTTCATCAGCTGCAGTTACTGTTTTAACTTTCACACGCCTTAAAGCGCACATAACTTCCTCCTTAGTAGTTTGTTTTCGTTTACTGCTGTCATATTTAACATCATAAGTATTGTGAACATCCAAACCGGAGTTGAATACTTTACTTTCTCCCATCAACACTCTGTGAAATTCCTTCAGCAATGATTCTTTAAAAGCTGTTGTTCGTTCTATACAATCTGATGATAATAAATCATCACAAATATATTTCTCGGTATCAAATTCAAGCACCGGTGTGTGTATGTTAGGAAATCTAGGGCTACCGTGGCTCTTTCGCACTATATTGTTGGACGGATAAACAGAAGACTTATTGGCGCTGGTGCCCCACAACGTAGCAACGGCTGATCTTCGACTTTTAGAATTTGGTATTGAACTTCGATTGTTTAATGAACTCGAATGGTATTTTTCAGGCAGACTTACCTGGTAAGTAAGAATTGCTGCGGTATTTTGTGGACCCGGGGTTTGGCTAAACAATCTTTGTTTCTCTATGTACATCCAATATTGTGACCAAATCAAATACAGATAGCCGCACATTCCAAAGAAGAGGATGTTGATGAAAACCCAGACGGACATGGCTGCTGCTCTCATTTTGTTGTTGGCAAGATGAAGGTTGTTAAATTAAATCTTTAGAATTATAGTAGCTTGGTACAAAAATCACAACCTTACATTACAAATTCGATCAAGTGCACAGCTGATAATATCTGCAATACGCATGCGCGAAGAAGGCGCGGCTGCGGTCAAGCTGTAAGGTAAACGCTCCTATTCCCGGTAACGTCCACCGGGACGTTACCCAGTTACCGGTTACTGAACCGGTAACGAGACAGTTCACAGCTTTCTACTACTTTTACTTCTACTTTGAGTAAGATTACTTTCACAATGTGGTGCCATTTTTCGTTAATATCAACTTTATAACAATATTTGTCTTGTATCTAACAAATACTTACAGCCCTACAAATAAACGTGGTATAACAGGTATACTCGAGAATTAACTAAGAATATGCAAAATGTCTACAAATAAACAAAGAATAGCTTATACCCCGTATAGCTTTGATATTTCTATTCGTACAAACGTTATTCCGGAGTTATTCCCGCCCGTACCCTTGTTTAGAGTTAGAATAACTTTTAAAAAAATCACAGTTTGTATTCTTTTACGCGCATTTAAGTATTTAACGTTCATTACCAGACTGATTTTGATTATGGACTTGAGTGCACTAGAAGTAGAACAAGTAAATAACTTGATCCACCTAATGGAGGCTCAAAGAAAAGTTAAACTATTTAAAAAGAGAGAAAATTCTTTTTGATTTATACAGCGATGAGCAGTTCCGATTAAAATACCGATTTTCTACATACATACATACATAACATCACGCCTCTCTCCCAGTGGGGTAGACAGAGACCACGGATTTCCACCTGCTACGATCCTGGCATACTTCTTTCGCTTCCTCAACTTTCATTAATGTCTTCATGCATGCTCGCCGGTTACTGTTACTTTTAACCTGGCCTTTATTTAGGATATCTGCGATTTGGTCGCAGTATGTTCGCCTTGGTCGACCCTTAATAGCTTGTCCATTCACACTCGCTTCATGTATCTGTTTTGTCAATCTACTGTCATCCATCCTCTCTACATGTCCGAACCATCTAAGCATCCCTTTTTCCACCTTGGTTACTACATCTTCTGACATACCACAACGTTCTCTTATCACACTGTTTCGCATTTTGTCCATCAGAGTCACACCAACTATACTTCTCAAACTTCTCATTTCGACCGCATTTATTCTACTCTGATGCTTCTCCTGCCACACCCAACATTCACTACCATACATTAGTGTAGGGATAAGCACTCCTCGATGCACAGCCATCCTTGCCTTATGAGACACGTTCTGGCTGTTCATAAAGCTATATTCTAAAGCTATTCTACTATATATACTACCGATTTTCTAAAGCTGGTGTAACGTTTTTAGACGATTTATTTGGTAGATCTCTCAGTATGGACACGCGTGGAGGTGGATTATCTGGTTCTGCAAATAATTATTGCTTTGGGGAGGTTATCAGGTAAGAAGTTTCACCTACTCATAAAAGTTTTCTATATGTAGGTACAGGCTATGTTTTATCAGTTCTGTTATGTTAAACTCGTTTCTTATCCTTTCCTTCCAGGTACAAGAGGATGCTGCGGACATTTACGGTTTGACTCAGCAGTCTATTACGACGGTATGTCGTCGTGTAGCCAGGGCAATTTTGGAGCGAAAATCCGAGTACATTAATATGCCAATGACTTTAAATGAACAGCTTGTTGTTATGGAAGATTTTCAGTTTTACATAAATAGGAAAGGGTACAGTTCCTTAAATGTTCAGGTGCCTACTTCGTATATCTAATAATAATAAAACGGTCGAGACGGTCGAGAAATGTCAAGTTGACAAATGGATACAGTTGTCTTAGACAAAATGCGTTTTTTTTTCAAGTTTCTCTTTGGTCGCGCTGTTGCCAAATCGTGCATCTTGACATAACGGAAGAATTGTTTTACAAAAGATATACCTGGTTTATTTGTAAAAAAATATTCTCGACATATTCTTAATTTATTATTGGTATAACTATACTTCGTATAAGAATGGAATAGATACGGTATAACACATTTTTATTTGTAAGGCTGTTAAAGTTTTATTTTGGCTAAGTATCATCACTTGATTTTCCTGAAAATTGTGCACAGGTTACGGTTTGCGGTCAATGGTACATGCACATATTTTTGCATATGATTTAATCACTTTAAATTTTACTTCACTGTTATTTCAAAATATCTATCTATCTTCTATGGGCATTTGTGCACACTACACGGAATTTTAGGGATCCGGCCCTCCGGAACTTTCCTGACCGACGACGACGTGAACTGAAAAAAAACTAAAAATTCCGGACGGCCGGTATTTTAAAGTCACAGAAGATTACAGAAGATAACTTTATTACTGACATCATAAAGTACGCCCATCTAATCTATACAGTTAGGTAGGAACTGAAATCGTCGCAATGCATTTCCTAATACACTGTGATTTTATGGTCATTTTCAACCCGGAGCGGGGTTACACGGAATAATATAGCCATATATGGAACATATATATGGATAAAGTTAATACTATCAGGCGTTACTTTTCGGAAGTCCATAGTTAAATAAAATAAATCTAACTAAGTACTTTGCAATATTCCGCCACATGCAAATTACCCAACTCTCGTATTTATTCATGCACAAGTCCGCCCTCCAAACCCACTTAGGCCGAAAGAATAGAGAAATAATTTTGAAAATAGAATAAATATGAGAGTTGCAGAGCATGTGGCGGAATATTGCAAAGTAGTTAGATTTATTTTATTTTATTTTTATATATATGGACAGCTCAATCTAGATCTAAAGATTGGATGATGTCGGTATTGGTCATCGTAGCTCCTGTGGGCATTTCTCAGGTGGTCGGTAGGATCGAGGCGTTGGGCTTGAGTGTTGGACTCCAAGTGGCACTTCGACGAGCACTTCCGTTTGCTGGAGCCAGGACTAATCGGCACTGCGTCTGCATTGGGTCGACTATTGCCTAAACTAGGGGGACCTAGTGTTGGTTGTCGTCGGCTATACACGGGGGTGGTACGATCAATGGCGCTGCATGGCGCCCCGGTTTTTTTTTTTTTCAACTCCGCGAGACCGCGGCCACTCCCATGCCCATTGCTGCGGGCGTCTCTGGTGACACTAAGGTATTTCCAGTGGCGCCCGGCAGACTTTGGCCACGCATGTAGCCTCTTCGGGGTTTGGTCGGAATGAAAATCCCGCGTCGCAGGTGGCGCCCCGGTGTGACGGTCAGGGTAATACGTGGTTACCGCACTGTGTCTGCAGAAGCGGCATGCGCGTTGACCGGAACTCCCCCTTAGGACTTAGAGGCGGTGGTGCTCGCCGAGGTCTACCGACTGAAGGCTGGGTACCGGGCGGGTGCTGGTGGTCAACGGCCACCACCCGAAGAGGTACGTGGGTGGCGGGAAGCTGCCCACGGTGTCATAACGGCTCATTAGTCATCTCGGCTGCGGCTGAAAGAACTACGTGCAGCTCATCGCACTGTGGCGGCTCTCCAGCCGGTCATAGTCGATTGGGCGCGTAGGCAGCACGGGACCCTTACCTTCCGACTGACACAGGTGCTTTCAGGGCACGGTTGCTTCGGAAAGTACCTGTTCTCCGTCGCTAGGAGGAAATCGAGTCCCGCCTGCCATCGCTGCGATTGCAGTGAGGATTCTGCGTAGCACACTCTTGAGGTCTGTCCTGCCTGGGTCGTGCAGCGCCGTGAACTCACCGCAACACTTGGAGTCGATCTCTGCTGCCAGTCATCCTGCGTTCCATGGCTGGTAGCGACGGTTGTTTTACCGCGGTCGCCACGTTGATTGGTTTTAGTGGGTGAGAGTCCCACATGCCCCACGGGCGTCCCCGCGCCCGTGGTAGTGCGCATGAGGTACATTTTTTTCCTGCCAAAACAACAAAAAAAATGGTCACGGTAGATCAGTGGTCAGAGGTCGTTACTTTAGATATTATAGAGGAAAAGAGAAGATAATAGCGGTGAGAGCGAAAATGGTGCAGAAAAATATCGAGATGAAAGAGCAAAGTTCTGTGGCCCACACTGGTTCCTCTCGCGTAGAAATTGTTTCTAAGGACGCTTCTGATAATGATCGGAGGGCGAGCTTCTGTAATGACCTTTAGTCAAAAGATGGAATCACTAAAACGCTCTTGGACACCTCCTGAAACTTCTTGTAAGTTTTGGATTTTAAATTTTTAAGTTTGAATTTTGAATTTGGAAAAAAATGCGATATATAGTACGTCCCCACAGATTCAAAATGAAATTATTTATTTATGCTGCTCGATCATAAAGAGAAAAATTATACAGGCTGCAAAGAACAGGTCTACAGTGTCATGGCAGATGAGTCATGTGACATTGCGGGAAAAGAACAGCTTTCCCAAGGAATCCGTTTCTATGACGAGGAAAGAAGTAAAATCCGAGAACAGTTTCTTGGATTAATAGAATTAACTGCGATGGATGCCAAAACTGATCCGATCGGAAATTGACAAGTTTTTGGAAAACGAAGGCCTAGAATCTAATAAGTGTGTGGGTCAAGGATATGATGGATGTTCTACAATGGCCGGTACTATTGGTGGCGATCAAAAAATAAAAAAAGAGAAATATAAAAAAAGCCTTGTATTTTCATTGCGCCAGCCACAGACTTAATTTAGTCGTGAATTACTTAAATCAAGTTCCAGAAATACGTAACACAATTGACACCATAAAAAATATCATAAACTTTTTTAGAGAATCTTCGTTACGAAGAAAATATATTCCAAATATTCTCGCTTTATGTGAAACACGTTGGTCGCAAAAATACAGAAGTATTGCCATTTTTAACAAAAATGTTGAGGCAATCGTTAATGGGCTGTTGAATATTTCTAGAGAAGGGAATGCTGCTACCCGAAAAGGGGCTTATCAGTTGCATTGCGCTGCCACTAAATCAGTATTCTATATTTACGTTGAACTGATAGTCAAATACTCAGTAATATTACCTACTGCAAATGCTTTACAATCGAAAACTATTGACATGCATTCGTGTCATATGACACGAATGCTGATTATATGTATGATATATATACTGATTATATAATCTGAATATGATTATATAATCATATTCCGATAATTATTTCTCTTATAAAAAATCACCGCAGCAATGCTAAGTGAGACCCAAGGTTTAGAATCTGCAGCTGCCATTGGGACTGATTTACAACCCCCACGAATAGTATCTCGTCCACAACATAACATCACCAGGCTGAAAGTCTATGCGAATATTGGGAGCAATCGATTATCATACCTTATTTAGATTATTTAATACCCTCCCTGGAACACTGCCACACAACTTTGAATGCCTCGGTGGCTCAGTGGTATGAGTATGCGACTGCCGCCCCTGAGGTCCCAGGTTCGATTCCGGATCGATTCAAATTATTTGTGTGATCCACAAATGTTTGTTTCGGAGTTTGGGTATTTTCTATGTATAATATGTATGTATTTAGAAATATATAAGTATGTTTATCAGTCGTCTAGATCCCATAACACAAGCTTATATTAGCTTAATTTGGGCTAGATGACGTTGTGTGAAAATGTCCAAAAATATTTATTATTTATTATTTATTTAACAGCGTTTTGCTAATGATAATTTGCCTGCATTTGCTATAATGTCACTACATCCTAGCATAATGTTAAATATGGCACTGGTTGATTTTAAAGACAAAACTAAGTTTCACCACATCTTTTTGAACATGAAGCCGAACTGTGGTATAAATTATGGAAGGATAAGGGCATGGTAAAAGACGATCTTGAAAATATAAACTTTTCTGATTTATTAAAAGACGCGGGTATTATTTTCCATGCACTAAAAAAGGTTTTCTTGTTTTTTTGGCACAACCATGCACTACAAGCAACATAGAGATCTTTATCTACACTTCGGCGTGTTAAAACGTGGCTAAGGTCTACGATGATAGACAAGCGTCTAAACGGTCTTTGTAGTGTACACCGAAAATTATTACTAGAAAATAATGAGAAAATTGGAAATGAAGTTTTGAAACGATTTTGTGAAGTCCCTCGCCGATTACTGTTATTAAAGCTTTTTAAAATTTTCGAGTAGTCGAGGCTAATGTACCAAAACAAATCACTCGTCGTCGTCGAAACAAATCACTTATCCCACTTTAAATACTTGGAGTCTCAAATTGGCTCTGAAAATCTAAAAGCTTTTAAGGCAAACATAAGTTTTACATAGGAAGGGCAAATGTTTAGAAGCACTGTTTAATCACTGGAAAGCAACTCATTTAAATATGATTCCCGACAATTTAAAAAGAAGGTCAATGATTACTCAAGAAACAGCAAATGCAACCGAATTTCTATCTTTTAGTGACATTGGCAACTTTACAGGTCTCACTGATATTCTTGACTCAAACGAAGTCAGTGACCTACTAATTGAAGTTCCCGCGAAAAGGTTGGAAAGATAGAAATGTATGAAAATGTTGACGGGGTGTTAACAAAAGTTATGGACATAGACGTTCCGAATGAATTTTCAGATACCAATCTTGTAAAACTGATTTTCAAAATAAAACTGCAACGAAAATACCCAATATTATTGGTCAAGTAATTCGAACAAAGGCCTCAGAGCCAATATATATTAGTTCTGGCAAAAAAATATCAGTAAATCCTGGGGTAACATCAGATACGTCACTTTTATGTATGGATGGTATGGTGAATGTTCTAGGATCTAATATTGTAACACACTCATCGTTGCCTTTTTACAAGTATTCAACCGCTGACATAACAAATTTGCACAGAGCATCATTGTCAACCATTACTAGACCCGACTCTTTTAATACACCGTTACATATCTCACCTCCGTATCTTCAATAGTTTCAAAGAAAACTGAAATAATGTATATGATATCTAACGACATAGAAGACAAGGAGAATATAATAGAAGATCCAGAGACACCAGCACATATGCTTTTACCGACGCAAGCTATATCTAATTAATACGCGATAATTCCAACCAACAAAAAAATACCAAATACTATGGGGGTTTAGTTGTTCCGACACCATTCAAAGATGCATTATTTTGGCCTGAAACTCCTAGTTGCAGCACAAAACGTAAAGTTAAAATACCTTTTTTTTTTAATTCCGCGGCCCCAGGCCGCGGCCGCTCTAACGTCCGTTGCCGGGCGTCTGGTTAAAGTTAAAATACCTTTTTTTTTTTTTAGTTCCGCGACCAAGGCCGCGGCCGCTGTAACGTCCGTTGTCGGGCGTCTCTGGTTACAAGCAGTGTATTTCCAGTGGCGCCCGTAAGCTTCTAGCCTGCTTCTGTAAGGACGGGTGGCGATCCCGCCGTCCTCAGGCATCATGGAGGTCGATGGTCTTGGGCGTAAATGAGTCTGCGGCGACCTCGCCGCTGACTACGGAACTCGGCGGGGAGGGTACGCTCCCTCTCCCTCTCGGCCGCCTCCTTCGCGAGCACGACTTGCTCGCAGAAGGACACGGCTGCGTTCCACCTACTCCCGCTGGAGACCATGGTTTGAAGCATGGTCTCCAGCGAGAGGGTATCCACGCCCAGACCCACTACGATGTCCCGGAGCTGACTCGCCCACGCTGAGCACTCCACCAACGTGTGGAGTGCGGTGTCGTCGTCGGAAACCTCGCAGTGTTGACACCGGGGTGTGACCTCACGACGGATGCGAAACAGATAGCTACCGAAGCATCCATGCCCGGTAACGATCTGCGTCGCACGATACGTGAGGTCACCATGCTGCCTCTGCAGTCAATCGTCCATGATCGGTCTCACCGCCGCGATGATGGTGGCACCCCACTTGGGTTGCTCAAGTCGCACCCTCCATGACTCCATGAGATCCTGTCAGAGTTGGGACCGCCGGTCATCGATTTCTCGAGACGCAGGCCTATGGTCCCGCTCCAGCGCCTCCTTGCGCCATTGGAACAATGACGCAAGGGCTCTCGCTTCCAGGTCCCATGGAGGGGTCCCGGCTAGGAGACATGCAGCCTCTCCGGAGATCGTGCGGTAGCCCCTTATTGTTTTGACGGCCAAGGTCCTCAACGGTCTGTTAAGGAGCGTTGAGTTGTTGGCCGTCAACCGCGCCGCCCATACGGGAGCCCCGTATAGGGCCATACTCCGCACGATCCCCAGGTACAGTCTCCTGCAGGAAGCGTTGGGTCCCTTTAGGTTGGGCATCAGTCGCGAAGGCGCGACCGATGCCTGTGTCACCTTGGGGACCAAACTTCGGAAATGTGGTCCGAAGTTCCATCGGCTATCAAGTACGATCCCTAGATACTTCATCGAGGGCTTGATGCCGATGCTAACGCCTCCCACATTTATGCTGGAACCTTCAGGTGGACCTGGTCTGTAAAAACACAGAACCTCGGACTTGTGCAAGGCCACCTCCAGTCCCAGCCGCCGTATCCGACCCACGACTTGAGCAACACCCGTCGTGACCGTGAGTGCTGCCTCCTGGTACGTTGCACCCCGCGCCGTGACGAGGGTATCGTCGGCGTAGCACGTTACGCCGACGCCCTCAGGCAACGCACCCCGCAGCACCCAGTCGTAGCCGATGTTCCACAGAAGCGGCCCCACCTTGTGACCAAAATTCAAAAAACTCCAAGAACTGTCAGATTTCAAGGACAGTCGGTGGAGTTGGCAGTGAGATACGTTACCGCGATCACGTCGGCGTCGGTTGTGTTGTTGCTGCGTCGATACGATTTCGACTCACAAACCCGCGCTCCTCTGCCGCCATTTTTATATTATATAATTTCGTTTAACGTCCTCGCTCACCGTTTTCAGTTTACTTGGAAGTACTGCAATGTATCGTTCAATGAATACACCCCTGGGTATTGTACGTTATTTTAACTTTGATATTAAGTATCAAAGATATGATATTTTTCATGTTAACCCTTTATAATTTCATTACATATTGGATTAGTTCATTAAATGATAATGTTTTTATGTTTTATATTCTGCTTCGAGAACAAACAACTTTTGGTCGGCTTTGGCTCGTCTTGAAAGACCCAGATTGTAGATTGTTGTTTGGAATCAGGATCGTAGGCATAGATCCAAGATTCTTCACCACTGATGATGTCGTAGACGTGATTTGAATCTCCTCGGTTGAACCTTTGCAGAGTTTTCTTACATAATCTGACGCGGGCCGCCTTGTGATCGTCGGAAAGCAGATGCGGTATCCAACGGCAAACTAGCTTTCTCACACCAAGCGCTTCATGCAAGATCTTCTGAATGGTTGTCCCTGAGATGCCTAATAGAGCCTCTATCTCTCGATACGTCACATGACGATCTTCGAGAATTAGTTGTCTCACAGCAATGATGTTTTTTTTCAGTGAAGGCGGATTTTGGGCGTCCTGCGCGAGATTTGTCACTAACACTAATATATCCACGCTGGAATTCTAAATACCAGCGTTCGACAGTCCGCAGACATGGGCTTCATCACTGAACACAGATGTTAGCTCTTCAAAACACTGAAGCCGTGTTAGGCCTCTTCTAAAGTTGTAGAAAATTATTGCACGAACATTTTCCTTAGAAAGATTCATTTTCGTACGTAACCTGACAGATTCCCATCGACACTGTGACTGAACAACATAGCATTAATTCAACACTTTCAACTGTTTTGAGATTCAAAATTTAAACACATTCGAATATAGAACAGTTCCAAATTCAAAATTGCCGGGAAATATGGAAACGACAGAACTTAAAAGGCATGCCTAGTACATGTCTTATTCGAAGACGATCGAGGTTTGGGTAGTGAACTGGCTTGTGCCCTGAGCGCAATTGTCTTTGAAGTGAATTACAGATCTGGTTTTCAAATCTGTTTTCTGTCATTGTCTGAATAAGATCGATGCCATATTTGCCCCAGTAGGATCAAACATTTGGGTAACTAATTCTACACAGACATAAATATAATGATAATAATAATCAACAACTAAGGTAAACGTCCCAATAACCGTTAATTTAGGAACTTCGCTGACTTCAGTGGCCTGTTTTAATATTTTTTAATGAAATAACAGAAACAAGATTTATATGACTGGATAGGTAATGTATTCTACTTTCTTGTAATTTGTTTTATTTTTGGTTAATATACAGATTAATACTTGTATATCTATTGTACCAGTAACCGGTCTCTACCATCTACATCTCTATGTACCGGTAACCGTTAATTTGTCCCAAAATCCGTTATATTTAATTACACTATATATATTATTTATATTTCTTTCGAGAACACAAATGACAGCGGGTAGGCTCCAAAGGTGGTCAATTTACTTAGCGGGATTTGATTAAACATTTAAGTACATAAAGGGTACAGAAAATGTTAAGGCAGATTGCTTGTCCAGATCACCATTATTTGATAAAACAATTAAATAAATAAATAAATATGTTAGGACAATTCACAAAACGCCATCTAGTCTCAAACTAAGCAGAGCTTGTGATAAGAGTAGGGAAGTACGGACAAAATGACACAGGCATCATATTTCAATTCTGCCGCTTCTAGTCCACCAGAGATATCTACATCACGTGACTAGCCGGTAATACTAACCTGTCAAAACGTGAACTCGCGCCAGTCTTTCGTTTGGGTGTCATGGCCGACGATAAACATCGGTAAGTTATAATTTTTATTTAACTGCAGGGAGTTTTGTACGAGGGTGGATTGAAAAGTAGTCGGCCTAACACTGAACCATTTAGTTCTACAAATCAAATCTACCCACATTATTTAGTTCAGTTCAGACCTGTTAATTGTGTGAAGTTTGAAACGTGTGCGATAATTAGTTTTAATTTTATAAATTTATTAACAAAGCAATCTGACATCATTTCCGCAAATGGAGCAAATCGAGCAGCGTACCTCCATAAGAAGGGATTGTCATCAAAAGCCATCCATGGTGATATGGTCCGTACATTCGGGGATTGCGCTCTTTCATATTCATCCGTCAAAAAATGGATAGCAGAATTCAGGCGTGGTAGAGAGAGTGTGAAAGACGAACCCTGCTCTGGAAGGCCTTCGACGTCCACTACTGACGAAAATGTTAAAAAAATACTCGACTTAATTATGGGAGACCGCAGATTGAAAATTAGAGAGATAGCCGAGATTATAGGCATCTCTTATGAACGTACTCAAAACATAATAGTCAACGTGTTGGGTTTCCACAAGGTGTCTGCGAGGTGGGTTCCGCGACTAGTTGAGCAAAAACGGATGCGATATTAATATTATGTTTTTCATAATATTATCTTGTGTTCATTTATTACATCCCTTAAGTACTTATTGTTGCCTTCAAAGAGTTTTTTCCGTAAATTATAATCATTTTGCATTTATTTTTGAATTTTGATTTTTTATAACGGTTTATGGACAAAAAGCCATAGGTATGTCGTTTTGTCCATAAGAACTCAATGAGTTAATTGTAGGTACCCAATACCTGTTTCTCGTTAATCAGCTGTTAATTTCTTTACAGATATGCCGCGTAATTATAAGCGTAAGACTGATCGTCAATCCTGGAGTGACGAATCAATGCGTAAAGCTATAGAAGCAGTTCGCAGTAATAAAATGGGCTGGCTTTTGGCGTGGAAGACATTTGGAGTGCCACAAGCAACACTAAGAAGACATGCTTCGAATAGTAACAAAACTTTGGAGTCCTCTGCAAGGGTCTAAGATGTTGGAAAGCTACTATTTAAAATTTGTTGAGCATTTGAAATTATTTGGACTGACGCGAACGTCTGTTCTAGAATTAGCTTGTCAGTTGGCTGAAAAAACGGTTTTGCTCACAAATTTAACCCGAAAAAAACAAAAAGCAGGACAAGAATGGTTAGAAGGGTTTTTGAGACGAAACAAAGATATTTGTTTACGTAAACCAGAAGCTACTTCAGCTGCTCGTGCTCAGGCTTTTAATCGACGTAAGTGGCCAAGGCAAACGTAAGCCAAAGAAACAGCAAACCTCTTTACTTTTGACTTCTACTCCAAATATGAAAGAAATTAAGGCAAAAAATGAGCCTAAAGCTCCTTCAGAGAAGAAGAGACGAAAGGTTACCAAACCCACATTCCAAGAAGACAGCGAAGTCATATTCCAAGAAGACAGCTAAGAACAAAATTGGCCAAACTACGCTCAAGATGACGAAGAGGATTGCGCATACATATATTGCAACGATCTTTATTCACAATCAAAACCTGGAGAAGACTGGTTGCGTGTGTTAAAGTGTTTAAAATGTTCGCATTGGGCCCACGCTTCTTGCGCGGACGTTTCTAAACGAACCAAGCGGTTCATTTGCGAGCTTTGCGTTTAATTTTATAACTTTGCCGTGTATTTTGGCGTGGAATATGCTATGGACAAAATGGATTTCGTTGATCTCACTTAAATTTAAATTATTATTATTTTTTTCTAGCTTGTTTATCTTTTAAGTATCTATTATAGTTTATAGATATGAAACCTAAGATTACTGGTGTGCAATATGAATGCGCTGTGATTTACCATTAAAGAGTTATTACCCAAAACCAAAACTATATGTCATTTTGTACGTACTTCCCCTACTATATAAACTGATATAAATACTTATATACATTTTTTTGTAAATACATACATATTATACATAGGAAACATCCAGACCTCGGCACAAATGTATATGTCATCACACAAAGTTTGTCCCGACCGGGAATCGAACCCGAGACTCCGGCGTCGAAAGCGGATGCACTACCGACGACCACACCACCGAAGCAGTCAAATCAATTGAAGAAAAAGAATGTGATTACATTAATATTATGGAAACAGGACAACATTGTTGATTTGTATACAGTTAGGTCGGAGACTAGAAAGGACTCTGAATACTGTGTTTAATATGATTAGTTACGGTTTTCCAACACAAACAAATAATGAATGTTTAAAGTTATTTCTTCATAAAAACATGAACTGTATATTGATAAAGGTGTTATCATGTGGGGCTATAGATATGTTATTTCTCACAAGTTATTATAAAGAACATAGTTTATTAAAAGAACTAGAAACAAAGAAAGCCAATGCTAGATCATATTTATGGTGGCCTAATTTAGACAAAAGTATTGTAAATTATGTTAAAAATTGTAATCTTTGTATGTCAACTAGACCAGTACCAAAAAAAGCAACCAATATTTCATGGTTAAAAACAAACATTGTTTATGAAAGAGTTTATGCTGATTTTCTTGGATCTCATTCTGATCCTGTTACAGTTAGAAAATCTCAAAGAACTGTAAAACCTCCACAAAGACTAATCTTGTGAAGGGGGGTATTACAGTATATTTTTACACTGTGACACATTTAGTTTTAGCAGTTAATATTTACTCTATTGTCATTACGCACTTTAGCATTCAACATGGCGTTGTATTTCTTGTAATCTCTTGTACATTTTGTTCAAAGCAAGGCGCATTTCATTTATTATAAACTGAGTGTCTTCGGAAGGGCCGAATACGCATCATACATAAGCAGCGTGTTTTTCCCGCAATAATATATATTTTGAAAGAATATATAAATTACTAAAAACTGTTTATTTTCCAACCAACTTATTTCGCAAAGCACCAATTTTGCGTATGAACTTTGTTATTAAATTTGATAATGCATGCATTCACGGTATAAAAATAATCGTAATTCGTGTATGATATTCTAAATCTCTACTTAGTTTTGGAAGCAATTTGTATTGTTCTTTTTTAAGTATTGGTTGTGGTTTTGCATGGGTTTTTATATTCTTTATAACGAGTAGATTAAAAAACGTGGTGATGGAGAACACCAGAATTGAAATAAAATGGCGGCATTTCTGAGGCCGAATTTCACATCGACGAAGACAACATTGAGTATTACGAGGATATCGGGGAGTTGGCTGCAGAACGTATTTTTAACCATAAAAACCTAAAACTAGAAATACCAAAAAACAAATCTAAAACAACTTTATATAACCCAAAAATCGCGGTTTTTAAAAGTGGGATAGGTAAATAATCAATTTACTCGAAAACTTCTATAAAAAATCTATTTCCTCGAAATTTTTAAAAAAATATTTTTTATTTCGAAATTAATATTTTGAAACGAAGATGAACAAGCTTAGAACGACTCAGGACAACCGTTGCAATAGCGATAGCTCGAAAATGTGGTGCTAGCTCTAAAATTATAATTTGCGAAAAGTAATTTGTTTTCGGGCGCGATATTTTGGAACAAACCTATAACATCCCAGAAAAACCGCCAGAATCACGGGGCAGGGCCCCAAGTGATTCGTGTATACGTCCCCATCGTCTGCCCTGGACCCCAACCTGACCACCGTAACGGAGTGGCAGGTTGGGTGACTGAACTTCGCGAGTCTGCACTTGGAGCCAATCTAAAAGATTCTATTCTTTGAATCCATCCGACTCCAGCGCCCGCGACGACCAAACAAAAAGAAGAAGAGCTCCAAAAGGCCCCGCACTACGCGCACTGCTGCAGTGACTATTACACTGCCATCGTCGCCCGTCAGGTTGGGTCCCCCTTCAGCCGGGTGCTGAGGGGACGCGGTTGTGTTTTAGCCCTCATGGGCGGATTTTTGCTTCAAAGATTATTTCCACACCGCTATTGAATATCTCGAACAGTGGTCTGAGCCTGTGAAAAAATCGAGATTTTTGATTGGATGATGTTGAACGAGATTCCAGTGGCAACAAATTGAAGAATTTACAAGTTATTTAAACGAGAAATCTATACAGATAGACTGACTGAGACTGAAATGTCTGATGAATGGAAATGTAAAAACGTACAAGGTAGATGGAATATTTTTTTCAAATGACAGAGCAAAAAGAAAGAAAAACTAATTTACTCAAAGTATGCCAATATCTATTTGCGATCCCTGGTCATAATGCACATATGGAGCGGGTATTTTCATTGATAACCTCGCAGTGGAGTAAAGAGAGGAACCAGCTCGCTGTGGGGACAGTTGAGAGTATAATTCAGTGCATATATAACTACAAGATGACATGCATTGAGTTTTACAAGTATGTGAAGTCCCAAAATGAATTGCTCCGAAAAGCGGGAACATCTGAAAAGTATGAATGGCCCCAGAAAAGTGACAACAATTAGATTAAGAAACTTCCTAGTCGCTGGATTTTATATTTGTTGATTAATTTATCATATTTTGTACTACCTAATTAAGAAAAAAATGCCATGTTTAGATGACGATAGTATATTTGATGATTATATTTTGTGTTAATTTAAAAAATGTGCCATGTATAGATGAGAATGTTATTTTTGTTTTGTTAATTATATTTCGTGATTATTAAAAAATTAACATTGTGATAATTTTATATTTGTTGATTACATAGTGTGCTAATTTAAAAAATGTTGACAGATACTTAATACTTAAAGTTAATGTTGATTTCGTACAAAGTATTTGTAATATTATCAGTCTTAAAAGCATGCATTGAGTTTTACAAGTAAAGTCCCAAAAAGAATTGCTCCGTAAAGCGGGAACATCTGAAAAGTATGAATGGGCCCAGAAAAGTGACAACAATTAGATTAAGAAACTTCCTAGTCGCTGGATTTTATATTTGTTGATTAATTTATTATATTTTGTACTACCTAATTTAGAAAAAATGCCATGCTTAGATGACGATATTATATTTGATGATTATATTTTATGTTAATTTAAAAAATGTGCCATATATGGATGAGAACGTTGTATTTTTTTGTTAATTATATTAAATTATAATAAAAGTTCCTATTTTTCTACCTTTACTAATTTTTCTTCAAATGTCGCGATCTGAGTAGGTACCCACAATTACGGCAACCCTTTTTTTTTTTTTTTTTTAGTTCCGCGACCAAGGTCGCTGCCGCTCTAACGTCCGTTGCCGGGCGTCTCTGGTTACAAGCAGAACGTATTTCCAGTGGCGCCCGGCGAGTTATGGCAACCCTAGTCTAGAATGCACTCTGTTAGTTAAGAAGTTATAGAGGCTAGGTATTATGCGTGATTACGGAACCCTATTCTATGCGTGGCCTGACACGTAGTTAGCCGGTTTTTTTAAATATGGAATACATGGGGCACACTAAAAGTTTTGCACTTCTAGCTAATCGGAACTATTTGAATTTCGAATGTTATATTTTTTTAAACGTTCCAACCATCTTAGTACTAAAAAAAAAAAAAAATAATTGGCGGGAAATCATTTGTCAATTGTTTTTTATCACACATCAAAGTTCTACTTATGCAACGAAAATGGAATTAAGTCGAAAAGATTTTAGAGCGATGATTTTTTATGATTTTAAAATTCACTCTCTCCGCAAGACTGTGCCGCTCGTCTTCAAAATGCTTTTGGGAGAGAAGCACCTTGTTTGAGCACCGTGAGGCGATGGTTTGCTGAATTTGAGAGAGGTCGAGTTTCTTTACATGAAGAATTTCGTGAAGGGCGGCCTTCAACGGCAGGTCAACTAAAATAATGTGCTACTGTTAAGCGGTTAATTGAAGAAAACCCGCGGATTACCTATGATACAATTCGAGGACTATTGGGGATTGGTATGAGTCAAATCCAGAAAATTTTACACGAAGAATTGAAAGTTCGGAAACTTTGTTGTCGTTGGATCCCTCATGAACTGACAGCGGAGCAGAAGCGGGCTCGCGTGGAATGGTGCTCACAGATGCTACTGAAGTACGACCACGGACATTCTAATGCTGTTTAACCATTGTCAGAGGAGACGAAACGTAGATTTATTGTTTTGAACCCGAAAAAAAAAACAGCAATCTTGTGAATGGGTGTTTGAAAATGAGAACAAGCCAACAAAAGTGAGGCAGGAGAGAAACGTTGGTAAAACAATGATCGCGTTTTTTTATCAGCTACGGGTCCCATCTGTACAATTCCACTTGAAGATCAAAAGAGTGTTAATGCCGAGTGGTATTCTATATTCTAATCTATCATTTGTTTACCCAAGGTGTTAGAAAAAGTTCGCGAAAGACGACCCGAAAGCCGCGTTCTCCTACATCATGACAACGCTTCTTCACACACGGCCAACAAAACAAAGTCATTTTTAGCTTCCGAAAAAGTACAACTCGTCACCCATCCTGCGCATAGCCCCGACCTAGCACCCTGTGATTTCTGTATTTTCCCCAAAATCAAAGATTTGATGAGAGGTTTCACTTTTACCAACTCCGAAAAACAGTGATAGCGTTCAATCAGGACGTAGAAAACGTACCTTCAGATCAATGGTCCTCCTGTTTTAAAAAATGGTTCCATCGCATGAAAAAATGTTTAAAATGTAAAAGAGAGTATTTTCAATAGCAATAAACATAATATTTTGGTTTTTACATGTTGTTTTTTAAGTTACGCAAAACTTATAGGGCGACCTACGTATAATTGCTACCAGTCTATTAGTTTTTATTTGACATGTTTTTGTTTCATAACAACATGCACTCTAAGCGTCATATAAGGTCACTCCGGGGACAATTACAGTACCAATTAGCTCCCTAGGTTACCTTTACGTGATGCCTAGGCTGTCGGCACCGTTCAGATTGTTGTTCAATTTAAGTGTTTTTAGAATGTCAAGGAATAAAGAATCCACCGGCGCCACTGGGAATACTTCCGAGTGCGCATCTGAGGCGCCCGGGTAGGGGATTAAAAACGGATAAGGAATAACAAAGAGTTAGTTATATGAATAGTTTATTTTAAAATAGTTTTGCGGTAAAGCAGATCATTGATTATTTGAGCTTATTAGTTCACAACCTGGGGTTTACTAAGTCTAATAGGTACATTTTCTCAAATACTACAGTAGGTAGCTTTTAATAAGTTACTTTATTTTAAAACTTTCACGATTTTCATTCACAACCGATGTATAATAGGGATTTAAGTCCCAATTTGTGACATACATACATCGTATTATTTCCCTAAGTTACAGTCGAATTGCACTAACCCTAGTCTTGTGGGTTAACTTACCCTGATGTCAGGATCAAAACCCGTTTAGATATCAGTTGTATGCAATGATATTTATATTCGCTTTATTAAAACTTAACACATATTGATTACATTTTTAAATAGATTTATAAAAAAATACATTTAAAAAACAGTAACCCACCGGTATCGCCGTATCCCAGTAGTTCCATCCTCTAGTTCCATTATGGAACTACTGGGATTTTTTTCTCCCAGTAGTTCCATGGAACTAGCATCCTGTTGCCGGCAAGATGAAATTAGTCTCATTAGTACCGGTACAGTTAATAACAAAAACGTTGCTTAACCCTTTATCAGGCATAGTACCATTTATCGACCACCTTGGTCGATAAATGGTACTATGCCTAAAATTGGAGTTTTATAGTGATCTTTGTTTTTTTTTAATTCATAAAACCTTTATTTGATTACCAATATTTGTATCTTTCGTATGAAGCCAAACATTTTTCGTTTCGAAACCGTGGTACACCTGGTATTACCTCTGGTGGTCCCTTAACTCTCTATTATAAGATACACAAACAACAGTACTAGGAGTACAGAACTACAAACTTCTTCGAACACATTTTGAATAAACCAAACTGAGCGAGACAAGAGTTGGCGAGTGTTCTTTTGTAGTTCTGTACTCCTAGTACTTTTGTTGTTTGTGTATCTTATAATAGATAGTACACGGGCCGTAGAACATTGAACAATATTGATTAACAGCAAGCTCATTTTTCGTAAGTAGCTTTATTTTACCGAGTCTCCCACATATATCTCAAAAAGAAATCTCAAATCAGGTAGCTAACAGAGTTATCCAGTTAAAATATTCGGAACATAATTGTAAGGGTGCATTAATTTGTATAGAGCTGCAAAGTGGTACAGGTATTAAGTACATCATTATAAATCAAAAATCAAAAGTTCCCATCGATCCGACTTGCGCTAAAAAAGTTATTCAAGGTTGAAAAGTTAAAAAGTGAAAATTATTTTTTTTGGATTTCTCGTAAACAGTGAATTATATCAAAAATTGGTTTTGTACAAAATTGTAGATAATAAAATAACCTACAAATAAGTCTTCACAACTTTTTCCTAGGAATTACCATTTCTGAGAGATTGCGGTTATTAACGTCCAACAAGCTATAGTCTACACGCAATGCTGGTCCGCTCCTATTAACTCGTCGTGATGTTATATAGCCTATGTTACTCGCTAATAATGTAGCTCTAAATTACCGAAAGAAATTTTAAAATCGGTGCAGTAGTTTCTGAGGTGTCGCGTTGTCCCGTACAAACTTTGTCCCCTTTTTCACCCCTTTAGGAGTAGAATTTTGGAAAATCCTTAAAAATCTAAAAGAATTTAAATCTTGAAGACTCTTATGTTGTTATGTATTCCTGGTACATTTGAGGTGGACGGTGGAAATTTTATATTTCCCACGTAACACCCAGGTTGTCACAGGTGGCCCGCTGTAAAAAAAAACTTTCCACGGTCCACCCAGGTGGTCTCAGCAGTTGAACGGTGGTAAATAAGCGGTTAAGAGATGATTTTAACCTTCGTTGCTCGTGGTACTACTGGTAGTACCACTAGTAGTACCACGTGATTATACTAAGTACTACCAAGCAGTCTAGTAGTACTATGGGAAGAAAAATTTCCGTGGTACTACTTCACTGTTATGGTGTTATAACCCTTTAAAATATTATTATTTTGTGACTTTATATTATGGTCAGTCTTTCTAATCTTGAAGGTTCTTATGTTGTTATGTATTCCTGGTACATTTGAGGTTTGTGTCTTTTATAATGGACAATCATTTTCATCTGTACTCGACTGTACTGTATAAGATACACAAACATCAAAAGTACTAGGAGTACAGAACTACAAAAGAGCACTCGCCAACTCTTATCTCGCTCAGTTTGGTTTATTCAAACTGTGTTCACCCAGGTGGACTAAGGTGGTACACCAACAAAAATTTATGTTCGTGGTTCACCCAGGTGGACTGACGAGGTGTACTATGAACAATAGGCGAAAATATTAGAGCAAAAACGTAATTTGACATGTCGAGTTTTGTTATGTAGGCGCAATAGCTCGTACGTATTCAACATTTACATTATTCCTGTTCACATTTTTCCTATTTTTTAGTAATGATAATAAATTGTAAATGGTAATACGCTGCATTTTATATTTATGTAGGTATTTGAGAAACTTTTTTTTTAAATATGATGTGCTTTCATTCAATGTAGGTATGAGTGGAAAAATGTTTCTACCCTCGTTTTTTATATTTTTATCGTTATCATTCTTACTGTGTGAAGCAATGTGCAATGTGTGAAACTCAATAAATGAATAAAAATAATAAACGTGCAAAAGTGTTGTCAGTTTCTCTCGACGATCAAAGGGATGAGTTTCTCAAATATCAAGAAGAATTTGCAGATGTTAATAATTTACCACCTACTTCAAGTAAGATTTTTAAAGATATTTCACGAGGTCTTTCTTTTCGTATGTCTGTCAAAGCACTATATCTGTCTCTTAAAAGAAATTATGGATTGTTTTTTCACCACAAAGATGAAAATGATTATCAGTCAGGAAGTAGTACTTTCACCAGTACTCCTATTTCATCAACAAGTAGTTTACATAATGATAATAATGAAAGTATAATAATCAATATAGATTCATCTACATGGGAACAAATTAACCCGGTCATATATTATTCTTCATGAAATGATAAAAATAAACCAAACGTCCACTTACAAAATCGACCTAATTTGCCTAAGCAGAAATGGACGAACTTAGTAAGCAAGATTTTGTGGAAAAATACAAATAGGAAATGTACATGGATATTTAAGCATAGCTATGCAACAGAAGACAACTTTGTCAAGTTTAGCGGTTATTGCAAACAATGTGGTGCAAGGATTAACGCTCAAACTAAGAAAAAAATGATAATTTTGCTGCTTCATTAGAATGCAAAATTATAGGTGATCAGAAAGTTATACATGACCCAAAAATAAAAAATAAGGTCACAACATTTAAGAAAAAACAATTATCTATATATTATCTATATATTAATATATATATTTCTTATTGTTATGATATTTTGTTGAAAAAAATACCATGCAAAAAAAATCACTGTCTGATTAGATTAGACAACTCTCACTTTATGAAAAATTTATACAATTGCAAATGTTTCCAATACGTAGACAAAAGAGTGAGACCGTTTTTTATTAAATATTTAGTCATAATTAAAGAGTCTACGTCCTTTGAGAAAATAATATTCATTGCTGAGCATTTAGCCATTATTTCATTAAGTAAATACACCGGAAAATTAGAGAACGGTCAATCCACTTTGTGTGACAAAAGTTTAACGAACTTACGAACTTTTGCTACTTCATCTAACACTCGAGAAAATAAAGACGTCTGAAAAACGTCTGAAAAACTTAGAGTAGACGAATTTATTATAAGACATGTTGAATATCTCTCCGGAGAACTCAAGCAAGCAATTAGTGACTTCAGTGTAGTTGTAGAATATAAAAAAAAAGATAAAAAAGATGAGAGGAAAAATAAAGGTAATGTTGTAAAGTGTGAGCTCAAAGATTTCCCAAGAGTCAATTCTGTCCGAGGCCCCTCTTCTTTATGCAAACTGGAGAGACTTAGTGGCGAAAACGTCAGATATGCAAATGAAACCTAAAACTATTAAAAACCTTAATACACCAATAGATTTGTTGAAGAATGGGAATATGTGTTCATCGGGTGTTAGAGGGATTATCCTTCAAAATACATGTGCATTCGATTCCGTACTTCAAGTGTGTGCGGTCGGATATGTAGACAGAAATTGCCTTATGAAGGCGTTTGATGAAAAAGATAGTGAATTTGCCAAATTAGTTAAAGCGCTAGCTACAAAAGACTACACAAAAAAAATTCTTGCAATGAGAACTAAAATTATTGAACAGTACTATTATGAGAAAACTGTACATAATAATGTCACTATTATTAATTGCTTTTCGAACATTTCTTACCCGTTGGATAAAATTTTAATCAACGATATTCCTAGTGTAACATCTTGTAAGAAATGCTCAAATTAGAACTGTATACAAAATCAATTCATAGTCGAGCGCTATGTTTCACATGTGCCCTTGAACATAGTTATTCTTGCTGAAAAGGGCATTTCATTAATTGATGAAGCAGCTAAGGCAATGCTACATTTTGAGTTTAATGAAAAATGTACTAAATCAAACGACGGGCTTCCCTGTTTTGGGATGCTTGGTATTTATTATAAATTATCAGATTTCTTGATATTTGAATTGGATGAGAATGAAACAATAAATATAGACGACATCCCACACAATTTGGAGCTACAAGACAAGAAAAAGAACAACAACAAAACAGTCGAATTAAGAACCGGTTGAGTCGGTTGAAAATTTGACAACAGCGTTCGAGTTCAAGCAGACGGATAATTTATACTCGAGGATTTTTTTTTGTTTTTAAGTTCGCTCGCCGCTCCTATATCCATTGGTTCTGGTTAGCGGACAAATAATTTCCAGTGGCACCCGGCGGGTCCAAACGGTAGCAAAGGATAGCATAACGGAGAGGACGGGTAAAAATAATACTTTTTCACCAAGAAATGTTCGCCTCCCCTTAATAAGGGAGGGTACTGGGGTTGCATAATTCTCCGGTGGTATATTGACCCCGAAAGCCTCCTCCATCTTCACGCCGCTCCGGCGGACACCCCAGCCAGGTGAGATGACCGGCTACCCAGTCAAGGCCCAGCTGAGGGCATCCAGCGGCAGTGGCGGCGGCTTGTTTGGAGTCTCGGATGACAAAATGCAGGAGATTGACTTATGTACTATATTCTGTGCTTCAGGTATCTCTGAAAAAGAAGTGTATACCATTTTTTTACTTTTACTAATCATGCCGAGATAATGAAAAACCACTCGCAAAATTGGTGTGTAAACAAATGTTAAAGGCCTTAACTGCCGTCAAAACGGGTATGCCCTATAAAACTGCAAGTAGGGTATTTTCTGTGGCTGTCTGCATTAAAAAGAATAGCCAAAGGACAAAATAAACAGCTTCAGAAGCAGGTAAAATTTTGCGTAGCAGAAACGTTTATAGTTCAGATCATGAAACTTGTTGACCATATAAAAAACATGGAATCTATAATGTACGAACAACACAAGATGTTTTATCCTTGGCTTTCCCAGTAGCCGAAAAGAATAATATATCGCGTATCCTTTTTCTACAAATAAAGAAAAAGCTGGAATCGATGGCTTTACTTAATGGATTTAGACGAAGAAATCCTTACCTCACAATGAGTGCCCCATAATCGACATCTGCTCGAGCAAGCGCATTTAATAAACCCGTGGTTGAAAGATTTATCTCAATTTAGAAAACCGGGCAAGTGCGCGAGGCACGCATTATGTAAGAAAAGGTAATTTAGCACTTAAAGTTTTTTAGGATGTCGGCTCCAAAAAAAAACCGAATTTTAAACCAAATTCTCCATTAGTTTGAAACCTCTAGTTACAAATAATAATAAAAAACTTTACTGTAGGTACCTACATATTAATTTTGTTTAATTATATTTTTAGATTCTTCAGAAGCACATTCTCCATTAGTTGTCCATACGCAAATAAAATAAACGCAAATCGATGATTCTAAGAAGCCTGAAGAATTTCATAATATAATTTCCTCAGAGGAAATTTTGGTGAAAGGCCAAGCCAACTGACTGCGAATGACAAAAATAAATTGGGTCCGTTTAAACCACAAGAAATGTCTCCAAAAGAATAAGAAACAAAGCGATGTTTTTGGACTACTATTATTTATAATTTAAATAAGGCTGGCATGTTAGGATGAGGAAGTTATGATAACTTATAATAATCCATAAATATTTATTTTAATTTAATGCAAAGATTTTTGTTACTTTTGTGAGACATGTTTACCCTTTATTTAGGTCCACTGCTTAGAATCTCTCATTATACCAGGGAACTGAGAAAGATAAAACTTTTATTTGCACAAAACAGAAGACTCAATACAGAAAAACATAGGGTACACATCCCGCCATTGCCATAAACAGAAAAAAAACAAAAATAAAAATAAGAATTGAGGTTACTCATCAATTAAAGATGCCAATCATCAGAATCCAAATCATTACTAGGTACATGCCCACATTAAAATGTCTCAATTATCGCTTCTCGTCTAGATTTCAAGAAGGAGAAGGCACGCTGCTCCAGAATTATTAGAAAAAAGATAATACTAAACCAAACACAATTTTCAAAATTATCTCAATCTGAAGAAACTTTGGTCCTATTTATCCATTAAGATCTGGAACAGACACGATACGTAGTTGGATGTGTTGTCTGAGGTACAGCCTGATTCCGAGGTGGATCAGATAGAGACGATGCAGTTTAAAATAATCATAATTAATTACATAATTAGTGGCATGCAGTAGAGGAATTTAAAAAATATAGTACAACAGTCATTTTGACATGTCCTTCAATTTAATATTCATTTTATCAAAATAATTTAGCATTATTAATATTTATTTATTAAGTAACTGAAAAGTGCCCTTTTGTTCTTCATTTTTATTATTTATATACTTAACTTAAATTGAAAGAAAAATAGTAGATTGTTAACCAAGGGAAGAAAGCATCCCATTTCTGACGAGATATTTTGGCGCTCGAACGTAGTGAGAGCGCCAATAGTTCCGAGGCAGAAATGGGTGTTTTCACCCGAGTTAAACACTCTACTTTTCATTTCGAATACGAACGAGGAAAGCAAATAAAAGTCAAATAAAACAAATATAACAATAGAGATTGATCACGTATCAAGTATTGTACCTCCCGCCTTTTTTTTTATTTTTGTTTTTCATTCGCACTTTTTCCAGGGCAGGCAAGTCTTTTGGTCATACCGCCTTGTTATTAGTTATATTTTTCCATCCAAAATGGTCTTCAGTTTTTTTAATTACTTCAGTTATTTTTTTACGCACATATTTTAGGATGCACTATAGAGTATTTTTTTATGATTTGACGCGTTACGGCGGTCGAATTAGTCAGGTTTGATTGGAGTCTCAATCTTAAAATTCTGATTAAAATACTCAGTATTTTAAGGTATATTGTCCAAATAATTATTGTTTGTGCTATTTACGTTTTATTTTATTGTAACCAAACTCTTCTTTTGTTTATGATCATTCAAAAACCAGAATGTTGTATTGACTATCGAACTTTGGCTGTATACGTGTTATGCCATCGCCTCAAGATATGCTGATGATTTTTTTTTTACTTTTCCGCCCTAGGGCCGAAATGTATCACTCAACCCGCATATTAGGTAAGCAATGACCCACTTTCAGAGCATGAGAGATGAAAAAGAAATTGTAGTGTTATAAATTAATCAACCCCCTCTATTCCCACTGTCCCCAGTGCTAGGTCAAAACGTTTGACTGAATTATTGTGAAATTTTCTAAGAGATACCTAGGCAGATTCTGATGTTTTTATCAAAAATGAACCGTATTCTTTACTGAATTAGGCTCAATTTTAAGTTTAAAACTACTTTGATCTATTAAAAGTTGAAGTAATGATAGTCCCCGTAATATGTAGTTTCCGGACATTTCGGGTTTGTTACGATTATTTTTCTGTAAAAATGTTTTACCGAAATATATTTTTTGTGTTCTAATGTTGGCCACACTGATGCTCCTTGGAACGGTCATTTTGAATTATGGCCTGACAGTACAATTTTTTCGGCCGTGTAAAGTGTTTGTGCGACCGAGTGGACTGGAACAAAACTTACTGTCAGGTGTCATCACAAGATGATTGTTTGATAACTTAACCTATATTTATTTAAAACATCATGCATCATACACAGAGACTGATTTTTATACGACAAGTTAGTGTATGTAGTTTAATTTACCGTAAAACAGAAACGTTATAATATATTTTGAAATGTATGGTAGACGCATTATGTTACTTCAGTTTCGTTACTACAGATAGGGTATCATATAGACGGACCGTCAAAGTAACAAAACCGACAGCATAAGGTTAGTTTCACACAGTGAATTTACATAAAAAACACCCAGATTATTACAAAACTTAGGTTATATTACTCTACCGCTAGGTATTAAAAAACTGTTTTAGTATTGTGGGGATAAATAATTAACGGATTTTATGAAGGACGCAAATCGTGTGATACATACGAATGATAAATATTTTACTTTCAGAATTATGCCACTAACAGCCAGTGAAACAATGCGTGGGTATAGAGAAAGGCTTAAAAATGAAAATCCAGAAAAGTATGAAGAACAGCGAAAAAAAATTAGCTAGGATTAAATCAAAAAAGAAAAAGATATCGGAAATAATTAATTCAGCTGAAGCAGAAGCTAAAAGAGAGGAGTGGAGAAAAGAAAAAAGAATAAGTAGACAACGTATTCAGGATGTGAAAAGGGCATCACCTGTACGTGAAGATAATATTATTATGTGTGCTGTCGCCGCTACTGATAATAATTTAAAAAATGAAATAACTGAAGACAAAAAACTAAAGAAATCAAAATCAAAACTTAAATTGTCCTTAAGACAAACCAACAACAATCACGCTCAAATACAAAGACTTAAAACTAAAGTCGAATGTTATAAGAAAAGGATTCAGTTTTCAGATTGTTTGCAACAATCCCTTGACATTGTTAAAGCTCGAAATGAAATATTAGAGAGTGCATTAAAAGCTAGCTTTTCAGATTGTACCAAACATTCGGAAAAACAACAGTAAAAAACAGTAGTTCACAATTCAAAAAATAAACTATAACCTCTAAAGTGATTGGATTAAAAGTGACAGCTAGACAAAAACAAAAAAAACAAAGGTTGGTAATACCAGAAATAATAGCATTCTGTACGAGAGACGATGTCAGTAGAATAACATCAGGCAAAAAGGAATGCAGAGTTAAAAATAAACAGAAACAACAAATTAGATACCTGGTGGATAGTACACTGAATCTATACAAGAAGTACAGAGCAGAGGGAGGGCGTTACGATATTACTAAGTTTTACAAGGAAAAACAATTTTTTGTTTTGTCACCTGATATCCATTCAAGATCAACTTGTCTATGTGAAAAACATGATAATATAAAATTTCATTACGAGGCATTGAGGCGACATCAAATAGTAAATGAAGGTTTTGACAAAATATTGCAAGAATCCGTATGTGACACTAAAAATTTCAAGTGTATGTATAATATATGCAACAAATGCAAAAACAATACACCAAAATTTGTGACAGATCAAGATGTGTTAAAACAAACTGTCAATTGGTATCAAGGGGAGCGTCTAGACCATGTATACAATAAAAAAGACAGCACCACAATTCATACAAAAACAACTGTACGAGCAACGAAGACTGATACTATTTAAAAATTAGTACGTGATTTTAGTCAGACCGTTACTGCTTTTAAAAAAACACCACTACAATTTTATTCATCAACAACACGAGTACCAGAAAGCAGTCACAGAGATAAAAACTACTGAGCCTTGTATGTGATTTTTCGGAAAACTACGAAAGTAAATTATCAGAAGAGATTCAGTCAATGCATTTAGGGGCCTCAAAATCTCAAATTAGTCTTCACACTGTGTAACGTGGCAGATTTCAAATCTGTCAAATCAACAAAAAGTTTTTAGTGCTGAAGGCGACACGCGCGGCGGTTCGCCATTCGTGTCTGAGGGCTGACTGAAGACGGGCACGAATCTTTTATTTTTTCGTTTAAAATCTAATGAATAGTTGAGAGGCGGCAGAAAGGGACTACAGCCGAATGGGGCGTATGTTTTGTGTGAGTTTTGGCATGTCGCGAGTGTCACGTGCTAAAATGAAAGTTCCTTTGTTCTTGTTATAGGGTTTTGCATATGGCGCATGTTGGGAGAGGTGGGAAAACGCACAAGCGAAATAATCGCCGGATAGCGGAAAGTATCTCGACATTTGCACGCTGGGGCGTCGACACCCTTTAGGTTAGATATTCATTTCCCACATTAGTGTTTCAGAGGGCAGCAACAAACTTCATCGCCAAGAAATCTACGAACATCAATCATCAACATCAGCAACAACGTTTGAATATTATACAGGAGCTAAGGCTCCTAGCGGCGTCGTCGGTCGGAGCTGGGTGTGTCGGCGATTCGGCTGTACACCTCCTCTCCGTGCCCGGCACCTTCGGCACTAGCTGGTCATCGCCGCGCCACCGCACAGTGGTCGATTTGAATTATCTAGGAATTAATATTTTTTTTTTTAAATGTTACCAATTACAACCGCTACATTTTATTTATAATGGTAATGATCTGTGTGCTTAGAAATATAAATATTTTTATCCTAACCTCACGCGTTTATTAGAAAAAAAGTATTTAGTTTTAACTGGCAACGATTGTGATTATTGTTACTCAAAGGTACGAACTATATTATAAATGGTTTTTTGTACGTAATTATGCATCGTAATTAAATGTATTTTGGTGTTACATTATGTCGATCCGAAAATTTGACGTTTTACACATAGTACAATGTGGTGACAATGTTAAGACTGCTGATTTTATTTTATTTTATGTCTTAATAAGACTGAATTTATGATCATGTTGATTAATTTGTAAACTTAAAATTCATGTGTATAAAGAGCCTAAGTTTTTTTTTATGGATAGTTTACTTTTAGGCCCGGAACTACGTTATGCGGGCGCACGCGCGGGTCGTGCGCCCGCATAACGTAGTTCCGGGCCTTAGACTTAAGGAAAACATTGTGATTTTGTTAAATTACTTCTTAAGAAGACTGAATTTATTACCAGCTTGAATAATTTGTATACGTTCCTATAATACCAATGATTGATCACTTGTTTCGTTAATTTAGATAGGATTTTGATGATTAATAATGTTACTTAGAATGATAGTTATAATAATAACTTTACATTCTAAGGTCTTGTAAACTATCCCTTACAATTTTGTTACTATCGGTTTTGTTACTGTCCCTGAAATTTTTAAGACAAATTTAAAGATTTTATTGTATTTTTTTTTATCTTATTAGACTTCTATTGTGTCTAGGTTAAAACAATAAATATTAACGTTTTCTAATTGTTTTCCTGGTTTAATATATCAAAAATTATGTAAGTATCGTTAAAAATAGATAAACCCGAATATAAATTTAACTTTCTAAACTGTTTCTACTTTATAGGGCCTTATTAATTAATTAAAAACAATGTAAAAGACTGTACTTTTTCAATAAAAATACGTCGAGTGACAAAAAGTGTTATAATTTTATTTCTATTCAACTTTGAATGAGGTAACGTAATGGACACAAATTCAATACTTACCCACATATTTTTGTTTTTTTTTGTGGTAAATAATACTTTAATCAAAAAAAATACAATATTTTAAAAATTATATAATATACTATTTTAATTTAATTCTTTAAACCAACTTACAAAAAAGTATTTTTTTTAAGCCAAACATATTTGTAGGTACCATATTTTTGAAACTCCCCAGTTGACTTGTTTTAGATTATCTTGTATCAAATTGTTTTTATTTTTTTATGTTAACATTAATTTGTTTTAATTTTGTTGTTTTTTTTATTATTAATTAATTTAATCTATACAGAAATAAAATGAACTTGTTGTTTGTTTGTCTAGTTAAAACTTGAGAACGTACTAAACCGCTTTGGGAAAATTTTGATCTTGAAATAATTACCTTTACAAAAGGTTTGTTTTAATTTGAGGCGACTCGAAGTTTGCCAGGCCTCGTTTACATTGAGAACGAATTCTATTGTAAAACTATTCCCACACTGGTACATCAGCTGGTTTAAAAAATAAATACGAATGAAATCATGTTCGAACACAACATCCAGTGAAGAAGTGAGGGTACTTGAAGAAACCCGCACTTTTACGACGACGACGTACAGCTGTTTCCAGTCAACCCGTGACCTCGGCTCTTGCAACAGAGTCGAAACGTCGGGAATAAATACGTAGGTATTGATATCCTAACATAATCGCGTAAGACCCGTTGCCTCAAGTTCATAACATGTTCAGCGATTATTGTTCCATCTGTTGTAAGGAGGTGGTTCACGAGTCGTGTCCCTGGCGCGTCTCGACATCAAGATGGAGTAGTGGAGAAGCGGCAACATCGCAGCGCCTAGAACCAACGCGCCGAATGACGGTTTGTGAACTAACCTGAAACAAAATGTACGTAATTGTTTTGAACTGCATAATACTTGGCTTATATATATTTATATTTATTGTAGAAGAGAAACCTTTGGCTGTCCCAATAGTCGAATATTAAAACAACAAAGAAACTTAACATCGATATGTATAGACCATAATATGATTCGATAATCATATTATGGTCTTGTTTTACATTTACAGACTTTTGAAAACAGCAATTTTTTTTCGGTATTCCAAATATTACTCTAATCAGCGATTTCGGGTGAATAGGCTTTTGAAAATCCCCCCGAACGGAAACGCCACGCGACCCTTCTAGCCTGCTTCTGTAAGGACGGCGAGTAGCTGCCATCCTCAGGCCCCCATCATGGAGGTCTACTCCACCCTCCGTCGGCCCACTGCCCGCCGACTTCGGAACTCAGCGGGGAGGGTACGCTTCCTCTCCCTCTGGGTAATTTTTTAGTGTTAGAATAAATTTCTTGAATCCTAATCAATTTTACTTAAATTATCTAACCCACATAGTAATTTATTGTGGTTAATGTAAGCCTACATTGATGTGCATATTTTATACCTATAGAGACATTTATGAAAGTTATGTAACTATGAAAATATTGTTGAAACTGTTGAATGTATGCTTACCAGGGTGCTGATATGACGAATAGCGTGTACGAAAATGATAGAACTAAGTTGATCCAGAATCTTGAGCACCGTCTCAGATTGCTTGATACCCAATTACACTGTAATACTGAAAATAGAACGAAGTAAATATCTATAGTTATTTAAACTTGAATTTCAACGCCACAAGGCATGTTCAATTTTAAATACATCTACCTACCACATAGAAATCTAGTCTTATCGCTAACTCTTATGATTCTTTTTTTATATTTGGTGTGTGTTACATTTAGCGACTAGACATCAAGACAGCATTGTAGGTATTTTGCGGTCTAAAAAAGCTGTTGACTAACTATTAGTATTTATTACAAATAATATGCCTGGGTCTCCCAGCAAGACAAGAGTTTTATTGCCAGGTTCTTTCTCTCGGTTCTACTTATTGCTTTGCGAATCTGGCAGTACATGTAAATACAGAAGCAATGATATTTTTTATTTTAAGTTCTTACTGACGTTTGTAAGAGCCATTTAGTGACCTATACAAACAAATAAATAAATCATTTCATTTCATTACAAGGAGACATCCAGCGGTTTGGTCGGTTCAAGTTCAACATGCTCACCTCACAGCTAGGCCGCGAATGGAGCAGTCTATAAAGGCGCATTTACATTGGTCGATAGCGCCCGCAGGTCGTTAACCCGTTTTTATTGGCAGTAAACCATATCCAGCTATTCGTGCCATTCCCCCCATACATGCTATCGTCCAAGTTTTGGATCGCCGTAATTCATTACTTGCTGTCGCGCATGTGGGGTTACGGCCGAGTTATAGACCAATGATACAGAGCCTAGAAAGTCAAAGGCAAAGTACAACTTACATAATGATACCCAATCTGGGTGTAAAGTCATAGCCGATGCAAAAACTTGTATAAATCCAAGGAGTCTGTATTTCCATGTGTGAATGTTTGCATCACGCCTCTCCAAATCGTAAAGCTGTTTGAGATTATAGGAGCCTTTCCGGAACAGACATATAGGGTCTGCTGTTGGGAACCGTGAAGCGCTATACGCTTGTAAAACACCACTTTCTAATATCCCCACAGCAGTGTACTGAAACAGAATTATTAGGTAACATTCAATACGTACAGCTACATGCGTCTGCGGCTCTATTCGTGTGGCAGTTTTTCTGTTAGGTAACAAATCCTGTGAGAACCTACTATCGGGTATCACTGCAAGCAGGTCATGCTGGCAAACGAGGCGGCCGAGAGGGTGAGGGAGCGTACCCTCCCCATTTTGTAACATTTAATCCCATCGAGATTGTTATAATGCGTTCCATAATATAAAGGATAAAAAACGGCCTTATCGCCAATAGCATAGTCTTATTGTTCGTATTATACTCACAATATCATCTTCACGCCCAGCGTAAGAAAAATGTACTCGCATATCCCCAATTTCATGTTCTAAAGGGCTCTCTCCATGATAGTAGAAACCTGAGTGCAATTTGATGTCACTCCGTTCTGGTCTAGAGTCTGACCAAATTTCGTAATAGTCGTTCACTTTGCGCTTCACATCTATGCCTGGAAATCATAATTACTACCTACATTATTGTCTAGTATTTTCACCCAACCAATAAGTTTAAACTATAATAAAAGAAAACAAATATCGACGAACGAAAGAACGGCAAAGTGACGTAGGTACGCGGGGCGCGAAAACTGATAGCGTGCGTTCCGGGCAGCGCATTAATATTGTTGTAAATATGTTCCTAGCGGACGCCAGCAACTTGGTCCACGCGGTATTTTTGCACTAGCATACCTACATTTTACGGAATTGAACCTTTAAGGTATTTGCTCTTGTATAGAGTCGATTGGCGTTTACACTGAGTCTCTAGCTCTTACCGTTCTCGAGTTGAAAGTTGTTCACGGACGGACGGACATTACTGTTGTATAAGTGATTTTCGTTTCGAAAACCTAAAAGGGTCGTCTATACCTAAATGTCTGAATCCATATCGGCTGCATAATTTGCTATCGTAGCCCGCGTCCTGGTAATATTTTCCATTCTCGTTGCTCGTGCCGCCCGGCCTGGTACATCTTGAATGTGCGCGTCAAATTCGAAATTAAACCTATGATACGTAGGTCACACTATAAGTTTTGCGTGCCTAACTTAAAAAAACAACATGTTAAAACCAAAATATTATGTTTATTCCTTTTTAAAATACTCTCCTTTACATTTTAAACATTTTTTCATGCGATCGAACCATTTTTTAAAACAGGAGGACCACAGATCTGAAGGCATGTTTTCTACGTGCTGATTGAACGCTATCACTGCCTCTTCGGAGTTGGTAAAAGTGAAACCTCTCATCAAATGTTTGATTTTGGGGAAAATACAGAAATCACAGGGTGCTAGGTCGGGGCTATGCGCAGGATGGGTGACGAGTTGTACTTTTTCGGAAGGTAAAAATGACTTTTGTTTTGTTGGCCGTGTGTGAAGCGTTATCATGATGTAAGAGAACGCGGTTTTTGGGTCATCTTTCGCGAACTTTTTCTAACACCCTGGGTAAACAAATGGTAGAATACCACTCGGCTTTAACACTCTTTTGATCTTCAAGTGGAATTGTACAGATGGGACCCGTAGCTGAGAAAAAAAACGCGATCATTTTTTACCAACGTTTCTCGCCTGCCTCACTTTTGTTGGCTTGTTCTCATTTTCAAACACCCATTCACAAGATTGCTGTTTTTTTTTCGGGTTCAAAACAATCAATCCACGTTTCGTCTCCTGTGACAATGTCATAAACAGCATTAGAATGTCCGTGGTCGTACTTCAGTAGCATCTGTGTGCACCATTCCACGCGAGCCCGCTTCTGCTCCGCGTCAGTTCATGAGGGATCCAACGACAACAAAGTTTCCGAACTTTCAATTCTTCGTGTAAAATTTTCTGGATGTGACTCATACCAATCCCCAATAGTCCTCGAATTGTCTCATAGGTAATCCGCGGGTTTTCTTCAATTAACCGCTTAACAGTAGCCACATTATTTTCGTTTACGGCAGTTGAAGGCCGCCCTTCACGAAATTCGTCATGTAAAGAAACTCGACCTCTCTCAAATTCAGCAAACCATCGCCTCACGGTGCTCAAACAAGGTGCTTCTCTCCCAAAGGCATTTTGAAGACGAGCGGCACAGTCTTGCGGAGAGAGAGAACTTTTAAAATCATAAAAAATCATCGCTCTAAAATCTTTTCGACTTAATTCCATTTTCGTTGCATACGTAGAACTTTGATGTGTGATAAAAAACAATTGACAAATGATTTCCCGCCAATTGTTTTTTTTTATTACTAAGAAGGTTGCAATGTTTAAAAAAATATAACATTCGAAATTCAAATAGTTCCGATTAGCTAGAAGTACAAAACTTTTAGTGTGCCCCATGTATAATTCAATTCGCGTAAGAAGAACGCTGAGCGAGACACCCTCTTCCTTCCGAACAACCCGTGCCGGGCAGAGATGCCACTCCCACACAGTGGATAGCATGTTCGCGAGAACCGAACGTTTTAAACGTTCGTTTCTCTGCCGAACGATAGTGGCCTGGAATGCCCTGCCTGTGCACGTGTTTCCTCCCACATATAATCCTGGGTTCTTTACGCGGAGCGTGAAGAGGCACATCAGTAGGTCGTAAAGTTGAGGGCCACTCTATATAGTATTGCGTGCTGTGAGAGTGGCCCACAATCGATACACGTCGTCACGACTTACCACCAGGCGGGCGGAGTCAATTTGGCGAACCAAATATAAAAAAAGAAAAAAAAAAGAGTGAGAGGGGTGTGTTTGCGCATCGGTACTCTCTCTCTTACTCGCTGTTACCGCCATAAAGATCGATAAATAGCCTACTGCGCAGCTTGAAGGTCAGCGTTCTTATTATAAGAATCAGGATATATTATCGTCTAAGATATTCGTAGGAATCAAATTATTATTCTCAGGAGCAAATTTGTTTAATTAAAATTAATACTGATGATGAATAACGTGTTTATTTGGATAAGTAAGGTGTATAATAGACCTCTGCATACCCTTTAGGGAAGACATGCGTGATTATTGTATGTATGTATAATAGTAGGTACTTCTGAATCTAAATATGTACATACTTACCTAAGTACAACCATCCAATTTTGACATTCTCAGCAACATGAGTCTCACTGAACAATGGCATAGATGGTGGGTTCTCATGACCTGGTCTTATATAGAACAGTGACGACTCCACAACATAATCTCTCCAGTCTTTGTGATACCAGTATGTTTTGCGAGACTCTTCTGCAGGTTCACTTATAAAGTGTTCTTGCTCCCTGTAAATATTTTATTACTAGTTCATTTTAGACTTCTATACTTTGCTTAAGCAAAAAAAAAGAAGTCTTATAATTTGACCCTGTCCGTCTGTTAACACCCTCTAGCGGTCAAACGGTAAACGATATAGAAAAACCAACTAGGTATATCGACTCAGAACATACGATAACTGGAACCATGCTAAAAATTGGAGCTCTAGCACTTCCGGTTTAGAAACTAGCTCAACTTCCGGTTTTTTAACATGCGACATCCGGTTCAATAATTATATTTTAGATGCGTGTTTAAGTATAGAAGTCTATTCTCAGAATCACTAGTGATTCTTTGCTTACTTGTTTACAGATACATTTCCCAGGTTTTCAGCCACATGATTATAAAATTTGAACCAAATCGACTCAGCAGCCGGTGTGTCATGGTCAAGCAAGCAAAGAAAACAAAAACCGGCCAAGTGTGAGTCGGACTAGCAGGATACCGTAAAATTTCAACTTTCTAAATATCAAAGTTCATGAGATACAGCCCAAGATGAATGGCCAGCAGTCTCAATAATAGGGTTCCTGTTTTACCCTTAGGGTACGAAACCCTAAAAAGGAAAATTTTCGTCTAAATTGTACAATTTTTAAAAACACAGTTTGAATAACAAACAGCCTTCTGAATATAATTCTAAAACCTAAAAGGCTTACGTTGATTCCTCAAGCCATTGGTACATCTGTACTCTCTTTCTCAATTTCACTGCCTGCACTTGAATATTGTAATCTGGTTCAGATATTGGCTCCAGAATTCTTAGTGGGCCTAGAATATGAACAACTTTGCCTTCATACCGAGCAGATTCATCACTCGTATACACATCAATACTTTCTGCTGCTCCCACAAGCTCTTCTAACATCAGATTACTTTGAATAGTTTGGCTCTGTGGAATAATTATAAGCTTGTGGAACAAATATCAAATTTACAGCACAACAAATATATATATGAGTAAAATTCTTACCTCTGCCCAAACTAAGAAATAAGTTACACCAGAAAATAAAACAAGGCTTAATAATGTTGTAAACCAAGTTTGTTTGAATTGATTTTTAACTGTAGTCCAATCAATCATTTTTTAATCCCAAATGATCCTGTTTTTTAGGTATAAAATGTTCACAGGTTCTGTAAAATGAACACAACACAAGGGAATATTTGAGTGTTGTTTTGATAATGTTCAATTGTATATTTACTTTACTCCATCGGGTATACAATGCTATTTAGAATTTTAATTTAAGATACATGGGTCCTTTCACCTTAACTAGGACATTTAATATGGACTATAGTCCAACAAAATACTTTGATACTTTGTCTTTTATTTATCTATGGTGTGACGGGCGGCAGGATTTACGGAAAATTCATCAAGAACAATTCAGTGAATACACAGTTCGTCGAATATTGGCAGGCAACTCCGTCACAAGTACCGTTTTAAAATGTTTTGTAGGTACGTAAGAAAAAACCCGCCTTAGCTTCTAACCTAATCTGTCAGTCGGGCTCTGAAGTGCTCTGAGATTCAAGGTGCCCAAAGATTCGATGAAGCTTTAGGCGAATGGTATTTTGGACGAATCGTGCTTAGAAAAATTAATTGTTCTCTAATAAGAATAATTTTCCGCCGGCAGAGCCAGAAAATTGACACTTGACTGTTTATGATCAAATAACTTTGAAAAGGCTGGTGAAAAGACAAGAAACTCAGTTTTGCTTAGTGTTAATTGTGGTGAAAGTTTGTGACGATGTCAGGATATAATCGGCGAAATTCGTTGTCCAGAAAACCGTTGAATTAAAATTGGTACCTACTTACACAATTTCAATTTACGATGATAGAAACTTTTCACACGGGCAGAGTTGCGTATTCATATATTCTAAGTTCTAACGTTACAGTACCTATCAAATCATCACCACAAAATGGAGATACACACTTGATAATGATACACAACACAGTTTATTCAATTTCAATTTCATATTTTCAAGCAAGTGTTGAGTGAGTGTTGACCATTTTGCCATTGCCAATTGCCACAGATCTAATAGAGATACTATGCCAATTGCCATATGATTTGACAAATGACAATATTAATTGATTGCCTGACCACCCACTTGAAATTGACTGACATGGAAGTCATGTTTGTTTTGACTGACTAGTGGTGAACATTTGCCAGCTTGCAAAACACAGAATGTTATTTTTTATTGTCTGTTTTGCGAACTCTCACTGGCGAATTTCAGAATCCACCAATAAGATTCTCGCAACAGCGGACTCTCGTTTCGAGCCTTATGTTTGAAAATCCGCTATATCTGAATGCAAATTTAGCAGTCTTACATCATAACAGAGACCAATTACTTGCAAAGAGTGAGTAAGTAATGCACCTCTGCCTACACCTTCCGGGATACAGGAAAGACAGAATGAAAGAAAGCCTGCCATAACGGAAAACAATTGACAAATTGGAAGGCGGTATGGTCAAAAGAATGCCCTAGAAGAAGCCGAAGGATAAATAAAGATGATTCGATTGACTGTGTATGGTCTTAGGATTCTAGCCTGTCCCTTAAATGGGAAAATTAGAAAAAAAAAATTTGATTGACAAAACTGACATTGACTTTTAAGTACCTACTTTTAACTACCTATCTATTCTGATAGATAAGTTTGTTTGTTGTTTGTTTACTTTTTCTTGTTTCCCCTGTGAAACTTAATATGACTAATACTACTAAAATATCCAAACGTAATTTTTAAATATGTATTTTTGGGTTAAACCTGTAAAGTTTTTTATGACCATAATGAATGAACAACGGTATTCTGCCAAAATAACCTGTAAAAAAAAATATCACACTGCTCCCTTCTTAGAATTCTACAGAAAAATTACAGGTATTAAACAAATTAAGTACTTTATTAGTACCTTAACCGTTTCCAGTTGATCGTTTTTCTTTGATGCATACAGTTACAAGACCGTTACTGGTTAATTTATTTGACAGGAGAAACAATCTCGGAACAACATTTCCAAATTTTAAAAAAGAGACATCCGCATATAGATGAAATAAGCCATGAACGAATACAATGCACATTACAAATACTGGCAAAGTTCAGTATCACACCTGAAGAGGCTTGTCAACATTTGCACTTACTGAGCATGAACCCAATAACAATGGATAACTATGGGGAAATACTTAAAGAGTGTGGCTTTATTAATATTTTGCCTAAACATATAATAAAGTGAGTACCATGGGTTATTTATAACACCAATGACCCATATACCTTTATATTAAACTTTACATCAATTTTGTTTGGTATTATAAATTATACAGCTTAGAGGCCAACCTCACTTGTAAGGGGTGCATCTACGGAGTCACGAATGAAGCTCTGGCAAACAGAAGTCCCGGTGAGCGGCCATCGACCCTATTGAACCTTGTAATAGGATGCAAAATGTGCATGGGACCAACAAAAATTATAATGAATGTTAAGGTGGATAATTTAAAAAAAGCAATTGGAATGATTTTTTGTACATTTTCAGATATCATACACTTGCTAGATCTCGAACCATAGCTCAACTAAAAAAAGAGGGATTACTTTCCTCAGATATAATTCTAGAGCAAGCTATTTTAGACAAATTCTATGACTGGCCAGACAGTGGCAAAACTTTACAAAACTTTTCCGATTCCAAGTCATCCTTCTGTAAGTAATTATTTAAAAAATATACAAATTTAGTAACAAGGAACTGCACAACTAATCATAATCATAACATAGTATAAAACAAAGTTGCATCCTCTGTCTGTCCGTCCCTATGTATGCTTAGATCTTTAAAACTATGCATCGGTTTTAATGCAGTTTTCACCAGTGGATAGAGAAAAGCTTTAGTATAGTTGTCAAGGCGGATTTGCGTGGGATTTGAAACTCCAACCTTCGTAAGAAAAGTGTGATGAATTAATCTAAAGTGTGTCATAATATGGTTATCCTACTAATATTATAAACGTGAAAGTTTGTGAGTATGTATGGATGGATGGATGTTTGTTACTCTTTCACGTAAAAACTACTGAATGGATTTTAATGAAACTTTACAATAATAGAGCTTATACATCAGAATAACACTTAGGCTACAATTTATAAAGATATTGTGTGAATTGTTCAAAATATGACGCGGCGCGACGGGAACGAAAAAAAATCCAAATTACCACGCGGACGAAGTCGCGGGCTAACTATTACAAGAAGACGATGCTGCAGTACAAATCTGGTGTGTACAAAGTCTCAATGTTTATTAAATACAAATTATTACTTTTTCAGTAACAATACGTACCAGTGTCTTACAAAGATATCTATATTGGAAACTGTCTGTATGTGCCAATGAGTTCCAAAAATACTGTAAAAATTACCTTCCACTAAAACACAAGCCAATGTCAGACATTCAAGAAGCAATAAATATAGCTATAAATGATATAAAATTTGATAATATAGCTGTTAGAAGAAATGGTTTCATCATATCCGCAGATCCTTTACATACAAAGTTATTATTAGAAAATGTACAAACACTAGCCGGGAAGAACATTCGCGAGGTGCTTAAAGCGGAGCCAGCTATTTTAAAAAACAACTATAATTCTGTTATGAAAATACGTGATATCTTAGAGGTGAGTTTAGTAGAAAATAGTAGTAAAATCGGAGTTATCTTGTTGTGGTAAATAACATGCTATGGTATTATAATTATGTCTGTCTACACATGGTGCAGAGGTGCGTTGCACACCCAAATAGTCAAAATAAGCAATATAATTTGTTTGATTACCTGTCCATCTATTTCATAATAATATGTGCATTGAATAAAGATTTCTTCCCAATGAGGTAGACAGACAGTTTATTGGTGAGTATAGACCTGAGCATTTATTTACTTGTAACAGAACAATGAGGCACTCTATGTTAATCACCCTGTGACGAACCAATTCTCGAGCACACTTGCCGTTTTGTTACAGCATAATTATGCAAACCAACGCAGGTATTGGTGCCACGGCTCTACGAAATGAGTTGTGGGTCCGACATAGTGGGCAATAGTAGGCACTAAAAAATTAAAAGGTAGTGTAAAAAGAGGAATGATACTATGAGGCGGTCATGACTGGCTAGACTAGTCAAAGCTTGCTAAAAAAATTAGATTATAACAAAACAAGCAAGGCGCCCTTCACTATCGCAGTGAAGGCATAAGACGACTTCTTACTATTATGTGATATCACATGTCTGCACTACTGGGTTACTAGCTTTATTATTTGACAGATATTCTCATACAAAACATTTTTTGAAAGATATATGTACCTTATTATGTAATAAGGAAAATTTTCAGTGTATCTTGTGTAGTTTTTCTGTAAATGAGGCTCAAACTTATGAAATTTTAGAAAAAGTAAATTTTTGAATCGTGACTGAGAGAAAACCATACTAAATAAAAATAAAAAAAATACATTTTATAACAGAAAATGGAGTCAAGATTCAGAAAATATAAAGTTTTTTATCTACATAGTTTTTTAAAATACTTAAAATCAATATCAAAGTTGAAAATTTTACAATGGAATTACACTGGAACTTTTTTTAAATGTCGTAATGTTGCAAAATATTTTAATATTTTTGTTTATTTATTTTATGAAATTTATTGTAATATTCTCACTCGCCTAAAATTTTGCGACATTAAAATATTTTATAGAATTTTTTACCCATACATTTTCTATGGGAATTTCAGAAACTTTAGGTCCATGGTTCTCAGGAACCACTTGACCGCCGATCGAAATTATTTCGGCTATGGTGTTTATTCTGTACCAAAATTCTATGTGCCAAATCATAACTTTCTAGCACTTGTAGTTCTCGAGTTGAAAAGTGCGGACAGACGAACAGGACCGGACTATAAGACTTCTCTTACATAGTATACTTGTCAGTCTAAAAGGTACAAAGAAGTCTAAAAGGTACAAAGCAAGAATACGGGTAAATGCACACTCGCAGTGAGCATTACGCCATTATATTGCACGAACGTGCTTGTTACCTGAGCTTGTAATGAATTCATAAGAACATTACATTACATAGAAATGGTCATGAGAGTTCTCACATCTACTCCACCCTAATATCTAGTAGGCATTTTAACCATATATTTTGTTAGTCCCTTGAAACGATTTTTACGGTCCGAGGTATATGAAATCTTTTTCACACTGCTTACAGGAATACAGAATACCATATGAGGCACAAAATAAATGTTTGAAGGTGTATTGTATGCGGCCAGATACTGTACAAGAGCGTTTGGAATCTTTACGGAACTCAAAGGAATATCAAATTTTATGTACTAATCCAAGGGTAAGAATAAATTACAATTTTAATACCACAATTTGATGGTCTGGCTAGTATCTCAGAGCAACTATAATCTATACTATGTATATAATGGTTGATCTGAGGCTAGTATTGGTTGGATATCGAAATAGAAGCTATAGACTAGTAACGCCATCTATAGGGCAATCGTGTAGATATTTTGTCAACCTTCACTTGTTCTTATTGTCCACTAAGGGGACTTTCATTTCTTGCTGTCTGTCCTCACTCGAAACTTGGCACACCCATATCTCGAAAACGCCACATTCGATTTAGATAATTATTTTTGTAAATTGTACTGCTTTAATAGAATAGGTGCAAGGGAAATTTATTGTGACCAGAAATGTACTGGAACTACCCTTCGGAGACAGGAGTGGGGAACTTGTGTGAATCGGAGTGTGTTGTGCGACCTTAGCTTATTATAAATATTATATTTGACTAGTGGTCGCCCTATGGTCGAAAAGTAGACCTCGCGAACATTAAAAGTATTTTTATGTGATTTCCGCCCTCCCTACTATAAAACAAGTAAGCAAAGAATCACTAGTGATTCTGAGAATAGACTTCTATACGTAAACACGCATCTAAAAATATAATTTTTGAACCGGATGTCGCATGTTAAAAAACCGGAAGTTGAGCTAGTTTCTAAACCGGAAGTGCTAGAGCTCCAATTTTTAGCATGGTTCCAGTTATCGTATGTTCTGAGTCGATATACCTAGTTGGTTTTTCTATATCGTTTACCGTTTGACCGCTAGAGGGTGTTAACAGACGGACAGGGTCAAATTATAAGGCTTCTTTTTTTTGCTTTAGCAAAGTATAGAAGTCTAAAAACTCACACTAAAAATTTTTTTTCTAGTAAAGGAGTACTTGTGCCAACTTTCGTGGAGATCGCCTAATTTAAGAGGGCCGCTAGCCCGAAAAAACATTCAAATGTTATTTGACCTTATTTACCCTTGTTTCCCCCCAATCCAAAAAGCTCACAACGAAAAAATTGTATTAAATCAAGGAACACTTGTGCCAAGTTTCGTGAAGATCGGATACAAACTGTGGCTGTTAGTCCAGAACACGGACGGACGAACGGACGAAAGCAAAATTGTCCAATCTAGAAATGTAGACGCTTCGCTCGCTTCACTCGTTCGGTCAATTAAATGTCAGTCTATTGTAGCAACCTAAAAGGGCAGTTTCATTTATAGGTTATGGGCCCAGCGCGCTTCCACTGTGCCCTGTTAGAAAATCTATCTTCGGAGATTACCGTGTACATTATCTACAGGCAGACAGACAAAATCTTTTTTGTAATTTATTAATCGTTGTATATCGCCCCCAACCCCTACTTATTTTTCGTTAATTTCTTTAAATGAACAGACACATTATTTCTACTCTTTTTATTGTACCAAGTCGTCGGATCCGGTTGTCATACAAACATCTATGGCAGTCGTTTGGGGTAGTTGGACACCTAAATACAACATCCGACCGGTCTAACTACAGAACTTCGATATCGCTTATGGGCTGTGGAGGTCAGATGGCAGGTGCTTCAAGGAAAATATCAAAGTTTTTCTATGTCCATTATTGTCCATCATAACTTTTGAGCACCCACTACCAATTCACTCTGCATCACCCTAAGGGTGACTGTTAGATAATACCCATGGCATTAAGTCCGCCTTTTTACTACGAGTACAACTGTGCACAGTGTAAAATAAAAAATAAGTTAAACCGAATCGCAGTTAGACTGGAAAATCGACCGCACCAATTGATCGAAAAGTCACGGTAGATGATTATATAGAAATATGTCCGTTTTGTTCTCCAGGTCCTGTATATGGTTGTACATAAAAATAAAATGATGTCCCGCCTTACCAAAATACAGAATGCAAATAAACAATGTTACAGTTTAAACCACCTCGTGTCGTCCAACAAAGTATTCAATACGTAAGTAACTATTACTAGCTGTCACGACGTACTTCGTATCCCCTCAAAATAAACTGTGTTTAAAACCTTTCTTGAACTTCCACGAATATTTCAAGACCAAAAATAGTCCAATCGGTCCCACTATTGTCAACGAACAGCAATGGAACTAATTTATTTGTAATCTATGTAGTTTTTGTTTTGTAATGTCAGTTTTGACGTTTTTCAATGTAATGTTATTTAAACGCCTTATTGAAACGCCATCTTACACTTGGCAACCTGTAGGTAGATACAAAGAAAGACGTCTAGCCATACCATAGAGGTCATTACTTTGCAGTTATATCGGCAGCTTTGGCGATAAAGTTTGTGGCAGAGACATCGCTGTTCTAATAACTTCGTCTTTGGACAATCTTAGTAGAGATGTTAAAGTAACAGAGTTAAGATCTCAATTGTTAACAAATCTAAGGAGACACAAGTTCTGGCTGCACGCTGCTATCAACGTCATAGATGAAAACATCCAGTTCTTGAAGAAAAAGTTCCGTGATCAGGCCATATTCGATAATTGTCAGATATTGCTGTACCCTGTGTAAGTATTTGACACTATTCTCTAACGCTTATTCATAATGAAACGTTATTAGTAAAAACCTTATTAGTTAAAAATGATTTGTTTAGATCCAGAAGAGCTCAAGAGAATCTTCTGTCTCTGTCAGGTGTACAAGAGAACAGATTGTGTCCCTTTCTTTTATGACAATTGGTACCCATTTGAAACCTCTGATAACTCATTATGAATAAGACCTATTTTAACGGTATTTTAAACCTCTGAAAATTCATTATGAATAAGGGGGTTAGTATTTAAACAAATCCATAAGTTGTTTTTTTTGGCCATATTATGCACTGGTAAAAAATACTTTTCTCTTAGATGATTTTAGGACACAAAAATGTGAAATTTATGGTCAAAATGGTATGAACCATGTATTTGTATCAGTTATTTACTTCTCATAGTACAATCTCTGCTTAGTTTGATATCTTACAATTAGGTATGCAATGGATGTTGCAGAAAACTGAGCGGTGTTAAATTTTGGAACGACAACGATTTATTTTTTTATGTTCAAACTTTTTTTGTATTTTTTTTGTTCTAAACCACCCTCACGCCACACGTTATCACTGTGGTAAGTTTGAAGGAGATCGGTTCAGGCGTTTAGGAGTATGCGGACAAACGAAATACATGAGTCGCCTAAGATGTATATATGAACCGACTTCAAAAAAAGAAGAAGTTTCTCAATTCGACTGTATTTTTTATGTTTGTTATCTCTCGACTCTATCTTTCGACTGGGTGAACAGATTTCGAATATTTTTTATGTTAATTGAAATTTATTGCTTCCCGTGTCCCATTTCGACAATTATTTCGCCCCTGCTAAATATTTGGTGTCTTTTCATAATACAGGATAGAAGTAGAACACTACATAAACGTGCTCCTAAATATCCGAGAGAGTAACAACGGGCGAGACTTGAACTATTTCACGTTGAACTGTGCCTCTCTCACCGACGACCAAATACTGAGTCTTGTGTTGTACGAAATTGAAAAGAACTATCACTTCAGCGGCGATGGAATATGGTCGAAACAGGATGGGGTTAGAAAAGATTCGTCAGCTTTGAATTGAGATTAGGATCAAATCCATCGAGACAAGGTTTGTATGTTAATAGCAAGAGCTAGTTTGCTGTCAACGTGTAGTTGTAACTTACCAACTGCATTAGGGCAGTTGGTATGCAGTTTTAGTTCGATGATACGCTCATACTATAAGCCGCGCACGATGTGAGTAGGATGGAACCTTATCACAATAACCGCTACGTGCCGTCATCAATCGCTGAAAAATACTGATAACAAAACAGTATTGTAGGTTAATCTACGTCACTATGACGTCATCAACATGGCCGCCAATCCCATTGTCATCTTGCGCGGCTTATACTGCAATCTAACTCCAGATTTGCAGCCGGATTGGAGTTGAAATGATGTCCGTCTGCCTAGAGCCTAATAAAGAATAAATACTTGTAAATTAATATTGTAAAATATAAATAGTTTCTGTTGTTATTGTTTTTAATGGTTGTTAAGATTGTTATGTGATATAACAAAGTGAAATAAAACTAATAAATAAGCACATTGGTAATATAATTTCTCCTCATTATTTATATAATATCTAATAATTAACTTATTGCTTTTCAATTTAACATAAATGCTATATTTAATATCCTAAGCCTACACATGCAGCGAAAATAACGAGATATTATTTTAATAATAGTTCCCTGCTCTCTGTATACATGACATGTAAAAACTTTGGTGTGTGATTTTCACATTGACATATACAGACATTTTTCGGGGGAAGTGCTATCTTGGTGCGGTCGTAACGCAGCGGTGAGTGACTTCATTGCTGTTTTTTTCCGTGTAAACAACGGTACCAATCACCGCTCTCTATGCTAGCTAATTTGTTTATATACAGCGGCGAAGTGATGTCACCACAACGTTGTCTACGTTGTGGTGACATTACTTCGCCGCTGTGTTGTATCCAATTTGGGACGGCACCACTTAGGTACCTAGGAAACCAGAGATAAAGAAGTGCTAGCAAGAGTCTTAATGGTCAAACTATACCTATTAGTTTCGGTGGAACCCGAATATTAACATAAGTGAACCTAGTCAAATTTTAATTTTTAATTGTAGTGTACAGTAGGTAGGTAGGTAGGTTACCTTACATTTTGGGTCTTCGATATAACTAAATATGTGTGCCTGTTTTTCTATAAAATATTCACAATACTTTGGCACATGCTTTGGTCCCATTTACATATCGTAGAGATCAAATATAATTTTATGTGTTGGTATTTAAACTACATAATATTTAACTTAAACTTTGATCATTCGTATCATATGGACTGCCTCGGTTGCGCTGGTACCTAAGTGTATGCTACTGGCGTGCTGCGGTGTGTTACCAGTGTCGAATCAAACATTTGTGTGGTCCGCAATATATGTTTGTTTCGGAGTTTGGGTGTTTACTAAAGCCCGTTATATACCTATTTACAATAACGTAGATATTCTTTTTTATTCTGTAAAGCAAAAAACTAAATTACAGTAGTAACTATATAACGGTATTAACTAGTTTAAATACGGAATTTTAATAAGCTAATTTCATATTCCATATGCTGCTTACAACCATGATAAGTTAAAATTATTGGCACAAATGCTCACAATTTGTTATATATTTACAGTTTTAATACTTACTTAACCCTAACTTACACTTTATCAACGTACTTATTTTATAAAAACTATGGTTGTATTATAATGTCATACACTATCAAAAAGTACACAAACTCGAAAGGGCAAATGCGTATACGTGATGCACACAGTAGTACCTATATAGGTATATGTCTGCCTATACCTATTGGGTATGTAGGTACGCGCGTGTGTAGATTTTATTACTAGGTATCTAAAAATATCCAAATAAAAAGTTAATTTGATTGTTTAAGTAAATTAAGAAATATTTAGGTACTTATATCTGGTTCGATTCCCGGGTCGAATCGGAGTTTGGGCTTTTTCTATGTATATTATGTATGTATTTAGAAATATATAAGTATGTTTATCAGTTGTCTAGATCACATACCACAAGCATAGCTTAGTTTGGGCTAGATAACGTTGTGTGAGAGTGGCCAATAATATTTATTTATTTTATTTATTTATTTATCTATTGAATTAAGTTAAAAGACGTGAGGCTGGAAGAATGTCAAGCTCGCTATAGTTACCTACCCTAATAAGTGCACTTACGTAGGTACTACGCATATACTTAATGTTATTCTAGATTTTGTTTACATTGTATTCCATGATTCGCAGATTTTTCAACATTACATAATATATCGATATCTTAGGGGCAAGGGCAAAGCACGTGTAAGCCATACACCACCGTAACGCTGAAATCGGAGTTTTTGGAATTGGTGGTTTCCGTTACGCAAATCGCATGTGTGTTGACCCTAAAATTACCCGCTTAAATAAAGCCAGTAAATATTTATTTTAAAGTAGGTACACGGTAATCTCTACGGTCACGGGCCTGAATATTAGATACTCTTTGTAACTATCATGCCAACAGGCCGACCAAAGGTACTCCTGGAAAAGTAATTAAAAAAAATACGATACTATTACGATAAAAAACTAAGTTAAACAAAAATACCTATCTAAAACTAACTATTCAATCGAAAGATGAATATCCTAATAAGGCACAAGGAATGCACGAGAAGCGAAGTCTACGAGTATTTTACTCAGTGTAGGTATTAAATATTACTAGTTATACCTACCTAATTATATAAAATAATAATGTATAACTTTTAAATTAACAAGATAACTCTATAAAATAATTAGAGGCACTTACGTACTTATTGATCTATGTTTTAAATATTTACAAATTTCGGATGGTGCTATCCAAAAGTAAAAAAGCTACAAAAATATAAAATTCCAGCTACTATCTAAATAAAATTAAATAATTATATTTATGTAATACTTAATGTTATTGTTTAATTTTATTTCTCGTTTGCTCGCTTTGTACAAATTTATTTATTAGATAACCAGTAAATATATTTGTACGAAACAAATGTTATAAAGCAATATTTACCTATATACGAGATATACATTCTGTCAAGAAAGTACCGGGAAAAGATCAATAACACACAAATTTTTTGTTATTCATCCAAATTTATTGTATCACCTTCTAAGTATTCAGAAACGATACACTTACGTCAACGAATAATCCAATCATCAAAACTTTTATTGGACGCTGTTTCCGGAACAGAGTTCAGTTCTCGCCGCGAATGCTCCTTTCTGTCCTCTACCGATTGAAAACGGGTGCCACGAAATGGTAATTTGAGTTTAGGAAAAAGAAAAAGTTAGCTGGAGCCATATCTGGTGAATATGGTGGTTGCTCGATGGTATTTGTTGAGTGTTTGGACAAAAATTCCTTCACAATAATGGCCTTGTGCGAAGGCGCATTATCGTGGTGCAAAATCCAAGAATTTTCTTTCCACAATACTGGCCTTTTTCGTCGAATTTGCTCTCTTAAACGCCGCATAACGCTCAAATAATATTCTTTATTTACCGTTTGACCTTCCGGCAAGAATTCCGAGTGCACAACACCGCGATAGTCAAAGAAAACAACCCGCACCCGTTTTCAATCGGTAGAAGACATAAAGGAGCATTCGCGGCGAGAACTGAACTCTATTCCGGAAATAGCGTTCAAAAAAAGTTTTGATGATTGTATTATTCGTTGGCGTAAGTGTATCGTTTCTGAAAGAGCATACTTTGAAGGTGATACAATAAATTTGGATGAATAACTAAAATTTTGTGTATTATTGATCTTTTCCCGGTACTTTCTTGACAGAACCTCTTGATTGTTCTATAGATATTGTCAATCTCACCTGCCTATATACTAATACTCCCTTTCGAAATTACTCTAGATACTCATCCATCAATCACATAATACTAGGATAATTTCGAAAAGGAGTATTTCAATTCAAAAAAGGGGGCAACGTTGTGTATGCCTGTCCGGTACTGGGTTCCATCTTGACGACAACAGGTTGGCTGAGATCTGAATGTCTCTCCATCTCGTAGTGCTTTTCATGCGGTACCATCCCGCACTTATCGTAATCCTCTGAAGGGGCGGCGTATCGAGGCGGTTCCTCCTGTAAAGCGCACGCAGAATATTTGTCTTCGTGATCATGTGTCCGATACTCAAGCTTATCTTCGTGACTGTGGGCTTCCATCTGTGGCGAATGAGCCGGCATCATAGGATAGTCTCTAACCCCTAACGGCGGTGGACTGCCCTCTCCATATTCATAAGCGTGTCTGGGCGCGAACATTTGACCGTCATGTCCATTCAGCACAGTTGTGTAAGAATAAGCCGCTGGTTGAGTATTGAAGCCTGGATATCCGCCAGCACTAGACGATAATAGTTGATGAGAGGAAAGTTCGTAAGAGTGCTGGTATGACCAATCTGCTGGAGCAGAAAGCCCATTTTGTGGGAAGGCTGGAAGATTACCGCCTATACTAGAAAAGCTGCCGCCTAATGTTGTAGAGCTTGGTGAACTAGACCCGATATATCCTGTCTTCCGTGGAGGTTCACGTTTACGCCACTTGGCTCTTCGATTTTGGAACCATACCTTTAAAGAAAAGTATTAGTTTAGTGACCAATTCAGGTAATTTTACTATATTTAGATACGAGGGTGGATTGAAAAGTAATCGGCCTAACCAAGAAAATAAATACATAATAAATGAAATATATTTTTATTTTTAACGTAATCACCATCAAGTTCAATGCACTTTTGCCATCTTCCCTTCCAAGCATTTAGCCCGTTGAAAAAAAATGATTCTTCCTTAGTCAAAATATGCGTCTACTGCTGCTTTGACCTCGTCATTTGTCAAAAATCTTTGACCTCCCAACTGCTTTGTTAGGTTAGGGAAAAGAAAAAAGCCTGACGGTGCCAGATCAGTTGAATAAGGTGGATGCGGTAACAGTTCAAAGCCACAGTTGTGAATTTCTGCCATTGATTGGACAGACGTGTGAACACGAGCGTTATCTTGATGAAACAGGACTTTTCTTCTGATCATTCCTGGATGTTTTTCTTTTATATCCTCTCGTAAACGACGTAGTAAGATGAAGTAATAATCAGAGTTTATAGTCGGACCCCTTTCAAGATAATCAACCATAATCACACCCTTCGAGTCCCAGAATACTGAACACCTTACTTGCCGACAAAATCGACTTTTGGGGGGTGGTGAACCAGGTCTTTTCCACTGTTTTGATTGTTGTTTTGTTTCCGGTGTACAGTAATGAACCCATGTTTCGTCCATAGTAACAAAACGATTCAAAAAATCACATTCATCAGCTTCAAATAACTCCAAACAGTCTCGTGCAATAGTCAATCGCATCCTTTTTTGCTCAACTGAAAGCAGTCGCGGAACCCACCTCGCAGACACCTTGTGGAAACCCAACACGTTGACTATTATGTTTTGAGTACGTTCATAAGAGATGCCTATAATCTCGGCTATCTCTCTAATTTTCAATCTGCGGTCTCCCATAATTAAGTCGAGTATTTTTTTAACATTTTCAGTAGTGGACGTCGACGGCCTTCCAGAGCGGGGTTCGTCTTTCACACTCTCTACCACGCTTGAATTCTGCTATCCATTTTTTGACGGTTGAATATGAAAGAGCGCAATCCCCTAATGTACTGACCATATCATCATGGATGGCTTTTGATGACAGCACCTTCTTATGGAGGTACTTAATGACGGCACGCTGCTCGATTTGCTCCATTTGCGGATATGATATCAGATTGCTTTGTTAATCTTTATATATATAATTCTACTGTACGTGTGTATGTAATTATAAAAAACTGCTAACCGGCTGTACCGATGTTGATGAAATTTGTTGTGTGTGTTCAAGGGGATTCGAGAATGGTTTAGATTCACAATTTCGTTCTTTTTTTTTAGCGGACCCGACAGACGTTGTCCTGCAAAAAAAAGAAAAAAAGAAACAAATTGTGAATCTAAACTATTCTCGAATCCCCTTGAACGCTCGCAAAAAATTTCATCAACATCGGTCCAGCCGTATAGGAGGAGTTCAATTACAACGTCTGTCGGGTTTGCAGGACAACGTCTGTCGGGTCCGCTAGTAAATTTATAAAATTAAAACTAATTATCGCACACGTTTCAAACTTCACACAATTAACAGGTCTGAACTGAACTAAATAATGTAGGTAGATTTGATTTTTAGAACTAAATGGATCAGTGTTAGGCCGACTACTTTTCAATCCACCCTCGTATATTAAATAATACGTTGATATTCGCTGACTAACCTGAACTCGTGATTCAGATAAGTTGAGTTTTAGAGCCAATTCCTCTCTAGCAAAAACGTCCGGGTATGGCGCTCGCTCGAATGCTCTCTCTAACTCTTCTAGTTGGTACGCTGTAAACGTTGTCCTGTGAACAAAGGGAATTTGAAAATTATAAAATGTATAAGATATGTATCGTAAAATCTTCAGTCCCTTCATCAAACCAACTTGTTTTAGCATTCTCAATTATACATTCACAAATAAAACTACTCTTATCATACTAGGGCGCATCTACCATCTGACGCGTGCAATATGGCTCCGGGCTTGCGCACGCGCAGAAATTGATTGAGCGTGAAACGAAATTCACCCCCGTCGAGTGCGTGCACTTATAATTGCCTGCCAATTGACTTTAAACGTATAGTGGTATTTTAAGTACCTACTTATTAAAATTGTTTCATCACATATCACTTGATCTATTACCTACATCATGGACTGATCGGATCATGTCGACAGACGAATTACGTACCTACCTAAGCTTACCTAAATATTAAACTGTCTCTTAGTCAATTATGTCATTGTTTTAGCCTATAATAATAGGTACAGTACAAACTACTGATAAAGATATTTTGGTTATTTTGAAATTAGGGATTTTACCTACTTAAATTCGAAGGTATTAAACTTTAAGAACTACTTATAGTTGTCCTACTATTTGGTGTAACAATTCGGTAGGTACGTTTAAAACTTGTAAGATTGTAGATATCGTACAGAACGATCTCCGAGATGGTGTTGCAACTATACTCACAATACATTATACCCCTCAGTTCACTAGATGGTGTGATAAGGCAATTGACTTCCCGCATCCATACGGGTAATTAATCTGTACGTACTTGTCGCAATATCAACTTTATTTCTTTGAAGCCTTCATCACTGTTCTTATAGACTAGTGTACCCCCGCTGAGGTTCTCGTCTTAGTTGCCATCAGGGTGTTAACTCATAATAAATTTAAGTTTTATTTACAGCTTTATCTGATGTATGCATGTAATAGGGTAGAAGCCCCTCTATATTAAATAACGGTAAAGTTATAGATTCAAAAAATACGTTGTTATACTACGTTCCCAATAAATGGTAAAAATGAATAAAAATTTGATATTGCACAAATATAAAATTACATACCTACATTCATTAATTAAATTCTATTTTAATGGCTCTTGGCTCCTAGTAGCAACTTGGCCAGGAATAAATAGAGACTTGGAACTTAAACTAATGATGAGCCATATTTTAGTAGTCGTAATGATTAGTGACAGCAAATGAAATAGTTTTTATGTGTTAACCTACCTATATGTATTGGTTAACTAATGCTGGTTTAACAACAACAAAATTATATATTTAATAATGGTAGGTACCTTGATAGATAGGTTAGGTACCCACCTATTATTACTTTAAGAAAAAACTACTATCCTAGCCGTCAAATCATGAAAACACGAGGTCTCCAATCAGCTATCATCATCTTTACCGCATCTAATAAATAATTTTAATATTATGCCGATCAGAATCCCATTCATTATGCCATATGGTATTTATCACAATATAAAAATCATCGTATTAGCTATGCAAATAATAAACTAGGGGTGTTGTTCGATGATACGGTAGGAGTAACACAGTACAGTTAGGGCTGAGGGTGAAGGGCCCACCTGTGACAAAGGCACGTGCCGACACATGTCGAACCGACCATTGGAATATATACAAAATATGAAAGATTCAAACTTTTTTAGACTCCATCTATAGATAGGTCGGTTTTATTTAAAGAAAAAAATTGAGTGAGAGCTATATTACAAGACACACAAATACATATATTTCAGTTTCCTGCCTGTAGGTACTATGTACCTATGCTATGTAATGTACACGTGAATCTCAGTAGACACTTTCATCAAAATCGAATTGAAGGAAAAATTTATCGTCATAAGCTAGCTAACTTAACGCGAGCAGAGCTGCGGGCTTCAGCTAGTTCCATAATAATTGTATGTTCGACACCAATGGAGTGCATAATCTTAGGATATTTAAACGTAATTTACACAATCGATAAGATTACAGGTTTGTCTTTGTATGGTGACAAAGACAAATCTGTAAACAAAAAAACCGTCGTCCTAGAAAGAAACGTCTCTCTCTCCAGGAAGGTAGAACCTGACTTGGTATTGGGAGTTCGATTTTTGCTAAGCGCGTGGCAGGTGGCTTTTAGATTACCTCTGGCGCTCCGCAAAAATCGTGTTTCCAGACACTCTCATACCGAACAACGTTTCTTGTCCTTCACCTGGAGCTAGTTAGGAATAACTAGTTCTTCTGTGCGGGACTATCAACTTATCAAGCATTACCTTGACATTGGCGAAATCATTGATGAATATCAATGGAGCCACGTTTTTAAAAAAAGAAGAAGAATACTTGTCATTATATGGACCTGACCTAGAGGATGTTTGGCTCCTAAACTAGAAGTTTTTAGGGTATCGTATCTCAAAAGAAAAAAAAGCCGGCCAAGTGCGTGTCGGGACAAGCACAGAATTGGGTTCCGTAGTCACCCCATATTAGCATCTATAACTCCTGAATAAACATAGGTGTCTAATCCGTTATAGTTTTCCTTGAAAGTTCATTACATGGACTAACATCATAAATTTTATTAGATTTTTCGAGCCAGTCGTTTAGATTTTAGAGAGGGGGGGGGCTCTTTTTTTACCAAAAATAGGAACTATAAAGTTGAATATCTCGCAAACGAATACTTGATCAAAAAATCTCACGGTTTAGGAGGAAAGTCAAGGACAGACAGATGACAGACATGACGAAACTAAGGGTTCTGAAACTTGAACTACGGAACCCTAAAAAGCCTAACTAGATTACGCTAAATAAAATAATTAATGCTATCAACATAAAAACTAGAATAGTCATCTTCAGACCCACGATCAGACTATTATGAATGAATAATTTGATTAGACGTTTCAGTACCTTTGTCTACAATGTATCTACGAAGAAGCTACGAAGATGTGCCGTAGCGTCTGCGTAGCTGTTAAGAAAACAAAACATTCCTTGCCATAATGATACAGAAATATAATAATATAATTAAAGTTAGGAGTAATTATTATAATTGTAAGGGTACACTATAGTATACTTAATACACAATAATTACTTACTTTAGATCAAGAAAATGTAAGTTCGAAAGGAGTAAAGAATTGAGAAGACACTAACCTGGTTTTCTTTTTCTTGATGCCGTTGTTATCGTTCTTCTTCTTTTCACTCTTCTTGGTAGTAGTAGGAGCCGCTGGAGGAGGTGGGTGAGGCGCAGGCGTTGAATCTACAGCCTGCAGCAGGAGAGGCTCATCTTTTCGCTTGTGGTCCACTCCAGCAAATACTGGCAGCTCCTCCCGATACTGCAACTCTCCCACGTCTCCCACAACCACTTGCACATGCCGCTCCTTGCCGAACTCGCCGAACATATGCTCCTCGAAGGTAGGCTGCTCCATGCCACCTGGCTCGAAGGAGCACTCGTATCGGCCGGGCCCAACGGCGTCTCCGCACACGTACATGTAGCCTTCGGTGGCGGACGGGTGCTGGCCCGCTACCTCGGCACCAACCTCGCTTGACTCCGTTGCTGCGGCCGAGCTGCCGCTGCTACGACACAGCCCCCAACCTCGACGAACTTGGTGCTCAAAGCTATCAACTCCAATATCAATTTAACTTCATTCAATCTATCCCTCGGGATCGACGAACGCTCGCGCCGTACGTATCCTCGTGTCCGTCCCGGTTAAATGGCTTTAATCAACTTTAACGAACTAAACGAATTTGGTCTACGGTTGGTCAATTTATATTACCATAATACGACTGTCGACACTGGCTTTGAGCCAATCAGTGGTGCTCCCGAGAACGTCGACTATCAGCACTCGTGTGCTAAAACCAATCGTATTGTGTGAACGGAAGGGCTACATTCTTGTGTGTTCAATGTGCGCTTACACCAACTGTTTATGCGTAGTATTGAACCAATCGTATATTGTTTGGCCACTCCCCTCGGCGCTTCGGCGTTCTCCCCTCGCAGCCTCGCACCCTCGCCGCGACGCTGCGGGCTGGTGCCGCTGCCGGGTTGCTGTCGTCCAAGCACCATGCGGGATTCCCACAAACTCCACTGATATTTGTTTGTATCAATCCTATTGTAGGGTAGGACGCCCACATCATTATTTTGAAAGTCCATAATATTGCATTGTAAATCCGTATCAACACTACTCACATGTCTCTTGTGTGATTTATAACCGTGGGAAAGATTTGGTCCTTGCTGAAATTCCTGACTCTTTATATCAAATATCTAAAACTGTTAAAACGTGAAACTTTTGACATGGCACTTCCACTTTTCTAGGCGGTTTTTAAATTAACGCCCTTACAGCATAAACTTAAAAACACTTTCTTACTGATTACTTCATTTCGTATACTCAGATATACAAGGCAAAGACATAAACACTACAACCCAAACTGAAGTGTAATACACAGGTAATATTGCAAGCACTTGACTGTCAAACTCTCATGGTATGATGACGGGATGCAGCTGATACGAATGCGCAGCGCACCGTCCGGCGACGCACGCGCACTGATGCCGCCGATTGACGCCGCATCGCTTAATTATTAATTAACAGTTATTGCTGGGTATTATTAATAAAACATTCGCCCTGACTATTGGCACTTAGATTAACGTCGAGGGAGTAATGGCGCATTTCAACAATTTCGGTTGTTATTTAATTGAAGTCAATTTAGATGATCAGAGTCTATTTAGGTTGGTGCTGGCGCTCGCCAGCGGGATCTCTACTTCATTGGGTTTATTGGTGACTTTCAGACAACACGAATTGCACTCGCTGATGCACTTCTTGTCGCATTTGCTGTTTGTTTGACTTGATCTAAGTGGGTCACAAACTAAATGAAAAGTAACGCGTGTTCATAGTGCGGATCGACATCATAGGTCACTTGATGTATTTTGCTATGAATATTATTAAGATGATATGTGAAAAGTGTAGATATAAGTTGCAGTGGCAAGTGTTATAGCGTGGCGTGTCTGTTAATTCCATGTGCAGTCTGTGAGAGAGGCTCAAAGACATCTTCGTGATGTGACGGCTAGATCAAACGCCGCCGCTGACCCGTCATTTACGCCTCACAAGTCGCGTGTCAAAACTGTAGTTCAGCTGTAAGCTTTATTATAATTATTTTGTGTCTATATCGTACAACAGCAGTTTGTAATAAAAGTTGTAACTGATACATTCAATTCAATTTATTTAAAATGCTTGAAACCCTACCTATTTACAATAAGGTTAAGAATAAGATATTTCCTGGTTTTTTTAATTATTTTTTTTAATTTCACTTATCTATATCTATACATATTATAAAACAAAGTCCTATAGGTACCGCGTCTGTCTGACGAGCTAAACTCAAAAACTACTGCACCGATTTTCATGCTGTATTCCCTAATGAATAGAGTGGTTCTCGATGAAGGTTTTGGTACTTATATAATTTCTCTCTCCAATTGCTAAAATTCTATAAGTAGAAGTATTGTGAACATGTACAAAACGAATATGAGATTTTGAGTTTCTGATAAATGTATGTACTCGTACCTACAACGGAGTTGTACGGAGAGCTACAGCGTAGGCCTAAACCATTCGACCGATTTCGCTCAAATCTAGCACGAACCTTTATTTTAATAGTGGGACAGGTGACGGGGAAGCGCGTTGACATTACTTTTCCAGGAATCCGGCCCTAAAGGATGAAAAACCGTCAAAAGAGAGGATTAATTGTAGTTAAAAAGAGTCTCCTATCATCGAAAATCAGCGACTCGAAAGTCAGCGTGGGCGAGTCAGCGTCGGGACCTAGTAGTGGGTCTGGGCGTGGATATCCTCTCGCTGGAAACCATGCTCCAAACCATGGTCTCCAGCGCGAGTAGGTGGAACGCGGCCGTGTCCTTCTGCGAGCAAGTCATGCTCGCGAAGGAGACGGCCGAGAGGGAGAGGGAGCGTACCCTCCCCGCCGAGTTCCGTAGTCAGCGGGGAGGGCGCCGCAGACTCATCTACGCCCAAGACCATCGACCTCCATGATCGGGGCCTGAGGACGGCGGGATCGCCACCCGCCGTCCTTACAGAAGCAGGCTAGAAGGGTTGCGTGCTGCGGGGCCTTTGCCCCAATAGCACGCAACCAGATTCACTCACTGACGCGGGATAAAACCATACCCCAACGACGCGGGATTATCATCCCGACCAAACCCCCGCAGAGACACAGAGGTGGTCAAAGTCCGCTGGGCGCCACTGGAAATACCTGCTTGTAACCAGAGACGCCCGGCAACGGACGTTAGAGCGGCCGCGAAATTGGGCCTCGGAATTAAAAAAAAAACAAAAAAAAGGGACTTGAAATCGAGTTATGAATGTTCGAAATTTTACATAAATTTTTTCAAGTGAAAGTATTTTACTTTAGGTCAATTTATTCTATATTCTTCTTAATTTTTAGATGAGAGTTAGTATGAGATTAGATTGCGGTACCTAGTACTCCCTATGTATGTATGTCTTTAATGTCATGTTATATGTATACGTGGGAAACTTCTAATCTAATACTTATCATAGTCATACACATGATATCGAGCCATTACCGCCGACTTAGCGTAAGCGACAAAAAGCAAATTTTACAGGTGTAGGTTTTTTCTAAATATTTCAGGCAATAGTTGTGCTATTGAAATGAAATTTACCCCAGAGTCATAATTTTTGACGATTACTAATTATACCAACAAAAAAATATAAAATTGTCGAGATTTGTGGTATTTTTGGCACCTACGATAATTTCCCTGTCACTGGAAAAACCATTAAGGCGTTTGAGATAAGCTATGTCGTAATAAAATAAGTGAATTTATCTATTTTTCAATGAATATTCCTACATAATTTGATAGTATTTTAACAGGTGAACCTAAATTTATTTAATTGAAATAATAAATTAAAATGTATGACGAGTGACAACAAAGGGCGCTCCCACTGACCCAGAGTCTCCAGCCGGACTGGCTGGAGGAAGTCTTGGGCTCTCTGTTTCCGACGAGCGCGCAGGAACAGATCCCTCCGTGCATGGCTCCGTCTCAGACGCCCAATGCGGATAGCAGCAGCGAAGACGACGTACCCGAAGGCATTCCGTGCCGTGTATGGGGCCTGGCCCTCGAGGAACTCGGGCCTCTACTGAGAGGGCTCTTCAGCGCATGCCTCTAAAGGGGCCAGTTTCGCAAGGTGTGGAGGACGGGAAAACTGGTCCTGATCCAGAAAGCGGGGCAGCCGGTGGACTCACCGGTTACCCGGCCGATCGTGCTGCTCGACGAGGTGTGTAAGCTCTTTGAGCGAATTATCGCGGAACGCCTCGTCGAGCATCTCACGCGTGTGGGCCCAGGCGGACAACCAGTACGGTTTCCGTCGGGGACGGTCCACCGTGAGCGCGATCATGCGCCTGAAGACCCTGGCGGAGGAAGTCTCGCAGGGCGAGGTGGTGCTGGCGGTCTCTTGACATCGCCAACGTCTTTAACACCTTACCCCTGGAGTTGTGTTAGGGAGGCACTGGTATACCACGAAGTGCCTCGCTACCTCCGTCGTATTGACGAGGCATATTTATCCTAGAGGGCTATAACTTACCCTAGCTGGCTCGGGTCAGCTCGGCGAGGTGTATCGTGCGGTGTTCCTCAGAGGTCGGTCCTAAGCCCTCTCCTGTGGAACATCGGATATGACTGGGTGTTGCGGGGTGCGTTGCCTGAGTGCGTCAGCGTAACTTGTTACGCCGACGATACCCTCGTCACGGCGCGGGGAGCAACGCACCAGGAGACAACACTCAAGGTCACGACTGGGGTTGCTGAAGTCGTGGGTCGGATACGGCGGCTGGGACTGGACGTGGCACTGAATAAGTCCAAGGCCCTGTGTTTTCACGGAACTCGGCGCGAGTCACCTCCAGGATATAGCATAAATTTAGGGAGCGTTAGCATCGGCATCGAGCCCACAATGAAGTATCTGGGGTTCGTACTCGATAGCCGGTGGAACTTCGGACCACACTTCCGAAGTTTGGTCCCCAAAGTGACAGGGACGACAGCCACGCTCTCGCGACTGATGCCCAACTTAAAGGGACCCAACGCTTCCTGCAGGAGACTGTACCTGGCTCCCGTATGGGCACCGAGACTGACGGCCAACAACGCTGCTGTTTTACACAGATCGTTGAGGACCTTGGCCGTCAGAACAATAAGAGGGTACCGCATGATCTCCCTAGAGGCTGTCTCCTAGCCGCGACCCCATGGGACAACGTCCATCAACGTCCATGGGACTTGGAAGCGAGAGCCCTTGCGTCATTGTTTCAATGGCACAAGGAGGCGCTGGAGCGGGATCACAGGCCTGCGTCTCGTGAAATTGAGGCCCAGCGGTCCCAACTCCGCCAGGATCTCATGGAGACATAGAAGGTGCGACTTGAGCAACCAAAGTGGGGAACCACTACCATCGCGGCGCGCGGCGGTGAGACTGATCATGGAGGAATGGCTGCAGAGGCAGCACGGTGGCCTCACGTATCGTGCGACAAAGATCATCACCGGGCGCGGAAACTTCGGTGAGTATCTGTTTCGCATGCGTCGTGAGATCACACCTGCGTGTCAACACTGCGAGGCTTCCGGCAAAGACACGGCATTCCCCACGCTGATGGAATGCTCAGCGTGGGCGAGTCAGCGCTGGGACCTCGTTGTGGGCTTGGGCGTAGATACCCTCTCACTGGAGACCATGCTACGAGCCATGGTCTCTAGCAGGAGCCAGTGGAACGCGGCCGTTTTCTTCTACGGGCAGGTTATGCTCGTGAAGGAGGCGGCTGGTAAGGTGAGGGAGCGTACACTCCCCCCTGAGTTCCGAAGTGTGCGGTGAGGGCGCCGCAGACGTGACTACGCCCAGGACCATCAACCTCCATGACCGGGGCCTGAAGAATCTGAATCCACCGGATTAGAAACCCACCGTCCTTACAGAAGCAGGCTAGAAGGGCTGTGGGGCTTCACCCCACGCACGCCTTCACTCACCGACGCGGGATAAAACCCGACCCCAAAGATGAGGGATGCGGGATTCAGTGTCCACCGGAGGCGCTCGGCAATGGACGTAGTTTCGGCCGCGGCCCAGGGCTGTGGACTAAAAAAAAACTTGTTTCGGGTACTTTGTTAATAGTGAACGATACAATCGTCATGCACTATGTCGGTTATGATAACAAGTTGGTTGCGGTTGCGATATATTTTTCAGATTTTAAATGAACTTGCGATAAATATTGATATTGTCGCCTACGTTAATATTTAAAAAATTGTTACGGTTAAGATAAAATTAGCTTTTGCTATATCTCAAAAAATAATGAAAATAGGCGGGAAATGTCAATAGAGTAAGATCCGTTATGGTTTAAAATGTCGATTTCGATAAAAAAAGGATTTTTGTAAAAATGTCGCTTACGCTAATTTGGCGGTAATGGCTCGATATAATATTTTTTTTATAATAGGTAAGTACCTACTATTATCCAAGCAATACCTACCTAATTGTAGTTTTAGTTAAGGGATTTTTTTTTTAATTCCGCGACTCAAGGCCGCGGCCGCTCTAACGTCTGTTGCCGGGCGTCTCTGGTTACACGCAGAAGGTATTCCAGTGGCGCCCGGCCCAGTGGCGACCGGTTTAGTTAAGGGTTAAGTTTTAGTTTAGTAAACTACACCAGGAAATATTCTATAGTATCTTCGCGCCGTGAACCTTGATTTTAAGTTCTTTTTATAATATTACATACTTGTAAAGAATGATAACGTAGGTGCCCACTTTACTTGTTAAAATTTCCTTCAGATATAGACTTCTTCTGTCATATAAATTCTGAAACACCCTTCTTACAAATCTTAAACATCAATCATTATCTCAGCCCATTAGGCCTCATCCAAAAAGGGGGCAGTGGAGCCTACATATATCACGCCGGCCAGACGGGTTGGTATTGGGTTTTGTATCGAGTTTCCCTTCTCTAAACATACTTCGTTAAACAGATATTTCTGTCTAAAAATATACTAAATGTACATAGAAAGTAGGTAACGAAACTCACGCACTAAACACTCGCATACCTACATATACCACTGCGCCACCGAGGCAGATAAAAAACCGGCCAACGACTCCTGAAGTAACAAAGTTATCCAAACCGTTATAGTTTTCATTGAAAGTTCATTACATGGGCTACCATCATGATTTTTTTCAGGTTTTTTGAGCCATTCGTTAGAAGGGGGGGACACTCTGTTTTAACAAAGAGGTGCCCTTTAAAGTTAGATATCAAGCACAGTAATGGTTAAAGCAAAAAAGATTTATGAACCTTTGTTTTTGAAAGACCTATCTGATACCCCACACGATGGGATGAATGCGAAAAAAAATAACTAGGTGTGCACGACGGGTCGCGGTGCAAAATTGAGCTGAAGCGAGACTTTCTATCCCGTATATATGTCCGATTTCTGAATTTTCTTTTTTTTATTTTTTTTTATTTCTGATATCTTTTTTTTGAACTGATGGTCTATTTGACCTCTTTTAAGGTCATATGTATGGCGCGCGCATTATTAGTAACTAGCAACCCTTAGCGCAAACTGCGCAAGTAATATTTTTTTTTTTACATTTTGTCAAATTTCTAATCTTATCGCACCACTTGAGACCACGACCTTTCCAACGGTGTGCCACACTTGACTGTGCGACTCTTAGTTTAGGAGGAGAAGCGGCTTCACTGGCGTATTATATATATAGAAGATTCTCTCGGTATAACTGTTTTAGTCCTCCTGGAACAGGTTTTACGGTGATTATTCCACCGTGGTCACTTCGATTTTTCTGATTTCAGATATATGCACTCACGAGCATGGTCACTGCCACCATGCAAAGTTTGAGGAAGATCGGTTCAGCCGTTCAGGAGAAGTATTCCGTCAAGTGAAAACCCTCGAGTAGGAGGTAGTAATAGGAGCTTCGCTCAATTATTCATAACACACACTTTCTCATGACAAACGGACGGACGGACATGACGAAAGTATAAGGGTTCCGAAACTTGATATTAATCTATTGCTTTACTAAAAATACAATACAATACAAATACTCTTTATTGTACACAAAAAAGAAAACATACAATTAGGAGACTTAACGTCAAGATAGTACAAAAGGCGGCCCAAATCGCTAAAAGCGATCTCTTCCAGACAACCTTAGGATGGATAGCGAGTTAAAGAAATTAAAAGTTAAAGAAATTACCTATAAAATAGGTAGAGAGAAGTAGAGATTCTCATCTCTACTTAATATAACTATTAATTATTACAACAAATAGTTGCGAGCTACGAGGTGGATTTCTTGAAATAAGATTATTTTAACTTGTGGATTGTCTGACATGGAACTCCCTTCTTATTAACATCTGCAGGGCTTAAGTGATCCTCAGTTGTACGTGGTGCACTTGTTGAGTGCTGACAGACGAACGAACCTCTAGCAAGATTACTTAAAGTGCCCCCTTGACCACTGGGACCAGCGAATTTACTGGCAAAGTGTGAGTGTGTAGTGCATCTACTCATTCGAAGATATAGGCAATATGTATGTCTGTCTGTGTTTTTCATTTCGACTCTTCATTATTAAAGACGTATTCAAATGTACAGAAAACATATTATTAACAATTCATATTTTACTAGTATTATGCGCATTTTTTTTTTTTTTTTTTTAAATTCCGCTGCCCAAGGCCGCCGCCGCTCTAACGTCCGTTGCCGGGCGTCTCTGGTTACTAGCAGAGGGTATGTCCAGTGGCGCCCGGCGGAGTTATGCGCATTAATGCCAATAAAATTTGATAAATTTATTATTCCATAATGTTGGCAAATGAAGGGGCTCGTGGTCTAGTGGTAACCGACAATATTAATACATTGCAAAAGTTAAGCAACATCTAGTCAGGCCGGTCTTAGGTAGGATGGGTGACCATTTCTTAAGACACTGAGACCCCTCCGTGCCTCGGAGAGCACGTTAAGCCGTCGGTCCCGGTTGTCATACGAACATCTATGGCAGTCGTTAGGGGTAGTTGGAGCCCTTAAAAATCCGACCGGTCTAACTACAGAACTCGATATCGCCCATGGGTTGTGAAGGTCAGATGGCAGTCGCTTCACGGAAAATATCGAAGTTTAGCCGAATCACAGTTAGACTGAAAAGCCGACCCCAACTAAGTTGGGAAAAGGCTCGGTAAATGATGAATGTTGGCAAATGAAATAACTAAAATTTGGTAAAAAAATATTAAAGAAATACTCTGTCCATCTAATGACTAGAGTACCATTTCGAGAGTATAAATAGTAGTTCGAGAGTAGGTATATAGGCACATATTTTTTCATTTATTTTAGATATTCAACTTTATATATATAATACTTTATACTTACTTACTATAAATATACTTTTTAATAGCTATAATACTTTAGTATTTTTTTCCCGTTTTTGAAATGTAGGGGTTGTAAAAGAACCACTAACTTAACTACCAGGTTTACGTTGTTGTTGTGTTAGGATAATACCTATATTAGGCAGTCTGAAAGTTTGTCATATTGCTGTCCTAACAGCAATTATTAAACTTACAAACTGCCTCTAGGACCTTCTCTGATATGCAGTGGCGGCTTTAGGGGGGGGGCGAACAGGGCAATCGCCCGGGGCCTCGCGCTTGCAGGGGCCTCGCGCAACGACCCATGCAAAAACAAATAGATTTTTTATTATTTTTGATTTTATCCTTAATTATTTATTAAGATTATAAATATAACGTTAAATTAAACTAAAGTTAGTAAACTATTTCATTTATTCAAAACATACCTAATTGAACTTGGAATTACTCGTATTTTGCTTGCAATGAATTCAAAGTCTATACTGTACCGTGTACCTTACAACAACCAGACCTACCTATTTTCGCATCTCTTAATTTTCAAGAAAGAGAAAGGGTTTCGCTGTATGTCCCGGGGTACGGAGTTACGGAGTCGGATTGTGGCCTTATACGCCCCGGTATGGGCAGCCAGGTTAACGGCCAACAACGTGGCTGTTTTAAACAGACAGTTGACAGGTCTTCAGCGGTCTGGCAAGATATTAAGAGGGTAACGCACGATCTCCTTAGAGGGTGCATGTCTCTTAGCCGGAACCCCTCCATTGGACCTAGAAGCATGAGCATTTGCGTCATTGTTTCAATGGCTCAAGGAGGTTCTGAAGCGGGACCACAGGCCTGCATCTTGAGAAATCGAGGCTCAGCGCTCCCAACTCCGCCAGGATCTCATGAAGACATGGAAGGTGCGACTTTATCAACCACTGTGGGGAACCACCACCATCGCAGCGGTAGGACCGATTATGGACGGGTGGCTGCACAGGCGGCAAGGTGACCGGATCCATCTTGAGGTCACGCTCCAGTGTCAACACTGCGAGGGTTCCGGCAAAAGCACCGCACTCCACACGCTTTTGGAACACAGCGTGGGCAAGTCAGCGCTGAGACCTCGTCATTGCTACCAGGTGTGAATACCCTCTCAGTAAAAACCATGCTTTGAGCCATGGTCTCCAGCGGGAGAAGGTGGAGCATGGCCGTGTCCTTCTGCGAGCATGTTATGCTCGCGAAGGTGGCAGCTGGGAGGGAGAGGGAGGGTACCCTCCCTGCTGAGTTCCGAAGTCGGTGGCCAGGGCGCCGCAGACTCATCTACGGTCAGCTGCAGTGCTAAAGCCCCGCAGAACGCACATTTACTCACCGACGCTGGATAAAACCCGACCCCAATGATGCGGGATAAAACCCCACCCAACCCCAGACAGAGGCCACATAGTTGGCCAAAGTCCGTCGGCGCCACAGGGAATACTTCCGAGTGCGTACCTGGGGCGCCCAGTAATGGACGTAGGAGCGGCCGAGGCATTGGGCCGAAGTATGAAAGAGGGGCTTCGCAAAGAACTGCCGCCCGGGCCTCGCGATGAGTAAGGCCGCCGCTGCTGATATGTCTACCAGCTCATCTGGGGTTATACCGAAGTTGAAATAGATTTTTCGAACTGAACTCTATAAAGTGGCAATATTTGGAGGTGTGCCGACGATCCTGTATCTGAGAAAACCGCAAGGAAATCCGATCAGTACCTACCTATCTTTTAGATTAACAAGTAGGTAGTTAGGTAGAAAGTGAAGACAAACAGATACAGACACAAAACACATATTTATTCCTGCAGGGGAAACATAGGTAAACGTACAATCTACTATGTTTTCAAACATACATATTTTTGGAGATTAACAAGTAGGTAGAAAGAGAAGACAGACAGATACAGACACAAAACACATATTTATTCCTGCAGGGGAAACATAGGTAAACGTACAATCTACTATGTTTTCAAACATACATATTTTTTACAGATTAACAAGTAGGTAGAAAGAGAAGACAGACAGATACAGACACAAAACACATATTTATTTCTGCAGGGGAAACATAGGTAAACGTACAATCTACTATGTTTTCAAACATACATATCTTTGAAGATTAACAAGTAGGTAGAAAGAGAAGACAGACAGATACAGACACAATACACATATTTATTCCTGCAGGGGAAACATAGGTAAACGTACAATCTACTATGTTTTCAAACATACATATCTTTGAAGATTAACAAGTAGGTAGAAAGAGAAGACAGACAGATACAGACACAAAACACATATTTATTCCTGCTGGGGAAACATAGGTAAACGTACAATCTACTATGTTTTCAAACATACATATTTTTTAGAGATTAACAAGTAGGTAGAAAGAGAAGACAGACAGATACAGACACAAAACACATATTTATTTCTGCAGGGGAAACATAGGTAAACGTACAATCTACTATGTTTTCAAACATACATATCTTTGAAGATTAACAAGTAGGTAGAAAGAGAAGACAGACAGATACAGACACAAAACACATATTTATTCCTGCTGGGGAAACATAGGTAAACGTACAATCTACTATGCTTTCAAACATACATATCTTTGAAGATTAAGAAGTAGGTAGAAAGAGAAGACAGACAGATACAGACACAAAACACATATTTATTCCTGCAGGGGAAACATAGGTAAACGTACAATCTACTATGTTTTCAAACATCCATATCTTTGAAGATTAACAAGTAGGTAGAAAGAGAAGACAGACAGATACAGACACAAAACACGTATTTATTCCTGCTGGGGAAACATAGGTAAACGTACAATCTACTATGTTTTCAAACATACATAAGTAGTTACAGTTCGCGAAGGATAAGCGGAGCTTTGCATTTGTGTGAAAAGTAGAGTAAAAACTCTTTTTGTAGCTGTGTGCAACACAATGTGTGTGTGTAAAAGAGGTCATTTTTACCTATACTAACCTATACCTAATCATACCTGTGGGGTGGGCAGAACAGCATATTATTATTTTCACACTCACATTTTGCAGTAGTAAAGTATAAAAATCCTAGAATACGTACTAGGAGACAAGCCTATAGCCGTTACCGAGCACGTCTCCAATACCTACTCTCAAAACAGATCAATTAACACACACACATCACGCCTATATCCCGAAAGGGTAGGCAGACGTGCATTACAGACCCACAATTTGCCAGTATTTTTAGTCCCACGTAATAGGGATATATTTATAGGGGCACAATTATAATGAGTTGTGTCCAAAATGTCCGAATGAATTTAATAAAAAGCTATTTTTTTTACATTGGGTTCGCCAAATTGACGCCGCCCGCCTTGTGGTAAGTCGTGACGACGTTTAGCGATTGTGTGCCGCTCTCACAGCACACAATACTATAGAGAGTAGTAACTATATTGTGATTTAAAAAAAATTTTAATCCCGTTGCCTTGTAATGAAATGTTGATGAAAGGCAACAAAATCTTACGTGCCAGCTGCTATGGCACAGCCAATTATAGTCCTGAGCGTCTCGGGCTATTTATTGTAACCACAAACCTTAACAGGTAAGGTAGGTATATCTAATTGAAATCTAATTGTAATGCGACATCTTCTTATAGCTTACTATCGGATGCCTGCGGCTTCGCCCGCTTGACAAATTATGTACTAAAAACCTTCCTCGAGAACCACTCTATCCATTGAAAACCGCATCAAAATCCGTTGGGTAGTTTTAAAGATCTACGCATACATACAGAACGGGCGACTTTGTTTTATAATATGTAGTGATAGTGATAGTGATGTCTGGCATCTCAATAGGTACCTACCTATAGTGCTATAGGTAGCTACTAAATACTACTTATATGGCCCATATAGTCGAACAGTAGATTAAAAACGTTATTTGGGCTTTTTTCCCCTGAATCAAAAAGCTCACGATGAAAAAAATGTTTTAAATGAAGGAACACTAGTGTCAAGTTTCGTGTAGATCGGATAAAAAATGTGACCGGATCAGATTGACAGGCGGACAAAAGCAAAATTGTCTACTCTGGAAGTGAAAGCTCTCAAAAAATATCGTTTGTGCAGAATTTTTTATTAGTTGCAACGTTTTTAGTTACAACGCGTTGTAACTAAAAACAGGTTCTTACGGTAACATATACAAAATAAACTTTACATGAATTAGGTCGTACTTTGTAAGTATATTATGTAGGTACCTATAGTGAGTCACGTGGCAACGAGGGCGGCTCACTATGCGCCACAGCGTCAGTGCGGTGCGTCCGCGTAGGCGCTTCACATAAAATCTCTCTGGCGACGACCCAACGCAGAATCTGCCGCGCGCTCAATTGAACTAAATTGCTGTAATTGATTTCAATTGAAATGACCTCGTGCACCGTCTCTCGACTCCCGTTTCTAGTCTGACACTTTTACATCTATCTTTTCTGAGTGGACATAAAAGCTCTAAGATAAATTTAATGGGATAGTATAAATTCATGCTGTACAGGCCCGGGCAAGCTCTACTTGTCAAACATTCATAAACTCGTGTCTTTATGCTGAAGTCCGCCTATTACCTACTACTTTTCGCCGCGTACCTACCTAATTGAGGCAAGCCAACTGCCGTTCTCGGGAACACTACCGATAATTGCTATAATTTAGGTATATTTGATAGAGGCTACATCTTGATTCTGGTCAGTAGGTACGGATTAACTAGACTTTTTTTGGTTCAGTTTCATTTAATGAATAAAATAGGTACTTACCTATACGTAGACAGTTGCAACCACAGTAGGTACCTACCCAGAACTATTCAAATTCAATGCTGGTCCTGATTTTTGTAGATTACTTTCAAACAGGTGTAATTTGGAGAGATCGCCTAACACACCACCGTACCTACATTTCCAAGTGGATAAGTCACCTCAACAAAACTTTTGGGGTGGAGTTCTTCCTTCAGGTCGAGTGTGAAGTTAACACCTTGCTAGAGAAACTAAAACTAAATCTCGCCCAGATTTAGTTCAATCTGTGATGGATCCTGACCATTGACATATTTAGTCTGTTTACATAATCTACCTTATTCACCCCTGTTTGCCCAAAAGGGTCGGCAGGGACGTATATTATTATACGCCCACATTTCCTAGATAGTTTAGTTTTAGCCTATTGCCGCTTGCCGCTTTCCGCTTTTTATGTTTTAGAGCCCTTTCATGGGCAAGTACACCACTTGCAAATTGAGATTAGCTTAATGATAGGACCCCTCCATCTATTATTTTAATAATGCGTGATTTCAAGTAACAACACCCAGTACATGTACCTATAAAGTATAGGTATACAATGACGGTATAACTTGGTAGGTACTTATTAAAAAGACATCACACATTTTGGCACGTGTTCTATCCGGTGGACAATTGGTCTTAATTAGGAAATAGCGGCGCGGGACGCAAACGACGCCGCGCGGTGACGTCTGTCTTCAACAAATATGAGCGTCATTCATAAATCAAAAACACAATTAAGTAGGTATTCATTAAAATTCCTAAAACAATGAACACCATACAGTGTGGCAAAAAATTATTCATATTTATTAACATAAAGACATTATAGGTAAGTACACAATTATGTAGGTATTCATAATCAAATTAACTCATTACACCCTAAACAACGTAGGTAGTAGTACTAAGACTATACAATTCATATCTATAAATAATAACTTACTTCTTCTTGGATTTCTTTTTCGTCTTCTTCTCCTTGCCACTTCTCCAATTGAAATAAGATTTCAACTCTCTGCTTGTACCAGGTTGGTCCTCAGGCGCATGGGAAACATCTTCTCTTGATTTGCCAGCACCTAAGACAACGCTCCGCCGTACAGTAGTGACATCTGGAGTTATAGTCTCAACAGCATCATCCGAATCATCTTTGGCCTTGGCTTTCGCTGACTGATCTTCGAATCTCAAATGTTTTACTGCTGACTTATCCATTGTATCACTAACAGATGGCTTCTCACTAAATGGATGACGTTCAATTGTGACTGTTTCCTCAGTTTTAGAAAAGTCCACGACGCAACCAACGTCACTACGCAATTCTTCATCAATAGAAGTTTTAACTGTGTTTTTTTGAGACGCAAATACTTTACCCAAATCATGGGCATCTTGTTGTTGAGAGATAGATCTTACTTTTTTTTGTTTAAAGAATTGTAGCATGCTTAACTCGTCGAACGATTGCTTTGACTCTAAAGATGTTTTGACTAAAAGTACTGAGCTAATATCCTCTTGTAAACTGGCGCCAGTTTGCACAGCTGTATCAGTTAGTGTATTTGTCATTTTGTTCAATTCAATTCCATCAAGCGCATACAATCGGTCTGAATACATTTGGTCAAAATCTGTAGCAACTTCTGCCTTTTCTATCTTTTTACGTCTAAAAATCTTTAATAATCTACCCACAAATCGTTTCCAAGAATATTGGTTATCAGGCTTAATCGCGTACTCAATGGACTCTTGCACTGGACAGAAAAAGTCTTTACTCACCATCTTGTCATGTGGTGATCTCATTATGGTGTCCAAATATAAACTGTAAATTAAATTTATCTAGTATTAACATTATTATTTAGTTTATAATGTTCTTATAACACTTCTGTTGATGACCTTGGATGTGTACTCGAAAGAAATGGCCTCATCAAGTGCCTATAGAGTGGGAACACAAATTGATTGGTAATATTCTACTTACAGATTTTCCACTTCGTCTGTATAAATGAAGAATGCCTCTGATACTCTGGGTACACAACGTTTGAGCCAGTAGTGAGCTGTGTACAGAGCAGTTAACAACACAGCCAGGAATGTGATGCCGGCAAGACTCACGTTGCGGTGCCATCCAGCTGGTGTACCGCAATTCAGACGGTCTTCGTCGTATATTTCTTTAAAAATGAAATAAAACCTGTCTGAATACCTGAACGAAATTATGAAAAGCTTTCGCAACACAAGTCATGGGACTATATTTCTAGTAGTAGTACCTTCACTTGGGAAATGACAAGTAAAAATTTCAAACATTCGTAACTCATAATTTTGATGATACACCCTTAAAGACTACAAATGATAAAAATTTCAAGAAAACCGCTGGAGCCGCTTTTGAAAAAATAAATATCCGAGCATCGGTCCCGGGCACTTTAAGTATTTTTACAGAACCTCGACCTTCTCCTATCAGGTGCACCAGGTCCAGGTGAGGATGACTCTGGCCCTCGACACTAGGTCTTATTGTGCTACTCCATGCACTAAACCAAAGTATACCTTCCTTTAACCAATGATATCGCGGAATATATAAAAAAATGTGATATTATTCGTACATTACATTGGTATTACAATTGATACGAGTATTAAATTGGTTGAATAGCTTTAACTTTTCTCGATCTACGAGAAAAGTTAAAGCTGTCATGGTCCTTAAATGCTTAATAACACTATGATGCCAGGCGCTGCGCATGACCATCGACCTCCGTGATCGGGGCATGAGGACGGCGAGCTGGTAACCCACCGTCCTTACAGAAGCAGGCCAGAAGGGTAGGGTCTCAGCCCACGAAGACGCGGGATAACACCCTATCCAAGCCCTTGACAGACGCCGCATAGGTGGCGAAGTCCGCCGGCGCCACGGGGTAAATTCTCTAAGTGCGTAGGTACCCGGGGTGCCTGGCAATTGACGATTGGGCTGCCGGATAAAAAAGCTGTGATGCTCCTAGGGCTGCTGTATTATTACCATTAGAACCACAGTTAGGTACTCCATCGCAAGCGCAGAGGGAGTCTATGCAAACACGAGTTGCAGAGATCTGACACTCGAGGAGCGCTGGTCCACAACGCGAGTCGCTTTCCAGTAAACTCCGCGCTGGCGTTAGTATAATGGTCATGCGCTTCATCTGTAATAAAACTAAAATATTTAGTAGACATGTTAAAGTACACATACGTACATACTTAAACACATATGTTTTGCCGAAGGAGTAGGATCCAGAGGTATTTTAGCCAGTATCTTTGTTAATCCCGCGTAAGGTGAGACAACATTGCCATGCCACTAATCGGGTACGGTTATGCTTGCAAGAATCCCGGCCGTTGCTCGGCAAAACACCTCTTGCACTGTCTAAAGTCACATGAGTTACTAAAATCTTGGTGAGACCCCGATGAACTTAAGACTTGATAAATATCTATTTTATTTAAATTGTAAAACACGTTATGTATATGTATTTTTTACTTATTAATCACCCTGAGTTTAACTCTTTTTGAACTAACTACATATTTACTTCTTCTATAGGTAAAATGCCTACCCCCTTGGCCCTCGGGGATATTATGCAAGTATCTACTATCTCCTACAGTGATAGTAACTTACCGTAAAGTTAGACAGTGCTAACACAAGTCTTGAAGAGTTAAAGAGGAAGACATGTCTCGTTGAGCTCCTGTTGTCGTTGCCTAAATCACAGAAATCCTTCAAAGGTGGCCCTATAAACTGACGTAAGTATTGCAAAGATACACGATCGTAAATCTGCAACCATATGTTAAATCAAACTTCATCCACACTTTCACCTCCACCTTAATAGCAGATTTAAAAATTATTTATGTATCTATTACGCGTTCACGTTTACTCAACGAGTTTTGAAGAAACGTAAAGGAAACAAATTGAGAAACATGTCAAAACATTCCAGGTTCTACGTAGCTCTATAAACATCTTTGAGGTCATCCAAGTTACCCTCGTCTGCAGACTCTGCACACTCTATAAAGCTATGGCTCACTACCTTTCTAAGAACCAACAATGTGAAAGGCGAAATGTGAACTCAATAAACGACTGTCTACTCCTTTGGTGAAGACGTGATTCCGTGTTTATCAAAACGTAGATCATAACTGGTAAATCTTTACCCTGCGTCCACACGCTTGCCGAATAGCGAGGGAAATGGCAAAGACATTGTTGTGGACACGTTACTCGCTTTTTAGCGCGAGTCTAAGGAGCGCCACAGGAGCAATACTGGAATGCGCAACAGCGCGATGTACATTGCGAGTAGCGTGTGGCCGCACCAGGAGTGTCCAAATTTGGTACTAGGTTAGGTAAGATATCACCTCGTCGTCTTGCAGTTCAACAAATTCCTGTATTTCCCTCAAATCGAACTGATCTGGCTCCTCAGTCGTAGTCATATACGTGACATTTTGGATCTGCCGCGGCTTTGCTTCTTCTATATCGATAGCGTGCAGATGGCGCTTCTTGCGTGATCTAGGTGAAAATACTTAATAAAGACAATCTCTTTTAGACAGTGTCTTCAGCTAACACTTGGAGACCGGCGAAGAGTTTCCCGAAACATTTTACTGACTTCATATACAAACCGCCCAAGTACGAGTCGGACTCGCGCACCGTTGGTTCCGTACAAACCTAAAAATATTCGCAACTTTTGCTTTTTCTGAACTATAAGACGTTACTTCGTACGAAATTTCAAGATTCTCAATGCAAGGGAAGTACCATGTAGGTTTTAATTCCTTTCTAGTGTCGAGATTTAGAAGAATTTGCAGCATCTACGGCTGTATCTTTGGTTGCGTTGGCTTAGAAGTTTGATTTTTTCACAGCTCCAAGGGACAGTAGACCTGAGTATTTGATATGAATTTCAGCTTGATACCTCCACGTGTTCCTGAGAAAAATGGTCTTGACAGACAGACAGATAACAATGTGATCCTATAAGGGTTTCGTTTTTTAGGGTTCCGTAGTTCAAGTTTCGGAACCCTTATAGTTAAGTCATGTCTGTCCGTCCGTCTGTCCTCGGCTTTCCTCCTAAATGGTGAGTGTTAGAAACATGAAACTTTGCATGGATATTTATAGTTACTACTTTGACAAGGTGCTACAATAAAGACAATAAAATTATGAAAAAAAAAATTCTTTTTGGGTTACTTACCTCACACTTAACCAGAATTTGTATTATTTTTGCGTCAACCCCGGAGTATGCCGTATCATTAGATATGTCTTTTAAAAACATAGAGAGGTTCCTAAAACGATTTTTTGTACCCCTTATTGTTTTGGCGGCCAAGGTCCTCAGTGGTCGATTCAAAAGAGTCGCGTTCTTGGCCGTCAACCTCGCCGCCCATACGGGAGCCCCGTAAAGGGCCATACTTCGCACGATCCCCAGGTACAGTCTCCTTAGTCAGCGTTGGGTCCCTTTAGGTTGGGCATCAGCCGCGAAAGTGCGACCAATGCCTTCGTCACTTTGGGTATTTTGTACCTTAGCAAGATCAGTCAAGCATGTTTTAAGTGTTATCAACCAAAAAAAATAAGACGACATACAAGTGATGGATGGATACCTCTGAGTTTTCTTAGTTTCATCCAGCGGTGTCGCACTTTTATTTGAAGTTTCATGTAGATTCAGCATTTTGGCCATAGCAGAAGCCGATTTTACCACATTGTCGAACGATTCATGGTCTACTAGAGCAATAGGTAAACGCTTTACCCTACAATTCAAAAGCACGACGTTAAGGAATAACGCATCCATAAGTATTTATTAGAAACCATATCAGTAGAGAGATGGATTCCGTCTCCACTTATGTGTAAGCAACTAAAGAAGCAGTTTACTTTTCAGTGTTCGTTGTGGTATTTAATTCGAAATCATCACTCCATTGTTTATCTTGTATTGCTGCTCTATGCTGGTTCGTTACTGTGAATATAAAGAAGACAGATTTGGTAAGATACTAAGGGCAAAACACAATAAATCTATGGACAAGGCTATCGCAAAGACAAGTAACCGCTTAGCGGTAATAGGCTGCCCCTTGGTTATGTGGTCCTAAAGCATCCTGTAGGTACACAAAATACCCTGCTCACCCTCTGGGTGGAAACATTAAATGATTGTGAGAAAGAAGAAAGTATTGCTACACCTAGATTTAACTGGTTTAGAGTCGAACCATATTGCTCTGAATCGGGGTGTCAAATTCAATGAAATTCTTTTATTTTAGTATAGGTACACCTAGTTTTACCCATCCTTCGAACTTTAGCATTCCCTATTCTGTGCTTTAGCTGTAACATATTTTGGCATACCGTTCAGTATAATGTTGTTAACATCAAATGGCAAAGGAGGCAACATCATCGTCGCTATATCGTCATTAATGATCGCTGACTCATTATTTATTTCTGTGTCTAATCTATTGAACGATTCATTATGTTCTTGTGGCACATTCGTGTAATTTGTCAACTCATTTAATTCATAGAATCTTGGTCTGAAACATTGGGATGGGTGGGATCAGCTTTCCCAGTCTAACTTCTAAAGTTAACTTCTGAGGAATCACAGTTTCTCATTCTGAAAAAATGTGATTCCTCAGAAACTTCAGTACCGATTTCAAAAATTCTTTCCTTAGTATAAAACCACATTGATAAAAAATTAAACAGGCTATATAAAATCAAGTGGAACAGCATAGTATGTAAAATTTGACTCGTTCGACATATTATTACCGCAATAACTCAGTAGTGGTAATACTTAGAAATTAAATTAAAGGAACGTTATTGTAGATAATTATATAATCTACTATTATAATTCAACTTTTTTTTATATTAAATTTACCATTTACGAGAAAAATCAAAAATACCGTATAACGTTGACACTTGACCTTAAATAACTTTTTAGCACAACCTCCACGCTTCAGGACTGTGTTTATCTACATACTGCAAGGTATGACTGTACCAAATTACAACACTACAGGAATTGGTTTCCCTGACTTTGCTCACTTCCCGGATTATGACTGACGGATCTACGTCCATCCTAAACCACTGATCGTAGAAACCTGCAACTTGCGGCGTGGGATCTTCGTATGATGTAGGCATCAGCTGAGAAAAGATTTTCTAAAACTCTAACCCTATAGGGATTTGTTTCACCCTATAGGGATGAATAAGGGGAGGGCAAAGTTGGTTGGGTACCACGTGATTCCTCAAAAACTACTGCACCAATTTGAACAATTCTTTCACCTATATAAAGTTACAATATTAGAGAGTAAAATAGGTTTTATAGGCTACGTACCTACTGGACCCTCAAAATTCGACCTCACCTATAAATAGGATCCATTGGACCTCCATGTTAGAATTGGACCCTCAATCTTGGATTTCATTTTTATTTTAGTGCCCATTAGACCCTCTGTCAAATAACAAGTTCCATTCGACCTCATGTGTACATCTTCATTTGAAAAAGTTAAAATACAATCACGCACAAAAGTGATACACTTTCAAAAATAAAACACTAAAATGTAATAATCAATATTTTAATCAAAAATATAAACAACAATGTTTTATTACAAACAAAAATATTAATATAATAGATATAAGCATATATGCGGTGATATTCTGAAATCCAATAAAGAAATGAAAAAGCGATCTCCGGCATCAATACTGCGTTTGCTTAACGTTTTAAATGAAAAAGAAAATGATATAAGGGAAGAAGCATATTCTGAAAAAGTACCAGGCGATCATAACAGAATAGGAGGTTCTGGCTATGAATATGGATTTTTTTTCATTGTTTCATAACCAGTTATCAAACAATACATTTTTTCCATTTTCACAACCAGAACCTCATTCTGTTATGATCGCCTGGTACTTTTTCAGAATATTGAGTTCAAACATTCAATCGGTTTTCACTGAAAGAATTTAAAATCTTGAAGGCTCTTATGTTATTATGTATTCCTGGTACATTTGAGGTGGACGGTGGAAATTTTATATTCCCACGTAACACCCAGGTGGTCACAGGTGGCCCGCTGTAAAAAAAAAACTTTCCACGGTCCACCCAGGTGGTCTCAGCAGGTGAACGGTGGTAAATAAGCGGATTAAATTATAAAGTTATAAACTAATATTTACAGGAATATAAAATAGGCTAAACAAGGTTACCTAGCTAAGTTTTATAATTATTGGACTTCCGATTAACAACTTTCTACGTAACTGTACCTTTTCTTATTAAAATAACACCGAACGAATAACAAATGACACATATTTTTTGGAGGTCCAATGGAGTCTTTTGTATTAGATTTAATTTTGAAAGTCCAACGGGCACTGAAAAAGATGTCGAGTGGGCACCTTAATTATTATAGTTTGCAGGAGGTCCAGTGGGACCTAAAAATGAGGTCAAGTGGATACTTTTGTGAGAGGGTCGAATCTCGGAGGTCGAACGGGTACGTAGCCGTTTTATAACATCACGCTACAACCATAGGAGCAGGATAGCGTGTTAAATATAATTCATTCGACATTTTGTGACCGAAATATCTTAGAAGTGGTATTATTTGAAAAAGATGAACCATGATTATTGTAGATAATTTTATAGGTTACAACTTCGTCCTTGACTATTTTTTGCTAAAATTCACCGTTTACGAAAAATATCTAAAATACAGAAAAAGTTGACCTTAAATATCTTTTTTAGCAGAGGACTTTTAGTATGTTCATCTACAACCCCTAAGGTATAATTGTGCCAATTCAAAAATACTACTGGAATTATTTCCACTGATCGGTAATTTTCGACCTTCCTTGCTCGTACATACTATAAGCGGGAGTCTGTCTAAGCGAGTAACTTACCTATTTATAGCGAGCTGTTTCTGAGTTGTGGTGAACACATCTTTGATAATAGGAACTCTAGGAGTGTTCATGTCCAAATGTGACAAACCTGGCATCCAATATGCTGAAAACGTTGATTTAGTTTACATTATTCGTCCTGTTTATTTGTTTGTTAGAGCTCACGTAGCCTTGAGGTTATCTTTTGAGGGCGTACCCGAGGTGCCCGGCAATACACCTAAGGGTTTTTTTTAATTCCACGGCCAAAGGCGTTTTAATTCCGCGGCGCCCTCGCCGCTGACTTCGGAACTCGGCGGGGAAATTACACCTATCTCCCTCTCGGCCAGCATGACCTGCTCGCAGAAAGACACGGCCGTGTTCCACCCACTCCCGCTGGAGATCATGGCTTGAAGCATGGTTTCCAGCGAGAGGGTATCCACGCCCAGACCCACTGCACGTAGGGGTGGAGATAAAAAATCGAGCATCACGTTTTATCGGGTGCTGCTTTAAGGTTACTTTTATCCCGATAATTTATTGCCGTAGAAAATTGGAATGGGAAAAATAGGTAGTGTTCATTAAGATAACAAACCACGTTGACTGAATTTCTTATTGGAGGAAACTCGACGCAAAAAATTAGCTAGTTCTTCATGCGCTGGCTGAGTGACCTCACTAGTTTGGGTGAGATTTTCCAAAATATCGTGAATAGCATCCCAATAATGGGGTTCGGATTTACTTCCACCTTCATGAGTCGATTGATCTTTCTGGTCCTTTACATCGTGCAATTTAGATAGATAGTTATTTGGTTGAACTGTGTTCAGCTGTGGTCTTTGATTGAGATTGAGCCTGGAAATATACAAATACTTACATACTTTAGGATCTATCTAGTCCAGGACATTATTGGAGATTGAATTTAAAAGTGCACTATAACGACTGAACAAAAAGTAGTGACCAGTTCGGGACCGGGCGTCACGGATTAGACGTTAAGGGACTACGCACACTTATTCTGCTCTATTCAGCCTTTGTCCATAGAAAACAACGATTTTGTATGGAGACGTGTAAGCATCCATTCAGCTTTCCGCGACTATTCTCCTTTCGCGGCAAACCAGTATAAAATGAGGATAAATGTGTTTTTATCATGCGAATGCTATAGGGAGCTTTCAGCGCTGTTCCGCCGCGTTCAGCGCTATTCCGCCGCATTCACCGTCGAACGCGGCGGAACAGCTTAGGGATGATGTTGACGGTACAATACTAATTTAGCCGCGTTCAGCGCTGTTCCGCCGCATTCACCGTCGAACGCGGCGGAACAGCTTAGGGATGATGTTGACGTCACAATACTAATTCCGCCGCGTTCAGCGCTGTTCCGCCGCATTCACCGTCGATTCAGCGCCGTACGCAGTAGACAGAAGCGTTTCAGCGGAGATAGCACGCTATGACGGCTTTTCTCATTCTTACGACACCGTACGCGGCTGATAGAAGCAGAGCTGTATAAGTGTGACCAAAATCGTTCAGCGAAACGCGAATGGTGCTGAATAAGTGTGCGTAGTCCTTAAGACGGCCAGTAGTGTAGTAGTGAGTGAGAGACATTTGTCTATATCTAGATATACGAGAGTGGATTGAAAAGTAGTCGGCCTAACACTGAAATCAAATCTTCCCACATTATTTAGTTCAGTTCAGACCTGTTAATTGTGTGAAGTTTGAAACGTGTGCGATAATTAGTTTTAATTTTATAAATTTATTAACAAAGCAATCTGACATCATTTCCGCAAATGGAGCAAATCGAGCAGCGTGCCGTCATTAAGTATCTCCATAAGAAGGGGCTGTCATTAAAAGCCATCCATGATGATATGGTCAGTACATTAGGGGATTGCGCTTTTTCATATTCATCCGTCAAAAAATGGATAGCAGAATTCAAGCGTGGTAGAGAGAGTGTGAAAGACGAACCCCGCTGTGGAAGGCCTTCGACGTCCACTACTGACGAAAATGTTAAAAAAATACTCGACTTAATTATGGGAGACCGTAGATTGAAAATTAGAGAGATAGTCGAGATTATAGGCATCTTGTATGAACGTACTCAAAACATAATAGTCAACGTGTTGGGTTTCCACAAGGTGTCTGCGAGGTGGGTTCCGCGACTGCTTTCAGTTGAGCAAAAAAGGATGCGATTGACTATTGCACGCGACTGTTTGGAGTTATTTGAAGCTGATGAATGTGATTTATTGAATCGTTTTGTTACTATGGACGAAACATGGGTTCATTACACCGGAAACAAAACCAACAATTAAAACAGTGGAAAAGACCTGGTTCACCACCCCCCAAAAAGGCTAAGTCGATTTTGTCGGCAAGTAAGGCGATGGCTTCAGTATTCTGGGACTCGAAGGGTGTGATTATGGTTGATTATCTTGAATCTTGGTCAGACTATAAACTCTGATTATTACTGTACCTTACTACGTCGTTTACGAGAGGAAATAAAAGAAAAACGTCCAGGAATGATCAGAAGAAAAGTCCTGTTTCATCAAGATAACGCTCGTGTTCACACGTCTGTCCAATCAATGGCAGAAATTCACAAGTGTGGCTTTGAACTGTTACCGCATCCACCTTATTCACCTGAGTGTCTAGTAGCAGTTCCTTACGTTAATTTGCTCGAAATACGTTTTCGTATTTCTCCATACATTTCACATAGTTCCCTGACGTTACCGCTAAGGGCGCTGGTGTGAAATGTATGGGGAATACGAAAACGTATTTCGAGTAAATTAACGTAAGGAACTGGTACTAGACACACTGATCTGGCACCGTCAGACTTTTTTTCTGTTCCCTAACCTAAAAAAGCACTTGGGAGGTCAAAGATTTTTGACAAATGACGAGGTCAAAGCAGCAGTAGACGCATATTTTGACTCTAAGGAAGAATCATTTGTTTTTCAACGGGTTAAATTCTTGGAAGAGAAGATGGCAAAAGTGCATTGAACTTGATGGTGATTACGTTGAAAAATAAAAATATATTTCATTTATTAGGTATTTATTTTCTTGCCGATTAGTTTTCAATCCGCCCTCGTACCTTTAAATATACACCACGAAGTACCACCGTTTACAAAAAAAATACTTTGGACTCAGTTTCTATAACAGATCCGACTGGAAGTATTACTTTTAAAATACAAACATTTTTTTATAATACTCTTATAATTTACGTATTCTCTAGACATCAAATGAGTAGTCGTGGTAGCAGCTCACTGCCTTAAAAAATCTTCCTAGTGTTATCCAGAGGCCCTCGGCAATAGACGTAAGCTGCAGCGGCAAAGGCGGAAAAGAAACTACGAGTACATTCATTTTAAGAAGTTTATTATTAAAAAGGTGATTTTTTTTTTTAAATAAATAAAAATAAATAAATATTTTTGGACATTCTCACACAACGTCATCTAGCCCAAATTAAGCTAATATAAGCTTGTGTTATGGGATCTAGACGACTGATAAACATTCTTATATATTTCTAAATACATACATATTATACATAGAAAATACCCAAACTCCGACACAAACATTTGTGGATCACACAAATAATTTGAATCGACCCGGAATCGAACCTGGGACCTCAGGGGCGGCAGTCGCATACTCATACCACTGAGCCACCGAGGCAGTTTTTCAAAGTAATACTTCCAGTCGGTTCTTCTATCTATATATACTCGTATATGTAATTTTTTTTTTAAACTTCTCGCATGTTTAAGATAGACAGTAAGTATCAAGGTGTAAGTATAGGTATACTTACTTTTTCGTGTGCAATGACTCTTTCGCAATAAATAAATTGTTTTTCTTAAAATCTAGTCGCGTATTTGCGCCGACACGATATTTATGAAACTTTTTCCTGGATGTAGCTTCAGGGATATTATTAAATAATAGCCTAAAAGGATGAAGCAGATTGTAACTATTAAATTTGGTATTATCATGCTATAAATACCATCCTTTCTCACTCACATCTTAGCATCTAGCCTACAGTCTCTCACGGACCTAAGTCATGGCTGACACTCCTTACAAAGTACCAACTCCATTATCCTTTTCCTTGTAAGGTAGACAGAAGCGTTTAATAAGCACAATTTTGGCCAGTTATTTTGTTTATCACACGTTCGGTAATAGCGCCAACTCTATCACAGAGGATTGAAACTCTATTGTCGTTGATTACGAAATTAAACGTCTAGGTACGTTTAATTTCGTAATCCCAACATTATTCTTTCTAATAAATAAGTCTTGTCTAGGCCGCGTTTTGATGCGGACGTGTTTGCTGACTTATAAGTACTCGTATAGTGAAGCGCGGCGTCAGCCGTTGCATGTATCGCGATGAGTTCGCAACTTGTCGCAAACGAATTACTGGCGTTCCTGCGACAGAAACTGGATGTGATGGACGAGCTGTCGGCTATCCAGATCTGTTCGTCAAGTTTCAGACAGGAAGATATAGCTCCAAGCGGCTACTGTACAACGTACTCAATAAGAGCGACCAGATGGTGTGCCGGCCGGCGTGATGGGACAAAAAAGAGCATACAGGATATCATTACGCTGCTTAAGGCAACCGATCCCGACGACGTGCCTACGTTTGTGGCCCAGGACTTCTCAAAGCTTTCTCCGGTCACATACGATCATGTCGACGTTACCTGCCTTTTAAAGGATATAGTGTCCTTAAAGGCGAGCCTGGCAGACGTCCAGACAAAGTGGGCGAAAACCGAGGATATCGTTGTGAATTTGCTTAAAGAACTTGTTACTTTACGTGAGGCTACAGAGGTATCTAGGTCACCACCTAACGCCAACATTAACACGCGCTGCGAAGCTGACCTCAATGTGAGTTTCGCGTTAGCAGTTTTGTCGCCGTCCGCGTCTTCGTCATCGAGTGCACGCACACTTGCACCCGCCCCCGCGGCCCCTACCTGTCAAGCCGCTCGAACCCTGCACCCCGCTCCGCTGCCCGTGACTGCAGCTCCCGCGAAAATACGACGTTTTGTTAGCGTAGCCAAGACCGCTCCACCGAAGCCACTACCTGAGAAGGTATCGGATGTGGCTAATTATGGGGGCCAATTGTCGCTCGCGTCCGTAGGCTTTACCCTCGAGTCCCTACACGTGTCCCCGGGTGGTGCTAAAGAGCGACACTCTTTCCGGTGGTAGGCTTCGGCCGTGGCTGGTCACCACCCTCTGGGTTGAAGTCAGAGTGCCAAGCGTTCGCGCGTTCCACCCTGTGAACCCTGAGTAGCCCTCTAAGAGTGGGTCTATGTGGTTGCACCCTCTGGTGTACCGTAGACGTGCCTTACAGTATTGCCGCACGCGGTGCTTAGTTTGGAGGGCAGCGGGATCCGGAGAAACGCTTTTCCGCTGGCCGCCCGCCGATAGTTGGGAGCCCAATTGCGGTCTAGCCATCCGCAAAAGGCTGCTCCGCCATCGCGCGCATAATCCTGGAGTTGCTCCTGTTGGGCCGGTTGGCAACCGGATGAGAGGCCTCAACAGTCAATTCTGGGGGGGGTCCGGGCGTCCCCGCGGTCTCCAAGCTAGGTTTCCTCACCGTGCGGCAATGCTGTAACTTTCGTTGGGGTCCGGTTGGTGCCCCACATAACTGCCACTCTTTGCCTATTTCCTTTCTTGACCTTGAAAAAAATAATGCAGAAACGATATAAGAAAATGAGGTTTCAACAGCGGATGCACGGCCTCTCACTGAAAGTGCACCTCACTAACATTCGAGGATTGCACTCCAATCTCGTCCCAGTCCACCACCACCTTGAGGCTGCAAGACCGCATCTGCTCTTGCTTACGACCCCTGCTGATACTTCCTACCTAAACTACCCAGGCTACACCCTGGAGCACAACTTCCGTTCAAAAGCAGGGGTTTGTTTCTATGTGCGTGATGACATCTGCGCTAGGCGTCTCCGTAACTTAGAAGATCCCTCATCTTCTTCAATCTGGGTGCTTGTAGACACCGGCATCGAAAAAATTGTTTATGTGGGTGTCTACAGATCGCACAGCGGAGATCAGGAGACAACTAGGCTATTTGACCATCTGAGTGAGGCCGCCGATGTGGCTCAACAGAGGTATCCGACCGCACAAATTGTTTTTCTGGGGGACTTTAATGCCCACCACGAGCAGTGGCAGTTCCCTTACTAGAAAACAGACCATGCTGGTAGAGAGGCCTACAAGTTTGCCTTGTCTATGAACCTTTCCCAGCTGGTTGACCAAGGAACTCGAATACCTGACATTGAGAACCACACGGCCAATTGTCTGGACCTTCTGCTGACGACTGAACCAGACCGATATCAAGTGTCAGTTTCAGCCCCCCTTGGCAGTTCTGACCACTGTCTGGTTAAGTCCATACTTTTGTGTCCCCCACCTGACCCCAGCCCTAGAGGCACTAGGCGGGTGTGGCGATACAAGTCAGCAGATTGGGATGAGATGCGTCATTTCCTTGCATCTTACCCATGGCTGTCAGTCTGCTTTTCTTCTGGCGATCCGTCGAGCTGCGCGTCTGCTGTTGCCGGGGTTATCGGTCGGGCGATGGAATACTTTATTCCGCTTTCTGACCGGCCATCTGGCATCAGAGCTCAGCCCTGGTTTGGCTCTGACTGTTTGAAAGCTGAGGCAGACAAACAGTCAGCTTATGAAGCTTGGGTTGATGCCAGAAATCGCAAATCTCCGGACACGCATAAAAAGAAGAAAGCCTTTAACAAGGTAGCCAAGTCCTGCAAAAGGGTCCTGATGAAGGCGCGCTTCAATCACGTTGGCCGCGTGGGGGCCAGACTCTTGTCTTACCCATCTGGGAGTAAGGAGTTCTGGTCTCTAGCCAAATGTGTTGAGGCGAACTATTGTCGATCCTCATCCCCCCTTTGCAGAAACCTGATGGAACACTGGCACACACAGCTGTGGAAAAGGCTAATCTGTTTGCCTCTCTGTTTGCTGAAAATTCACGGCTAGATGCTGGTACTAAAACACCACCTCAGCTACCTCCTAGTGATTGCAAAATGCCAGAAATCCGCATTCATCAAAAGGAGGTTCTCAAAATACTACGCACTCTAAATGTGAATAAAGCCACTGGTCCCGACGGTATTCCAGCCATTGTTCCGAGGAACTGCGCAA